>CM046034.1:19378118-20023118 GCA_025215565.1 Flaveria ramosissima
CATCGCATAAACACCCCGTAGTTACAGCCTCGTGCCACCTCTTGCACAGGCTCCTCTTCCTCTCTCCTCATTATCGGAGAAAATCGTTTCAGGCTCCGGTTGCTCCCCCGAGGCCCTATTTCTCTCCTTCCTCTCTCCCTCCTTCACAGCTTTGATGACTTCGGTCACCACAGACGGTAAGATTGTCTGCATGACCTGGTGTACTTCCTCAACAACAGCCTCCTTTACCGAGGCCCTCAAGTTCGCACTCTCATCCCCAGCTTCTGGATGAGGAGTCTCAGGTTCTGCAGGAACCTCTTTCTCAGCTCTAGGCCTTCCTCTTTTAGGGCGTGGTTCAGCATCAGGGCCACCACGGCCTCCACCCCTAGAAGCTCTAGAAGATCTACCACTAGCCATCCTCTATCACACTGAAAGATTCAAACACCAACACGGTCATTCAAGGAAACAACTCAGTTTATGTCAAGTATAGTAAGTCCCTAATTACAGTGGCCAGTTGTGATTAGCCACTTACTTTACTCTTCACACCCCAAGTATTACCGGTCCTGACTACATCAGTATTCAAATCTACATACAACACATAACATATACCATGCGCACATAAACCGGTTAACTTTAAGAAAATACCTGATGGCACGCAGCTACTCAGTTTGGCATCCCATTCCCCATTCGTCCCATTTTCAGTTTAAGTTAAGGTTTATTTTGAAAATTTACCCATTTCACTTAAACTTTGGCTCTGATACCAACTTGTAAGGCCCCGTTTCCGGGACGCCTACAGTTGGTCATTCATCGCACATAAAACATATAATTACATTTCCATTAAGAAAACATTGCAGCGGAAACATTCAAAAATGACATCATGTTTCATTATAATTACTTTTGCCAAATAATACATCATTATCCGGTTACAAAATACATGTTGCATTACATAACAAAAGCTTTATAAATGGATGCCATCCCAAAAGAGCCGAGTAGCCTTGCCGTGCCATCCTCAGCAATCATTTACCTGCCAACTGGAAAACGTAATAAAAGTCAGCGTTCTAGTTTTACAAAATAAATATACTTTACTTTCATTAAAAACTATTCCTTTATCATGCGATCATTCAACATACGTATACACAGATAATATCATTATTATCTTTCATCTCATTCATTATCTTCCATTCTTTTCGTTCATTCTGTCTTCCGAGTCTTTTGCGACAACATAGTCGCTCACCTCAATGGCAATCTCAATGATTGCACGCTATCCGAGTCTTTTGCACCCCTAGGGTTGCTCACCTCAATTGCCCATCGCGATAGCAAGCTATCCGAGTCTTTTGCAACAACAAGGTTGCTCACCCCAAGGCAACATCATGATAGCACTTTACTCGAGTCTTTTGCAACGACAAGGTTGCTCACCTCATAGGCAATCTAAATGATTGCACTTCATCCGAGTCTTTTGCAACACAAAGTCGCTCACCCAATATATATGCTTGCAAGCCTTTCTTTCGTTCATTCATCATTCATTAATGCATGCATTCTTACTTCATGTTCCTCTTTCATTATCTTTCGCTTTACATTACATAATACTTCATTCATTCATTCATCCATTCATTAGCATGACATGTAAAGCCACAAGAAAGATAAGCATTCATCATTCATTAATGCATGCATTCTTTTGTTCATTCATCATTCATTAATGCATGCATTCTTACTTCATGTTCCTCATTCGGCCGTATGGCCGTCATTCGGTCGCCTAGCCCTAGCTGATGCAGAATGGAGTTCATCCCGAACCCAATCTGCCATTTTCGGCCTCCAAGCTCATCCAAACCCATTCTAAGCCTAAATTAACCCTCCTGGACCTTAGGAATGCATACCATAACACCATACAAGCACACACAAGCCCGAAATCATACTCTAAACGCATCATACACATCACACCCAAATGGGTCAAACACATACACACACAAAAACGGGTTTTGAACATTTTCCAGCCCCAAAAGCGGATGAAAACAAGTAAAAGTGGGGTCCTAGAACTCACACAATCGAGCACAAAGACAAGAGCTTCGATTTGGCTTGCTACACGACGAATTTGGACACCCGAATCACCCGAAACACCCCTTTTCTCCTTTTTCTCCTCTTTTCTCTCTTCTCTTCCTTTGAAATCTGAAAATTGTGGTGTGTGGGGGAGTGGGCTGCCCTCTCCCTACACATATCACCACACTACCCAACTTTTCTTCGTTGGCGAGTTTGGTCCCTCGACTTTGGACTTTATTTTCTTTTCTTTCTTCGCCGGCTTCAAAATAATAAATTTCCGGGTGTTACATAAGATACCTTAACTTTAGCATTGTAGTATATGCTTCAGTCGTAGGTTTCCAGCTGGTATCAAAGTATATCCGGCTGTAGGTAGTAGTATATATAGTTTCTGATTATAACTCATGTAATATGCTTGTAAGAGTCTTGTAATACTTTGAGTTGAGAAGTAATATATACAAGTACCTTGAAAATTATTTCTTTATGTTCTTTGCTACTTAATATATTATTATCAACTCTTAGAAGAGATTCTACTTATCCGAGTGTGTTTCAAGTGAGTATTGAGAGAAAAACTAAGTCTTTAAGTGACAAAACCCGATCCTGCAATTGGTATCAGAGCTTTTTAAGCTCTTGATTGTGAGATCTTACCATCCAAATCAATCTGTTTTTCACTCCTCCTTACACCACACTCAAAATGGCCCTCAACAAATCTGAAGTAGAGATGGGGACGATGACTAAAGCACCCATCATCACCCCTCATAACTTCAGATCATGGACCAGACGCATGGAAGGCTTCATCAGGTATCAAGACAGCAAGATGTGGCAATCTATTGTCAATGGTCTGTACAAACCATAGATGGCAGCACCAGGTGGAAACGGTGCCATGATAGAGAAAGCCGTTGAAGACTACTCTGATGAGGACCGGAAGAAGCTGGACATTGACAGCAATGCTATGACTGTTCTAATGACTGCAATACCAAACTCCATCATGGTGGGGTTTGAGCATTGCAAGTCAGCCAAAGAACTGTTTGATGCACTTGCTCATATGTACTCCAGCTCCAATGACTCCAAGAAGGACTCCCTGAAGCAGCAGTTTGAGAACTTTACCTATATTGCTGGAGAGACCCTCAGCCAGCAATACTTCAGGTACATGGACCTTATTTCCTCCCTTCAGTCTGTGGGAATTGCCCTTGAACTAAGAGATCTCACAAGAAAGTTCATGAGTGCACTCCCTAATGAGTGGACGTTCTACGGTATCTCTATCAACAGGACAGAAAATCTGAACACCCTCACCATGACTGAACTTTATGGCATCCTTGATGGATACCGTTTAGAGATGGAGAGCAAGAGAGGCCATCAGACAGGCAGACCCTTGAGTCTTCCTGCTAGCAACACTTTAATGGTTGCTGAAGGCTCAGGACCCACCCAACCTCAACAGTACCTGACATACACCCATCAGCCATCCTGTTCTTCTGGGCCACACATTACATTCCCTGAGACTCCAAGGTCTCAACAGGCTCAGCAAAGTTCCTTCAGGACAGTTGTGCCTTTGTCTCAGGAAATGGGCACTCTAGTGATTATCAATACTGCTTTGATGATTTAGAGTGTTTCAGTCCAGATGATGTGGAATATGTGGACATAGTCCAACAAATGGCTCTGTTAACCTATAGAGCAAAGAAGTTCTTCAAGAGAACTGGAAGGCAATTTCCCCAAAACCCAACCAATAACAAATTTGGGGTTGACAAGACCAAGGCCAAATGTTACAACTGTAACCAACTTGGTCACTTTGCAAGGGAATGCAAGGCTCCCAAGTCAAATCCGAGAACCCCACAGGCCTCCACACATTCCTCTACACCAAAGGCCACTGGAAAGTCAACTGAGACAGCTGTTGTGGCTCAAGAAGTTGACTGGAGCTTTATGGTACAGGATATGACTCCTGCTCAAGCACTCATGGCTGGAACAGATGACAATAAGGTATATGAACATTTCTGTACTCCTGCCTGTATTGCTAAGGTTAAGTTATATCAGGACTACAATAAGGAGATTAAATCTGATATTGAGTCTTTAAATGTTTTAAAATCTGATTTTAAAAGGGCTGAATCTGACTATCAAAGAAAAATTAAGGAGTTAGAGAAAACTGTGTCCTTATTAAAACATGAACACACAAACTATAAGACTCATATCAAGGATTTAATATCCAAATTGTCTGAGGCTCAAGCCCAGCTTGTCACAGCTAAGGCTCAAGCCAGGAAGTATGCTATTTCTGAGCAAAACTTCCAAGCCATTCTTGCATCATCCTCTCACTCAAAACTTTGTTACCAAAACAAAGGTGGGTTGGGAACCAATGAAATTGCTCCATCACATTCTTATGAGTCTATAAGACAATCAAAGTGTGGTACTGAAGAGCAAGAGGTTCCATCTACTGACCCACCTTCTTATGAGTCAAAGAGTGATGCAACCATGGAGACCATCACAGGGAAGAACCAGGTAATCTTACCCACTCCTACCAGTGATGATCAACCCTTGACCACCAAAGCCAGAAGAAGCAGAGCTAAGGCAGCCAGAAAAACTGCCAAGAAAGTGGCGGAGTCAAAGCTGAAGATAGACCCAAAGCAAAAGGGTGTATTCATCTCAACTGGATTCCAGGTGGTAGGTAACTCTGATTCAGGAAAGGGGTGTAGTATCAGCACTACCATCCTACCAAAGGATCAGAAGTTAAAGGGAAAGGTTGCTGATGAAGAGAAAAAGAACAGGAAACAATAATTCTCAAGTTCCTAGAAGATTAACATTGCATGCATAGTGTGTGGTCTACAAAACCACATGGCCAAAGATTGTTACTACAATCCTGCTAGCACACATTATGCAAACAATGTTAAAAGAGAAGGAGTCAGGGAAGGTTTCTCATTTGGACCTTATCAAATGGTTCAAGTGATGAAAAAGGGAAAGCTTGTTTCCGAAGCAAGGTTGCTTTCGAAAGAAAGTCCTTCTTCCGAAGGGAGAATGGCTTCGGAAGCTAAAGCTGTCAAGTCTCAAAAGAACAAAAGAGTCCCCTTGAAACCATCCGAGAAGAAGACTACTTCGGAAGAAAAGGTGGTGAAGGTTTCTTCCGAAAAAAAGAAGCTTCGTGTGCATTTTTCACCTGCTAAATGAACTTTACCTTGATAGGTTTCGTACCTTGTGTAGACTTGCATAATAAAAATAGATATGTCGTGTGCATTTTTCACCTGCTAAATGAACTTTACCTTGTGTATGCTCATGTTACAAGAGCTTTGCAATTTACTGATAGGTCGCCAACTAAAGGAGTTTTATACATTTACAAGCTTAACAAAAAAGATAAAATTAAAGAAGGTTAAAGTAAATTACTTGCTAAAAGTATTGCTAAAAAATACAATAAACCTAATTATTTAATTAATGCTAAATTGATAGCTAAAATTAAAGTATGACTATGTATAATTATTAGTGGGTAAAGTGTGTTAAAGGTTGATGTATTAAAGTATTATGCTAAAATTAAAACTAGACCTTACTTAGTAACATTAACTTTTGTGTGCATTTAGTTTGATAGGTGATGGACAATACAGATGCTAGCTTGGCATGGGATAAAGATGACACGTGTTACTACTTAGGCATTCTAGTTGATAGTTTCTTTTTAATGCTAGTTTTCATGATGTAATGTTTAAAAACATAATTGTAGTGATGATTAGATTCAACTACAATGAATGAATGAATGAATGCTTCAAGTTTAAGAAAGTGTTTCATATGTGTAAATCGAATTGTGAGGTCTCTAATGTTGGGAACAAATCCCTCCATAAAGGTTAAACCGATCTTCCACGTTAGTATAGAACAGGCGGTCTAACTTGGTTTGCAAGGGTTCCCATGTTTCTTTTTGATCCCATATTACTGTATTTAGAAAGGTAAATATCAATATAAATGTTGGATCTAGAAAGACTGGTGCAACCAAAACCAAATCACTTAGACTATTTTTGGGTGCAACTAGTAAAGGACTTTCGAAGCTAAGTGTGGAACTTCCGAAGGAAATGAAGTTCTTCCGAAGACAAAGTGCAAGATCATCTTCCGAAGGAAAACTCCAACTTCCGAAGTCAAGATATTCACTTCCGAAGTTCAAGACTTAGAAGAAAAGATAAGAAGTCAACTTCCAAAGTATGAAGATATGAAGAAGTCCTCAAGCCTCGGAAGTAGTAGCCTCTTCCGAAGTATAAGTGGCTTTGGAAGAACTTGTTCTTCCGAAGCCAACTAACCTTCGGAAGACACTACTATGAACCAATGGACATAAGTATGGTCTCTTGTAACACCCGGTTATTTATTTATTTTGAAGCCGACGAAAGAAGAAAAAGAAGTAAAGTCCAAAGTCGAGGGACCAAACTCACCAACGAGAGAAAGTTGGGTATGTGGTGATATTTGAAGGGAGAGGCCAGCCATTACCCTCTCCCCACACTCACATTTTCAGCATTAGAGAGGAAGAAGAGAGAAAAGGGAGAAAAAGAGAAAAAGGTTGGTTCGAGTAGATTCAAGCGGGCAAAATCGAAGTGTAGAGTGTTGATTCGAAGCTCTTCTCGTTGTGGTCATTTGTGTGAGTTCTAGGACCCCTCTTTCAAACGTTTTTGGTCGATTTTGGGGCGGGAACACATGGAAAACCCGTTTTTGTATGTGTGTGTTTGACCCATATGTATGTGTTTACGTGTGATGTGTTTAGAGTTTGTTTCCGGGCTTGTGTGTGCTTGAATGGTGTTATGGTATGCATTCCTAAAGTTTAGGATGGTTGATTTAGGCTTAGAATGGGTTTGGATGAGCTTGGAGGTCGAAAATGGCAGATTGGGTTCGGGATGAACTCCATTCTGCATCAGCTAGGGCTATGCGACCGACTGGAGGCCATACGGCCGACTGAGGTGCGATTGAGGTTCATTCGCACGATTGAGGGTTCATTCGCATGATTGAGGGTCCATTTGCACGATTGAGGATTTATTCGTACGATTGGGTGCCAGTCGCATGGGGAGTCATGCGACTGAGGGCCCAGTCGCATAGGTGCTTAGTCGCATTAGTTCCAATCGCATAGGACTCATCCGCATTGAGTCCATCCGCATGAGGTCATTTGCATGGGTGTTCATTCGCTTGGGTGTTCATCCGCATGAGGTCCATTCGCACGACTGGGTGTTCATCCGCATAGGTGTTCATCCGCATGGGTCCATTCGCATGATGTTCAGTCACCTGGAGGCCATGCGACTGAAGGGTGTCCATACGCCCAAGTAGGGCTGTTGTACCCAGGGAAATGTGTAGTTTGATTACTGGCTTTCGGGGGAAAGTGCAGATGTAAGTTTTGACATGGAAATTCCCGTAAGTTCATGTAAGATGACTGTTGAGACCTTAGAGGGTATGTTGGGCATGATGATGATGATGTTGTATATTTATGCATGATGTATGTTATGTATGTATGATGTTTCCCTGTATGATGTTGATGATTGTGTTTGTTGATGTTCCTGATTATGATGAATGTTTACTTTTCCTGTGGCTTTACGTGTTACGGTAATGAATGAATTGAAAGTATTATGTAATGTAAAGTGAAAGATGATGAAAAGAGGAACATGAAAGAATGCATGCGTAAATAATTGAAAGTAATGAAAGTCTTGCAAGCATTGGATATCAGGACACGCCAATTATAAGGTGTTAGCCCAACGGTGTGCGGGTTCGCTACCCTGGGAGGATGCACATTGGGGTCCGTCTTTGTGATCGACCATATGTATTGAACCTCTACCGCTTACCCCGGTACTGCGGGATCATGCTTAGCTATCTATTTATAGACTTCGGCCCAGTAGCCATATAGTTTAGGGTGTAGCACATGGTATTGGCACGAAAGATATCAAATGCGAAAGAAAAGATGTAATGATGAATGAACGAATGAAGAAGATAATAATGATATTATCTATGTGTACGTATGATGTGTGATCATGTAAAAGTAACGAATGATGTATATTATATATGGCTATGTATGATGATGTTGTATATTTATGCATGATGTATGTTATGTATGTATGATGTTTCCCTGTATGATGTTGATGATTGTGTTTGTTGATGTTCCTGATTATGATGAATGTTTACTTTTCCTGTGGCTTTACGTGTTAGGGTAATGAATGAATTGAAAGTATTATGTAATGTAAAGTGAAAGATGATGAAAAGAGGAACATGAAAGAATGCATGCGTAAATAATTGAAAGTAATGAAAGTCTTGCAAGCATTGGATATCAGGACACGCCAATTATAAGGTGTTAGCCCAACGGTGTGCGGGTTCGCTACCCTGGGAGGATGCACATTGGGGTCCGTCTTTGTGATCGACCATATGTATTGAACCTCTACCGCTTACCCCGGTACTGCGGGATCATGCTTAGCTATCTATTTATAGACTTCGGCCCAGTAGCCATATAGTTTAGGGTGTAGCACATGGTATTGGCACGAAAGATATCAAATGCGAAAGAAAAGATGTAATGATGAATGAACGAATGAAGAAGATAATAATGATATTATCTATGTGTACGTATGATGTGTGATCATGTAAAAAAAACGACGGTTTTAATAAAAGTAAAGTATGTTTTATTATAAAACTAGAACTCACTCAGCAACGCTGACTTTTATGTGTTTCCAGTTGGCAGGTAATGTTGCTGAGGATGGCGCTGCGAGGCTACCCAGCTCTTTTGGAAGGCATCCATTTATATAAGGCTTTTGTGATGTAATGCAACAATGCATTTTGTAACTGGTTAATGATGTATTATTTTGCAAAAACTTTTATAATGAAATGAAATGTCATTTTAAATGTTTTCGCTGCGATGCTTTATGAAATACAAATGTAATTATATGTTTTATGTGCGATGAGGATCCAACTGTAAGCGTCCCGGGAACGGGGCCTTACATCTCTCTAACACTCCGCTGCAGACCTCTGATATACTGCATGACATTTTCTCAAAAGCCATGTAGTTGACCATACTTTATTCCACTGTTCACCTTTATCAGTTAGTACAATTGCCAACTTTAGTTGGTGACAAAAGGTAAGTCATGGACATGTCATGACTACCATATCTTAGATAATACTTTATCTAAGATACCTTAACTTTAGCGTTGTAGTGTATGCTTTAGTCGTAGGTTTCCAGCTGGTATCAAAGTATATCCGGCTGTAGGTAGTAGTATATATAGTTTCTCATTGTAACTCATGTAATATGCTTGTAAGAGTCTTGCAATACTTTGAGTAGAGAAGTAATATATACAAGTACCTTGAAAATTATTTCTTTGTGTTCTTTGCTACTTAATATATTATTATCAACTCTTAGAAGAGATTCTACTTCATCTGATCCGAGTGTGTTTCAAGTGAGTATTGAGAGAAAAACTAAGTGCTTAAGTGACAAAACCCGACCCTGCAATAAATTTAATTCCTACTTACACATAAGTTTTGAAAAGCAACTGATAACATAAAGACTTATAAAGGTTTATACTGCAAACTTTTCAAAATTTAAAATGTAAGCAATATGCCTAAAGCAGTTCCAAAATACTATAACTATAACCATACCCAGTATATCATGTCCTAGCAAGCTATAGATGGGGTTTGGGGAGTGTGAGATGTAAGCAAACATTACCCCTATCCGAGGGGATAGAGGGGCTGCTTCCAGTGAGACCCTTAGCTCTAATAAGCACACTTACATCATATCACACAATATAAATTGAACATAGTACCTAACATAACACATGTCAAACAGTTTACCACTAGAAGCATACAATAGCAATACATGAGCAAATAAATGTACTAACTAACAAACAAAGGCATATACTGAAAACAAATATGCAAGGATCACTAATTGTAGGTCCGGTTATGGTTATGCAACAATTTCATAAGTTGGAGAAAGTAACACAATAGATCAAATGGGAAACCAGGCACAAGAAACAAATAACAAAAGTACGAACACAAGAACAAACAAGTAACACTTATTAGATCAATGATTAGGGGAACCAGTGTTTTACAATTGTTACAAGGTTTAATCCTAAGGACTAGTTACATGAGACACTTTATACTATATCCTACAGCTAGCAATACTTTGAATGCCAGCTGAAACACTAATCTAGACAAGAAGATCAATGTAAAGTCAAAAGATAGATTGCCTTTTGACTAGTGACTATGACATGCCATAGCTCACATCCAATCTATTACAAAAAGGATATAAGTACAAGAGTGGAAAGTTATTGACTCAAAGACCGTAATGTACAATTGAAAAAAGTATGGAGATAATCACCAACTTGTATAAGTTGGTGAGTCATTAGAGATGGCAGCAGAAAGTGCTTCAGCTTTTGTCAAAAGTAATGTCAAAGAAAGCATGTAATCTTTGTACTCGGAAGAAATCAGTTTTTAAGCTTCAGAAGACTTTGTTTTGAAGCATCAGAAGACTTCACTTTTGGCTTCAAAAAAATTGGATCTTTGGCTTTGGAAGATTTGACACTTAATGAATTTCTTTGTGCATTGTCAAATCTTCTATAGTACGTTCCTTGTACTTCAGTATGCATACTAAGAGATATTTGGTTAGCAACAACTTTTAAGATAACTCTTACAAACTCCCCCTAGGCTGATGCTACCAAAACTTGAGGATGACTATTAGTTTTGATTTGATCTTCACTTGTTTGAAGCCATCATTAGAGCTAGAGCCATTACTCTCTTCATCAATTGGTTTGAATTCTTCAAGCTCTCATAGTACCTCTTCATGTCCAAGAGATCATGTAGAGGAAGATTAAGCATATTTTTCCAGAAATATATGTTTTGACCTCCTTGATCTCTTGTGACATACCACCTGTCTGCGTTTGGAAAGTAAACCCAGGACATGATGGGTCTCTCAGCAGCAAGAGGCTTTACTTGTAGTGTATTTGGTTGAGCAAACTATTCTTGTTCACCCTCAAGATGTTCTTACTCATCCTGAGGTGTAGAGGTGGATGCCTTGGGCTTCTTCTTCTTCTTCTTCAAGTCCCTTCTGATGGCCATTCTCTTCCTCTTTCTATACTTCAAATAAAAAGGTTAGTCTTCATTACCAAGTTTTCCTTCTTTATCCTTCTTAGTTGGGTCCTTCCCCTTCACATGTTTAGAAAAAGAAGGTTCAGGAACCTTATGTGGATTAGAAGATAAAGCTAGCTATGAATCAGGACTATGTCTAGGTTGTGTTGTCTCTTAGGGTTCAACCTTGACCTCAGCTTCAGGTGCAGCTTGACTTGGTGGAGAATGCAAGTCTACCAGCGCACCCCGCTTTATCTTCAGCTTGATCACCCTTATGTGCTCATCTATTATGGATAACAACATAGGACCAAGCCTCCTTCCGGAGAACCCATACAACTTCAAGAATTTTACTATCTTCATTCTATCTTTAGACTTCTTCTGGTTAGCTATGATGGTGGCTCTTGAATTCGCAACTTCCTCCATTATCTTCCTCTTAGAAGCTTTCTTCTTTTTTAGATATTTTTGCTTTAGCTTCTTGAGTTATTTAAATTCAGTATACTAGTATACTCATAAGATAGAGGGAGTAATGCTGTTGCCTGATATAGACATGTGGCACTCGAGTAGGTTATCATATTTTGTCTGTCTTTCTTGAACTCATGAACTCGTGAGAGGATATGGGATTTATACATTTTCCTTCTTTTCCTTTCTTCTTTAATCTTGAGGAGCAATTCAGCAGCCTCAGCCTCCTTCTTCACTTTTGATACTTCAGTATCAGCCAGCTTATTCAATTCCTCAAAGTGAAGAGAGATCAATTCATCTATATTGTAATTCCTAGACCCCAGATAGTTCAATATGGCTACCCTTAACTCATCTTTCTGAGTGTTTGGCCTAGGGTCAGCCTTCATTGCAGCTTGCATGAAGTTGGGGGTCTCTCCCATCCTTTTTCCTTTCTCTTTCTCTTCCTCTCCCTCTTCTCCTTCTCAGTCTTCTTTGAGGTTAACACCTTCTTTCCTTTGTCAAACACTAGCATGTGTGACTCAGGGAGGAGAGAGCTTTGGCCTTCTTGAGCTTGGTTTGTACTTGAGCTCTAGCAAGGAAGGGGCTATTAAACACCTTCACCAACTGGTGTCTCACTGAGGGTAGTGGGTGCTAAAGAAGTATTAGTCTTAATGTTCAAAGGTTCTAAAGTTGGGCCTTCAACTGAAGTTTCCTGGGCTAGCCTCTGTATATATAAACTGGTTTTTCTCTTGAACTCTTCAAACACCCTCGACTGAATCCCATTAGCTAACCTATCAGCTTGCCTGTTTCGGCTTGAGTTTGCATGTGGCAGGTCAACCAGAAGAAAGCTTTCATAGTATTTCAGGGTATAAAAGTTGAATAATTCTTGTTGACCCTGAAATCTAGAAAGCACCAGGGCTCTTTTGTCAGTGTCATACCTCCATCCTACTATTAGATTTTTAGCAGGGTAAATGGAGGTGACATAGCCCTTGGTCCATCCTCCTTAAATAATCTTTGGAATATGAAATCAACATTGATATGGGCCTGAGGGGGTTGTGGAGGGTGGACAATTGCATAGGTGCTCCCAGGTTCTTTGATTGTAGTTAAGACTTTCTCCCACTTTTTGGTAGAATCACCTACTTGCACAGGTGAGCTAGGGGTTAGATCCACCATATCCATAGGTTCTTATGGACCTAGTTAAGTATGCCTGGCAGGCCCCTCAGCTAACTTGCCTTTTAGATCGGTGATCTTAAGTTGATGATTAAGGATCTGCCTTTGTAAGGTAGCCACTTAAGATTCCAGGTGACTAACCTTAGAGACCAAATAGCTATAGGCGTTTGTCAATGTTTTCACCCTTAGTTGCATAATCCCCTCATCTTCATTAGAAGAATTATAGGGGGATGAGAGTCCATAACTAAAGTCATCTCCCTACCACCAGATATTGATTCTTGGACTCTGGATTTTTCCTGCTCCATGACAGCTTCATGAGAAGTGTCAAGTAGCTAGGTTGCCATGGTTGAGGTCTCAAAGATGTAATCACTTTCAAAATTGAGAACCTCTTCGATATGGACCTCTTGAACATGTTAAGAGAGGTCTACCTCAGTACTGGGTGGATGATATGGGCTAGATATGAGAGTTGCAGGAGCACTCATATCTCCTTGAGCAGTGGTGGTGAAGATGAGGAAGGTGTGGGTTCAACATTGGCTGGTGTGACACCTAACATAAATCACACATCGGTCGTGAACAGGAGAGAATTCTAGTTCATAAGGAATGTCAGTCTCTAATATCATCAACGTGTTTTGGGCGCATTGGCTTTGGATGAGAGGAGAAATCCACAGTTAAGCGTGCTCAGGTGATAGTAATCAAAGGATGGGTGACCTCACTCAGAAGTTTTCACCCGGGCAACCAAATGCAAATCCGTGAGCTTCTTGTGAGCAAAGCAGACAATATTGTTGGTATGGGGGGCCGGGTGTTATAGAATGGTATCAGAGTCACTCATGTTCTATTCAAGATGGTAGGACAAACCTCACCAAGGATGGTGAGTTCTCGGGCTCATCGAGCACGATGAGTCCAAAAAAGGGCTGATTGTGACACCCTACATAAATCCCATATCGGTTGTCGACAGGAGAGATTTTGGTTCATAAAGGAATGTCCAGTCTCTAATTCCATCAACACATTTTAGGCGCATTGGCTGTGGATGATAGGAAAACTCCACAATTAAGCGTGCTCAGGTGGCAATAATCCAGGGATGGTGACCTCTATGGGAAGTTTTCACCCAATGCGGGAAAACTGTGCCACCGGCTCGTGGAAGGGCTTTCAACATCAACGCCAATCAAGCCCAAGCCAACAACGATGTGGTGAACGGTATGTCGTTGAAATTCTTTTAGTCGTTTCTTGTCTTATAGAAATTCCTATCTGTGTTCATCATACCAATAATAGGTTATTACCAAACAGGTATGTATCTTGTAAATAATCATTATGCATCTGTATTGTTTGATTCGGGTGCCGATAGAGTTTTGTGTCCCTGGAATTCGAGCCTTTACTTTCTAAACCGCGCGTCAACCTAGAAAGATCTTTCACGGTCGAAGTCGCCAATGGAAAATCTATTGTCGTTGATGTCGTAATACGCGATTGCACCTTGAGCCTTAACGAACACGAGTTCTTCGACCTTATCCCTTATTCCATGCAATTGGGAAGCTTTGATGTTATCATTGGTATGTATTGGTTAGCCAAGCATCGTGCGGAAATTTTATGCTTCGAGAAATGTATTCGAATTCCTTTACCGACTGGTGATACTTTGAAGGTCTTTGGGGAAAAATCATCCCAAAGACTCAAACTCATGTCTTGCAACAAAGCCCGCAAGTGCTTAAGTAAAAACTACATGGCTTTCATGGCATATGTAGTTAATACGAAGGCCAAGGGTAAGGAGTTGAAAGATATTCCTGTTGTGCGGGACTTTCCCGAGGTTTTTCCCGAGGATCTTAAAGGGTTACCTCCCGTGCGAAAAGTTGAGTTCAAGATTGACTTGATCCCTGGCGCAAACCCTGTGGCTAAATCACCTTATCGTCTTACACCGTCTGAAATGCAAGAACTAGCTAGTCAACTGCAAGAGTTGACCGATAAGGGTTTCATTCGCTCTAGTTCGTCACCGTGGGGTGCACCTGTACTGTTTGTGAAGAAGAAGGACGGTTCATTTCGTATGTGCATCGATTACCGAGAACTCAACAAGCTTACTATCAAAAACCGATATCCCCTTCCTCGAATCGATGATCTCTTCGACCAACTTCAAGGAGCAACTCAATTCTCAAAGATCGATCTACGTTCTGGGTATCATCAACTACGTGTTCATGATGATGACATTCCAAAGGCCGCTTTTCGTACTCGATATGGACACTATGAGTTCATGGTCATGCCTTTTGGCTTGACCAATGCCCCTGCCGTGTTCATGGATCTCATGAATCGAGTATGTAAACCGTATTTGGATAAATTCGTGATCGTGTTCATTGATGACATTCTTATTTATTCGAAGACGAAAATCGATCACGAGACGCACTTGCGACAAGTTCTTGAACTTTTGAAGAAGGAGCAATTGTACGCCAAGTTTTCCAAGTGTGAATTTTGGTTGGAAGAGGTTCAATTCTTAGGGCATGTGGTGAATAGCCAAGGAATTCACGTTGATCCTACAAAAATTGAAGCCGTGAAGAATTGGTGTGTTCCCACAACCCCAACCGAGGTTCGTTCTTTTCTGGGCTTAGCGGGATATTACCGTAGGTTCATAGCAAATTTCTCAGAGATTGCTAAACCATTCACAGCGCTAACCCAAAAGAATCGACTCTGTGAATGGGGACCCGAGCAAGAAGAAGCTTTCGATACATTAAAACGCAAGTTGTGTAACGCTCCTATTCTCACGCTCCCCGATGGAAACGATGACTTTACCGTGTATTGCGATGCTTCTAATCAAGGTCTTGGTTGTGTCTCATGCAACGAGGCAAAGTTATAGCATACGCATCGAGGCAATTGAAGGTTCATGAAGTAAACTACACGACTCACGATCTTGAACTTGGTGCTGTGGTTTTCGCATTGAAGATTTGGCGACACTATCTATATGGGACGCAATGCATAGTCTACACCAATCATAAGAGTCTCCAGCACGTGTTCAACCAAAAGGATCTCAACATGAGACAAAGACGTTGGATCGAGTTAATTAGCGACTACGACTGCGACATTCGCTACCATCCTGGAAAGGCGAATGTTGTAGTCGACGCGCTAAGCCGCAAGGTCCACAACAAGACTGTCTCGCTTCGAGAAATTCGAGATCGAAGGCAATGGTTTGATACGCTAGGAGAATTTGATATCGAGATTCATGTGGATGTCAACGAGGCTACTATCATGCTCCAAAACATAAGGATCGATAGTGACCTCGAGTTATGCATTCGCGAGGCTCAACAAGCGGCACTAACCGACGAAGGGAAGGATGAAGACTTGATGTCTAATGTTCGGTCACAACTGGAGACAAAACCGAACGGCATGTGGTATTTCTTGAATCGACTTTGGATCCCAAATCGTGATAATCTTTGACACTTCATTATGAACGAAGCTCATCAAACTCGATATTCTATTCATCCTGGCTCCGATAAGATGTACATGGACCTGCGGGGTCAATATTGGTGGCCTGGAATGAAGAAAGATATCGCGTCTTATGTTTCCAAGTGTCTAACGTGTGCAAGGGTCAAAGCCGAGCATCAACGACCAAGTGGTTTACTTGAGCAACCTGAAATCCCTATGTGGAAATGGGAACATATATCCATGGATTTCATAACCAAGTTACCTCGTACAGCTCGTGGTCATGATAGCATATGGGTCATTGTTGACCGTTTGACCAAGACAGCACATTTCATACCCATACGAGATACGTACAAGGTTTCAAGGTTGGCTCGAATCTACATTGACGAAATTGTGAGTCGTCATGGCGTGCCTTTACACATTATTTCCGATCGAGATGCTCGTTTCACTTCACACTTTTGGTCTTCGATGCAAGAACTCTTGGGTACTCAATTGGATTTAAGTACGGCTTACCATCCTCAAACCGATGGTCAAACCGAACGAACAATCCAAACCCTCGAGGATCTGCTGCGTCTATGTGTCCTTGACTTTGGTGGGGATTGGGATACGCATTTACCGCTCGCGGAATTTTAGTATAACAATAATTATCACTCAAGTATCAAGATGGCACCATTCGAGGCTTTGTATGGTCGTAAATGCCGATCACCGATCTGCTGGACCGACGTTGGTGAAAATTTCATCACTGGTCCTGAACTTATACAAGAAACGACCGATAAAGTCTCCGCAATCCGCAAGAACCTTGAAGTGGCAAGAAGTCGACAAAAGAGTTACGCCGATAAGCGTCGTAAAGCATTGGAGTTCCAAGTTGATAACATGGTTCTTCTTAAGGTTTCACCGTGGAAAGTGTTGTTCGCTTTGGAAAGAAGGGTAAACTAGCTCCAAGATTTGTAGGACCTTTCAAAATCCTGAAAAGGGTTGGGAAAGTGGCTTATAAACTGGAACTACCTTCCGACCTTAGTGGAGTTCATCCTGTGTTCCATGTCTCAAATTTGAGAAAGTGTTTGGCCGACGAGAGTCTGCATGTTCCATTGGAAGACATTCAGATCGACGAGTCATTGCACTTTGTTGAGAAACCCGTTGAGATTATGGATCGCATTATGAAGAAAACGAGAACCACAACTACTCCAATCGTTAAGGTTCGTTGGGAGAACAAGTGTGGAGCTAAATTCACTTGCGAGCGTGAGGATCATATGAAGGAGAGATACCCGCATTTGTTCGCCTAGTTCATTCTTAATTTCGGGACGAAATTCTTTTAAGTTGGGAAGACTGTAACATCTTGTATTTTCCGTTAAATTAAAAGTTAGTGTCGTTAAATTCTTGTAATGATCATTGTTGCCAATTATGAGATTTATGGGTTATTATGTTTATTTGTTAGTTTGTTTTTAATCCTTTAATTAGAAAGTTAATAATTAAGTTAATAAATTGAGCATAATAATAAATAATAATAATATTGCTAGTAATAAAAAAATATAATAATAATAATAATAATAATAATAATAATAATAATAATAATAATAATAATAATAATAATAATAATAATAACAACAATAACAACAGTAATAATAATAATAAATCATGGTAATAATAATAACAATAACATTAATAATAATAATAATAATTAAAATAATAGAAGCAATACTAATATTAATTTATAAAAGTTACTAATCTTAAAAGTGTTTAGAAAACTTAAAGTAATTAAGTTAGGGGGGTTAGTTGCCACTTTTAAAACTTCAAATACAAGGTTTGTGCATAAAATAATAACAAAAGAAACTAAAGGGGCTAAATGTGTAATTTTTTAAACCCCAAACCCCCACCCCCTTTCCTTTCACGTTTTTCCGGCCGCCGGCCGGCATAGCTCCGGCGCGGCGCCGGTGAGGCCAAAACTGCATATTTTGGACACGAATTCAACCCAAATTAATACCAAACGACTCGGAGAAGCACCACAAACTCGAACCCATGATCAATTGGACCGTTACAATCGGCAATGAAAGGAATCGAACCGAAATCAATAACTCGATCGGTTTATAACCGTTCAACGTACAAAGATTGATGATAAATTAAACTAAACGTACAGAAACGTTCAGATAGTCATTGCCAAACTTAATGCATAGTTTAATTTGAGTTAAATCATCAATTAAACATCTCATAATAACCGCAATGTTCGAATCGAAATCAAAAGCCAACCGGCACCTTAACGTACATAATGGGACTATTTAACAGAGGGGAAAGTTTTCATATGATCCCTTTTAACTTTCTGGACTCTCAATTGCTCAAATAATTCACTCAAATCTCGATTTCAAGCTCAACCTTGTTCACGAGCAAACCGAGTGGAACTCAAAGCTTAAGCACAACAATTCAATCCTAAACAAGTAAGTTAAATACATGGTTATGATCGTCTAAGCATGGGGAACAAAAGCCCCATGGTTAACATCATTTACAGAATCGATTGGTGCTTCAATTTGAGCCCAATCAAATCTAGGGTTCTTAAGGATTTGTGGGAAGTTTTGAAGTTATGCTTTTAACAATTAAGAACCAATCCTTATCGCGGCTGAGGCCATTGGTTCACTGGTAACACTTGAGACTTCTAAACAAGAGGTCCCCGGTTCGAACCCGGGGAACCTCATGTTTTTCTTTTTGAGGTTTTTGGCCTTCAACAATAATTTTAAATATTTTTAAAAATTATAAAAAGTCATCTTATAAAAGCTGATAATTTTAAAATGTTTCTAATTATTTTCTGCAAATTAGTTTCTTAAAAGAAAAATAATTCTATACTTTTAACAAACATTTTAAAATAATATGAATAATTTATTCTTATAAAAAAACTAAACTTTAGCTAATATTTTGTGCCACAAAAATGATTATTTCACATGTTATTCTTAAATTATTATTAAATTGTGTTATATAGATCTTATTTAATCTTTATATATACATAGGATTATTATAAATGTTATATTTGTATATGTAATATATCCATTTTTCCTTGTTTTTTTTAATAAATATAATTGGACCTATGTTGTTAAAACATAATTATTTGATAATCCCTAAGTCCCATTTAGGACCCTAGTCCTCGTTAATTCATTAAAACTTATTATTAAACTTAAACCTTGTAAATATATATATTTTAGGTGCATTGTGAAGGGCTACGTTGAAACGACGTCTGTTATTATTTCTTATTAATCATCCAATATATATTTACTTGATCATGTGAGTATTTCTATACCGCTTTTTGCACATTTTTACACTTTGGGGTGAAACATGTTACCATATAAACATTGCACTTGTAAACATGTTTGAAGCTTGTAAACTTATGGCAATTCACTTGTATGTTATGGTTAGTTGATCCTTGTAGCTACCATGTAATGTCGAATATATGTACAATCATTAACTATTGCTAGCCTGGCGACGTCATAGATCTATGGGCCTGACAAGCCTGCTTGGTTGATCCAAGTACACTTAGCTAATCGTATATCCTTGTAAACGTTTGAGACTTGTAAAACTTTGTCAAGGTTTGATTGTGCATTCTGTCTTACATCCCTAGTTACTTTGCTCTCTAACTTATAACAGGAATTGCCATCTTTTATATATCTATGTATTTCAAACTATGGAAATCTCACCGACATTATTGTTGACATTTTTAATTTTAACATGTTTCAGGAAATACTCAAGTTTGATTTCTACTCAATGAAGCTTGCACATCTAGGAATGGACCTAGATAAATAAATGAAATAAGAATGACATGTTACATTTTATGTTATGCTTTTAAATTCTTTGAGACTTATGATTGTAATGGTACAATTGGAACTTATGTTTAATATATATTTGGGTTATTAATAGCGTTATGTGGCTGTGAACGATCTTAACTCTCACTCCTCGACGTTTCCGCCGTCAAGGTTGGGGTGTGACATGAACTGATGATGAACTTAGAACCTTAGGTCAAGAAATGAAACTCTAAATTAGACTTGAATCTAGTAATGATAATCATTTTCGACTACAATGAGTTTGTTAACTAAGAAGAATAACAATCATCTAGTGAAATTCAAAGTTATGTTCATCGTATGAACAGAGCATAACAAAAGATGAAAATGTTGAAATCAAATCTTGAGTATAAGAGCTGAAGAGGTTAAAAACAACAAATTTAATCTCCCCAAACATGAAAAGCAAAATAATAGCAATTATTCATCATAACATCAAACTTAGGAATGATTCCTATGAAACAGTACCTGTAACAGTCAATTTTGACTATCAAAAGTCAAACTGAAAAAGTTTACTTGATGTATGCTTTACATTTTGATAAGTATTATCATAACAACTAATTCAGATGCCTCTAATGCAGGGTACATGGCTAATCTCACCTTGAGCAAGCTCCATAATGTCAGTGGTTATCTTGACCCTGATGTACCCGAACAGAGACATGATCAGATTCATAGCCACTACTAGAGTTGCTCATGCAATCACAGTTAGACCAGTCATTTATGAGAGATTCATAAGGTCTTTCTGGAGCACTGCTGAGGTAATAGAGAAAGAGGGTGTAATGACTTTGTCTGGAAGAATATCTGATGACCATATATTAGCCATCACTGAACAAACTGTGAGACAGTGTCTGCAGTTTGGTGATGATGCCAACACTCCTCTAGAGCTTAAAGATGATGAAATCACTACTTTCTTTGCCAACATTGGATATGAGAGAGGATATGAAGGGAAGCAGATAGTAAAAGGGTTGGTTGATTTGCAATGGAGGTTCCTCATTCATCTCTACCAACACTGTTTGTCAAAAAGGAAGACAGGATGGAATGACATTCCAGTGACTGCTTCATCTGCCATATGTGCTTTATGCACCAACAAACCATTTAACATGTCTGCCTATGTGTTCAATGGTCTAATATCAAACATTCAAGAAGGGAGAAGACATATGTTCCTGATGTATCCAAGGTTCTTTCAATGTCTCATTAATGAAGCATTTCCTGACATTGCACCTGAAGGACCTGTTCTAGATATTCCTCATTATAATGCCAAGTCATACAAGTATATCAAGAAAAGAGATCCAAGGAATTTCTACAGTGGAGTCTTTGTTCCTTTATTACCCTGGATGCTTCAACAGATTAATCGAGAAGAACATGGTGAAGAACAAAAGGCTCCAGTTGATGAGCCAATTTAGGAAGAAGAACCAGCTGCTCATGATCAGCAAACTGCTGATGAGCAAGTTGGTGAAAGGGATGAAGGATAGAGGTCAGTGTCACCCCAGGTTGATGTAGGGGGTGATCTTCACACTGGGCCGTCTATTCATGAAGCTGATATAGCCTCACCTTTCATGCCCTCACCTATCCCATCACCACAAAGACTACCAATCCCATCACCACAATTACAACCCATCATCTCTCCACATATATCACCCATACACTCACCACATGTTTCTCCAACCCATCAGTCACCTGAATCTCCTAAACAGTCATCCCCTGCTTCTACTGAACCTGTTGAGTATGGTGACTCTGCCAGCTCTTCAGAGGAATCAAAATCATCATCTGATGATGATGATCATCATAGACAGATGCCTGTTAGGCAAGCTATTTCAAAGGCTGCTCCTTCTGAAAGTTATGCAGAATCTGGAGTTAACAAACCTGATGAGAAGGATGAGTTAATTTCTAAATTAATGCAAAAGGTAGCCAAGATGGAAAATCTACTCAATAGAAGATCTAGTATCGTTCAAGACAGACTTTTGGAACTAGATGAAAGAGAGAATGAATTAAAAGAGATGAAAGAGAAAGATGAGGCTGAAAATAAAGAGAAAGATGAAGAGATTGAAAAATTAAACGCTGCTCTTCATCAATCAAGAGAAGAAATAAGTGGTCATGTGGACACTTTAGCAATTCAGACCATTGCTATGGAAGAATAAGAAGGATTGATTGAAGAACAAGCTGACATCATTATTGACTTGCAGAACCAGGTTGAAAGCCTAAACAAGAGAGTATCTAAACTGGAACTAATTGTTGAAATCAAAAGAGAAGCTGAGGAAGAGTTGAGAAAAGATGATAAGAAAAGTAAGAGGATCAATGAAAAAGAACCTGCTTCTTAGAGCTCATCAGGAGAGAGCAGTAATTGTAACATCCTGTATTTTTACAATAATTAAAAGTTAACGTCGTTTACTTTTGTAAGGATCAAAGTTGTCAATTATGAAACTTATGGTTTGCTTATGCTTATTTAGTTGTATGCCTTTAATTCTTCAAATTGAAAGTTAATAGTTTAATTATGAAATTGAACATAATTGTAAGTAATAATAATATTACTAATACTAATAATTAGTAATAATAATAATAATAATGATAATAATAATAATAATAAGTATAAGCATAATAATAATGTAACACCCCGAAAAGTCGAAACGAGTCATTAAGGATAATGAGCTTAATTATTGGGTATTTTAATAAGGTAAAGAAATGGTCATGGGCAAAAATTAGGCTTATTGGGTAGTGGCCTATGGGATTAAAGGCCCATAATCAGCCCTTAAGCACCCAAAACCAGCTTCATCTTCCTCATTACAACCCTAGCCACCAAAATTCATAGAGAGAGAAAGTAGAGAGAGAAAGTGAAGAAAACTCAAGATTTGAAGCTTCCAAGGTTAAGAGATTGAAGATCTGGGTGTTGGAGCATCAAGATCTAAGAAAGAAGCAACAAATCCAGGTAAGAATCGACCTCTAAACCCTTCTGTAGATCAAACCCGGATTCTAGGGTTTTGGGTTTTGAAAAGTTGCAAAGAATCGCATAAAGGTCACATTTTTACGTATGAAAACATGTATAAAGCTTAGATTTAGCCTCATGGATGATAAACTAAGAGATTGGACGTAAAAAGTTATGATTTTGGGTTAAAAACGGACTGGTTCGTAATTTTTATGCGATCTACGAAACTGTATATGCATCCAACGAATTTGCGTATTCAATCAGCGAAACTATGAGGACTTTCTGCGAAACTATAGTTTCGCAGGTAGTTTCGCAGACATGTTTTTCCAACGAAAGTTGGGCGAAACTGGCAGCAAAACTGGCAGCGAAGATGCTAGCGAAACTGCCAGCGAATGTGCTAGCGAAACTAGCAGCGAAACTGCTGGTGAAACTAGCAGCGAAAGTGTTGGCGAATCTAGCTGCGAAATTGCTGATCTTGCAGCGAAATTAGCAGCGAATTTAGGCAGAAAATTAACCCCTTAGAGTGATAACTTGTCTGCAGGTTGTGTAGTGGGATCCTAGCCTAGAAAGATTAGTCTAGAGGTTATTCGTGGTATCCAAGTGAGTTCTATATCCCCTATTTATAAGTTTTTCCATGTTTTGGGGCTATTATGCATACTAAATTTACCTTTTTAAATGACCAAGGTTTTAACCCAGCCAGGGGCGTTGCCCCTTGGACCCCACTAGGGGCTGCTGCCCCTAGGACCCCGCTGTCAGGGGCTGCCGCCCCCGAACCCCCGCTGTCCCGCGGCGGGTCGGTTATGTTGTATGATGACTAGTACTTTGTATGTTGTGTACTTAATAAGAAAAGTATTATATATATTAGTGGAAGATGATATTAATGAAAAGCGAAACTTAATGAATGTTACCCCCGGGCCCGTTTGATGATGTAAAGTCTTGCAAGCACTATGATAGACTTCACTTATGTGAGTCTGATGTATGATGATGGATCTGTATTCATGAGCGGGCTATGTGCCTTGCAGTGTGGATAAACTGTCGGGGGTTAGCTACCGTTTTCATGTGTACCGACAGGGATTGGCATTTGTTGTCGATCAACATGGAGCTCTTGCTTTGTGCAATCTCGTTTATGATGAAAGTGAAAGATAATGAAAGATAATGGAAGAATGAAAGATAATGAACATGCTTATTATGATGCATGTAATGTTATATACTATGTTGTATGCATGGTCATTATATGAAGGATAAAGTTTATATTTTCTTATAATATTTAAAACTAGAACTCGCTCAGCAAAGCTGACTTTTATGCATAATAGTTGGCAGGTAATTGCTGATGCTGAGGATGACACACGGAGCTACTTGGGGAGCTATGGATGGCATTCCTATTTATGAAATCTTTATTGTAATTTGAGAACAAGTAATATGTTTTGTTTGCAATTAAAAGACAAATGTATGAGTACAATATGATTTACAAGTTTCTAATGAATGTCTATTTAATTCCGCTGCAATGTTTTGATTATTAAAAATGATTTTATGCTATGATTAACCAACTGTGAGGTTTTCCGGGAACGGGGCCTTACAAATAATAAGAACAATAAAGGTGATATGAAATGAAAGTTACTAAACTTAATAATGTTTAAGCCTTAAACTTAATTAAGTTCAAGGGGCCTTTTTGTCAATTTAGAAACCTTGAAAATAAAGTTTGAGCATGAGATAACAAACTGGAAACCACAGGGACTAATTGTGTAAAGTATCTAAACCCAAACCCCACCCCCTTTCTCTCTCCCCGTATTTCCGGCCGCCGGCCGGCCAAGTCTGGCGCGGCGCCGGTAACCCCAAATCCACCCGAAACCCTTAAATTTTGGTACCAAATCATCCCAATCGGTTCGTTTATACGTTTCGAACTTGTACACATCATTTAATCACCTTCAAACACCAGTTACAACCTCGAACGATTGAATAACCGAAACCCATTAAACTTCATAACCGTTTGATCCTTAAATCCTAGTAATAATCTAATCAAACGAACATAAACCATCCTCTAACTAATCTTAAGCGTTCACCACTCTCAATTGCACCTAAAACTCACACAATCATCTCCTTCGATCTCCTTACTAACCGCGACCTGTCCGACACTCGATCACCATCATACAGACCTCAAAACCTCTAATTTATAGAGGGCTTTCAATCATCGTATACCTTTGAAGCTGCACACAAGATTAATTTCATTATTATCAGCATTTACACATCGAACATACTCAGGTTGTGGTCGGACTTGTTCATCATTCAATTCTGTGCGCCGCACTTAAATCCGGGTAATTGAAGACATGTATCCACTCGGTTTTACTTAGGGAATAAAAGCCCTAAGTTTAAATCCATTAACATTTACGAATCAAGGAGCAATTTGATTCAATTTGGTTCTAGGGTTCTTGAGGATGGGGGAAACTTTTGATTTGGATTTATAAAACATTAAAACCAACTTTAACCACGGCTGCGGCCCTGGTCTATTGGTTATGTCACTTGCCTCCTAAACATGAGGTCCCGCGTTCAAACCCGGGCAACCTCATGTATTTTTTTAAAAAGGTTTTAGCCCTAAATAAAATTCTGAAATATTTTTAATAAATATAAAAATGGATTTTGTAAACTCTAAATATTTTTAAAAGCATCAAATCATTTTATGTATTTAAACAATTAAATATTTTTAAAAATATTTTAACAAAGGTTACTTTTGGTTATTTTTATGAATTTTAAATAGTAATTAGTAAATTATTATTTTAAACGTTGCTTTTAAATTATTGTTTGAAGCGTGTTAATTTTATTTAGTTATAAAACTTTATTTTAACTTTATATCTAAATTCATCAAATTATTATAAATATTTTCTCCTTCATATCTTTATATAAAATATAAATATATTTCTTTTCATTTTTTCCAAGAAAATATATTTGGGTTCCATTTGTTAAAAATAATTGACAAAGCCCCAAACATCAAATTGAGCTTTAGTTCATGTTAATTTGCTAAACTTATTATAATTAACTTTAACGTTGTAAATATATATATATTTTAGGTGTCTTGTGAAGAACTACATTGGATCACTTCTTATTACATTTCTTATTTAATCGTCATTCTATACTTATTCGATCAAGTGAGTATTTCTATACCCCCTTTTGCATATTTTTACACATTTGGGGTGAAACATGTTACATTATAAACTTTGCACTTGTAAACACGTTTGATTCTTGTAAACCTATGGCAATTTACTTGTATGTTGTGGTTAGTTGAACTTTGTGGCTACCATGTAATGTCGAATATATGTACAATCATTAACTATTGCTAGCCTAGCGAAGTCATAGATCTATGGGCCAGACAAGCCTGCTTGGTTGATCCAAGTACACTTAGCTAATCGTATATACTTTTAAACGTTTGAGACTTGTAAAACTTTGTCGAGGTTTGATTGTGCATTCTATCTTACATCCCTAGTTTACTTTGTTCTCTAACTTACAATATGAATTGCCATCTTTTATATACTTATGTATTGAAAACTATGGAAATCTCACCAATGTTGACCTTTTATTTTTAACATGTTTCAGGAAATACTCAAGCTTGATCGCCTTTTTTCGAAGTTGTTCACACCTAGGAATGGACCTAGTTAACTTAATAAATGGGCTTGTTATATTTCTTATATTGTGTTCTTATTTGAGACTTATGCTTGTAATGTACCTTTCAAACTTATGAATAATATATTTGTATTTAATAATAGCGTTATGTGGCTGTGAACGATCTTAACTCTCACTCCTCGACGTTTCCGCCGTCAAGGTTGGGGTGTGACAGATTGGTATCAGAGCCCATAACTATAGGGATTTAGGTTATTAGAAATGGTGACCTAGACTATAGTATGCATGAACCTTATAGAATTATAATTCTATCTTGTAAATTATATAGTTTCCATGCTACATAATGCTATGCCCCTTATGTGCAATTTGATGCCTTAGCATAGGATTTCCTAAACATTGTTACTTGTCTCTCTAAACCTAACTTTGACTCTTTGACTCTCCCCGAACATGAAACCTCTTAATCTTATTTTCGATAACACGTGGAATCTTATGCTTATGCTTATGACTTGGATCTTTAGACGTTATGTCTAATCTATATAAATCTCATCAAGGTTTTGATTCCATGAACCTAAGAAATATTGTGTGACACATAGACACCTGTATCTTGGATTTCCTGGCAAAAGGTCTTCGGGCTAAGGCAAGCATAACGCATAAATCCTTCAAGACTAGTTATGCTTACCTGGGGATTTCTGGGATGAGTGATAAACTATGGTCAACATACATAAGTTTCTAAGGCAAATGTGTCAGTTTACCTTGACGTGTCAGCGTTTCCAAATGGTGATGCGTTACCAAATGGAACCATCCGGTTTATATTCAAAATATCAAAAATCCTTGATTCCTTGGACTGGTTTATCATCGAAACTCTAATATCTTCTCATTCCTATCTTACAGAATGTCCCCGTTAATATTGAACTCGTTATACTCCCTAATTTCTACGTTTAAACAACGTTATACGTTGTGCGCCTTATGTAACTATCTTCATACCTTGACCAACATGTACATGGATCTTAATACATCCAAAGATATTGGTCGTCTAAACCGAATGGTTTCCTTTTAAACTTAAAAGTGTTACTTAGGGTTTTCAATGTCCTTAAAGTGTATCCCATAACCGAAATCATGCAATGCCGAAAGGTTGAATACCTGCATCCCGGGATACCTTGTCTAGGCAAGGTATACACATAAATTTGATTCGATCGTTGGATCTGTTTATCTGACCTGGAACTCATGAGATGGGTGTTCGTTTATAGGTACGCGTGTCTACCGTAAAGTTGTGGTTGACGTAACTCTTTGAGAAGTCAACACATTTCCCTTTTATTTTGAACCGAACGTTTACATCTCATTATTGTGTTGAATCACTTCCGTCATTGATCTTGTTTCCTGACTTAAACCATTCAAGATTTGAGAACCTAACACAATTAACTCTGTTATCCCGAATTTTAACCTTAATCCTAGCAAGCATGATTTCCTTTTCTTGTTAATGTTACATTGATGTAATTTGAAGTTTCTGAGTTTCTAGCCGATATTCTCTTCGTTTGCTGAGTCGAGTTTTATAAAAACTTCAAACCGTTTCGCATCATAGGCAATGCAAGAATCCGCAAGTCAACCTATGACTAAGGACACTCGTATCCTCTAAATGATTCTATCTCATTAAAACAGGGGTGGCTCCCTTACTTTGGTGATGACTTTCCATTCGCTATCATTATTCTTATGAAATCTTATCGTCAAGACAGAAGTGAACCTCATACCTTGATGACGATTTCCTCCTTTTTGTTTTTATGAATTCGTATTTTACAAATGGAATTACCTCCTTAAAAT
The DNA here is from genome assembly GCA_025215565.1 of Flaveria ramosissima. Classification (NCBI taxonomy): domain Eukaryota; kingdom Viridiplantae; phylum Streptophyta; class Magnoliopsida; order Asterales; family Asteraceae; genus Flaveria; species Flaveria ramosissima. The sequence continues at coordinate 19,406,316 of CM046034.1, forward strand.
AGGAGTAAATTTTGTATCTTGATGATGGTTTTCAATTTTTGTGTTTTATGAAATCCCATCCTCTGAATCGGGGTGATTTCCTTGTTTTGAGGATAGATTTCAATCATTTTTCTTTGGGAACTCGTATTTCACGAATGAAATGACCCCACCAAAATAGGATTGAACCCCGTACTTTGGTGACAAAGGTCAGTTCTCGATTGTTTGCTTGTTATTATGAAATTCAATTATCAATATAGGCGTGAAATCCATACCTTGATGATAATATCACCCGTTTAAAAATTTTATGAATGGTATTTTTCCTCAAATGAAATGATCCCATCAAAGTAGGAGTGAATTCCGTTCTTTGATGAAACCTTTCATTTTGCTATATATTGTTTCTATAAAACTTCACTGTTGAGGTAGGAGTGATTATCCTTACCTTAATGGTAAGTTACTTCATTTTATTCTTGTGGATCCTCAACAATGAGTTAGGATCAAGCTTTCATTTGGTAGTTAAGAGTCATACTTTGGAAAATACACCACCAAGCTAGGAGTGATAACCGCATCTTGGAGAGTATTCCTATTCCTTGATCTCAAACTTACCAAGGTTTTAAGACTTCAATTGGCAAGAAACATGTAATAACTTGAAGGGTGAACACCGTTATCCGATTTATCGACGATAGTGTTCCAGCCAGTCAAGCTAAAGCATGAATCTCGAACTCAAAAGGGGTCGTTGTTACATTAGGGTAACCCTAGTTCCAAACCTGGAACATTTAAATTTTAAATCGATTTCTTCTCTCACGCTTCTATGTTTATTTTGACGTTTGATCTAGCTTTATGAAACCTTTTTTTTATCGACCTTCATTTTGAGTTATCATCAAAACCTAATTGCACGATGATAACACTTCTAAAACAATCTTTCGTACAAGATAAAGTTATTATGCCATGTCTTTCTGGTTATAGCAATGTACGGTTGTGTTCATGGGTTTAATGAACCGCGTGTGCAAGCTGTACTTGGAAAGCTGTTTGACGTTGCCTTTATCGTCGATATTCTGAATTATTTAAATTCCAATCCGATCATGAACGATGTCTTTGTTTAACTCTTTACCCATAATTAAAAATGCAACACCCATTATTTTAGATAACCTTGAACTCCTAATCTTGAAAATCTCTAAATCTCTATCTTGATTGCGACTCACAAGACTTGCTATTACATTCATTCCGATGTGGACAAAAAGGATCATGAATTTCCGCGATTGGTATTCATGGTTCGGCATAAAGGAAATGTTGACGTAGCTTGGTATATGTTCAAATTGCCTTGTATTTCTTGATGTCATTTGGTGCATTATTGACCGATTGACTAGTTTCACGCATTTCATATTAACTCATGTGAGATAACGAGTCGAGAAATTGACTCGTACTTACCTTAAATAGTCGGTTATCGTGGTGTGTCGTTAAACATCGATCGTTAATTTTGATGAGCGATTCACTTTCTGTTATTGGCAATGCCTCTAATCATCTTTGGGAACCCAGCTCAAAATCTCGGCATACCGTATCATTCTTAAACCGACGGTTTAACCAGAGGAGCGATACGTATTCACAAGATATGAGTTAAGCTTGTGCCATTATACGGTGGCACTTGGGATTCTTAAATTCCGACGGTCAAACTTTCATACAATTACGGGATATTATTATTTTTCTTATTGGTTTCAAGATGTCATTTATTACACAATTTCATTCCAGATGATGGGAGAAGTGTGACTTATAAGTCTAATATACCTCGGGAACTCATCATTGATTTCCAACGTTAAATGTGTCAAATCTCAAAGAGTTAGTTTGTCAATGATAACTTTCGCATTCCACTGGAAGAGTTCAAATTTGGATGCATCGTGTAAAATTCCATAATTCGCAAAGTGAAGCATCTCACCCGTAATCAAACGCTAACCACAGTCTGTTAGTACACTTATCTTTCATCTTAAGTCTCATGTTCGTTTAAGTTTCATTCTTAATTTCGGGACGAAATTCTTAAAAGTTGGGGAGACTGTAACATCCTGTATTTTTACGTTAATTAAAAGTTAACGTCGTTTACTTTTGTAAGGATCAAAGTTGTCAATTATGAAACTTATGGTTTGCTTATGCTTATTTAGTTGTATGCCTTTAATTCTTCAAATTGAAAGTTAATAGTTTAATTATGAAATTGAACATAATTGTAAGTAATAATAATATTACTAATACTAATAATAAGTAATAATAATAATAATAATAATGATAATAATAATAATAAGAATAAGCATAATAATAATAAGAACAATAAAGGTGATATGAAATGAAAGTTACTAAACTTAAAAATGTTTAAGCCTTAAACTTAATTAAGTTCAAGGGGCCTTTTTGTCAATTTAGAAACCTTGAAAATAAAGTTTGAGCATGAAATAACAAACTGGAAACCACAGGGACTAATTGTGTAAAGTATCTAAACCCAAACCCCACCCCCTTTCTCTCTCCCCGTATTTCCGGCCGCCGGCCGGCCAAGTCCGGCGCGGCGCCGGTAACCCCCAAATCCACCCGAAACCCTTAAATTTTGGTACCAAATCATCCCAATCGGTTCGTTTATACGTTTCGAACTTGTACACATCATTTAATCACCTTCAAACACCAGTTACAACCTCGAACGATTGAATAACCGAAACCCATTAAACTTCATAACCGTTTGATCCTTAAATCCTAGTAATAATCTAATCAAACAAACATAAACCATCCTCTAACTAATCTTAAGCGTTCACCACTCTCAATTGCACCTAAAACTCACACAATCATCTCCTTCGATCTCCCTACTAACCGCGACCTGTCCGACACTCGATCACCATCATACAGACCTCAAAACCTCTAATTTATAGAGGGCTTTTAATCATCGTATACCTTTGAAGCTGCACACAAGCTTAATTTCATTATTATCGGCATCTACACATCGAACATACTCAGGTTGTGGTCGGACTTGTTCATCATTCAATTCTGTGCGCCGCACTTAAATCCGGGTAATTGAGGACATGTATCCACTCGGTTTTACTTAGGGAATAAAAGCCCTAAGTTTAAATCCATTAACATTTACGAATCAAGGAGCAATTTGATTCAATTTGGTTCTAGGGTTCTTGAGGATGGGGGAAACTTTTGATTTGGATTTATAAAACATTAAAACCAACTTTAACCACGGCTGCGGCCCTGGTCTATTGGTTATGTCACTTGCCTCCTAAACATGAGGTCCCGGGTTCGAACCCGGGCAACCTCATGTATTTTTTTAAAAAGGTTTTAGCCCTAAATAAAATTTTGAAATATTTTTAATAAATATAAAAATAGATTTTGTAAACACTAAATATTTTTAAAAGCATCAAATCATTTTCTGTATTTAAACAATTAAATATTTTTAAAAATATTTTAACAAAGGTTACTTTTGGTTATTTTTATGAATTTTAAATAGTAATTAGTAAATTATTATTTTAAACGTTGCTTTTAAATTATTGTTTGAAGCGTGTTAATTTTATTTAGTTATAAAACTTTATTTTAACTTTATATCTAAATTCATCAAACTATTATAAATATTTTCTCCTTCATATCTTTATATAAAATATAAATATATTTCTTTTCATTTATTCCAAGAAAATATATTTGGGTTCCATTTGTTAAAAATAATTGACAAAGCCCCAAACATCAAATTGAGCTTTAGTTCACGTTAATTTGCTAAACTTATTATAATTAAACTTTAACGTTGTAAATATATATATAATTTTAGGTGTCTTGTGAAGAACTACATTGGATCACTGCTTATTACATTTCTTATTTAATCGTCATTCTATACTTATTTGATCAAGTGAGTATTTCTATACCCCCTTTTGCATATTTTTACACATTTGGGGTGAAACATGTTACATTATAAACTTTGCACTTGTAAACACGTTTGATTCTTGTAAACCTATGGCAATTTACTTGTATGTTGTGGTTAGTTGAACTTTGTGGCTACCATGTAATGTCGAATATATGTACAATCATTAACTATTGCTAGCCTAGCGAAGTCATAGATCTATGGGCCAGACAAGCCTGCTTGGTTGATCCAAGTACACTTAGCTAATCGTATATACTTTTAGACGTTTGAGACTTGTAAAACTTTGTCGAGGTTTGATTGTGCATTCTGTCTTACATTCCTAGTTTACTTTGTTCTCTAACTTACAATATGAATTGCCATCTTTTATATACTTATGTATTGAAAACTATGGAAATCTCACCAACATTATTGTTGACCTTTTATTTTTAACATGTTTTAGGAAATACTCAAGCTTGATCGCCTTTTTTCGAAGTTGTTCACACCTAGGAATGGACCTAGTTAACTTAATAAATGGGCTTGTTATATTTCTTATATTGTGTTCTTATTTGAGACTTATGCTTGTAATGTACCTTTTAAACTTATGAATAATATATTTGTATTTAATAATAGTGTTATGTGGCTGTGAACGATCTTAACTCTCACTCCTCGACGTTTCCGCCGTCAAGGTTGGGGTGTGACAAGACTCTCCTTCTGCTAAAAAGATGAGATTCTCTGAGACTGAGAAGGGAGAAGAAACAAGTGAGATAAAGCATGATGAGACTAGTTTGGAAATGGTCATCTATTCAGAGAAAACAGCTAATATAAGCACTGAAGAGACAGAATTCAGTGATATGATTAAAGATCTTGATGGCTTTACAACTGAAGAATTTATCATTGATGATGACTTTTGGGACTTCATAGTTGAGCAGAGGACTGGTGTCGAACCTATAGTTGTCATTCCTCAATCTCCAGTTCCTCTTGAGAAGGAGTTGAGCATGCAACTGGTGCCTGCTGTATCACTCACTGCAGAACAAAATGAGCTGATTAAAAGACTATGTGAAGAACAACAGGAGAAAGAAGAATCAGCTGCTGCCATTCATGAACCAAAACAGTCAAAGGCTGAAAAATCGCCTCAAGAAGATGAACAGCCTGAAACCTCCTCTGGTCCATCAATGCAAACATATACCAGGAGGAGAAAGTATTTATCAGAGAAGGCTAAGGGAAATAGGCCAATTGTAGAAGAAGAACCAAGCAAGAAAAGTAAAAAGGATGATCCCAGAAGCCTTGTAGCTATCTCTGAATTTTTAGAAGAACATGAGCAGGCTGAAGCTCAACTGAAAGAAAAAGCTGATTTTGTAGACCTTGAAGAGGGTGAAATAGAGGGTGGCTATGTGGTTGATGAACCAATAGCAGTTGATAGCCCTATGCAGGAAGAAAAATCAGTTCAAGAGATGGTAGAGAAGGCACAGACTGATGATCTGATGGTAAAAGCCATGTTCCTAATTAATCATGGATATGACCTAGATGAAGTGTTTGGTATGACTTATGAGGGAATGAAGGCAGAAGAAGAAAACTTGAACAAGCTGCTAGACCCCTCGTATGAGACTGAGTATGAGAAGACTCTTTCTCCCAAAGCTCTAATGCTAAATTATCCACCATGAAAAGACAGACATCTACTCCTCACCCATTATATCCTGATCTCTACAACTTGTCTGATAGGGAAATGTGTTGGATCTTGTATGCCCAAGACACATACAAGATTGATGTGGTTAGTACATTATGATCCAAGCCGGGTCATACCCAATAACAAGCTAATCAAACACCAATAAATATTTATTTGTTGATGAGATCATACAAATAAATATTCACAACAATTTAGAAAATGGGTTTTCTAAATCATTGCTTTTGTAATAGAACAAATTATATGGATAATTTGTTCAGGAGAAATTATTTAATTGTATTATTATTTAAGTAAGTTAAATAATAATAAATAATAGTGTGTAAATGTTATAAAATTAAAAGAGGTTTTAATTTTATAAACTTAATGTTAAAAGAGTGCAAGTTTTATAAAAAATCAAAATGGGGAAACCCATTTGAATGGGATTTTCGGCCACCTAAGGGTGGTCCAATCCATGGGATTGTATGTCTTGGTTAATGCAAGACTTTAATCCTTCTTGCACTCAACCTAACTTACACACTCTCTCTCACACACACATTGCAAAAAAACTCTCTCCACAAGCCTAAAAATTTCGGATCTAAGGCAAAAAGAAGCTGAAAAATTTCGGATTTTTTGGCTGAACTTGAAGAATCTCTTGGCTGATTTTCGGGTTCACAAGAAGGAGTTGGGTCTTGGTGTTCTACTACCTAACAAGTTATGTGTTTGCTAAGGCTTGTGGGTATACAAGCTTGAGGACTTCTCATTTGGAGGCTAGACATTCAAGAAGCATCATCATCTTCTTCTCATCCTTACTACAACATCTTGTTCTTGAAAGGTAGTTTCAAGAACACCCTATGGTTGTTCTTTTTGTTTTGATAGCATTCTATTTCACATACATATGATCCTTGTTCTTGGGGTTTGTTTTGGGTTAAAATGGTTCATATTTTTCAAAATGTTAAACAACATTTTAACACCTTATATCCGCTGCGTTTTTGAAGTTTAAATGGTTAAACTTGCTTTGATAAACTTGTAACAAAACCCAACAAAATGAAGGATTATCTCTCTAGTCAAGGGTTCACAAAGAGAAAACTTGGTAACATGAAGACAAATTCACTAAGGGCTGCCATCCTTAGACTAATAATGAGATCCAACACACGAAGCTTCTTGAAAAGGCAAAGCATGAAAGTCATACTTGTGCCATGGGACTTCAATATTCTAGTGACTGGATTTGATCTTTAATTTTGTATTTAGATATTGTAACCCTTTATTACTTGAATAAATTATTTGGTTATAATGATTCAACTAGTATTTCTATTTTGCATGTTTAAAATCCATGAGTAAATCATTTACTCATAACGTCTGTAGTCGTTCATACTTGTGGGAACAAGTATGAAGGTAAGACTATTATGAACTTGGATTGGTAGATATTCATATGGATGAATATAGGGCAAAGGGTTGCTGCCAAAGTTCATAGATATTTGTGGGATACAAATATTGGACTGACCTGCATCTCAAATATTACTACATGGAATCTTCCTGATTGATCATAAGTAATTTGAGTAAAGGCGAACATCATTTGGTATCCTCTGACCTGAGATACATATTGGGTCTTGATATTTACCGAATATTATATTTTGACTTAGTTCTTCGCTGTTTTGAAACATGGCAGTACATAAGTCTGAGTTCAGGTATAATACAAGGTAATTGTGGGAGACGTATGTAGTCAAGATGGGATTTGTTCCTCTTATTCGTTGAGAGTAAGATGTCTAAGGCGTGATAAAGTTAAATCAATAGAGAATGATCACTCTGTGTCTCTGAGATTTAACATGACATCTATGAGAAAAGGATAGATGATTGATTCACCTAAAACATTTCGAGTAAGGTACTTGAAGGGGATGATGTTATTGAATGGCACTTACTCATACATATTATGGGTAGTAAACCGTTGTTAGGCGGTATTTACTGCTTGCATCAATCTTCTATGAATCTTGTGCAAGTGAGAGATTGTTGGATCTTGTATGCCCAAGACACATACAAGATTGATGTGGTTAGTACGTTATGATCCAAGCCGGGTCATAGCCAACAACAAGCTAATCAAACACCAATAAATATTTATTTGTTGATGAGATCATACAAATAAATATTCACATCAATTTAGAAAATGGGTTTTCTAAATCATTGCTTTTGTAATAGAACAAATATATGGATAATTTGTTCAGGAGAAATTATTTATTTGTATCATTATTTAAGTAAGTTAAATAATAATAAATAATAGTGTGTTTATGTTATAAAATTAAAAGAGGTTTTAATTATATAAACTTAATGTTAAAAGAGTGCAAGTTTAATAAAAAATCAAAATGGGGGGAACCCATTTGAATAGGATTTTTGGCCACCCAAAGGTGGTCCAATCCTTGGGATTGTATGTCTTGGTTAATGCAAGACTTTAATCCTTCTTGCACTCAACCTAACTTACACACTCTCTATACACACATTGCAAAAAAACTCTCTCCACAAGCCTAAAAATTTCGGATCTAAGGCAAAAAGAAGCTGAAAAATTTCGGATTTTTTGGCTGAACTTGAAGAATCTCTTGGCTGATTTTCGGGTTCACAAGAAGGAGTTGGGTCTTGGTGTTCTACTACCTAACAAGTTAGGTGTTTGCTAAGGCTTGTGGGTATACAAGCTTGAGGACTTCTCATTTGGAGGCTAGACATTCAAGAAGCATCATCATCTTCTTCTCATCCTTACTACAACATCTTGTTCTTGAAAGGTAGTTTCAAGAACACCCTATGGTTGTTCTTTTTGTTTTGATAGCATTCTATTTCACATATATATGATCCTTGTTCTTGGGTTTTGTTTTAGGATAAAATGGTTCATATTTTCCAGAATGTTAAACAACATTTTAACACCTTATATCCGCTGCGTTTTTGAAGTTTAAATGGTTAAACTTGCTTTGATAAACTTGTAACAAAACCCAACAATGACATATAGAGCTGGTTATGTGGAATACTTGCTTCAAAAGTTCTTGAAAAGTTAGTTTACATGGACTTTTTCAACCCATTAGGGGGTGTTTTGTTGTGGATGAATGAATCCCTTATGTTTCAAGGTTTTATCTTACATGCTTTAGTATAAACCTTGAAAGATTAACATCAAATGGTTGATTGTATTGTTTGGACAAAACCCTAAAGTTTTGGTTCATGTTGGCCGAAACTTCAAGGTTGGAAAAGGGGTTCATGGTTGTTCTTGGATGTTGTATGTGATACATATTTTGGTGCATAACATAGCCTTGACCTTATGTGTTTTGGATTTGGTTGATTGTGATTTTGTCATGTTGGTTTTGTTCTTGAAAGGGTTGTAATATTTGTGTTTGTATTTTGGGTTGTAATTTATTTATTCATTGCTTATGTAATAAATAGATTAGATTCATTTCTTTTATTAGAAAAAATGTATTAGGATATGATTTTGCAAAAGAAGATGCACAAGATGAAGACCCAAAGAAGGACACAAAAGACATGGACACTTGAAGCATTTGGATGTGGATTCAAGTGGGAGTTCATGGACACATTTTTATGTGTCATTGTTAACCCTTAGGAAAGACCTTATGATAACACTTGTGATGGCAAACAAGTGTAGTCAACTTAGTGGCTATGGTTATGCACTTATGTTTGTATGATTATGCTTGTTTGGTTGTTTGTTGTATGGTTGTTGTTTGATATTTGAATATGCATAACAAACTCATTAACAAACTTAACAAGCTGAAAATTGATGGTTCTTTATCATTAAGTGATTAATAAAAGGTTATTAAAAGGATTAATGATTTTAATAAAAGGGGTTTTATTAAAAAAGGTGAACCATAGGGTACCATGTATTTGAAAGCATGCAAATACAAGGTACATAGAGTTTTCTAAACTAAGATTATGAAAAACTAAAAATTTCTTTTATAAACAAGTTTAACACCGTCCTTTTGCACAACACTTGAGTCACTTGGAAAATCTTAATGGGATAAAGGTCACCTAACCATTTTGAGGGAACTTGTGATTTGAGGTGGGGACACCATATTTATGGGATAAAGGTCACCTAACCACTTATGTTGGAAAACTCACATGTGTGTGCAAGTAGGGTGACTTCATTTGCAAACCATGTTAAATGGATCACCTACAATAGGGTTTACAATGGTGTTTGTAAGGCCCCGTTCCCGGGAAGCCTCACAGTTGGTTAATCATAGCATAAAATCAGTTTAATAATAAAACATTGCAGCGGAAATAATTAGACATTCATTTAAAACATAGAAATCATATTGTACTCATACACTTGTCCTTTAATTTCAAACAAAACATGCTAATTGTTCTTAAATTACAATAAAGATTTCATAAGTAGGAATGCCATCCATAGCTCCCCAAGTAGCTCCGTGTGCCATCCTCAGCATCAGCACTTACCTGCCAACTATTATGCATAAAAGTCAGCTTCGCTGAGCGAGTTCTAGTTTTAAATATTATAAGAAAATATAATCTTTATCCTTTATATAATGACGATGCGTACAACATAGTACATAACATAACTTGCATCATAATAAGCATGTTCATTATCTTTCATTCTTTCATTATCTTTCACTTTCATCATAAACGAGATTGCACAAAGCAAGAGCTCCATGTTGATTGACAACAAATGCCAATCCCTGTCGGTACACATGAAAACGGTAGCTAACCCCCGACAGTTGATCCACACTGCAAGGCACATAGCCCGCTCATGAATACAAATCCATCATCATACATCAGACTCACATAAGTGAAGTCTATCATAGTGCTTGCAAGACTTTTCATCATCATACGGGCCCGGGGGTAACATTCATTAAGTTTCGCTTTTCATTAATATCATCTTCCACTTTAGTATATATAATACTTAACTTATTAAGTACACATCATGCCAAGTAAAATCATCATAAAACATAACCGAACCGCCGCGGGACAGCGGGGGTTCGGGGGCGGCAACCCCTGACAGCGGGGTCCTAGGGGCAGCAGCCCCTAGTGGGGTCCAAGGGGCAACGCCCCTGGCTGGGGCCGGGCTGCCAGGTCAGCGCGACAAATTTTTATATTTAAACATTTATATAGCACATTTACTTATAGAAAAATCGTTCTTCCTGTTAAAACCCCTTAAAATCTTGGTCATTTAAAAACGTAAATTTAGTATGCATAATAGCCCCAAAACATGGAAAAACTTATAAATAGGGGATCTAGAACTCACCTGGATACCACGAATAACTTCTAGGCTAAGCTTACAAGGCTAGGATCACTCTACACAGCCTGCAGAATAGCTAACACTTATAGGGGTTAATTTTTGCCTAAATTCGCTGCTAATTTCACTGCAAGATCAGCAATTTCGCAGCTAGGTTCGCCAACACTTTCGCTGCTAGTTTCATCAGCAGTTTCGCTGCTAGTTTCGCTAGCACATTCGCTGGCAGTTTCGCTGGCATCTTCGCTGCCAGTTTCACTGCCAGTTTCGCCCAACTTTCGTTGGAAAACCATGTCTGCGAAACTACCTGCGAAACTATAATTTCGCAGGAAGATCCACAGTTTCGCTGATTGAATACGCAAATTCGCTGGATGAACATACAGTTTCGCAGATCGCATAAAAATTACGGACCAGAACGTTTTTAACCCAAAATCATAACTTTTTACGTCCAATCTCTTAGTTTATCATCCATGAGGCTAAATCTAAGCTTTATACATGTTTTCATACGTAAAAATGTGACCTTTATGCGATTCTTTGCAACTTTTCAAAACCCAAAACCCTAGAATCCGGGTTTGATCTACAGAAGGGTTTAGAGGTCGATTCTTACCTGGATTTGTTGTTTCTTTCTTAGATCTTGATGCTCCAACACCCAGATCTTCAATCTCTTCACCTTGGAAGCTTCAAATCTTAAGTTTTCTTCACTTTCTCTCTCTACTTTCTCTCTCTACGAATTTTGGTGGCTAGGGTTGTAATGATGGAAGATGAAGCTGATTTGGGTAGGTTAAGGGCTGATTATGGGCCTTAATCACTTAGGCTCTTGTCCATAAACCCAATTTGGCCCATAACCCATTTCCTTCTTTTATTAAATACCCATTATTTAAGCCCATTATCCTTAATGACTCGTTTCGACTTTTCGGGGTGTTACAAGTCTCCCCCACTTATTTAGGTTTTGTCCTCGAAACCTGTCAGTCATCAAACAACTGAGGATAAAATTTCCTCATCTCCTCCTCGGTCTCCCACGTAGATTCTGATCCTTTTCTGTGTCTCCACTGTACTCGTACTAGTGGAACCACTTTATTCCGTAAGTGCTTCTCTTTCCAATCAAGGATGGCCACCGGCTGCTCTACATAATTTAGCCGTTCATCGACTTCAATGTCTTCTAATGGTACAAATGCATCATTATCCGCCAGACGTTTCCTGAGATGAGATACGTGGAACGTAGGGTGAATTCCACTCAACTCATCAGGTAGTTCTAATCTGTAGGCCACTTCTCCTACCCTTGCGATAATACGGAATGGCCCTATAAATCTTGGGCTCAACTTTCCCCTTTTTCGAAACCTGATGATCCCTTTCCAGGGCGATACCTTGAGCATAACCTTGTCACCAACCTCAAATTCTATCGGCCTACGCCTCTTATCAGCATAAGACTTCTGGCGGTCCTTTGCAGCTTTCATGAACGCCTTAATCTTATCTAACTTCTCAGTTGTGACCTCAATCACTTCAAGACTCCCCAATTCCTTCTGCCCGATGTCGCCCCAACACACGGGCGTTCTGCACTTCCTACCGTACAACATTTCGTAAGGTGGCATACCAATGCTCGCATGGTAACTATTATTATATGAGAATTCTGCCAACGGTAAGTGCTCATCCCAACTTCCTCCAAAGTCGATTACACAGGCTCGTAGCATGTCTTCTAAAGTCTTTGATCGTCCTTTCCGACTGACCATCTGTCTGGGGATGGTAAGCCGTACTAATATGCAGTCTCGTCCCCATTGAGTCATGAAACCTCTTCCAGAACTTGGACGTAAACCGCGTGTCCCTATCCGAAACGATAGACACTGGCACGCCGTGACGAGCCACGATTTCCTTGATAAATAGCTCTGCCAACCTCTCAGAGGAATACGTCTCACGAATTGGTAGGAAATGGGCGCTCTTTGTTAGACGGTCAACAATCACCCAGATTGCGTCGCTTCCCCTCGCCGTGCGAGGTAGCTTCGTGATGAAGTCCATTGTGATGTGTTCCCATTTCCATTCAGGGATATCCAAAGGCTGGATCTTCCCATATGGCTTTTGGTGCTCTGCCTTCACTTGCAGACAAGTCAGGCACTTGCTCACGTACTTAGCCACGTCTCGCTTCATTCCCGGCCACCAGTAATCTTTCTTCAGATCCTGATACATTTTCGTGGCACCGGGGTGTATGGAATACCGAGTTTTGTGAGCCTCATCCATGATTTTCTCCCTCAGATCCCCATAGAGAGGGATCCACATTCTCCCAGATCGGGTTCTAACACCCAAGGTGTTTTCCCCCAAGTCTGAAACTTGTCCTTTCATCCTTTCAGAGTTGATTCTGTCCTCTCTTAATGCCTCATCTTGGAACTCCCTCACTTGTTTCATAACATCAGGCGTCATGATTATCTGGCAAGCCCTCACCCGAATTGGTTCGGGTCGTCCTTTTCGGCTAAGGGCGTCAGCAACCACATTGGCTTTGCCTGGATGATAATGAATTTCGTAGTCATAATCCTTGATCAGTTCCAACCACCTCCTCTGCCTCATATTGAGTTCCTTTTGTTCAAAGAAATACTTTAGACTTTTATGATCAGTGAAGATGGTGCACTTCACCCCATACAGATAGTGCCTCCAAATCTTCAATGCAAACACCACCGCAGCCAACTCCAAATCATGGGTAGGATAATTGGCCTCGTGAACCTTTAATTGTCTAGAAGCATAGGCTATCACCATCCCTCGTTGCATCAACACGCAACCCAATCCTGCATACGAGGCATCCGAGTACACCACCAGATCCTCGTTCCCTTCAGGTAACGTCAAGACAGGGGCTTGAGTTAACCTCATCTTCAGTTCTAGGAAGGCTTTCTCCTGATCAGTACCCCATTCATACTTCACGTCCTTTCGGGTCAATTTTGTCAAAGGAGAAGCTATCTTGGAGAAATCCTGAATAAACCTCCTATAGTAGCCTGCCAGGCCTAAGAAACTGCGAATCTCAGATGGCGTCTTTGGAGGTTCCCATTGCATCACCGCTTCAACCTTCGCAGGGTCCACCCTTATCCCCGCGGGATTAACCACATGACCCAGAAATTGAACTTCTCGTAGCCAAAATGCGCATTTAGAGAACTTAGCATATAGCTTCTCACTTCTGAGCGTCTCCAATACTTCTCGAATATGATCGGCATGCTCCTCTTCACTTTTTGAATAAATCAAGATGTCATCAATGAACACTATCACCGATTTATCCAACATCGGCCGACATACCCGATTCATAAGATCCATAAAAGCAGCTGGCGCGTTGGTCAAACCAAAGGACATGACGAGGAATTCGTAGTGTCCATAACGCGTACGGAACACTGTCTTAGGTATGTCTTGTTCTTTCACCTTCAGTTGGTGGTAACCAGACCGCAGGTCTATCCTCGAAAACCAGCTGGCACCCTGAAGTTGATCGAACAGGTCGTCGATCCTTGGTAACGGATACCGATTCTTTACGGTCAGCTTATTGAGCTCGCGATAGTCAATGCACATCCGCATGTTACCATCTTTCTTCTTGACGTATAAAACCGGAGCACCCCATGGAGAGATACTCGGTCGGATGAAGCCTTTATCCAATAAATCTTGCAACTGGTCCCTCAGTTCTACCATCTCCGAAGGAGCTAATCGATACGGTGCTTTAGCGACAGGTTGTGCTCCCGGTAGCAAATCAATTTGGAATTCGATTTCGCGGTCAGGCGGCACACCGGTCAGGTCTTCAGGAAAGACGTCAGGAAACTCGCGCACTACTGGCACGTCTGATAATTGTGGCTCTGGCGCATCCACATCTTTTACATAGGCCAAGTAAGCGCTGCACCCACGTCTCAAGTACTTTTCAGCTGTGATCATCGACACGACCTTCGGTACACAGCACACCTTATCTCCACGAACCGTAACAGAACTACCGTCGGGCGCTGTTAGACGAATTATCTTCTTACTACATATAATATTGGCTTCATAGGTAGATAACCAATCCATGCCTAACACCACATCGAAACCTCCTAAGGCCATAACATGCAACCTAACAGGGAACTTACAATCTTCTAACTCAATCAGGCAATCCTCAACCACCTCAGTTACCTTAGTGGACTTACCAATGGCTGTTTCTACATAGAAAGGCTCATCTAACTTTCTACTCTTATCATGCAACAAACGACAAAAGGCAGCAGACACAAAACTCCTACTAGCACCAAAATCAAAGAGCACAGAAGCATATTCATGGTCTACCAGAAACATACCTAAAACTACTTCTGGGTCTGCCCTGGCCTCCTCGCGAGTTATGTTAAATGCCCTCGCCTTCGCCCTTGAACCGTCACCCCTTCCCTTATCTCCAGCTTTAACCGTTCCTGATCCTTCTGGTTTTCCTTTCTTACAGTCTCTTCCCGCATGACCCATCTCACCACACTGGTAACACTTTCCCACCTTGCAATCCCTAGCATAGTGGCCCTCGCCTCCACATTTGAAACATTTTCCCGTCCCCATTCTGCACTCCCCTGAATGACCTTTTCCACACTTCCTACAAGCACCTCCTTCACCAGTATTTCCCTGTCTCCCAGACTGATCCTCCACCCTCATCCTCTTCTCTCCACTCCGGAAGTTATCACCTCCGAACCTCTTCCCATTTCCATTCTTGTTCCCATTCCATTTCTCCACCCTTTTCTGTACAGGCACTGGGTCTCTCTCATCGTACAACCTCCCAGCTAAATCCACCACAGACCTAAACGTACCCGGTCTGGCTGCAATCATGTGCCTCCTGATGTCCACAGGCAAACCCTGTATGTATCTTTTGATCTTCCTGGACGCAGGTGTCACCATGTCTGGCACAAGTCTTGCAAGTTCATTGAACTTGGAGGTATACTCTTGATGAGTCATGTTCCCAGCCTTCAAATACAAGAACTCCTTTTCAATCTTGTCTAATTCCCGATGGGGACAATACTCCTCCAGCACTAACTCCTTCAACTCAGACCACTTCATCTTGGCTATCGATCGTTTCCCCTCAGCCTGGACAATATTGTCCCACCAGCATAACGCTGAGTCAACGAAGGAATGAGTTGCAAACTTAACTTTTTGATCCTCTCGGCACTCACTGATTTCCAGTACCGCTTCCATCTCTCTGACCCAACGATGAGCGGCAGTAGCAGTGCCGTTACCGTCAAAGGTTGGGGGCTTGCACCTTTGAAATGCCCCATAGTTGCACCCTCTAGTAGTCTCTCTCTCGGACTCCTCATCACTGTCGTCATCATGGACTACCACTCTAGGGTTTGATGGCTCCTCTTCAGATTCCTCAGTCCTCCCAGTGGACTTTCCTGAATTCTTCTCACTTTCCTTCCCTTTCTTCTCAGCTCTCTCTCCATCCTTAACTGCTTTGATCACCTCGGTCACCACTGAGGGTAAGACATTTTGCATGACATTGTAGACCTCATCAGCGATGGCCTCCTTCACAGTGGGTTTGAGGGTGGCTGATCCCTCCCCCTCCGGGTGACTATGGAGGTCTGACTCCTCATGAACAGTCTCGGGAGCCTTAGCTTTGCTCCGGGTGACACGTGGCTCAGTAGTACACCCGCCACGAGCACCTCCTCGGGTCGCCTTCCCAGATTTTCTACCAGCCATAACTAATTCCTATAAGATTCAAACACCAAAACGGTTATTCAAGATAATTGCTCAGATCATTTTAAGTATGGTAAGTCCTTAATTACAGTGACCAAGTGTGATTAACCACTTACCTTACCCTCCTGTCCCAAGCAATCACTATCCTAACATATATCAGTATTCAAATCTAAAAGCACATAAAACAAATAGCACACGCACATAATTCCGGTTTACTTGAAACTTTTACCTGATGGCACGTAGCTACTTGGATTGGCATCCTTCATTCGGTCCCATTTTCAGTTTAAGTTTAGGTTTTGAAAATAGTTTACCCAATTCTCTTAAACTTTGGCTCTGATACCAACTTGTAAGGCCCCGTTCCCGGGAAGCCTCACAGTTGGTTAATCATAGCATAAAATCAGTTTAATAATAAAACATTGCAGCGGAAATAATTAGACATTCATTTAAAACATAGAAATCATATTGTACTCATACACTTGTCCTTTAATTTCAAACAAAACATGCTAATTGTTTTTAAATTACAATAAAGATTTCATAAGTAGGAATGCCATCCATAGCTCCCCAAGTAGCTCCGTGTGCCATCCTCAGCATCAGCACTTACCTGCCAACTATTATGCATAAAAGTCAGCTTCGCTGAGCGAGTTCTAGTTTTAAATATTATAAGAAAATATAATCTTTATCCTTTATATAATGACCATGCGTACAACATAGTACATAACATAACTTGCATCATAATAAGCATGTTCATTATCTTTCATTCTTTCATTATCTTTCACTTTCATCATAAACGAGATTGCACAAAGCAAGAGCTCCATGTTGATTGACAACAAATGCCAATCCCTGTCGGTACACATGAAAACGGTAGCTAACCCCCGACAGTTGATCCACACTGCAAGGCACATAGCCCGCTCATGAATACAGATCCATCATCATACATCAGACTCACATAAGTGAAGTCTATCATAGTGCTTGCAAGACTTTTCATCATCATACGGGCCAGGGGGTAACATTCATTAAGTTTCGCTTTTCATTAATATCATCTTCCACTTTAGTATATATAATACTTAACTTATTAAGTACACATCATGCCAAGTAAAATCATCATAAAACATAACCGAACCGTCGCGGGACAGCGGGGGTTCGGGGGCGGCAGCCCCTAACAGCGGGGTCCTAGGGGCAGCAGCCCCTAGTGGGGTCCAAGGGGCAACGCCCCTGGCTGGGGCCGGGCTGCCAGGTCAGCGCGAAAAATTTTTATATTTAAACATTTATATAGCACATTTACTTATAGAAAAATCGTTCTTCCTGTTAAAACCCCTTAAAATCTTGGTCAATTAAAAACGTAAATTTTGTATGCATAATAGCCCCAAAACATGGAAAAACTTATAAATAGGGGATCTAGAACTCACCTGGATACCATGAATAACTTCTAGGCTAAGCTTACAAGGCTAGGATCACTCTACACAGCCTGCAGAATAGCTAACACTTATAGGGGTTAATTTTTGCCTAAATTCGCTGCTAATTTCGCTGCAAGATCAGCAATTTCGCAGCTAGGTTCGCCAACACTTTCGCTGCTAGTTTCACCAGCAGTTTCGCTGCTAGTTTCGCTAGCACATTCGCTGGCAGTTTCGCTGGCATCTTCGCTGCCAGTTTCACTGCCAGTTTCGCCCAACTTTCGTTGGAAAACCATGTCTGCGAAACTACCTGCGAAACTATAATTTCGCAGGAAGATCCACAGTTTCGCTGATTGAATACGCAAATTCGCTGGATGAACATACAGTTTCGCAGATCGCATAAAAATTACGGACCAGACCGTTTTAACCCAAAATCATAACTTTTTACGTCCAATCTCTTAGTTTATCATCCATGAGGCTAAATCTAAGCTTTATACATGTTTTCATACGTAAAAATGTGACCTTTATGCGATTCTTTGCAACTTTTCAAAACCCTAGAATCCGGGTTTGATCTACAGAAGGGTTTAGAGGTCGATTCTTACCTGGATTTGTTGTTTCTTTCTTAGATCTTGATGCTCCAACACCCAGATCTTCAATCTCTTCACCTTGGAAGCTTCAAATCTTAAGTTTTCTTCACTTTCTCTCTCTACTTTCTCTCTCTACGAATTTTGGTGGCTAGGGTTGTAATGATGGAAGATGAAGCTGATTTGGGTAGGTTAAGGGCTGATTATGGGCCTTAATCACTTAGGCTCTTGTCCATAAACCCAATTTGGCCCATAACCCATTTCCTTCTTTTATTAAATACCCATTATTTAAGCCCATTATCCTTAATGACTCGTTTCGACTTTTCGGGGTGTTACAGTGTTGATGGGATAAACGTGCCGACCATACATATGATGTTTAAGTCGATCCCATACCCTTAGAAGTTGCAAAGAGTTTGCAATTGTCAAAACGTTGACTACCTTGTTAATTTAAATAATGGGATAAAGGTCACCTAACCACTATTTAAATGTAACGTTGGATTCTAGAATTTTAAAATTGTTTATGACACATAAAAGGGCTTTAATTATTAAAATATGATAATATCGAAAATACTAAAATTGAACTTTGTTAAATTTTGTAGATGGCCACCAACAACAATGAAAATAATGATATCCCATCCGCTCACTCACTATCACTAAGGACCATTCTCCAAAAGGAGCGTCTAAACCATAACAACTTCATAGATTGGTTTCGAAACTTGAGAATTGTTCTCAAGCAAGAGAAACGATCGTATATTTTAGACGTTCCGATTCCCGATCAACCTAATGAGGATGATGAGGAGGCCTATAATAATTGGGTGAAATACACTGAGGACTCGGTCCAAGTGTCTTGCCTCATGTTGGCAAGTATGACTCCGGATCTCCAAAAGGAGTATGAACATCATGGAGCGTACGACATGATTACCCAGTTGAAGGAAACGTTCCAACAACAAGCAAGGGTAGAGCGCTTCGAAACGGTTCGAGCACTCCATGCATGTCGTATGGATGACACCCAATCTGTTTAATCTTATGTACTTAAGATGAAAAGCCACATTGACCGCCTCGAAAGGCTGAATTGTCCCGTCTCGAAAGAGTTGGCTACGGATTTGATCCTCAACTCTTTGTCAAAAAGGTTTGACAAATGTGTCATGAACTATAACATGAACAGGTAGGACAAGAACATAAGTGAGCTTCACTCTATGCTCAAAACTGCCGAGGCGGCCATGGGTAAAAAGGTTTTACCCGTTCTCACCATCAATGAAGGTGGGAACAAGAAGAGGCCTCACCCCACACCCAAGGCAAATGTTGCCAAGGGTAAAGGGTACATTAGGGGAAAGGGAAAGGGAGTGGTAAGGGCGCCACCACCAAAACCAGCAGAGAAGAAGCAAAAGGTTGCTTCGAATGACCCATGCTTTAAGTGTGGGGAGATAGGACATTGGGCAAGAAATTGTCATGTCCATCTCAAGGAGTTTCAAGCTTAGAGGGATGCTGGACAAACCTCAGGTACAAGTTTCATGATTCATATTGATCTCAATTTAATATCCTCTAACACATGGGTATTGGATACCGGATGTGGAACTCATATTTGCAATTTGTTGCAGGGGTTCAAAAGAAGTAAGGACTTCAAGAAAGGGGATGTAAGCCTCTACATGGGGAATAGGGCAAAAGTTCAAGTTGAAGGTCGAGGGGACTACACCTTGAAGCTTCCAAATGGTTTGGAAGCAATTTTGAACAATGTTTTGTATGCTCCTAGTTTGACTAGGAACATTATTTCAGTTTCCCAATTAAGACAATATGGTTATGTAATGACATTTAATGAAAATGAAATTCATGTTTCTTTAAATGACATCTTTTATTTCAAAGCTATTCCTATTAATGGTATTTATGAATTGGTTCGTGAAAACACATTATATACCAAACCACCACCAAGAAGCTCAGATTGGATTTGAGTGACACCTATCTTTGGCATTGCCGTCTTGGTCATATAAACAAGAAGCGCATACAAACACTTCAAAAGAACGGACTTTTAAAAGCAAATGAATATGATTCATTCGATGTATGTGAATCTTGTTTACAAGGTAAAATGACTAAGGCACCATCCAAAAGGGCAAAATATTTATTAGGAATCATACATTCGGATGTATGTGGTCCTTTTAAACCAATGACTAGATACAATGAAAGATACTTCATTACCTTTACCGACGACTATAGTCGATATGGTTATGTGTACTTGTTAAGACACAAAGATGAAGCTTTTGAAATGTTCAAAATCTTCCAAAATGAAGTAGAAAATCAACTCAACAAGAAAATAAAAATTCTCCACACCGATAGAGGAGGTGAATACCTAAGTGATGCTTTTAGAGATCATCTTAGAAGTTGTGGTATTGTCTCACAACTATCTCCACCTGGAACACCACAACACAATGGTGTGTCCGAGAGGAGAAATCGAACTTTATTGGATATGGTTCGATCTATGATGGCTAGAAGCTCATTGCCTCTATCATTATGGGGTTTCGCTTTGCTCTCTGCGGCCCGTATCTTGAATATGGCCCCAACCAAGAAAGTGGAAACGACACCTTTTGAAATATGGCATGGAAGGGTTCCATCACTATAATATTTAAAGGTATGGGGTTGTGAGGCTTATGTTAAGACACCCACCTCTAACAAGTTAGAAACCGTTCCACTAAGTGTATCTTCATTGGATATCCTAGAGATTCTATGGGATATTATTTCTATGATCCATTGGAACAAAAGCAGTTTGTTGCCAAGAAGGCTGAGTTCTTAGAAGCTAAGTTCCTTATGGAAGGAACTAGCAGTAGAATAGTGGATCTTGAGGAGGATCAAGAACCACAAACCGATACACGTTTGGTTGACGCTAGCACTCAACATGAGGATGTTGAGGGTGATCAATTAGTTGATCAATACACACAAAACGTTCGCAGATCTGGTAGAACTAGTAATCCACCTGAAAGATATGGATTTTTCGTAGATGGATGCTATGTGGTAGATTCCGATGAACCAACCACTTATCGTGATGCAATGTCCAATTTGGATTGTGACCAATGGCTTGAAGCCATTGTAACACCCGGATATTTATTATTTTAAAGCGGACGAAGAAAGAAAAGGAAATAAAGTCCAAAGTCGAAGGACCGAACTCGCCAACGAAAGAAAGTCAGGCGAGCGGGGTATATAAGGGAGAGGGCAGCCCTTACCCTCTCCCCCATACACAAATTTCAGCCATCTTAGAGAAGAGAAGAGAGAAAAGAGGAGAAAAAGAGAAAAAGGGGTGTTTCGGGTGATTCGGGTGTCCAAACTCGTCGTGTGGCAAGCTAAATCGAAGCCCTTGACGTTGTGCTCGTTTGTGTGAGTTCTAGGACCCCACTTTTACTTGTTTTCAACCGATTTTGGGGCTGGAAAGCATCAAAAACCCGTTTTTGTATGTGTGTGTGTTTGACCCATTTGGGTGTGATGTGTGTGAAGCGTTTCGTGTATGTTTCCGGGCTTGTGTGTGCTTGTATGGTGTTATGGTATGCATCCCTAAGGTCCAGGAGGGTTGATTTAGGCTTAGAATGGGTTTGGATGAGCTTGGAGGCCGAAAATGGCAGATTGGGTTCGGGATGAACTCCATTCTGCATCAGCTAGGGCTAGGCGACCGAATGGAGGCCATACGGCCGAATGAGGGGCGACTGAAGGTCATTCGCACGACTGGGATTCATTCGCACGATTGAGGGTTCAATCGCACGACTAAGGCTTCAGTCGCACGACTGGGAGTCCAGTCGCATGGGGAGTCATACGACTGAGGGTTCAGTCGCATAAGTGCTTAGTCGCATGAGTTCATTCGCATTAGATCAGTCGCATGGGTGCTCATTCGCATTAGTCCCATCCGCATAAGGTCCATACGCACGACTGGATGTTCATTCGCATAGATGTTCATCCGCATGAGTCCAATCGCATGATGTTCAGTCGCATGAAGGCCATGCGACTGAAGGGTATCCATACGCACGAATAGAGCTGTTGCACCTGAAGGAAAGTGTAGTTAGACTTCTGGCTTTCGGGGAAAGTGCAGATGTAAGTTTTGACGTAAAGGTTCTCGTAAGAGCATGTAAGATAACTGTTATGGCCTTAGAAAGCATGTAGGGCATGATGATGATGTTGTTGCATGTTTATGCATGTTATGTATGTATGATGTTGCCCTGTATGATGTGATGTTGAGGCATGTTAATGTTCCTTAGTATGATGTATATTATCTTTCCTATGGCTTTACGTATTATGAGTAATGAAATGAAGTATTATGTAACGTAAAGTGGAAAGAAATGAGACGTCTTGCATGCATCGGATAACGGGTCCTTCTTTGTGATTGACCATTAATGTAAAACCTCTACCGCTTACCCTTAGTACTGTGGCATACGTTTAGCTGTTCATTTATTGACTTCGGCCCAGTGGCTATGACTGATCGGTTACCCTTAGTACTGTGGCATACGTTTAGCTGTTCATTTATTGACTTCGGCCCAGTAGCTAAGACTGATCGGTTACCCCTAGTACCGTGGCATACGTTTAGCTGTTCATTTATTGACTTCGGCCCGGTAGCTGAGACTAATTGGGGTGTAGCATATGGTATTGGTACGGATAATGTCTGATGCGCAAGTAAAGTTAAACAGAACGAATGAACGAATGAATGAATGAAGAAGATAATAATGATATTATCTATGCGTACGTATGATGTGTGATCATGTAAAAGTAACGAATGGTTTTTATGAAAGTAAAGTAAGTTTTATAATAAAACTAGAACTCACTCAGCAACGCTGACTTTTTATATGTTTTCCAGTTGGCAGGTAGTGATTGCTGAGGATGGCACGAGGTGGCTACTCAGCTCTTTTGGGATGGCATCCATTTATAAAGCTTTTGTGTTATAATGCAAACATGTATTTTGTAATCGGATAATGATGTATTATTGGGCAAAAGTGTTTATAATGAAATGAGATGTCGTTTTTGAATGTTTCCGCTACAATGTTTTTATGAGACAAATGTAATTATATGTTTTATGTGCGATGAATGACCAACTGTAAGCGTCCCGGGAACGGGGCCTTACAAGTTGGTATCAGAGCCAAAGTTTAAGTAAAATGGGTAAATTTTCAAAATAAACCTTAACTTAAACTGAAAATGGGATGAAAAGGGAATGGGATGCCAAACTGAGTAGCTGCGTGCCATCAGGTATTTTCATAAAGTTAACCGGTTTTATGTGCGCATGGTATGTGGTTATGTGTTGTATGTAGATTTGAATACTGATGTAGTCAGGACAGGTAATACTTGGGGTATGAAGAGTAAAGTAAGTGGCTAATCACAACTGGCCACTGTAATTAGGGACTTACTATACTTGACATAAACTGAGTTGTTTCCTTGAATGACCGTGTTGGTGTTTGAATCTTTCAGTGTGATAGAGAATGGCTGGTGGTAGATCTTTTAGAGCTTCTAGGGGTGGAGGCTGTGGTGGCCCTGATGGAGAACCACGCCCTAAAAGAGGAAGGCCTAGAGCTGAGAAAGAGGTTCCTGCAGAAACTGAGACCCCTCATCCGGAGGCTAGGGATGAGAGTGCAAACCTGAGGGCCTCGGTAAAGGAGGCTGTTGTTGAGGAAGTACATCAGGTCATGCAGACAATCTTACCGTCTGTGGTGACCGAAGTCATCAAAGCTGTGAAGGAGGGAGAAAGGAAGGAGAGAAATAGGGCCTCGGGGGAGCAACCGGAGCCTGAAACGATTTTCTCCGACAATGAGTGTGAGAAGTGGCACGAGGCTGTAACTACGGGGTGTTTATGAGATGCAAGCCCCCTACTTTTGACGGTAATGGCAATGCTGCTGCTGCTCACCGATCGGTGAGAGAAATGGAGGCTGTTCTCGACATCAGCGAGTGCCGGGAAGATCAAAAAGTAAAGTTTGCCACCCATTCATTTGTGGACTCGGCTCTATGCTGGTGGGACAACATTGTCCAAGCGGAAGGTAATCGGGCAATCGGGAGAATGAGGTGGCCCGAACTGAAGAAGATGGTAATTGAGGAGTTCTGTCCTCACAGGGAGATGGATAAGATTGAGAGGGAGTTCCTACAGCTGGAGGCGGGATCCATGACACACCAGCAATACACTACCAAGTTCAACAAGATGGCACGGTTGGTGCCGGATCAGGTGACGCCTCTTTCTCAGAAGATCAAGAGGTACATTCAGGGTTTACCGGCGGATGTTCGCCGGCATATGATCGCCGCCCGGCCAAGTACGTTTAGGTCGGCGGTCGATTTGGCCGGAAGACTTTGATGATGAGAGGGAGGTGGTGGTGGTTGAAGCGAATAGGAAGGGTGGTGGTGATCGAAACTGGAACGGGAAGAGGTTTGGTCGGGGTGATGCCTCGACGGGTAACAAAAAGGCACGGGTGGATGACCGCCGCGTGGCCACACCGGGAGCGGGGTCAAGGAGGTGTGATAAGTGTGGAAGGGAGCATGCGGGAGAATGCAGGCTGGGTTTGAATGTGTGCTTCAAGTGTGGGAAGACAGGGCATATGGCAAAGGATTGCCTGTCGGGCAAATGTTTTAACTGTGGGGAAACTGGTCATATGAGCAGGGATTGTAAGAAGCCGAGGGCTGAGAGTTCAGGGGCGAAGAGGACGGGAGGTGATGGACCGAGGGCGAGCGCCAGGGCATTCACCATGACACAGGAGGAGGCTAGGACGGACCCTGACGTTGTCTCCGATACGTTTCTGGTGAACCAAACTTTAGCTTCTGTGTTATTTGATTCTGGTGCTAGTAAGAGTTTTATTTCTGCTGCTTTCTGTGCTAAGCTGCCTGTTAGTAGTAGACGTGTTGATGCGCCCTTTGATGTTGAAACTGCCATAGGTAAGTCTACCAGGATTTCTGAGATGATAGAGATCTGTGATGTGGAACTTGAGGGTCATAAGTTTCATGTTAGACCGTTTGTGATGGCCTTAGGTGGTTTTGATTTGGTTCTTGGGATGGATTGGTTAGCGGACTATGAGGCGAACATTGTGTGTCGCAAGAAGATGATTCGGTTGTCGGCGCCTAACGGTAGTTCAGTGACGGTTTATGGCGATCGGGTTACTACGATTCCGAAGGTGATCTCGATGGCGGTGGCGGGAAAGTGTATGTGTAACACCCGGAAATTTACTATTTTGAAGTCGACGAAGACAGAAAAGGAATAAAGTTCAAAGTCGAGGGACCAAACTCGCCAACGAAGAAAAGTTGGGAAATGTGGTGGTATGTGTAGGGAGAGGGCAGCCCACTCTCCCCACACACACACAAAATTCAGTTCACCAAGAAGAGAGAAGAGAGAAAGAGGAGAAAAGGGAGAAAAGTGGTGTTTCGGGTGATTCGGGTGTCCAAATCCGTCGAGTAGCAAGCCAAATCGAAGCTCTTGTCTTTGTGCTCGATTGTGTGAGTTCTAGGACCCCACTTTTACTTGTTTTCAACCGATTTTGGGGCTGGAAATTGTGCAAAACCCGTTTTTATGTGTGTGTGTGTTTGACCCATTTGGGTGTGATGTGTATGATGTGTTTAGAGTATGATTTCGGGCTTGTGTGTGCTTGTATGGTGTTAAGGTATGCATTCCTAAGGTCCAGGAGGGTTGATTTAGGCTTAGAATGAGTTTGGATGAGCTTGGAGGCCGAAAATGGCAGATTGGGTTCGGGATGAACTCCATTCTGCATCAGCTAGGGCTAGGCGACCGAATGAAGGCCATACGGCCGAATGAGGGCGATTGAAGGTCATTCGCACGATTGGGACTCAGTCGCACGACTGGGAGTCCAGTCGCATGAGGGTTGTACGACTGAGGGTTCAGTCGCATAGATGCTTAGTCGCATGAGTCCATTCGCATGAGGTTAGTCGCATAGGCGCCCATTCGCAGTAATCCCATTCGCACAAGGTCCATACGCACGATTGGATGTTCATTCGCATAGATGTTCATCCGCATGAGTCCAGTCGCATGATGTTCAGTCGCATGGAGGCCATGCGACTGAAGAGTGTCCATACGCCCGAACAAGGCTGTTGCACTCAAAGGAATGTGTAGTTTGACTTCTGGCCTTCGGGGAAAGGTGCAGATGTAAGTGTTGACGTAAAGTAACCCGTAAGAGCACGTAAGATGATGGTTATGGCTTAGAGAGCATGTAGGGCATGATGATGATGATGTTGCATGTTTATGCAAAATATGAATGTATGATGTTGCCCTGTATGATGATGATAAATATGTATGATATGTTCCTTATTATGATGTATGCTTATCTTTCTTGTGGCTTTACATGTCATGCTAATGAATGAATGAATGAATGAATGAAGTATTATGTAATGTAAAGCGAAAGATAATGAAAGAGGAACATGAAGTAAGAATGCATGCATTAACGAATGTTGAATGAACGAAAGAAAGGCTTGCAAGCATATTTATTGGGGTGAGCGACTTTGTGTTGCAAAAGACTCGGATGAAGTGCAATCATTTAGATTGCCTATGAGGTGAGCAACCTTGTCGTTGCAAAAGACTCGAGTAAGAGCTATCGTGATGTTGCCTTGGGGTGAGCAACGTTGTTGTTGCAAAAGACTCGGATAGCTTGCTATCGTGATGGGCAATTGGGGTGAGCAACCTTAGGGGTGTAAAAGACTCGGATAGCGTGCAATCATTGAGATTGCCATTGAGGTGAGCGACCATGTTGTCGCAAAAGACTCGGAAGACAGAATTAACGAAAAGAACGGAAGATAATGAATGAGATGAAAGATAATAATGGAATTATCTGTGTATACGTATGTTGCATGATCGCATGATAAAAGGAATAGTTTTAAATGAAACTAAAGTATGTTTTATTATTAAAACTAGAACTCACTCAGCAACGCTGACTTTTATTACATTTTCCAGTTGGCAGGTAAATGATTGCTGAGGATGGCACGGCGAGGCTACTCGGCTCTTTTGGGATGGCATCCAATTATATAACTTTTGTGATGTAATGCAAACATGAATTTTGTAACCGGATAATGATGTATTATTTGGCAAAAGTAATTATAACGAAACGTGATGTCAGTTTTGAATGTTTCCGCTGCAATGTTTTCTTAATGCAATGTAATTATATGTTTTATGTGCGATGAATGGCCAACTGTGAGCGTCCCGGGAACGGGGCCTTACAAGTTGGTATCAGAGCCAAAGTTTAAGTGAAATGGGTAAATTTTCAAAATAAACCTTAACTTAAACTGAAAATGGGACTAAAGGGGAATGGGATGCCAAACTGAGTAGCTGCGTGCCATCAGGTATTTTCTTAAAGTTAACCGGTTTTATGTGCGCATGGTATATGTTATGTGTTGTATGTAGGTTTGAATACTGATGTAGTCAGGACAGGTAATACTTGGGGTATGAAGAGTACAGTAAGTGGCTAATCACAACTGGCCACTGTAATTAGGGACTTACTATACTTGACATAAACTGAGTTGTTTCCTTGAATGACCGTGTTGGTGTTTGAATCTTTCAGTGTGTTAGAGAATGGCTGGTGGTAGATCTTCTAGAGCTTCTAGGGGTGGAGGCCGTGATGGCCCTGTTGCTGAACCACGCCCTAAGAGAGGAAGGCCTAGAGCTGAGAAAGAGGTTCCTGCAGAACCTGAGACCCCTCATCCAGAAGTTGGGGATGAGAGTGCGAACCTGAGGGCCTCGGTAAAGGAGGCTGTAGTGGAGGAGGTACACCAGGTCATGCAGACAATCCTACCGTCTGTGGTGACCGAAGTCATCAAGGCTGTGAAGGAATGGGAAAGGAAGGAGAGAAACCGGGCCTCGGGGGAGCAACCGGAGCCTGAAACGATTTTCTCCGATAATGAGGAGGAAGAGGAAGAGGAGCCTGTGCGGGAGGTGGCACGAGGCTGTAACTACGGGGTATTTATGAGATGCAAACCCCCTACTTTTGACGGTAATGGCAATGCTGCCGCTGCTCACCGATGGGTGAGGGAAATGGAGGCTGTTCTCGACATCAGCGAGTGCCGAGAGGATCAGAAAGTCAAGTTTGCCACCCACTCCTTTGTGGACTCGGCACTATGCTGGTGGGACAACATTGTCCAAGCAGAGGGTAATCGGGCGATCGGGAGAATGAGGTGGCCCGAACTGAAGAAGATGGTGATCGAGGAGTTTTGTCCTCATCGGGAAATGGATAAGGTTGAGAGGGAGTTTCTGCAACTGGAGGCGGGAACCATGACACACCAACAGTACACCACGAAGTTCAACGAGATGGCACGTCTGGTGCCGGATCAAGTGACACCTCTGTCCCGAAAGATCAAGAGGTATATACAGGGTTTGCCGGCGGATATTCGCAGGCACATGATCGCCGCCCGACCGAGCACGTTTAGGTCGGCGGTGGATTTGGCGGGAAGATTGTATGATGAGAGGACGGTGGTGGTGACTGATGGTGGCAGGAAGAGCGGTGGTGACCGGAACTGGCAGGGGAAGAGGTTTGGTTGGGGTAATGCCTCGACGGGTAATAAGAAGGCACGGGTGGATGATCGCCGTGTGGTCACGTCAGGTGCGGGGTCGAGAAGGTGTGGTAAATGTGGACGGGAGCACAGCGGGGAGTGCAGGTTTGGGTCGAACTTGTGCTTCAGGTGTGGAAAGGCGGGGCACATGGCAAAGGACTGTCGTGCGGTCCGATGCTTTAACTGTGGCGAAGAGGGTCACATGCTCAAAGATTGTAAGAAGCCGAGGGCTGAGAGTTCAGGGGCAAAGAGGACGGGAGGTGATGGACCGAGGGCAAGCGCAAGGGCATTAACCATGACACAGGAGGAAGCCAGAACGGACCCTGATGTCGTGTCCGGTACGTTTCTGGTAAACCAAACTTTAGCTTCTGTGTTATTTGATTCGGGTGCTAGTAAGAGTTTTATTTCTGCTGCTTTCTGTGCTAAGTTGCCTGTTAGTAGTAGACGTGTTGATGCGCCCTTTGATGTAGAAACTGCCATAGGTAAGTCTACCAGGATTTCTGAGATGATAGAGAATTGTGATGTGGAGCTCGAGGGTCATAAGTTTCCTGTTAGACCGTTTGTGATGACCTTAGGTGGTTTTGATTTGGTTCTTGGGATGGATTGGTTAGCGGACTTCGAGGCGAACATTGTGTGTCGCAAGAAGATGATTCGGTTATCGGCGCCCGACGGTAGTTCAGTGACAGTATATGGTGATCGGGTTACTACGATTCCGAAGGTGATCTCGATGGCAGTGGCGGGAAAGTGTATGAGGCGTGGATGTAGTGCCTACTTGGCCTACGTAAAGGATGTGGATACGCCAACACCACAACTAGCTGATGTACCGGTTGTGTGTGACTTTCCGGATGTGTTTCCAGAAGACTTATCAGGAGTGCCACCTGACAGAGAGATCGAGTTTCAGATTGATCTGATACCGGGTGCCCAACCTGTTGCCAAGGCACCGTATCGGTTGGCTCCGACCGAGATGAAAGAATTGATGGAGCAGTTGCAAGAGTTGCTTGATAAGGGGTTCATTAGACCGAGTATCTCTCCTTGGGGTGCTCCGGTCCTGTTTGTAAAGAAGAAGGACGGTAGTATGAGGATGTGCATCGACTACCGCGAGCTGAATAAGTTGACGGTGAAGAACCGATACCCCTTACCGAGGATAGATGATTTGTTCGATCAGCTTCAGGGTGCCAGTTGGTTTTCGAGAATAGATCTTCGATCTGGTTACCATCAGTTGAAGGTAAAGGAGCAGGATATTCCTAAAACAGCTTTCCGTACGCGCTATGGTCACTACGAGTTTCTCGTCATGTCCTTTGGCTTGACCAACGCGCCAGCTGCTTTTATGGATTTGATGAACCGTGTGTGTCGGCCTATGTTGGATAAATCAGTGATTGTGTTTATTGATGATATCCTGATTTACTCGAGGAGCGAAGCAGAGCATGCCGGTCACATTCGGGAGGTCCTAGAGACGTTGAGAAGGGAGAAGTTGTATGCAAAATTTTCCAAGTGCGCGTTCTGGTTGCGCGAAGTTCAGTTCTTAGGTCATGTGGTGAATCCTGACAGGATTATGGTGGACCCGGCGAAAGTGGAGGCGGTTATGCAATGGAAGTCACCAAAGACGCCATCCGAGATTCGCAGTTTCTTGGGTTTGGCGGGCTACTATAGAAGATTCATCCAAGACTTCTCTAAGATTGCTTCTCCACTGACTAAGTTGACCCGAAAAGATGTGAAGTTCGTATGGGGTCAAGCTCAAGAGAAGGCGTTTGAAGAATTGAAGGCGAGATTGACTCAAGCTCCTGTTCTGTCGTTACCCGATGGAAGCGAAGATATGGTGGTTTACTCCGATGCTTCTTACTCGGGGTTGGGGTGTGTGTTAATGCAGAGAGGAAAGGTTATAGCCTACGCATCCCGACAGTTGAAGGTTCATGAGGTCAATTATCCTACTCATGACTTGGAGCTGGCAGCCGTGGTCTTTGCTTTAAAGATTTGGAGGCACTATCTTTACGGGACGAAGTGCACCATATTCACTGACCACAAGAGTCTGAAGTACTTCTTTGAACAGAAGGATTTAAACATGAGGCAGAGACGGTGGTTGGAACTTATAAAGGATTATGATTGTGAGATCCACTACCATCCGGGCAAGGCCAACGTGGTGGCTGATGCCCTTAGTCGGAAGGAGAGGCCCGAGCCGATCCGGGTAAAAGCATATCAGCTGATCATGACCTCCGATGTGATGAAGCAGGTTAAAGAGTTTCAAGATGAGGCATTGAAAGAAGATCATCTTAACTCTGAAAGAATGAGAGGTCTGGTTGGAGAACTGGGTGAAAACACGCTCGGTGTTAGAACCCGATTTGATCGTGTGTGGATTCCTCGTTTTGGGGATCTACGGGTGAAGATAATGGATGAAGCTCACAAGACTCGGTACTCCATTCATCCTGGTGCCACAAAGATGTACCATGATATGAAGAAAGATTATTGGTGGCCGGGTATGAAGCGCGATGTGGTGGAGTATGTGAGTAAGTGCCTTACTTGCTTACAGGTGAAGGCCGAGCACCAAAAGCCGTATGGGAAGATACAACTTTTGGATATACCGGAATGGAAGTGGGAGCACATCACCATGGATTTCATTACAAAGCTGCCGCGTACCCCGAAAGGGTACGATGCCATATGGGTGATAGTTGATCGTTTGACGAAGAGTGCTCACTTCCTACCGATCCGCGAGACATATTCATCTGAGAGGTTGGCTGATCTGTTCATCAAGGAGATTGTGACTCGTCATGGTGTGCCGGTGTCTATCGTGTCGGATCGCGACACCCGGTTTACATCTAAATTCTGGAAGAAGTTCCACGACGCTATGGGGACGAGGTTACATATCAGCACGGCTTATCATCCCCAGACTGATGGTCAGTCAGAAAGGACCATTCAGACGCTGGAAGACATGCTTCGGGCATGTGTGATTGATTTTGGTGGAAGTTGGGATGACCACTTACCGTTAGCTGAATTCTCATACAACAACAGTTATCATGCCAGCATTGGTATGCCTCCATATGAGATGCTATACGGTAGGAGATGCAGAACACCCGTTTGTTGGGGTGATATTGGTCAGAAGGAATTGGGGAGCGTCGAGGTAATCGAGGCTACGACTGAGAAGCTTGAGAAGATCAAAGCCTTCATGAAGGCAGCCAAAGACAGACAGAAGTCGTATGCTGATAAAAGGCGCAGGCCGATTGAGTTCCAGGTGGGTGACCGGGTTATGTTGAAGGTCTCACCTTGGAAGGGTATCATTCGCTTCCGAAAGCGGGGCAAGTTGAGCCCAAGGTATATAGGCCCTTTCTGAATCATTGCTCGAGTAGGAGAGGTGGCCTATAGACTGGAGTTGCCAGATGAGTTAAGTGGAATTCACCCGACATTCCATGTATCTCATCTAAGGAAGTGCTTAGCAGATGAAGATATGATTGTTCCATTGGAGGATATCGAGGTAGACGAACGGCTCAATTATGTGGAGCAACCAGTGGCAATCATCGATCGCAAGGAGAAAAGGCTAAGGAATAAAGTGGTTCCTCTTGTGCGTGTACAGTGGAGGCACAGGAAGGGATCCGAGTCAACGTGGGAGACTGAGGAAGAAATGAGACAACATTATCCACGTTTGTTCGAAGAATAACAGGTTTCGGGGACGAAACCTATTTAAGGGGGGTGGACTTGTAACACCCGGAAATTTACTATTTTGAAGTCGACGAAGACAGAAAAGGAATAAAGTTCAAAGTCGAGGGACCAAACTCGCCAACGAAGAAAAGTTGGGAAATGTGGTGGTATGTGTAGGGAGAGGGCAGCCC
Organism: Flaveria ramosissima; assembly: GCA_025215565.1. Lineage (NCBI taxonomy): Eukaryota > Viridiplantae > Streptophyta > Magnoliopsida > Asterales > Asteraceae > Flaveria > Flaveria ramosissima. The sequence continues at coordinate 19,438,950 of CM046034.1, forward strand.
ACTCTCCCCACACACACACAAAATTCAGTTCACCAAGAAGAGAGAAGAGAGAAAGAGGAGAAAAGGGAGAAAAGTGGTGTTTCGGGTGATTCGGGTGTCCAAATCCGTCGAGTAGCAACCCAAATCGAAGCTCTTGTCTTTGTGCTCGATTGTGTGAGTTCTAGGACCCCACTTTTACTTGTTTTCAACCGATTTTGGGGCTGGAAATTGTGCAAAACCCGTTTTTATGTGTGTGTGTGTTTGACCCATTTGGGTGTGATGTGTATGATGTGTTTAGAGTATGATTTCGGGCTTGTGTGTGCTTGTATGGTGTTAAGGTATGCATTCCTAAGGTCCAGGAGGGTTGATTTAGGCTTAGAATGAGTTTGGATGAGCTTGGAGGCCGAAAATGGCAGATTGGGTTCGGGATGAACTCCATTCTGCATCAGCTAGGGCTAGGCGACCGAATGAAGGCCATACGGCCGAATGAGGGCGATTGAAGGTCATTCGCACGATTGGGACTCAGTCGCACGACTGGGAGTCCAGTCGCATGAGGGTTGTACGACTGAGGGTTCAGTCGCATAGATGCTTAGTCGCATGAGTCCATTCGCATGAGGTTAGTCGCATAGGCGCCCATTCGCAGTAATCCCATTCGCACAAGGTCCATACGCACGATTGGATGTTCATTCGCATAGATGTTCATCCGCATGAGTCCAGTCGCATGATGTTCAGTCGCATGGAGGCCATGCGACTGAAGAGTGTCCATACGCCCGAACAAGGCTGTTGCACTCGAAGGAATGTGTAGTTTGACTTCTGGCCTTCGGGGAAAGGTGCAGATGTAAGTGTTGACGTAAAGTAACCCGTAAGAGCACGTAAGATGATGGTTATGGCTTAGAGAGCATGTAGGGCATGATGATGATGATGTTGCATGTTTATGCAAAATATGAATGTATGATGTTGCCCTGTATGATGATGATAAATATGTATGATATGTTCCTTATTATGATGTATGCTTATCTTTCTTGTGGCTTTACATGTCATGCTAATGAATGAATGAATGAATGAATGAAGTATTATGTAATGTAAAGCGAAAGATAATGAAAGAGGAACATGAAGTAAGAATGCATGCATTAACGAATGTTGAATGAACGAAAGAAAGGCTTGCAAGCATATTTATTGGGGTGAGCGACTTTGTGTTGCAAAAGACTCGGATGAAGTGCAATCATTTAGATTGCCTATGAGGTGAGCAACCTTGTCGTTGCAAAAGACTCGAGTAAGAGCTATCGTGATGTTGCCTTGGGGTGAGCAACCTTGTTGTTGCAAAAGACTCGGATAGCTTGCTATCGTGATGGGCAATTGGGGTGAGCAACCTTAGGGGTGTAAAAGACTCGGATAGCGTGCAATCATTGAGATTGCCATTGAGGTGAGCGACCATGTTGTCGCAAAAGACTCGGAAGACAGAATGAACGAAAAGAACGGAAGATAATGAATGAGATGAAAGATAATAATGGAATTATCTGTGTATACGTATGTTGCATGATCGCATGATAAAAGGAATAGTTTTTAATGAAAGTAAAGTATGTTTTATTATTAAAACTGGAACTCACTCAGCAACGCTGACTTTTATTACATTTTAAATGAGGATGGCACGGCGAGGCTACTCGGCTCTTTTGGGATGGCATCCAATTATATAACTTTTGTGATGTAATGCAAACATGAATTTTGTAACCGGATAATGATGTATTATTTGGCAAAAGTAATTATAACGAAACGTGATGTCAGTTTTGAATGTTTCCGCTGCAATGTTTTCTTAATGCAATGTAATTATATGTTTTATGTGCGATGAATGGCCAACTGTGAGCGTCCCGGGAATGGGGCCTTACAGTATGAGGCGTGGATGTAGTGCTTACTTGGCCTATGTAAAGGATGTGGATACGCCAACACCACAACTAGCCGATGTACCGGTTGTGTGTGACTTTCCAGATGTGTTCCCAGAAGACTTATCAGGAGTGCCACCTGACAGAGAGATTGAGTTTCAGATTGATCTGATACCGGGTGCCCAACCTGTCGCCAAAGCACCGTATCGGTTGGCTCCAACCGAGATGAAAGAATTGATGGAGCAGTTGCAAGAGCTGCTTGATAAGGGGTTCATTAGACCGAGTATCTCTTCTTGGGGTGCTCCGGTCCTGTTTGTAAAGAAGAAGGATGGTAGTATGAGGTTGTGCATCGACTACCGCGAGCTGAACAAGTTGACAGTGAAGAACCGATACCCCTTACCGAGGATAGATGATTTATTTGATCAGCTTCAGGGTGCCAGTTGGTTTTCGAGAATAGATCTTCGATCTGGTTATCATTAGTTGAAGGTGAAGGAGCAAGATATTCCTAAAACAGCTTTCCGTACGCGCTATGGTCACTACGAGTTCCTCGTCATGTCTTTTGGTTTGACCAATGCGCCAGCTGCTTTTATGGATCTGATGAACCGTGTGTGTCGGCCTATGTTAGATAAATCAGTGATTGTGTTTATTGATGATATCCTGATTTACTCGAGGAGCGAAGCAGAGCATGCCGGTCACATTCGGGAGGTTCTAGAGACGTTGAGAAGGGAGAAGTTGTATGCAAAATTCTCCAAGTGTGCGTTCTGGTTGCGCGAAGTTCAGTTCTTGGGTCACGTGGTGAATCCTGACGGGATTATGGTGGACCCGACAAAAGTGGAGGCGGTTATGCAATGGAAGTCACCAAAGACGCCATCGAAGATTCGTAGTTTCTTGGGTTTGGCGGGCTACTATAGTAGATTTATCCTAGACTTCTCTAAGATTGCTTCTCCACTGACTAAGTTGACCCGAAAAGATGTGAAGTTCGTATGGGGTCAAGCTCAAGAGATGGCGTTTGAAGAACTGAAGGCGAGATTGATGAAGCTCCTGTTCTGTCATTACCCGATGGAAGTGAAGATCTGGTGGTTTATTCCGATGCTTCTTACTCGGGGTTGGGGTGCGTGTTAATACAAAAAGGAAAGGTTATAGCCTATGCATCTCGACAGTTAAAGGTTCATGAGGTCAATTATCCTACTCATGACTTGGAGCTAGCCGCTGTGGTCTTTGCATTGAAGATTTGGAGGCACTACCTCTACGGGACGAAGTGCACCATATTCACTGACCACAAGAGTCTGAAGTACTTCTTCGAGCAGAAGGATCTGAACATGAGGCAGAGACGGTGGTTGGAACTTATAAAGGACTACGATTGCGAGATCCACTACCATCCGGGCAAGGCCAATGTGGTGGCTGACGCCCTTAGTCGAAAGGAGAGGCCCGAGCCGATTCGGGTGAAGGCGTATCAGTTGATCATGACCTCCGATGTAATGAAGTAGGTTAAGGAGTTTCAAGATGAGGCATTGAAAGAAGATCATCTTAACTCTGAAAGAATGAGAGGTCCGGTTGGAGAATTGGGTGAAAACACACTTGGTGTTAGAACCCGGTTTGGTCGTGTGTGGATTCCTCGTTTTGGGGATCTACGGGTGAAGATCATGGATGAAGCTCACAAGACTCGATACTCCATTCATCCTGGTGCCACGAAAATGTACCATGATATGAAGAAAGATTATTGGTGGCCGGGTATGAAGCGCGACGTGGTGGAGTATGTGAGTAAGTGCCTTACTTGCTTGCAGGTGAAGGCCGAGCACCAGAAGCCGTATGGGAAGATACAACCTTTGGATATACCGGAATGGAAGTGGGAGCACATCACCATGGATTTCATTACAAAGCTGCCGTGTACCCCGAAAGGGTACGATGCCATATGGGTGATAGTTGACCGTTTGACGAAGAGTGCTCACTTCCTACCGATCCGCGAGACATATTCATCCGAGAGGTTGGCTGATCTGCTCATCAAAGAAATTGTAACTCGTCATGGTGTGCCGGTGTCTATTGTGTCGGACCGCGACACCCGGTTTACATCTAAATTTTGGAAGAAGTTCCACGACGCTATGGGGACGAGGTTACATATCAGCACGGCTTATCATCCCCAGACTGATGGTCAGTCAGAAAGGACCATTCAGACACTGGAAGACATGCTTCGGGCATGTGTGATTGATTTTGGTGGAAGTTGGGATGACCACCTACCGTTAGCCGAATTCTCATACAACAACAGTTACCATGCCAACATTGGTATGCCTCCATATGAGATGTTATACGGTAGGAGATGCAGAACACCCGTTTGTTGGGGTGACATTGGTCAGAAGGAATTGGGGAGCGTCGAGGTAATCGAGGCTACGACTGAGAAGCTTGAGAAGATTAAAGCCTTCATGAAGGCAGCCAAAGATAGACAGAAGTCGTATGCGGATAAACGACGCAGGCCGATTGAGTTCCAGGTGGGTGACCGGGTTATGTTGAAGGTCTCGCCTTGGAAGGGTATTATCCGATTCAGAAAGCGGGGCAAGTTGAGCCCAAGGTATATAGGCCCTTTCCGAATAATTGCTCGAGTAGGAGAGGTGGCCTATAGACTGGAGTTACCGGATGAGTTAAGTGGAATTCACCCGACATTCCATGTATCTCATCTAAGGAAGTGCTTAGCTGATGAAGATATGATTGTTCCACTGGAGGATATCGAGGTAGACGAACGGCTCAATTATGTGGAGAAACCAGTGGCAATCATCGACCAGAAGGAGAAAAGGCTAAGGAATAAAGTGGTTCCTCTTGTGCGTGTACAGTGGAAGCACAGGAAGGGATCCGAGTCAACGTGGGAGACTGAGGAAGAAATGAGACAGCATTATCCACGTTTGTTCGAAGAATAACAGGTTTCGGGGACGAAACCTATTTAAGGGGGTGGACTTGTAACACCCGGATATTTATTATTTTGAAGCCGACGAAGAAAGAAAAGGAAATAAAGTCCAAAGTCGAAGGACCGAACTCGCCAACGAAAGAAAGTCGGGCGAGGGGGGTATATAAGGGAGAGGGCAGCCCTTACCCTCTCCCCCATACACAAATTTCAGCCATCTTAGAGAAGAGAAGAGAGAAAAGAGGAGAAAAAGAGCAAAAAGGGGTGTTTCGGGTGATTCGGGTGTCCAAACTCGTCGTGTGGCAAGCCAAATCGAAGCCCTTGACGTTGTGCTCGTTTGTGTGAGTTCTAGGACCCCACTTTTACTTGTTTTCAACCGATTTTGGGGCTGGAAAGCATCAAAAACCCGTTTTTGTATGTGTGTGTGTTTGACCCATTTGGGTGTGATGTGTGTGAAGCGCTTCGTGTATGTTTCCGGGCTTGTGTGTGCTTGTATGGTGTTATGGTATGCATCCCTAAGGTCCAGGAGGGTTGATTTAGGCTTAGAATGGGTTTGGATGAGCTTGGAGGCCGAAAATGGCAGATTGGGTTCGGGATGAACTCCATTCTGCATCAGCTAGGGCTAGGCGACCGAATAAAGGCCATACGGCCGAATGAGGGGCGACTGAAGGTCATTCGCACGACTGGGATTCATTCGCACGATTGAGGGTTCAATCGCACGACTAAGGCTTCATTCGCACGACTGGGAGTCCAGTCGCATGGGGAGTCATACGACTGAGGGTTCAGTCGCATAAGTGCTTAGTCGCATGAGTTCATTCGCATTAGATCAGTCGCATAGGTGCTCATTCGCATTAGTCCCATCCGCATAAGGTCCATACGCACGACTGGATGTTCATTCGCATAGATGTTCATCCGCATGAGTCCAATCGCATGATGTTCAGTCGCATGAAGGCCATGCGACTGAAGGGTATCCATACGCACGAATAGAGCTGTTGCACCCGAAGGAAAGTGTAGTTAGACTTCTGGCTTTCGGGGAAAGTGCAGATGTAAGTTTTGACGTAAAGGTTCTCGTAAGAGCATGTAAGATAACTGTTATGGCCTTAGAAAGCATGTAGGGCATGATGATGATGTTGTTGCATGTTTATGCATGTTATGTATGTATGATGTTGCCCTGTATGATGTGATGTTGAGGCATGTTAATGTTCCTTAGTATGATGTATATTATCTTTCCTATGGCTTTACGTATTATGAGTAATGAAATGAAGTATTATGTAACGTAAAGTGGAAAGAAATGAGACGTCTTGCATGCATCGGATAACGGGTCCTTCTTTGTGATTGACCATTAATGTAAAACCTCTACCGCTTACCCTTAGTACTGTGGCATACATTTAGCTATTCATTTATTGACTTCGGCCCAGTGGCTATGACTGATCGGTTACCCTTAGTACTGTGGCATACGTTTAGCTGTTCATTTATTGACTTCGGCCCAGTAGCTAAGACTGATCGGTTACCCCTAGTACCGTGGCATACATTTAGCTGTTCATTTATTGACTTCGGCCCGGTAGCTGAGACTAATTGGTGTGTAGCATATGGTATTGGTACGGATGATGTCCGATGCGCAAGTAAAGTTAAACAGAACGAATGAACGAATGAATGAATGAAGAAGATAATAATGATATTATCTATGCGTACGTATGATGTGTGATCATGTAAAAGTAACGAATGGTTTTTATGAAAGTAAAGTAAGTTTTATAATAAAACTAGAACTCACTCAGCAACGCTGACTTTTTATATGTTTTCCAGTTGGCAGGTAGTGATTGCTGAGGATGGCACGAGGTGGCTACTCAGCTCTTTTGGGATGGCATCCATTTATAAAGCTTTTGTGTTATAATGCAAACATGTATTTTGTAATCGTATAATGATGTATTATTGGGCAAAAGTGTTTATAATGAAATGAGATGTCGTTTTTGAATGTTTCCGCTGCAATGTTTTTATGAGACAAATGTAATTATATGTTTTATGTGCGATGAATGACCAACTGTAAGCGTCCCGGGAACGGGGCCTTACCGCCATGAACATTGAGATGCAATCCATGTATGACAACCAAGTGTGGGACTTGGTTGAACCACCTCTTAACTCCAAGATAGTTGGAAGTAAGTGGGTGTTCAAGAAGAAATATGCATGGAAACTTGGATACTTATAAAGCTAGACTTGTAGCAAAAGGTTTCACACAAACTCAAGGGGTTGATTATGATGAGACCTTCTCACCGGTTGCAATGCTAAAGTCTATTAGGATATTATTTGCCATAGCTGCTCATTATGATTATGAGATTTGGCAAATGGATGTCAAAACCGCTTTTGTAAATGGATATCTTGAGGAAGATGTCTACATGGTATAGCCCAAAGGTTTTGTCAATCCAAAACATCCTAACAAAGTATGCAAGTTAAAGAAATCAATCTATGGATTAAAGCAAGCATCGAGAAGTTGGAATCACCGTTTTGATGAAGAAGTAATCAAATTTAGGTTCATCAAAAACGCTGATGAAGCATGTGTATATAAGAAAGCTAGTGGGAGCATCATCACTTTCCTAGTATTGTATGTAGATGACATTCTACTATTTGGAAATGACATTCCAACCTTGGAGGGTGTAAAAGCCTGGTTTGGAAGCTGTTTTTCCATCAAGGATCTTGGTGCAGTCGCCTATATTTTGGGAATAAAGATCTATAGGGATAGATCAAGGCGATTGATAGGTTTGAATCAAAGTGCATACATTGATAAGATCTTGAAAAGGTTCAAGATGGAAAACTCTAAGAAAGGTACCGTACTCAATGTCCAAGCTCAAAGGATGAGCAAGACAAAATAAAGGGAATCACATATGCGTCTGCTATAGGATCCATCATGTATGCAATGATATGCACTAGGCCGGACGTGTCATGCGCTTTGAGCATGACAGGACGATACCAACAAAATCCTGGAAACAATCATTGGATGGCTGTTAAGAACATACTTAAGTACCTAAGGAGGACCAAAGATATGTTCCTAATCTATGGATCTGGTGAGGAGGAACTCATAGTAAAGGGTTACACGGATGCGAGTTTCCAAACTGATCGGGATGATTCACGATCACAATCGGGGTACATTTTCATCTTGAATGGAGGAGCAATCTCTTGGAAGAGCTCTAAGCAAGATGTGGTGGCATTATGAACTACAAAGTCAGAATACATCGCCGCTTCATTAACAACTCAGGAAGCTGCATGGTTAAAGAAATTCATTGCCGATCTAGGGGTGGTCCCTTCCATTCAGGACCCCCTAGAACTTCTTTGTGATAACGAGGGTGCGATTGCTCAAATGAAGGAACCCCGTGCACATCAAAAGACTAGGCACATTGAACGGAGATTCAACTACATATGGGATGAAGTTGAAAAGGGAAAGATACGTATTCGCAAGGTTCACACGGATAAAAACATTGCGGATCCACTCACGAAGCTTCTTGAAAAGGCAAAGCATGAAAGTCATACTTGTGCCATGGGACTTCAATATTCTAGTGACTGGATTTGATCTTTAATTTTGTATTTAGATATTGTAACCCTTTATTACTTGAATAAATTATTTGGTTATAATGATTCAACTAGTATTTCTATTTTGCATGTTTAAAATCCATGAGTAAATCATTTACTCATAACGTCTGTAGTCGTTCATACTTGTGGGAACAAGTATGAAGGTAAGACTATTATGAACTTGGATTGGTAGATATTCATATGGATGAATATAGGGCAAAGGGTTGCTGCCAAAGTTCATAGATATTTGTGGGATACAAATATTGGACTGACCTGCATCTCAAATATTACTACATGGAATCTTCCTGATTGATCATAAGTAATTTGAGTAAAGGCGAACATCATTTGGTATCCTCTGACCTGAGATACATATTGGGTCTTGATATTTACCGAATATTATATTTTGACTTAGTTCTTCGCTGTTTTGAAACATGGCAGTACATAAGTCTGAGTTCAGGTATAATACAAGGTAATTGTGGGAGACGTATGTAGTCAAGATGGGATTTGTTCCTCTTATTCGTTGAGAGTAAGATGTCTAAGGCCTGATAAAGTTAAATCAATAGAGAATGATCACTCTGTGTCTCTGAGATTTAACATGACATCTATGAGAAAAGGATAGATGATTGATTCACCTAAAACATTTCTAGTAAGGTACTTGAAGGGGATGATGTTATTGAATGGCACTTAGTCATACATATTATGGGTAGTAAACCATTGTTAGGCGGTATTTACTGCTTGCATCAATCTTCTATGAATCTTGTGCAAGTGGGAGATTGTTGGATCTTGTATGCCCAAGACACATACAAGATTGATGTGGTTAGTACGTTATGATCCAAGCCGGGTCATAGCCAACAACAAGCTAATCAAACACCAATAAATATTTATTTGTTGATGAGATCATACAAATAAATATTCACATCAATTTTGAAAATGGGTTTTCTAAATCATTGCTTTTGTAATAGAACAAATTATATGGATAATTTGTTCAGGAGAAATTATTTATTTGTATCATTATTTAAGTAAGTTAAATAATAATAAATAATAGTGTGTTTATGTTGTAAAATTAAAAGAGGTTTTAATTATATAAACTTAATGTTAAAAGAGTGCAAGTTTAATAAAAAATCAAAATGGGGGGAACCCATTTGAATGGGATTTTTGGCCACCCAAAGGTGGTCCAATCCTTGGGATTGTATGTCTTGGTTAATGCAAGACTTTAATCCTTCTTGCACTCAACCTAACTTACACACTCTCTATACACACACATTGCATAAAAACTCTCTCCACAAGCCTAAAAACTTCGGATCTAAGGCAAAAAGAAGCTGAAAAATTTCGGATTTTTTGGCTGAACTTGAAGAATCTCTTGGCTGATTTTTGGGTTCACAGGAAGGAGTTGGGTCTTGGTGTTCTACTACCTAACAAGTTAGGTGTTTGCTAAGGCTTGTGGGTATACAAGCTTGAGGACTTCTCATTTGGAGGCTAGACATTCAAGAAGCATCATCATCTTCTTCTCATCCTTACTACAACATCTTGTTCTTGAAAGGTAGTTTCAAGAACACCCTATGGTTGTTCTTTTTGTTTTGATAGCATTCTATTTCACGTACATATGATCCTTGTTCTTGGGGTTTGTTTTGGGTTAAAATGGTTCATATTTTTCAAAATGTTAAACAACATTTTAACACCTTATATCCGCTGCGTTTTTGAAGTTTAAATGGTTAAACTTGCTTTGATAAACTTGTAACAAAACCCAACAAAATGAAGGATTATCTCTCTAGTCAAGGGTTCACAAAGAGAAAACTTGGTAACATGAAGACAAATTCACTATGGGCTTCCATCCTTAGACTAATAATGAGAAGAAAGAAAAGCTTAAACTGGAAGAAGAAATTCTTAATAAGAAGCTTAGAACCAGAATGTCAGCTGAAGACATGCAGCTCACCCACAAAGATCATGACGTGTTGGAACCTGTTTTACACAAGTATCCTGAGTGGTTTGTAGAGCTTTCTCAATTGAAACTTCAAGAAGGTCTGACCACTGCAGAGATGATTAAAGGTGTGTCTACTCCCAAAGGCAAGACTGATAAGAAGATTATTTCCTGGAAGTACAACAGTGACTGGAACATGTTTATGGTTAAAAGGATCTCAGGGCTGGTGTAATTCTTTACATAGTACTCTGCTCTTGTAAATGCGCTGGAGATTCATGACTTGAAGGAACTAGCCAATTTGAAACTGATAAACCATAAGGCTATGTTCAGGGGATATGAGTTTGAAGGGATTCTCAGAATGTTTAAGAGAACAGACAACTTCAAATCTCTGAAGGCTATCTGCATGAGGAAAGATAGATCCTTCATCAACCCACTTGAAAAGAAAAGGACAAAACCAGCAGAAGAAGTTGTGTTTCCAAAGCTAAAAGTGAAACCAACTGAGTCTTTAAAGAGAAAGATGGTGTCAGGCACTCATTCCTCCACTCCAATTTCTAATGTTTATTATGATGAAAGACTTATGAGCTAGTAATTGAGAGGAGATGGGGAGGAAAGGAAGGTGCTGAGATTAGACTGTTCAGTGGATATGAAGTGAGACTGTTAGATGAATCCTATATCCACTACATATACACCAAACACTTTAGAGAGATAGCCAATAAGTTGGGAGAAGAAGACATGCACTTCTTCTTAAAGTGTTAAGCTTTTAAAATTGGCTTATGATAGAATAAAAGCTAAGAGAGAACAAAGGAAAAAGAAGAAAACTCTTCTGCAGCTGGGGAATATTGTGAAGTTAGAGGTAGATGTGGATGGTTATCTCTTGATTCATAGGGATGGACTGTCAACCGTAGCCATCTGGGAGCCTATCTCACTGAGAAAGTTACCCATTGAAGCCATCTACAATATGGGCCAGATGAATATTCATGTGCTAAGCAGAGAAAGGATGTCTGAAGCCACTGACTTTGTCAACATGATAAAGGCTATTCTGGATCCATCTCTCACTGATCCCCTAGTCTCCTCTCCAACTGCACAAGACCCAGCAGAATCCTCACAACCTCAACCACCTCCAAACCATTGAAGAACATAGGCTCTATAATCCTTAGGGGGAGTATGGTTAGACCCTGAAAGGATCATACAATGCCAATTCAATTGGTGAGTTGATGGTTGTTCTGCTGGAAATCCCACAAGTCCAAGAACCAATGCGGATGAAGAATCTGCTGAGAAGAACAAGTGTTGGCTAACCCCATTTGTATATGCGGAAGTCATAAAACAAATGCTGACAAGTGTTTGTTCTTCCGCATTAACAAATGCGGATAGCCTAGAAGAAATGCTGACAAGTCTTGTACATCCGCATTAACTAATGCGGATGCCCAACAACAAATGCGCATGTGTGTTTGCTCATCCGCATTTGTCAAGCTGATGACCAAACACTAATGCTGAAGACAAAAGAAGAAATACTGATCAAGTACAACTCATCCGCATTAGTCAATGCGGATGGAACAAAGAAATGCTGATGAAGACTTAGACTAGTTCTGATGTATAGGTCAGGGGTAGTTTAGTCATTTTGTAAAAGGCATCTTGTCAACCTATAAATAAAATAGAAAACCTCGTATGTGAGGTGACTTTTGACAGAAATCTTAGACAATCAGAATATTCTGTTCGAAAGGTGTTTTGTTTCTGTTTAATGCTCAAACCCTAGCATTCATTGTAACCGATCACCATCATTAATACAAAGAGCATTTATGAGTATTTCTTGCATTCAATGTTCCTTGATTGTTTGATTCCGCCATACAATCATTGACTCAATCATCATATTCGGTCCTAGTGAGAATATCAATCTCACACACAGTCAGTTCATTTGTGTTAACTTTGACAAGTTTAATCAATCGCTTTTTAAAATTATCCCTTATCAAATGATACTTGATGTTGATGTGCTTTGTATTTGAGTGATGCATAAGATTCTCTATGATTGAGATAGCACTGATTTTGTCTATATGGATAGGAGTCTTCTTGAAGTTGAATTCATAGTCTATCATCTGATTCTGAATCCAAAGCACTTGAGCGCAGAAGCTTGCAGTAGCAATGTATTAAGCAGTTGATGCAGATACATAGGATTGTTTCTTACATTGCCATGAGACTATCCTTCAACCAAGGAATTGATATCTCCCAGATGTAAGCTTTATGGTCATGTTGCAACCACCATAGTCACTATCTGTATAGGCATACAAATTAAAGTCAGAATTCTTTGGATACTAAAGTTGCAGTTTGGGAACTTCTTTGAGATATCTAAGAATGCTGTTGATAGCAACTAGGTATGACATCTTGGGGTTTGCTTAATATCTTGCATATATGCATGTGGCAAGCTTGATATCAGGCCTGCGGGCTATGAGGTACATAACAGACCCAATCATGGCCCTTTAACTACGTTCATCAACACACTCCCATCAAGATCAGGTCATATGGAGTGGTTTTTGGCTATGGGAGAATTAGCAACCTTACACTCATTCAGATGAAATATGCTTAGTATGTCTTGCACATACTTTGACTAGTTTATGTAACACCTGGAAATTTTAAAAAGAAAGAAAAGTAAAATAACCCAAGTTAAGGGGTTAAAGTTGTGCAAGAGGCAAACTTTATTATAATTTTGTTCAAAAAGGTGTTGTGGCCGCCCACACCTTCTACACCATCAATCTTAGTCGACTTTTTAGAGAGAGAGAAAGTAGAGTTCTCCTGGTTTTAGAGAGAAGAAGAAGAAGCTGCTTGAAGGTAAGTTTTCTTGTGTTTGTGGTCGGTTTCAGCTGGGTTTTCAGCTTTTGGACCAAGCTTATGTGCTTGTGTGTGTGTTCGGTTGTGTGTTTTGGTGTGTTAGGTGTTTAAGCTCCGTGTGCTTTTGAGTTTGGAGGAGTTTTGCTCAAAGGCTACATCAGGTGAGTTCTAGATCCCCTTTTTTACTGCTTTTAACTTGCTTGTGGGCTAAAATGCATGTAACTACCTTTTTATGTTGTTCGGTATGTGAACCGAAAGTTTGATATTGGTTATGCAAATTTATGAATGTTTGGATGTGTTTTGTCTATGTTTCATGTTTTTATGCTTGATTTAAGTGTTTAGCATGATGGAAATAAGTTAGAAGCATGTTAGAATGAGAATTGGGGTCTGAAATTAGTGCAAGTAGGACATAACCCTGCTCATGCACCCATATAGTGCTCATGCGCCTAGAATCTTACCCATGCGCCTAAGTGTGTGCCCATGCGCCCACTGCCCATGCGCCTAAGTTTCCCATACGCCTAAGTCCTTATCCATACGCCTGCATAGTACCATGCGCCTAAGTTTTTTCCCATGCGCCCAAGTGCCCATGTGCCTAAGTAAGGCTCATGCGCCCTAATAGTGCCCATGCGCCTAAGTGTTCATACGCCTAAGTAAAGTCCATGCGCCCGAATAGTTATCATGCACCGCATAGTGCTCATGCGCCCAAATAGTGCTTATGCGCCTAAATGCCTTAGAAAATATTCAGAAATTTCTGGGAGAAGTGAATTTAGAGGCTAAGACTTGGAATGTTGTAAGTGGTGATATATATTGATGTTATGCATGTTTTGGGCCTGTTTCTTTATCTTCCTTATTACGTATTATTGCGTGACTTTACGTGGTGTGTTTATGCTATGGTACGTAAAGTATTATGTAATGAAGCAAAAGATTAAAGATAATGAAAAGTGGAACATAAAGAATGAATGGAAGTCTTGCAAGCAAAATAAAAGGAGGTTCACAACTCATTGAGTGGTTGTTAGCTCAACTGTGTGCGTTTTAGGTAACCCATGAGTATGGACACAGGGGTCTAATCCTTGTGATTGACCAAACGTAGGGGACCCTTGTCGCTGGCCCCAGGTACTGGAGTCAGCTTCGTGCACAATGTTAGGGGTCTATTTATAGACTTCGGCCCAGTACTAGCTTCGTGCATAATGTTCGGGGTATAGCACATGGCATTGGTCCAGATGAAAGTGAAAGATAATGATGAATGAACGAAGCGTACGATACGTACAAAAACGAATGATGATGGAAGATAATAATAAATATTTTCTATGTGTACGTATGATGTGTGATCGCGAATGAAAGTAAGGAAGATGTTTTTAAACAAAAGTAGAGTATTTTTATTATAAAACTAGAACTCACTCAGCAACACTGACTTTTTGCATTTTCAGTTGGCAGGTAATTGTTGCTGAGGGTGGCACGAGGGTGGAGTTACTTGGCAAATAAAGGAGTGACATCCATTTTATGTAGAAATGATATTTTTGTGATGTAATGCAACTAAACTTTATTTTTTTGTAATTTTGAGCGATGATGTATTATTTGGCAAAAGTAATTATTAATGCATGAAATGGATTTTTGTTAAATTATTCCGCCGCAAGCTTTTATTGTTTTAATGAATTGTAATATGTTTTAAATATTATGTGCGATGAATGTCCGACTGTAAGCGTTCCGGGAAAGGGGATTTACAAGTTGGTATCATGTAAGGCCCCGTTCCCGGGACGCTTACAGTTGGTCATTCATCGCACATAAAACATATAATTACATTACATTAAGAAATCATTGCAGCGGAAACATTCAAAAATGACATCACGTTTCATTATAATTACTTTTGCCAAATAATACATCATTATCAGGTTACAAAATTCATGTTTGCATTACATCACAAAAGCTATATAATTGGATGCCATCCCAAAAGAGCCGAGTAGCCTCGCCGTGCCATCCTCAGCAATCGTTTACCTGCCAACTGGAAAATGTAATAAAAGTCAGCGTTGCTGAGTGAGTTCTAGTTTATAAAATAAATATACTTTACTTTCATTGAAAACCATTCCTTTTATCATGCGATCATGCAACATACGTATACACAGATAATTTCATTATTATCTTTCATCTCATTCATTATCTTCCATTCTTTTCGTTCATTCTGTCTTCCGAGTCTTTTGCGACAACATGGTCGCTCACCTCAATGGCAATCTCAATGATTGCACGCTATCCGAGTCTTTTGCACCCCTAAGGTTGCTCACCCCAATTGCCCATCACGATAGCAAGCTATCCGAGTCTTTTGCAACAACAAGGTTGCTCACCCCAAGGCAACATCACGATAGCACTTACTCGAGTCTTTTGCAACGACAAGGTTGCTCACCTCATAGGCAATCTAAATGATTGCACTTCATCCGAGTCTTTTGCAACACAAAGTCGCTCACCCCAATAAATGTGCTTGCAAGCCTTTCTTTCGTTCATTCATCTTTCATTAATGCATGCATTCTTACTTCATGTTTCTCTTTCATTATCTTTCGCTTTACATTATATAATACTTCATTCATTCATTAGCATGACATGTAAAGCCACAAAAGATAAGCATATATCATAATAAGGAACATATCATACAC
The DNA here is from genome assembly GCA_025215565.1 of Flaveria ramosissima. Taxonomy (NCBI): domain Eukaryota; kingdom Viridiplantae; phylum Streptophyta; class Magnoliopsida; order Asterales; family Asteraceae; genus Flaveria; species Flaveria ramosissima. Next base: position 19,454,634 of record CM046034.1, read on the forward strand.
ATTTATCATCATCATACAGGGCAACATCATACATTCATAATATGCATAAACATGCAACATCATCATCATCATGCCCTACATGCTCTCTAAGGCCATAACCATCCTCTTACATGCTCTTACGGGTTACTTTACGTCAAAACTTACATCTGCACCTTTCCCCGAAGGCCAGAAGTCAAACTACACATTCCTTCGAGTGCAACAGCCCTATTCGGGCGTATGGACACCCTTCAGTCGCATGGCCTCCATGCGACTGAATATCATGCGACTGGACTCATGCGGTTGGTCATCTATGCGAATGAACATCCAATCGTGCGTATGGACCTTGTGCGAATGGGATTACTGCGAATGGGCACCTATGCGACTGACCTCATGCGAATGGACTCATGCGACTAAACCCTCAGTCGTACAATCCCCATGCGACTGGACTCCCAGTCGTGCGACTGAAACCTTAGTCGTGCGATTGAACCCTCAATCGTGCGAATGAATCCCAATCGTGCGAATGACCCTCAATCGCCCTCATTCGGCCGTATGGCCTTCATTCGGTCGCCTAGCCCTAGCTGATGCAGAATGGAGTTCATCCCGAACCCAATCTGCCATTTTCGGCCTCCAAGCTCATCCAAACCCATTCTAAGCCTAAATCAACCCTCCTGGACCTTAGGAATGCATACCTTAACACCATACAAGCACACCCAAGCCCGAAAACATACTCTAAACACATCATACACATCACACCCAAATGGGTCAAACACACACATACATAAAAACGGGTTTTGAACATTTTGCAGCCCCAAAATCGGTTGAAAACAAGTAAAAGAGGGGTCCTAGAACTCACACAATCGAGCACAAAGACAAGAGCTTCGATTTGGCTTGCCACTCGACGGATTTGGACACCCGAATCACCCGAAACACCACTTTTCTCCCTTTTCTCCTCTTTCTCTCTTCTCTCTTTTTTATGAGCTGAAATATGTGAAGTGTGGGGAGAGTGGGCTGCCCTCTCCCTATACATATCACCACATTACACGACTTTACTTTGTTGGCGAGTTTGGTCCCTCGACTTTGGACTTTATTTCTTTTCTTTCTTCGTCGGCTTCAAAATAATAAATTTCCGGGTGTTACAAGTCCACCCCCCTTAAATAGGTTTCGTCCCCGAAACCTGTTATTCCTCGAACAAACGTGGATAATGCTGTCTCATTTCTTCCTCAGTCTCCCACGTCGACTCGGATCCCTTCCTGTGCTTCCACTGTACACGCACAAGAGGAACCGCTTTATTCCTTAGCCTTTTCTCCTTTCGGTCGATGATTGCCACTGGTTGCTCCACATAATTGAGCCGTTCATCTACCTCGATATCTTCCAATGGGACAATCATATCTTCATCTGCTAAGCACTTCCTTAGATGAGATACATGGAATGTCGGGTGAATTCCACTTAGCTCATCCGGTAACTCCAGTCTATAGGCCACCTCTCCTACTCGAGCAATAATTCGGAAAGGGCCTATATATCTTGGGCTCAATTTTCCCCGCTTTCGGAAGCGAATGATACCCTTCCAAGGTGAGACCTTCAACATAACCCGGTCACCCACCTGAAACTCAATCGGCCTGCGCCTTTTATCAGCATACGACTTCTATCTGTCTTTGGCTGCCTTCATGAAGGCTTTAATCTTCTCAAGCTTCTCAGTCGTAGCCTCGATAACCTCGACGCTTCCCAACTCCTTTTGACCAATATCACCCCAACAAACGGGCGTTCTGCATCTCCTACCGTAGAGCATCTCATATGGAGGCATGCCAATGCTAGCATGATGACTGTTGTTGTATGAGAATTCGGCTAACGGTAGGTGGTCATCCCAACTTCCGCCAAAATCAATCACACATGCCCGAAGCATGTCTTCCAGCGTCTGGATGGTCCTTTCTGACTGACCATCAGTCTGGGGATGATAAGCCGTGCTAATATGTAACCTCGTCCCCATAGCATCGTGGAACTTCTTCCAGAATTTAGATGTAAACCGAGTGTCGCGATCCGACACGATAGACACCGGCACACCATGACGAGTCACAATCTCCTTGATGAACAGATCAGCCAACCTCTCAGATGAATATGTCTCGCGGATCGGTAGGAAGTGAGCACTCTTCGTCAAACGATCAACTATCACCCATATGGCATCATACCCTTTCGGGGTACGCGGCAACTTTGTAATGAAATCCATGGTGATGTGCTCCCACTTCCATTCCGGTATATCCAAAGGTTGTATCTTCCCATACGGCTTTTGGTGCTCGGCCTTCACCTGTAAGCAAGTAAGGCACTTACTCACATACTCCACCACGTCGCGCTTCATACCCGGCCACCAATAATCTTTCTTCATATCATGGTACATCTTCGTGGCACCAGGATGAATGGAGTACCGAGTCTTATGAGCTTCATCCATTATCTTCACCCGTAGATCCCCAAAACAAGGAATCCACACACGATCGAATCGTGTCCTAACACCGAGTGTGTTTTCACCCAATTCCCCAACCAGACCTCTCATTCTTTCAGAGTTAAGATGATCTTCTTTCAATGCCTCATCTTGAAACTCTTTAACCTGCTTCATCACATTGGAGGTCATGATCAGCTGATACGCTTTCACCCGGATCGGTTCGGGCCTCTCCTTCCGACTAAGGGCATCAGCCACCACGTTGGCCTTGCCCGGATAGTAGTGGATCTCACAATCATAATCCTTTATAAGTTCCAACCACCGTCTCTGCCTCATGTTTAAATCCTTCTGTTCAAAGAAGTACTTCAGACTCTTGTGGTCAGTGAATATGGTGCACTTCGTCCCGTAAAGATAGTGCCTCCAAATCTTTAAAGCAAAAACCACGGCTGCCAGCTCCAAGTCATGAGTAGGATAATTGACCTCATGAACCTTCAACTGTCGGGATGCATAGGCTATAACCTTTCCTCTCTGCATTAACACACACCCCAACCCCGAGTAAGAAGCATCGGAGTAAACCACCATATCTTCGCTTCCATCGGGTAACGACAGAACAGGAGCTTGAGTCAATCTCGCCTTCAATTCTTCAAACGCCTTCTCTTGAGCTTGACCCCAGACGAACTTCACATCTTTTCGGGTCAACTTAGTCAGTGGAGAAGCAATCTTAGAGAAGTCTTGGATGAATCTTCTATAGTAGCCCGCCAAACCCAAGAAACTGCGAATCTCGGATGGCGTCTTTGGTGACTTCCATTGCATAACCACCTCCACTTTCGCCGGGTCCACCATAATCCCATCAGGGTTCACCACGTGACCCAAGAACTGAACTTCGCGCAACCAGAACGCGCACTTGGAGAATTTTGCATACAACTTCTCCCTTCTTAACGTCTCTAGAACCTCCCGAATGTGTCCGGCGTGCTCTGCTTCGCTCCTCGAGTAAATCAGGATATCATCAATAAACACAATCACTGATTTATCCAACATAGGCCGACACACACGGTTCATCAAATCCATAGAAGCAGCTGGCGCGTTGGTCAAGCCAAAAGACATGACAAGAAACTCGTAGTGACCATAGCGCGTACGGAAAGCCGTTTTAGGAATATCTTGCTCCTTCACCTTCAACTGATGGTAACCAGATCGAAGATCTATTCTCGAAAACCAACTGGCACCCTGAAGCTGATCGAACAAATCGTCTATCCTCGGTAAGGGGTACCGGTTCTTCACTGTCAACTTGTTCAGCTCGCGGTAGTCGATGCACATCCTCATACTACCGTCCTTCTTCTTTACAAACAGGATCGGAGCACCCCAAGGAGAGATACTCGGTCTAATGAACCCCTTATCAAGCAACTCTTGCAACTGCTCCATCAACTCTTTCATCTCGGTCGGAGCCAACCGATACGGTGCCTTGGCGACAGGTTGGGCACCCGGTATCAGATCAATCTGAAACTCGATCTCTCTGTCAGGTGGCACTCCTGATAAGTCTTCCGGGAACACGTCTGGAAAGTCACACACTACTGGTACATCGGCTAGTTGTGGTGTTGGCGTATCCACATCCTTCACATAGGCCAAGTAGACACTACATCCACGCCTCATACACTTCCCCGCCACCGCCATCGAGATCACTTTCGGAATCGTAGTAACCCGATCGCCATAAACCGTTACTGAACTACCGTCAGGCGCCGACAACCGAATCATCTTCTTGCGACACACAATGTTCGCCTCGAAGTCCGCTAACCAATCCATCCCAAGAACCAAATCAAAACCACCTAAGGTCATCACAAACGGTCTAACAGGAAACTTATGACCCTCGAGCTCCACATCAGAATTCTCTATCATCTCAGAAATCCTGGTAGACTTACCTATGGCAGTTTCTACATCGAAAGGCGCATCAACATATCTACTACTAACATGCAGCTTAGCACAGAAAGCAGCAGAAATAAAACTCTTACTCGCACCAGAATCAAATAACACAGAAGCTAAAGTTTGGTTCACCAGAAACGTACCGGACACGACGTCAGGGTCCGTTCTAGCTTCCTCCTGTGTCATGGTGAATGCCCTGGCGCTTGCCCTCGGTCCATCACCTCCCGTCCTCTTTGCCCCTGAACTCTCAGCCCTCGGCTTCTTACAATCTTTGAGCATGTGACCCTTTTCGCCACAGTTAAAGCATCGAACCGCACGACAGTCCTTTGCCATGTGCCCCGCCTTTCCACACCTGAAGCACAAGTTCGATCCAAACCTGCACTCCCCGCCGTGCTCCCATCCACATTTGCCACACCTTCTCGATCCCGCACTTGACATAACCACACGGCGATCATCCACCCGTGCCTTCTTATTACCCATCGAGGCATTGCCCCGACCAAATCTCTTCCCCTGCCAGCCTCGTTCACCACCGCTCTTTCTGCCACCATCAGTCACCACCACCGTCCTCTCATCATACAATCTTCCCGCCAAATCCACCGCCGACCTAAACGTGCTCGGCCGGGCGGCGATCATGTGCCTGCGAATATCTGCCGGCAAACCCTGTATATACCTCTTGATCTTTCAGGACAGAGGCGTCACTTGATCCGGCACCAGACGTGCCATCTCGTTGAACTTCGTGGTGTACTGTTGGTGTGTCATGGTTCCCGCTTCCAGTTGCAGAAACTCTCTTTCAACCTTATCCATTTCCCGGTGAGGACAAAACTCCTCGATCACCATCTTCTTCAGTTCGGGCCACCTCATTCTCCCGATCGCCCGATTACCCTCCGCCTGGACAATGTTGTCCCACCAGCATAGTGTCGAGTCCACGAAGGAGTGGGTGGCAAACTTGACTTTCTGATCTTCTCGGCACTCGCTGATGTCGATAACAGCCTCCATTTCTCTCACCCATCGGTGAGCAGCAGCAGCATTGCCATTTCCATCGAAAGTAGGGGGCTTGCATCTCATAAACACCCCTTAATTACAGCCTCGTGCCACCTCCCGCACAGGCTCCTCTTCCTCTTCCTCCTCATTATCGGAGAAAATCGTTTCGGGCTCCGGTTGCTCCCCCGAGGCCCGGTTTCTCTCCTTTCGTTCCCCCTCCTTCACAGCTTTGATGACTTCGGTCACCACAGACGGTAAGATTGTCTGCATGACCTGATGTACCTCCTCCACGACAGCCTCCTTTACCGAGGCCCTCAAGTTTGCACTCTCATCCCCAGCTTCTGGATGAGGAGTCTCAGGTTCTACAGGAACCTCCTTCTCAGCTCTAGGCCTTCCTCTCTTAGGGCGTGGTTCAGCAACAGGGCCATCACGGCCTCCACCCCTAGAAGCTCTAGAAGATCTACCACCAGCCATACTCTATCACACTGAAAGATTCAAACACCAACACGGTCATTCAAGGAAACAACTCAGTTTATGTCAAGTATAGTAAGTCCCTAATTACAGTGGCCAGTTGTGATTAGCCACTTACTGTACTCTTCATACCCCAAGTATTACCTGTCCTGACTACATCAGTATTTAAATCTACATACAACACATAACATATACCATGCGCACATAAAACCGGTTAACTTTAAGAAAATACCTGATGGCACGCAGCTACTCAGTTTGGCATCCCATTCCCCATTCGTCCCATTCTTAGTTTAAGTTAAGGTTTATTTTGAAAATTTACCCATTTCACTTAAACTTTGGCTCTGATACCAACTTGTAAGGCCCCGTTCCCGGGACGCTTACAGTTGGTCATTCATCGCACATAAAACATATAATTACATTACATTAAGAAATCATTGCAGCGGAAACATTCAAAAATGACATCACGTTTCATTATAATTACTTTTGCCAAATAATACATCATTATCAGGTTACAAAATTCATGTTTGCATTACATCACAAAAGCTATATAATTGGATGCCATCCCAAAAGAGCCGAGTAGCCTCGCCGTGCCATCCTCAGCAATCGTTTACCTGCCAACTGGAAAATGTAATAAAAGTCAGCGTTGCTGAGTGAGTTCTAGTTTATAAAATAAATATACTTTACTTTCATTGAAAACCGTTCCTTTTATCATGCGATCATGCAACATACGTATACACAGATAATTTCATTATTATCTTTCATCTCATTCATTATCTTCCATTCTTTTCGTTCATTCTGTCTTCCGAGTCTTTTGCGACAACATGGTCGCTCACCTCAATGGCAATCTCAATGATTGCACGCTATCCGAGTCTTTTGCACCCCTAAGGTTGCTCACCCCAATTGCCCATCACGATAGCAAGCTATCCGAGTCTTTTGCAACAACAAGGTTGCTCACCCCAAGGCAACATCATGATAGCACTTACTCGAGTCTTTTGCAACGACAAGGTTGCTCACCTCATAGGCAATCTAAATGATTGCACTTCATCCGAGTCTTTTGCAACACAAAGCCGCTCACCCCAATAAATGTGCTTGCAAGCCTTTCTTTCATTCATTCATCTTTCATTAATGCATGCATTCTTACTTCATGTTCCTCTTTCATTATCTTTCGCTTTACATTATATAATACTTCATTCATTCATTAGCATGACATGTAAAGCCACAAAAGATAAGCATATATCATAATAAGGAACATATCATACACATTTATCATCATCATACAGGGCAACATCATACATTCATAATATGCATAAACATGCAACATCATCATCATCATGCCCTACATGCTCTCTAAGGCCATAACCATCCTCTTACATGCTCTTACGGGTTACTTTACGTCAAAACTTACATCTGCACCTTTCCCCGAAGGCCAGAAGTCAAACTACACATTCCTTCGAGTGCAACAGCCCTATTCGGGCGTATGGACACCCTTCAGTCGCATGGCCTCCATGCGACTGAATATCATGCGAGTGGACTCATGCGGTTGGTCATCTATGCGAATGAACATCCAATCGTGCGTATGGACCTTGTGCGAATGGGATTACTGCGAATGGGCACCTATGCGACTGACCTCATGCGAATGGACTCATGCGACTAAACATCTATGCGACTGAACCCTCAGTCGTACAATCCCCATGCGACTGGACTCCCAGTCGTGCGACTGAAACCTTAGTCGTGCAATTGAACCCTCAATCGTGCGAATGAATCCCAATCGTGCGAATGACCCTCAATCGCCCTCATTCGGCCGTATGGCCTTCATTCGGTCGCCTAGCCCTAGCTGATGCAGAATGGAGTTCATCCCGAACCCAATCTGCCATTTTCGGCCTCCAAGCTCATCCAAACCCATTCTAAGCCTAAATCAACCCTCCTGGACCTTAGGAATGCATACCTTAACACCATACAAGCACACCCAAGCCCGAAAACATACTCTAAACACATCATACACATCACACCCAAATGGGTCAAACACACACATACATAAAAACGGGTTTTGAACATTTTCCAGCCCCAAAATCGGTTGAAAACAAGTAAAAGAGGGGTCCTAGAACTCACACAATCGAGCACAAAGACAAGAGCTTCGATTTGGCTTGCCACTCGACGGATTTGGACACCCGAAACACCACTTTTCTCCCTTTTCTCCTCTTTCTCTCTTCTCTCTTCTTTATGAGCTGAAATATGTGAAGTGTGGGGAGAGTGGGCTGCCCTCTCCCTATACATATCACCACATTACACGACTTTACTTCGTTGGCGAGTTTGGTCTCTCGACTTTGGACTTTATTTCTTTTCTTTCTTCGTCGGCTTCAAAAATAATAAATTTCCGGGTGTTACATATCAAAGCCAAAGTTTAAGAGAAATGGGCAAGTTATTTTAAAAACCTAAACTAAACTGTAAATGTGACCAAATTGGAGGATGCCAACCCGAGTAGCTACATGCCATCAGGTAATTTCTTTAAAAGTTAACTGGTATTATGTGCGCATGCTATTTGATTTATGTGCTCTTAGTAGATTTGAATACTAATGTAGTTTGGATATGAAATGCTTGGGGGATGAAGAGTAAAAGTAGGTGGCTAATCACAACTGGCCACTGTAATTAGAGACTTACTATACTTGACATAATCCGAGCTATTACCTTGAATGACTGTGTTGGTGTTTGAATCTTATAGTGTTTAGAGGATGGCTGGTGGTAGATCTTTGAAAGCTTCACGAGGTGGAGGTCGTGGTGGACATGGTGCTGGACCACGGGTCACTAGGAGCCGAGCTAAGACCGGTGAAATGGCTCATGAGGAGCCCGGGACCCATCACCAGGAAGGCGGTGATGAGAGCGCTAATCTGATGGCCTCAGTGAAGGAGGTGGTAGTTGAGGAGGTTCACCAGGTCATGCAGACAATTTTGCCATCTGTGGTGACCAAAGTGATCAAAGCTGTCGAGGGAGGATGAGAGGAAGGAAAAAAAGAAGACCTCTGAGAGAGGGTATGATAAGAGAGGAGAAAGGGAGCAACCGGAGACTGAGGCGATTGTCTCGAGTGATGAGGAGGAGGAAGAAACTGTGCAGGAAACATCACGGGGTTATAACTATGGAGCCTTCCAAAGGTGTAAGCCCCCGACTTTTGATGACAATGGTAATGCTGCTACTGCTCACCGATGGGTGAGAGAAATGGAGGTTGTGTTGGAGATCAGCGAATGCATGGAGGATCAGAAGGTGAAGTTTGCTACCCATTCATTTGTGGATTCGGCCTTATGTTGGTGGGACAATATTGTCCAGGCTGAGGGTAGTAGAGCGATTGGAAGAATGAGGTGGAATGAACTGAAGAAGCTAGTGATCGAGGAGTTTTGTCCTCACAAGGAACTCGACAAGATCGAGAGAGAGTTCCTATAGTTGGAGGCGGGAACCATGACACACCAGCAGTATACGACCAAGTTCAACGAGATGGCGAGGCTGGTGCCAGACCAGGTGACACCCGTGTCACGAAAGATCAAGAGGTATATTCAAGGTTTGCCAGCAGATATCCGCAGGCACATGATCGTCGCCCGGCCAAGTACTTTTAGGTCGATGGTTGATCTGGCTGGAAGGTTGTATGATGAGAGGGAGGTGGTAGTGGTCGAAGTGAGCAAGAAGGGTGGTGGTGATAGGAACTAGAAAGGAAAGCGGTTTGGACGTGGTGGTGTCACTCCAAATAGCAAGAGTGCAAGGGTGGATGATGGGCGTGTAGTTACGTCAAGTTCAAGGATGAAGAGGTGTGATAAATGTGGGAAGGAGCATACGGGAGAGTGTTGGAGGGGATTGAACGTCTGCTTCAAATGTGGGAAGCCCGGTCACATGGCCAGAGAGTGTAGGGCTGTAAGATGTTATAACTATGGTGAAGAGGGTCATATGAGCAGGGACTGTAAGAAGCCGAGGGTTGAGAGTTCCGGAGCAAAGAAGACGACTGGAAATGAAAGGCAGTGAGCGCTAGATCTTTCACGATGACCCTGGAGGAGGCTAGGACGCACCCCGATGTTGTGTTAGGTACGTTTCTACTAAATCAAACTCTTGCCTCTGTGTTATTTGATTCTGGTGCTAGTAGGAGTTTTATTTCTGCTACTTTCTGTGCTAATTTGCCTGTTAGAAGTAGAAGTATCGGTGAGCCCTTCGATGTAGAAACTGCCATTGGTAAGTCTACCAGGATTTCTGATCTGATAGAAGGTTGTGACATAGAATTAGAAAGTCATAGGTTTCCTGCTAGACTGTTTGTGATGACCTTAGGCGGGTTTGATGTAGTCCTAGGGATGGACTGGCTAGCACCCTATGAAGCAAATATTGTGTGTCGCAAGAAGATGATCCGACTGACAGGGCCTGACGGGAGTTCGGCGACGATCTACGGTGATGGAGTTACTACGTTTTCAAAGGTGATTTTGATGGCGGTGGCGGGGAAGTGTATGAAGCGTGGATGTAGCGCCTACCTGGCTTATGTGAAGGATGTGGACACGTCATTACCACAATTGTCCGACGTACCGGTTGTGTGTGACTTTCCCGACATGTTCCCAGAAGATTTACCAGGTCTGCCATCGGACCGCGAGATCGAGTTCCAGATATACCTGGTGCTCAACCAGTTGCCAGGGCACCGTATCGATTAGCTCCAACTGAGATGAAGGAACTGATGGTTCAGTTGCAAGAATTGTTGGATAAAGGGTTCATTCGACCGAGTATCTTTCCCTGGGGTGCTCTGGTCTTGTTTGTAAAGAAGAATGACAGTAGTATGAGGATGTGCATCAACTACCGTGAGTTACACAAGTTGATAGTGAAGAACTGATATCTCTTACCCAGAATTGATGACTTGTTTGATCAGCTCCAAGGTGCTAGTTGGTTTTCGAGGATAGATCTTCGATCTGGCTATCATCAACTGAAAGTGAAGAGCAGGATATTCCTAAGACATCTTTTCGCACACATTATGAACACGACGAATTCCTCATTATATCCTATGGATTAACCAACGCGCCAACTGCCTTTATGGATTTGATGAATCGGGTATGTCGACCGATGTTGGATAAATTAGTGATTGTGTTTATTGATGATATCTTGATTTATTCGAGGAGCGAGGAGGAACATGCCAGACACATTTGGAAGGTGTTGGAGACACTTAAAAGATAGAAACTGTATGCCAAGTTCTCCAAGTGTGCATTCTGGTTGTGCGAAGTCCAGTTTCTGGGTCACGTGTTGAATCCCGAAAGGATTATGGTAGACCCGGCAAAGGTGTAAGGATTCCTATAAGTCTGATGCAGCCAAACATCCAAAGTCTCACTGCATGCATGCACTGCAGAATAGAAGTAGAAATGCTTCGGAAGTTTTACACCATGCACTAGAAATATTCTAAGTGTAAAATCTTCCGACGCCATGACCAACATCTTCCGAAGCCAAAAGTGAAGTCGTCCGAAGCTTCAAAGACAAAGTCTTCTGAAGCCAAAGAGTGAAGATCGATTTCTTTCGAAGACTTTTAGAGACATGCTTTTATCTGATGTACTTAACCATAAAGTTGGACCACCTTTCCGCTGCAACTCTGTAAAGTCACCAACGTACATGAGTTGGTGAAAAGGTCCATGCTTTTGGTAACTTTACATTGAGGTCTTGAGTCTGTACTTTCTACTTTATGTACTTTTATCCTTTTTGTAATATATTAGGATGTGAGCTATGGCATGTCATAGTCATTAGTAAAAAGGAAAATCTGCCTTTTGACTCTACATTTGATTTTGTAGTTGTCTAGTCATTTGTATCCAACTGGCTTTCATAGCATGGCCGGCTGTAGGATGTAGTATAAAGAATCTCAAGTACTTGTAACTTTCCATCGTATGCTTTGTAACATTTGTAATAGAACTTGAGAAGCAATATACAACATTCTTGAAAACCAATTACTTGTGTTGTTTGCCATCTTGTTCTGTCTCATCATTACTTATGTTCTTAGCATCTTTCATTAAAAGTTAACCAGTTCCCTATTTGATCTGTTAAGTGTTCTAAGCAACTCTCCTCATTGTTTGTTATGTTGTAAGTGCATGTAAGGATTCCTATAAGTCTGATGCAGCCAAAACATCCAAAGTCTCTCTGCAAGCATGCACAAAAGAACAGAAGTAGAAAAGCTTCGGAAGTTTTACACCATGCACTAGAAATATTCTAAGTGTAAAATCTTCCGAAGCCAAGACCAAAATCTTCCGAAGCCAAAAGTGAAGTCTTCCGAAGCTTCAAAGACAAAGTCTTCCGAAGCCAAAGAGTGAAGACAGATTTCTTCCGAAGACTTTTAGAGATATGCCTTTATCTGATGTACTTTACCATAAAGCTAGACCACCTTTCCATTGCTACTCTGTAAAGTCACCAACTTACATGAGTTGGTGAAAGGTCTATTCTTTTGGTAATTGTACATTGAGGTCTTGAGTCCATGCTTTCTACGTTATGTACTTTTATCCTTTTTGTAATATATTAGGATGTGAGCTATGGCATGTCATAGTCACAAGTCAAAAGGCAGATCTGCCTTTTGACTCTACATTTGATTTTGTAGTTGTCTAGTCAATTGTATCCAGCTGTCCTTCAAAGTATGGCCGGCTGTAGGATGTAGTATAAAGTATCTCAAGTACTTGTAACTTTATATCGATGCTTTGTAACTTGCAATAGAACTTGAGAAGCAATATACAACATTCTTGAAAACCAAATACTTGTGTTGTTTGCAATCTTGTTCTGTCTCATATTCACTTGTGTTCTTAGCATCTTTCATTAACAAGTTAACCAATTCCCTATTTGATCTCTTAAGTGTTCTAAGCAACTCTCCTCATTATGTTGTTGTGTTGTAAGTTCATACCCTTCAACGGTCCTGCATTTGGTATCAGACCTTTTCAGGCTCTTGATATAAGATCTCACCATCTTAAGATCCCTCACACACACAAAATACTTAACAACTCAAATGGCAGCTATAACCAAAGCTGATATGGAAACTGGAACTATGACAAACTCTCCACTGATCACTCCTAAAGACTTTGATACTTGGTGTCAAAGAATGGAAGGCTTCATCAAGTCTCAAGACTCCAGGATGTGGGACTCTGTTGTTGAAGGACCTTACATACCAAGCACCACTTCTGCTAATGGTGGTAGTATGATTCCTAAGGCTGTGGCTGATTACTCTGAAGCAGATAGAAAAAGAATAGAGATTGATCAGAAAGCCATGACAGCCCTTCAAACTGCTCTTCCAAACTCCATCTATAGAGGCTTCAAGAAGTGCAAAACTGCCAAGCAACTATGGGAAGCACTGAAGCTGATGTATGAGGGATCCACTGAAGCAAAGGAGAACAAGAAGGATCTCCTGAAGCAGCAGTTTGAAAACTTCACCTTCAAGGCAGGTGAAACCATGACTCAACAATACTTCAGGTATGTTGAGATTATGGATACTCTAATGGATGTTGGAGTAACTCTTGAGAACAGGGACATTGTAAGGAAGTTTATGTCCTCTCTTCCTAGACAATGGGCACATTATTCTGTTGTTATCAAGAGGACTGAGAACCTAAAGACTCTTACTCTCACAGAGTTGTATGGTATTCTTAGTGGCTACCAGATGGAGATGAACATGCAAAACTCATCTGGTAACTCCAGCAATCAACTGAGTTTAGCCCTCCATGTGGTTGAAAGGGAAAGCATTGAACCACAACATCATCTTATATGCTTCCCTGACAACTCACAAAAGGGCCCCTTCATCACCTTCCCAGAGACTCCAAGGGAAAGCTACACTCAAGGAAGTCCTTTCCAAGAGACAAGTTCTTCTCATGCTTTTGTCTCTGCTGATGAAACCTCAGGCAACTTTCTCTTCACTTTTGAAGATTTGGACTGTATCCATCCAGATGATCTGGAGTACATGGAGATAGTCCAGAAGATGGTTCTTCTCACTCATAGAGCCAAGAAGTTCTACAAGAGGACAGGGAGAAAGTTTCCAAGCAATGCAGCCAGTGGAAAGTTTGGGCTGGACAAAAAGCAAAGTAAAGTGTTACAACTGTAACCAGATGGGACACTTTGCAAGAGAGTGTAAGGCACCAAGGACAAATGGTGGCCAAACACAAACCAGACCAAACTACACAGAGAAAGCCCCCCAGAATGAGAAGCCAAAGCAGCAAGCTGCAGTTGCTGTTGAAGAAGGAGGCTTTGACTGGAGCTTTCAGGTAGAAGATGCATCTCCAAACCAAGCACTCACGGCAGACCACGATGAAGCCAATGTATTGAAACATCTTTGTACTCCTGAACGCATTGCTAAAGTTAATAGATACAGGTCTTATAATTTAGAAATGAGATCTGATCTTGAGTCCTTAAATATCTTAAAAGCTGATTTTAAAAGAGCTGAAAATGATTATAAACTAAAGATGGAGGACTTAGAAAAAACCATTTCAACTCTTAAACATGAGCATACAAACTACAGGACTCAGATCAAAGATCTCATTACTAAATGAACTGAATGCTAGGCTGAGCTCATGATCAGCAAAGCCAAGGTAGAAAAATGTGTTCTTGAAGAAGAGACCTTCAAGAACATAATATCCGCATCCTTGCATGCAAAAGTTTGTTATCAAAATAAGCAAGGACTAGGATCTTATGAGATAGCTCCTCCACACACAATCCTGTCAGTAAGATCTCCAAGGTGTGAAACTTGTGAAGATGAGCTTCCCCTCATAGATCCTGTGACTGAAGAGGATGAAGAGGAGATGGTGGAGAATGGCTTTGAGAAGAGTGAAGAAGAGCATTCTAAGAAGGGTCACCATCTCTCTGAGGAGAGCAAAGCTGTTGGGATGACCAAGTCAAGAAGAAAGAACTTGATCAGGAAGGCCAAAAGAAAGTCCAAAAAGGCTAAAGAGATCAAGGCCACCTTCAATTCCGCATAGAAACAAGTCTTCATCTCTGTAGGATTTGAAGTGGTAAAGGCTGAAGACACAAACTTGAACTCCATCAACAAGAGTTTTAGTTCAAGTCCAAATCATCCCATCATCAAGAAGAAGGCTGATCAGTTGTGCATCACTACTGTACAACCTGAACCATCCAGCTCCAAAGGTAGTTCTAACCCCACAAGAACTGCCACAACATCTGCAAAGGTGAAGATGGAGAAGGAAAGTGATCAAGTTCAGCCTTGTTCACAAAGAAGAACTCCTAGAAGAAAGAAAATGGACTGTGTTATGTGTGGGAGTACTACTCATCTTGCTAAGGATTGTGTTTACAATCCAAAGAGTACTCTCCACATGACCAAGAAAGAAACTTCTAAGAGTTTGGAGAAGAAGAAGCAAGCTTCGGAAGGAAAGTCTGTTTCCTTTGGAAGCTCCAAAATGAAGAAGAAGACAAGTGGAAACTTGCCTTCGGAAGAAAATTTAGTCTCGGAAGAAAGGAATACTTCTGAAGCACTGAAGCCTGCTGCAGTGAAAGCAAGATCTTCCGAAGGTCCGGTCATCAAAACTTCCGAAGTCATCAAAACTTCTGAAGTATTGAAGGTCAAGTCTAAGCTTCCAAAGGTGGTGTGGAAGTCAAAGAAAGACCAAGTGGCTGAAAGTTCTTCATCAACATCAGCAAATGATCCTTCTAGCATGACTATAGGATCAATTACTGTTGCATTGTCTTCAACTTCTTTTGATGAGCCCAAGAACAATGAGGTTTGGGTTTCCAAATGTAACTAATCATCTCTTTTGTGCAAGGACAGCTCAAGACAAACAGAAATGTATGGATCATTGATAGTGGCTGTTCCAGGCACATGACAATCAATAAGTCACTACTCCAAAAGTTTAAAAGAATTGATGGAGGACCAGTTGCTTTTGGAGGAGATGCAGGAGGTTACATTACTGGAAGGGGCAAGGTCACAAATGGTAAGCTTAGCATTGAAAAGGTAAACTTTGTCAAGGAGCTTGGGTACAATCTGCTGAGTGTATCCCAATTTTGTGATCAGAGCCATAACATGCTCTTTATTAAGCATGAGTGCATTGTTCTCAGGCCCGGGGTGGTCATTCCTCATGAGTACATATTGCTCAGAGCCCCTAGGAAAGGGAACATATACAAGATGGACTTGCAAGAAACATCTCCCTTAGAGAAGTTTCATGCTTTCTATCTAAAGCAAATAATGATGAATCTTTCCTCTGGCATAAAAGAATGTGCCATATAAACTTTAAAAATATGAATAAATTAATTAAGAATGATTTGGTAACTGGAATACCAAAGAAAGAGTTTACAAGTGATGACCACTGTGTTGCATGCCTAAAAGGGAAGCAACACAAGGTATCTCACAAGCCAAAGGAAAGAAATTCCATCATTAATCCCCTACACTTATTACATATGGATCTCTTTGGCCCCACCAGTGTAATGAGTTTAGGAAGGACCTCTTATTGTTTGGTGATCACAGATGATTTTACAAGATTCACTTGGGTCTTCTTTCTTAGAACTAAGGATAAGACCCCTGAGATTCTGAAGAATTTCATCTTAAAGATTGAGAATCAATGTGATCACAAGGTCAATACCATAAGATGTGATCAAGGAACTGAACTCAAGAATAAATCCTTGATACATTTTGTGATGAAAAAGGTATTACAAGACAATATAGTGCTCCCAGGACTCCTCAGCAAAATGGTGTTGCTGAGAGGAGAAACAAGACACTAATTGAAGCTGCAAGAACTATGTTGTCTGACTCTAAACTGCCCATCACCTTCTTGGCAGAGGCAGTAAACACTGCTTGCTATGTGCAAAACAGAGTTTTAGTGGTTAAGACATATGGTAAGACTCCTTATGAACTTTGGCACAAGAGAAAACCTTTCATTGGTTTTCTCAGGTCATTTGGATGTCCTTGCACCATCTTGAATACCAAAGATTAAATTGCCAAGTTTGCTGAGAAATCAGATGACGGACACTTTATTGGATACTCTTCTCAAGCTAAAGCTTATATAGTATACAATCTCAGAACTAGAGTAGTTGAGGAGTTAGCCAATGTGACTTTCAATGAGCACACTCCCAGTGTGAAAGGTTCTAGTCCGGATTGGCTATTTGATCTTGATTTAGTTACCAACTGTTTTAACAAATCTTATGAGAATGTTTCAGTATCTACAGATATATTACCAACAGGTGATCCTGACCCAAGATTTGAGCTCAGAAGACCTTCAAGTTACACATCTTCAGCTCCAGTGGTAACTATTCCAGCAGATGAAGCTTCTACCAGCACATCAATGACAAATCCTGCTGATGCTTCTGGGGTGCCTTCAAATTCCAGCTTAGAGGCACAAAACTTAGAAGAAGGAGCTTCAAATGTTGGAGAAAATGGAGGTGGTGAAAGTGATTAGGAATTTCTTGATGCTGATAACCACTTCATTGAAGACAACATCAATGATGTCACACACTCATTGGATCAAGTCAATCTTGATAAGTGTGCTGATGTTGAGGGTGAATCTTCTTTGCCAGATCAAAATTTCTCAAATCTAGATCTGTCTAAGCAACTTGCTGTGATCCCTCAGCTAAGGATCCACAAGTCTCATCATACCACAAACATCATTGGAGATGTTGATTCAGGGGTGAGAACAAGAGGACAAACCCATGAAGCAAATGTTTGTCTTCACTCTTGTTTCTTGTCCCAGATACAACCAAAGAAAATCGATGAGGCTCTAAAGGATGGAAGTTGGGTAAAAGCTATGCAAGAGGAGCTGCTTCAATTCAAAAGGCAAAAGGTTTGGAACCTATGTCCTCTTCCTCAAGGGAAGACTAACATAGGAACCAAATGAGTTTTTAGGAACAAGAAGGACGATAGAGGACTTGTCATCAAGAACAAGGCAAGACTAGTTGTTCAAGGATATACTCAAGAAGAAGGAATTGACTACACAGATGTTTTTGCTCCTGTGGCAAGACTTGAAGCTATTAGAATATTACTAGCTTTTGCTACATCCAAGAATTTCAAGGTCTACCAACTTGATATCAAGTGTGCCTTTCTTTATGGGGTGATTGATGAAGAGGTGTATGTTAGACAACCACCTGGGTTTGTAGATCCTGATCATCCTGATTATGTCTGCATGCTTGATAAAGCTCTTTATGGGCTGCACCAAGCACCAAAGAAGTGGTATGAGACTCTCTCTCAGTATCTCTATCAACATGGCTACAAAAGAGGTACTATATATGGAACTCTCTTCATCAAAGGAACAGGAAATGACATAATGCTAGTTCAAGTATATATAGATGACATTATCTCTGGGTCAACTAATCCAAAGCTCTGCAAAGACTTTGAGAAGCTGATGAAGGACATGTTTGAAATGAGTGCCATGGGGGAACTCAATTTCTTTCTAGGAATTCAAGTGAAGCAAGTTGACAATGGCATCTTCATAAGTCAGTCAAAGTATGTACAGGACATACTTAAAAGGTTTAACATGACTGATTGTAAGGTTGCTAAGACACCCATAGCCAGAAATCACTCCCTAGGACCTGATCTTGAGGGGGAGTGTGTTGATGAACATCTCTTTAGGGCAATGATTGGGTCTCTTATGTACCTCACAGCTAGCAGGCCAGATATCATGTTTGCTACATGTATTTGTGCAAGATATCAAGCCAACCCCAAGATGTCACACCTAGTCACTGTCAAAAGAATTTTAAGATATCTCAAAGGTGCTTCATCACTTGGCCTTTGGTATCCAAAGAATTCTGACTTTAATCTGTAAGCTTATACAGATAGTGACTATGGTGGTTGCAACATGACTGCAAAGTCTACATCAGGGGATGTCAATTTCTTGGTGGAAGAGTAGTCTCTTGGCAATGCAAGAAACAATCCTGTGTGTCTGCATCAACTGCTGAGGCTGAATACATTGCTGCTGCAAGTTGCTGTGCTAAAGTGCTTTGGATTCAAAATCAGCTGCTGGACTATGGATTTAACTTTAAAGAGACTCCCATCCACATAGACAACAATAGTGCTATCTCCATCACAGAGAATCCTGTGCAACACTCAAGGACAAAGCATATTAATATTAGGTATCATTTGATTAGAGATAACTTTGAAAAGGGATTAATCAAACTAGTCAAAGTTAACACAAATGAACAATATGCTGATCTGTTCACCAAAGCTTTTGATGAGCAGAGATTTAAATATCTTGTATCAGCTATTGGGATGATTAACTTTGAATAGCTTTTCTTAAAACTTAATCATATTTATTTCTAAAACCTGTGTGTCCTAAGTTGTCTATTATTTCACCTTCATAACCCTTGTTTTCTTTGGAAGAAAAATCTTTTCAAAAGACTTTTCTTAGATATTTGAAAATCTTGATCTCTTCGGAAGATTCAAAATTACCTTCGGAAGAAGTTTATGTCTTAGTAAACAAATAATTGCTTCAGTGATTTTACCTTCGGAAGAAATTTCTGAAATATCTTCCGAAGCTTAAAATTAACTTAAGTACTTTGTATGTTTTCAAAGAACAACTTTCTTCCGAAAGCAATTTACCTTCGAAACTATTTATTCTTCTTAGAATAAAAATCTCTGAGTGTAAATTCACTTCCGAAGCAAAGTTCTCAAAAACCTTTGAAATCTCTTCC
Organism: Flaveria ramosissima; assembly: GCA_025215565.1. NCBI lineage: Eukaryota > Viridiplantae > Streptophyta > Magnoliopsida > Asterales > Asteraceae > Flaveria > Flaveria ramosissima. The sequence continues at coordinate 19,473,988 of CM046034.1, forward strand.
GAAGCCAATTTGCCTTCGAAAGTTTTTTCTTCAGAACTTCCGAAGCAAATAACCTTCGGAAGATGTCTCGGCTTCCAAGAAAACTACTTTTTGGGCAAAAGTAAACTACTTTTCAGAGGTGGGACCGATATCCGGATTTTAAAGTTTATCCTCTTTCATTAACTTTGTCTCAAATCCTTTTCACATAAATGCCCAACGGTTCCCCCCTCTTTCACTATCTTCCTCAATTACACTATTCCTTAAACCTAAATTCTCCCAAACCGCCTTTTGTTTTTCATCTTTCTTCATCCTTAAGCTTCTAAAATGGCCAACCTAAACCTCAGAAACAACCCAGATTTCTCCATGCAACTTCACAGGCAACATAACCAAGTTGCTCTGTTAAGCTCTGAGAAAGATGAAAGTTTCTCAGAGATTTGCCATTTCTTAGCTCTATCAAACTACTTCACCTCCCTAACCATTGATCCTACTCTCTATGTGGATCATCTACTTGAATTTTGGAAGACCTGCCAAGAGGTCATTATGGATGGGGAGAAGGCATTATCTGCCACAGTGCAAGGGAGGACAATCTTCATCACTCCAGCCATCATCAACACTCACTTGCAGCTGGATGATGAAGAAGATGAGTTGTCATTCCCAAAGAAAGCTGTAAATCATTCCTTTGAACAGATGGGCTATGAGGGAGATTTCTCTGTAATGACCTTAGGAAAGGGAAGGTCTCATCCCAGTAGAAATACCTTTTTTGTGTGGTTATCCACAGCTTGTCAAACAAGCATGGAGGATGGGACCAGATTCTTGAGGATCTCTCCTTCATAGTACATGGAATGGTTCAAGGGGTCAAGTTCAGGTACTCTCAGTTTGTTTATACAAATTTGCTTGCTAACTTGGACTCCTTAGAGTATTATAAGTTTTCTAGATATGTTCAACACATTCTCAACTGTGAACTGGGCTCATAGTTGAGGGAAACAGATAATATTCTTAAATTGGGACAGATGAAGCCCGACATCTTTAAAAATATGAAGAAGCCAACTGTAGGCTTCTCAGGGGTAGAAACAGCCCTTGTCCCAAAAATGTTAGAGCTCGTTGCTCAAGGTGACAACCTAGCAACACAAGCTAGTGTTGAACCCACACCTTCTACCTCTCAACCACCAAAAAGGCCCCAAGTCACCCTCACCTACCAAAGAAAATCCAAACGAACCCCTGCTCAAGCTATTGAGTCTGTGCAGGCCCCCATATACTCACCTATACAGGAGGAAGTGGACACTAGAGCTCCCACTTCCCCTGAGGAGAAAACCACTCCCATCTCTTCAATAATTAGGGATGAGGTTCCTCATGCTCACCCTAATGAGCTCACAAGCCCAACTGCCTTAAGCCTTCACTTTGAGTCTCAACACTCAAGTGAACAACCTTAAGGGGACATTTACCATCCCCAGCCTTTAGACTTAAATCAACCCATTCCCAACCTCCCATTCTATACTGATGAAGACTTAGGTTTCAGTGGGTACCATGAGTCTCTCTACTCTTCCCCTACTCAAAGAGAGATGATTACTCTTGAGTCTCCTTTGTCTAGCCCACATCAGTCACCCACCACTGAGGTTGATACTTCTGAACCTGTTCAGGATATCCATATGGAAGAGGCTCTCACTTCTGCAAGTGACTACATCATTAAGACCTCAACCATGGCAACTCAGCCCATTGACACCTCAACTGAGGATGTAAATGTGCAGAGGAAATCCAGCAGCCAAGAACCTAAGGATGGTGGTGAGAGAGAGGACTTTGGTCCAATCATCTCATCTCCCAATGATTCTTCTGATGAAGATGAGGGGAATCTGAGACTAAAGGTGCAAAAACTGTCAAAAGCATGCTCCTATTTAGTCTCTAAGGTTAGTCACCTTGAATCTCAGGTGACTCCCCTGCATAATAGGGCCAGTGATCAGCAACTTGAGATATCCTATTTCAAGGGAAAAACTAGCTGGGAGACCTTTAAGAGGAGCTCAACCAGGAACACAAGAACCTGTGAATGTGATTGACCTAACCTCTAGCTCACTTATGCAAGAGGGTGATGCTACCAAAAAGGGGGAGAAAGTCATTACAGTCACAAAACCTGGGAATTCTTCAGGGAGTATGGACATTGAGGATTCACTATCCTCACTTGCAACTGTGCATACTCAGTAACTTCCTCAAGTTCACATTAATATGGACATTATAGACTCTGTCATTAGGAGTCTCTTTGAGGAAGGCATTCCAAGGGCTATGTCATCTTCACCTCAAGGAACTTCAAACTACATTATTAGGTGGAGGTATGATGCTGATAGAAAAGTCCTCATTCTTCAAAGAGTTCAAGGGCAGCAAGAAGTGTTCAATTTTCAGACTTGGATTACTATGAAGGTATTGACCTGATCAACATGCCACTTGTCAACCCAAGCCAATCAAGACAAGCTGACAGGTTAGCACTCAGGATTCAAGATAGAATTACTGAAGAGTTCAGCCTTAGAAGGAGACAAAGGCAATCAGGTAATGTCATTGGTCAGCTGGATGCTGAGGTAGACCCTGCGATTAGCTTCAAAGGGAAAACCTTGGCTGAAAGCCCAGTGATAGAGCCTGAGAGCCCTGTCACACCAACAACTGCTTCAGAAATTCATTCCCTCAATGAAACACCTGCTGGTGAAGGTGTCTCACAACCTTTCTCTGGCCAGAGCTTGGATTCTCCACCAAGCAATGAAGGCCAAAGCTCTCTCCACCCTGAGTCACAAAGGTCTGTGGGTGACAAAAGGAAAAGGATTCTGACTCATGAGGAGATTGAGGAGGAGGAGAGAGAGAGGAAGAGGAAGCTAAGGGGAGAAAGTTCCTCTAGGTCTTTAGGCTTTATGCAAGCTGCAATCAGGGCTGCCCCCAGACCAAACACTCAAGAAGATGAGTTGAGGGCAGTGAGGATTAATTACATGCAGACCAGAAACTATGACATAGATGAGATTATATCTCTCCCCTTAGAGCAATTAAATGAACTGGCTGACATGGAAGTGTTAAGAGAGATGAAGGAAGCAGAGGATGCAAGGTTACTTCTCCAATACAAAGAGGAGAAGAGACAGAAGAGGTTATACAAGCATGCTCTAACTCTCTCCCCAGTTCAGGAAAGTCCTGTGCAAGAGGATGTGGCTGCAACACAAGAACCTCAGGTAGACAAGGAAACAGATAGGCTAAAAATGATCGACTACCTGAGTGCCACATGTCTCTACTAGGTATCTGCACTTCTTTCCTTGTCCTTTGAGTACATTGAGTTTGAGTATCTCAAACAGCTTGAACTTCAAGTGCTCAAAGAACAAAAGGCAACAAAGAAAAAGATGAGGGAAGATGTTGCAAAGTCAAGAGCCATCATCCAAAAGAGTATGAAGAAGTCTGCTGACAGACATAGGATGATGAGCTTCTTGAAGCTGTATGGATTCTCCGGAAGGAGACTTGGCCCTATGTCTCTATCCATAATGGATGAGCATATCAGGGTAATCAAGCATGTAACATCTCGTATTTTTGTTAATTAAAAGTTAATTTTGTTAATTCGTAGAAGGTTTATTTATGCTATTTATGAAACTTGGTGGGCTATTTATGTATGATTTCTTATTTAATTTAAAGTTTATAAGTTAATTAAATAATAATAATAATAACAATAATAATAATAATAATAATAATAATAATAATAATAATAATAATAATAATAATAATAATAATAATAATAATAATAATAATAATAATAATAATAATAATAATAATAATGATGATGATAATAATAATAATATCGTTAATAATAATAAAAATAATTTGTAAGAGTCACTAAACCTAACAATGTTTAAAACTTTAAATAGTAAAAGTTTAGGGGGTCTTAATGTCAATTTATAAACTTTAAATTAAAGTTTCAGCATAAAATAAAAGAAATTCAAATTTGAGGGACCATTTGTGTAATTGTTTAAAAAACCCAAACCATCCCCCCTTCTTCCCCGTCGACCGCCGGCCAAAGGGTTCCGGCCACCTCCGGCGAGCCTTAAAAACTCGTTTTAAAATGCAATTAAGTCGCACCTTAATTATCTCAATCAAATTCGAAACCATAACCTCCGGTAATTCGAACAAACCGAAGGTTTTCCAATGCATGAAAAGTTGAAACCGAAACCAAAATTAATTTCACTCATTTCAGTTATCAAATCGAATTAATAATCGAATTAACTTCACATAAACAATCACTTATCTATCACTAATCGATTACAACGTTTAATTTCACCTGAATCAAACACAAACAACGAATTCAAGCATCATCTTCCTCGCGACTTGCACATGAGTCAAACATCACCCTCTGGAGTTCAAGAATCAAAATTGGTAGAGGGCTTTTAGTCCAGATCATCATTCGAAGCTATCTGCAAGGTTAATTGGATTATCATTGAGGATTGCTCATCCATTGAGTACCCACGGTCGCGACTTGTTCTTCGTTAGGATCATCTTCAATTAAAACATTATACGGGTAATTAATCACACTCACATAGTCGGTTTTACTAGGGGATTAAAAGCCCCAAGGTTAATTTCATTATCATAATCGAATTGGGGTTCGATTTGGAATTAAACGATTCTAGGGTTTATATGGAATTTGGGGGTTGTTGAAAGTTGCATATTAAACAATTAAGAACCTAAAAGAACCGCGGCTGAGAGCCTTGGTTCAGTGGTTAGCATGCTGCATCCCATCCATGAGGTCCCGGGTTCGAACCTAGGCATCCTCATCCAATTTTTTTTAAAGGTTTTAGCCTTTAAAAAGGCTATATAAAATTCCAAAAAAAGAAAATTATAAAAACTGGTTTTTTATAAATTTTGTTTATTTTAGAAATTATCTAGTTATTTTCTGTTAATTTATTTCTTTAAACTCCTTAATAAATTTTTGTATGAAATGTTACTAGAAAATGTTATAATTAGTTATTTTCATAAAAACAAACTTTGAATAGTTAAAATCACTAAATTATTATTGGTTTATATGTTGTCTTTAAGTTTAGATTAATTATGTTGATGATAAGATTTTATTTACATTTGATGATTAAATCATTATGAGGGTTAATTCAAAAGGATTAATTAAGTTTTCTTCGTTGTATTAAAATATATGTTTATGAGGTCGACAAAAAACCTTATTTATAAAAACCCCAAATCCATAATGGAACCCTAGTTCTCGTTATATCGTTAACCTTGTTATTAACCTAAATCTTGTAATATATATATATGTATATATATATATATATATATATATATATATATATATATATATATATATATATATATATATATATATATATATATATATATATATATATATATATATATATATGTAGGTGCCTTGTGACGATTCATCTTAGAACGGCGTTTATTAATCTTATTAATCCTCATCATATACTTATTTTCATGTGAGTTTCCTTGCCCCTTTTTATGTTTTTCATACTATTTTGGGGTGAAACATTATACTTATACATCATACACTTATAAACGTTTGAGACTTGTAAGCACTTGCAATTCATATTTTTGTCATGGTTATTTGTGTGATGTAAGTGATTATATGAGATACATATTTTGTTTGCAATCATTAACTATTGCTAGCCTGGCGACGTCTTAGATCTTTGGGCCTAACAAGCCTATTTGGTGCTAAAGTCGATGTATTTCCGACTCCTGATGACGTATGCTTGTTCATCAAATGAACCAAATACACTTAGCCAATCTTATATACTTGTAATCAAGTCGAGGTTTGGTTGTAACGATATGTGTTCTATAACCTTGCTAACTTATAACCTATGACATGAATCGCTACTTGTAACCTTATCATATTATGTATCAAAAACCTTGGAAACTCACCAACTATTTTTAGTTGACCTTTTATTTTTATCATGTTTCAGGTAATCCTCAAGTTTAAAGTGATCTTTTGAAGCTTGCAATAATCTAAGACTTGGACCTAGTTAATGAAATAAAAAATTATGTATTGTTATTTATGTTTGAACTTATTTCATGTTTGAGACTTATGATTGTATTTCATTTTAAAACTTATAAAAATAATATTTGCAATTTAATATAACGTTATGTGGCTGTGAACAATCTTAACCCTCACATCTTGACGATTCTGCCGTCAAGGTTGGGGTGTGACAGATTGGTATCAGAGCCCATAAGTATAGGGATTTAGGTTATTAGAAATGGTGACCTAGACTATAGTTTATGCATGAACCTTATAGAATAATATTATTATTCTTGTAAAAGTATATTGTTTTGCATGCTACATAATGCTATGCCATACTTATGTGCAACTTGATGCCTTAGCCTAGGATTGCCTTGTAATTGTTAAAACTTTGTTACTTGTCTCCCTAAACTTATCCTTGACCCTTTGACTCTCCCCGACAAATGAAACTTCTTAATCTCATTCTCGACGACACGTGGAATCGTATACTTATGCTTATGACTTGGATCTTTAGACTTATGTGTAATCTATGACAATCTCATCAAGGTTTTGATTTCATGAACCTAAGAAATTTGTGTGACTCATAGACACCTGTATAATGGTTTTCCTGGCAAAAGGCCCTCGGGCTAAGGCAAGCATATCGCATAAATCCTACGGGACTAGTTATGCTTACCTGGGGATTTCTGGGATGAGTGATAAACTATGGTCAACATACACAAGTTTCTAAGGCGAATGGGTCAATTTACCTTGACGTGTCAATGTTTCCAAATGGTAATGCGTTACCAAATGGAACCATTCCATATGCCTTACAACTCTTGACTTATCCTTGTTTGAAATATACCTCTTGTTATTCTCTTTCTTGTGTCTAACTCACTTTGTATATTCCAGCATGTCTCGTCATCATGGAAAGCGTGGAAGTTCTGATCGTAAGCTAGCCGCCATGATTGCTCGACAAATGGCTGCTGTCATCCCGACCATGGTTGCTGAACTCAATAGCACCTTAATGACCAACGCTAGCAACAATGGAAATGGTCAAGGAGAGAATAGTGCTAACCAAGGGCGCAACAACCGAACTTGCACTTTCAAGCACTTTAGCTCTTGCAAGCCCACTAGTTTTAGTGGCAAGGAAGGAGCCACTGGTCTTCTTGAGTGGTTCGAGAGCATGGAGAATTCTTTTGTCAATTATGAGTGTCCCGAGACACTCAAGGTTCGGTATGCCACTAGTATGCTCCAACAAAGGGCACTTACCTGGTGGAATAGCGAGAAGAGAAACCGTGGTCCTGAAGCTGTGCTAACACTTACCTGGGAAGAGTTCAAAAAGATCGCCATCGCGAAGTCTGCCCGAGAAGTGAATCGCAAAAGTTGGAAGAAGAATTCTGGAACTTGATGCAAAATGATGGTGATCATTTGGCCTACTCAACTAGGCATCATGAGTTGAGTATACTGCTGCCTCACATGGTCGATACTGTCCCCCGTAACATCGAGAAGTTTATCAAGGGTGTACCACCCCAAATTCAAGATGTTTTGGTGGGTAGCCAACCCACAACTTTGGAAGAAGCCATTACTATCACCACTCAACTCACCTACAACCATATACGAGTGGGCACCATATCTATGAAGGGTGCAAAGAAGGTAGAGAAGATGGCTACCAGGGCTGTTAAGGAGACTAAAGCTGAACCGTCTTACAACAACAACAACAAGAAGCGCAAGTTCACACCGGCGCGCAATTATGTCGTGGCTGCACCCAAACCACCTCAAAGGCAAATGGTACCTGTAGCTACACTTGTGGCATAAATGCCTGGGGCTAGGGCCTATGTTGGTCCTCAACCTATGTGCAAAACTTCTAGGTACCATTATCCGGGAAATCAAAGATGCCGTATCTGTACCTTATGCGGTAAATATGGTCACTTGGTGGCAACTTGTCACCGTGCACCTAACAACGCTGCCATGGTCACAAACCGTGTTTGCTACAACTGTGGGGAACCTGGTCATTTCCGCCCACAATGCCCTCGTCTGGTGGGTAATGTTCCACAAGCCTAAGGACGTGCTTTCAACATCAACGCAAATCAAGCACAAGCAAACAACGATGTGGTGAATGGTATGTTAACTTACCTTTAACTTTTGTGACCTAATTCTTTTCATGCATTACCTGCATCGTTCAATACCTTTAAAATTGAATAGGTATGTTCCTTATTAATAAAACTTATGCCTATGTCTTATTTGACTCTGGAGCCGATAAGAGTTTTGTTTCGTTAGAGTTTGAATCCATACTTGCTAAGCCACATATGAAACTAGAAAGACCTCTCACCGTTGAAGTTGCCGATGGAGAACCGATCACCGTTGACGTCACTATTCGTGACTGCATCTTAAGTCTTGACACGCACGATTTCCTTATCGATCTTATTCCTATGAAACTTGGAAGCTTTGACGTCATCATTGGCATGGACTGGTTAGCCAAACACCATGCCGAGATCATTCGTTTCGAGAAGTGCATTCGTATACCGTTACCCTCTGGAGATACTTTGAAAGTGTTCGGTGAAAAGTCTTTCAAAGGACTTAAACTCATGTCTTGCACTCAAGCCCGAAAGTGCTTAAACAAAAATATATGGCTTTCTTGGCTTACGTGGTCAACACGAAAGTCAAAGGGAAAGAACTTAAGGATGTCCCTATCGTATGAGACTTTCCTGAAGTATTTCCCGATGACCTTAGTGGTTTACCTCCCATGCGTGAAGTCGAGTTTAAAATTGACTTGATACCGGGAGCAAACCCCGTGGCTAAGTCACCATATCGACTTGCACCATCGGAAATGCAAGAACTCTCTAGTCAACTTCAAGAACTATCCGAGAAGGGTTTCATTCGTCCTAGTTCTTCGCCTTGGGGTGCACCTGTTCTTTTCGTAAAGAAGAAAGATGGATCGTGTCACACCCCGGGCCCAGGTAGGGTGGGACGTCACAGACAAGCAACAATATATGGCAGCGGAAACAAACCATTACAAGAGCACAAAGGAGAGAATATCACATGGCATTAATGTTTTAAATACATAACAGGGCTAGAAACAGATCAAGCCCCCAAATAAGTTTTACAATCACCCAGAAAAATAAATTGTACTTGTTCAACATAAACATGAAATTGTTCAAATGGTTCATTAAGAAAATATGCCAATGCCATGGTCACGGGGATAGGTCTAGGTCTTCACAACAGCTAGGATTTCTTCATTCTTTACCTGAAACATGCTCAAAAGAAATTTGTGTCAACTAAAAAGTTGGTGAATTCAAGTGCTTAAAGTTTAAAAACAAAAGGACTTAACAAATCCTTCTTTGATTAAAAAGAAAATAATCATTGTTTAAACATCATGAGAAAAATCATAATCAACCCTGCACTCAATCCCGATTGGCCTCTTCTAAAGTTGTGTTTAACCGGATATTCCCGAAGGAAGAACTGAGCCCCAAACCAGTGAACCCTACCTGCCCGGATGGTTCACCATAGTTTCTTAACAAAACCTGTTACATGCCACAAACGACCCCTTAGAATCTCAGTGGGGTAACCTTCCTGGAACGGAAGCCACTGTGTGTGGGGGATTCCCCAAATAGATCTATTCATATAAAACAAGCGGTTCACGAAAGAATTAATGATCATGATATAAGTATCAGCAGGTAACCATAAATCCCACATACAATCATCAAGTAAAGGACGATTATAGTTTATAAATAACAGAGCATGTTTCATCCCAAAACAATAGTAAAAAGGGGATCACTAGAACTCACCTTAGGTGTTTAAGTAAAATGAAACTTCGCGTGCCGGGAATGTCTCAAGTCTAGCACCCTAACATGAATATAGTAAGTGATAAGCTACTGCTCTAAACTTATTTATGGTGCAACAAGTGTGTCAAAGGATTAGTTGTCAGGTTCGGCTTTGATTCGATTAGGGTTTGCGTAAAAAGTTTCCTTTTATGGAAAGTCAAGGTTTTTCATTTAATCAAGGATTTTAACACCATTTAGTTAAGAATATAGGGTAATTAATTTGTTCAAGTGATTATAAGTCTCGTAAGAGCTGGTTATGAAGTTTGGCAAAATTTTACAGTTTAGCCCCTCAAGTTTCAAAATTGGCAGTTTCTACCCTCAAGTTTGATTTCTTGTATAAAATGACATTTATGACCAAAAATCAGGTTTTTAAAGTTAGATTGACTTATTATTAAGTAAGTGTATACAAATTTTTAGATAATGGGTTCGGTTTAAAACCTATGTGTTTAACATTCCCGGTTACGGTGAAACAGAAGAATTTTAACGGTTAAACAAAGGTCTCCATAAATCGGTGACTTAATCCAGTAGGTAACACCTTAAGACATTTTTATAAGTTTCTATTTATTTTAATCACAAAAATTTGCCTTTAAAGGTTGAAAGACCCGTTTTTACGTTTAACCCGTTAAATCGCGTTTTTAACCGAATTTGACCATTTAAAAACTCGTTTGACCAACTTTTCTACTTATAAGTTATTTTCTCACTTAATCTTCTGGAATAACATGGTTTTTTATAATTTTTAACCTTATACTCATTTTTCTTAGATTTTTCTCAAAAACGTCATTCGGTTGGTACCCGTTTTCACTTAAAAATTCATTTAAATTACCTTTTTACCACTAAACTTTCCCATTGACTCCAGAACCCTTTTATTAATCATTTTGAGCCTGGAATACTTTTTAAGATGGTTAACATCCATGCTTTATTATTTTACCATTGTTTTACCATGTTTCGGGTCCCAAAAGTGACTAAAAGGGGGGTCTAATCACAACATGTCCTTTATTCCAGAGATTAAACATTATTAACACTCTTAATAATCATCAAAACCTACTGAAATTTCAGTCCCAAAATGTGGCCAAGTTGTTCTACACATCCATAGACTTCAAATATGTTGAAAATGTCATAACCGACCATAACACATGTGTAAATCATCTTATCTTGAGCTTAAACATTACCAACACTTTATTTAGCTTTATAAACAGATTATTAAGGTGTCCTAAAGTTGTTCATGAGCAGGTTATGAGTCTTTGTTGAGAGGGTTTTTCAAACAAATGTTTAAAGGGTGTTGTTACATGTAGAAAGAAGGATTTTCAAGGTGTAATCCATGTAATAACCATGGGTTCGAGTTATGTAACCTTTTGTAACTTTTAAAACAGGTTCTTGTGAGTCCATTAAGCCATTAACATGCAGGTTACAAGTTTGGTTTACAAGAGTTGCAACATTCATAAGTTAGATGATGCAAAACACCCAAAAAGAGGGTTTTCATGGTGGAAATCGGTTTCCACCTCAAGAATGACTATCATATCATGTGATTTACCTTCAAGAAAGTTGGGAACTCCTTAAGAACAAATTGATGGTGAGAAGTTTCTGCTACAACAAGGAAAAGCAAGGTTTTTAGGTGAAAAATGAAGAAAACATGAGAAATGTCCAAAACCGACAACATGGAGCTTACACTTGATGTAACTCACGGTTTGGAAGGTGTTGATGGTCGTGGATGGCTAGAAACTCCTTGGACTTGGCTGTAGAACCTCCAACAAAGGCTGGAAAAGTCGGACAAAGTGTAGGTGTGTGTCCAAGACTCGCGAATGTGGCCACCTTCTTGCGGTTGGAGCTTGGCCGATGGTTGCTTGATGTTGTTGTTCACGATTTTGTGCTGGAGTAGAGAGGATTTTGAGAGAGTTTGTGGTGTGTGTGTGTGTGTGTATTCTCTGCTGAGAATTCGAAAATGAGAGGAGGGAGATGGAGTGTATGAAGTGGTGCTTGCATGAAATGGGATTAGAGGGTGAGGGTGGTGGTGTTTAGTGGGGAAGAGAGGTGTGGATTGGGGGAGAGTGGGGCGGCCGAAATTTTCCTCTAGTGTGGCAATTCTCAATTAATTTTAATGTTAAATAATATTGTGTGGTATTAATTTGTAGTATTGGGTAGTATTTTAGGTGGTAAGGTTTAGTTAATTGTTAAATGTTATGCATGCACATGCATGTCTCTTAGCCGAAAATTTTCAAGTGTGTTTGTATGCACACATTTTAATTGTTTTCACTAATAAATTGGTTTCAATTAGGGTTGTTAAATTCTAGCTAGGGTAGCTAATTAACATTCCCGGGGCACTAAGTTCTAATTGGTGAAGACCCAATTTGACTAAATAGTCACAAAAATCACATAGAATCATAAAAATGGAACAAATAGCAATAGATGACACTAAAATCACCAATAGGGTTAGATTGTTTCTATTAATGGCATTTATAAGACGGATAGTGATGCAAGTAGATTAGGGTTCGAATTACAACCTGGAGGTCGGTTGTTACATTCTCCCACCGTTTAGGAAATTTCGTCCCGAAATTTTATTTTCGATTGGAGTCTGAACCAGTGGGTTTGAAGAGGTGTGGATAATTCTTCCTCATTTCATCTTCACGCTCCCAAGTAAATTCAGGTCCTCGCTTGGAGTTCCATCTAACCTTAACCTTGGGTATGCGGCTACGCCGGAGTTGCTTGACTAAGCGATCCGTGATCTCCACGGGTTCTTCCACAAAATTCAGTTTGTCGTTTATTCTTGCTTCTTTTAATGGCAGTTCTAGGGTTTTGTCTACCATGCTCTTCTTCAAGTTCGACACATGAAAGGTGTCGTGTATGTGGCTCAACCCCGGGGGTAGTTTCAATTTGTACGCCACTGGGCCAATTCTCGCCAGTATTTCGAATCGTCCAATGTACCTTGGGCTTAACTTTCCTCTTTTTCCAAACCTCACAGTTCCCTTCCTTGGTGCTACCTTTAGCATTACCCTGTCGCCCACTTCGAACTCTAGAGGTTTCCGTCTCCTGTCAGCGTACTTCTTCTGCTGATCTCTGGCTGCTTTCAGTCGCTCCTTTATCTTATAGATCTTGTCGGTGGTCTCCAACACGATGTCGGGTCCCATTACTTGGCTATCACCAATCTCATTCCAGCTCAATGGTGATCGGCATTTCCTGCCATATAGGGCCTCATACGGAGCGGCTTTAATACTCGCGTGGTAACTATTGTTATAGGCGAATTCCACCAAAGGAAGATGATTATCCCAATTTCCGCCAAAGTCCATCACGCAAGCTCTTAACATGTCTTCCATCGTTTGAATAGTTCTTTCGCTCTATCCGTCGGTTTGAGGGTGGTAAGCCGTGCTTAGATCTAAACGGGTTCCTAAAGCTTGCTGGAACGATTTCCAGAAGTAAGAGGTGAAACGGCTATCACGATCGGAGATGATCGACAAAGGCACTCCATGCCTCGTTACAATCTCGTCGACATATAGTTGGGCCAATTTCGTCATGTCGTAGTCTTCTCTAATTGGCAAGAAGTGAGCTGATTTCGTTAGCCTATCTACTATCACCCAAATAGCATTGTGGCCTTTAAACGTTCTGGGTAACTTGGTAACAAAATCCATCGTGACATTATCCCATTTCCATTTTGGGATTTCAGGTTGTTGTAACGTTCCTGCTGGTTTTTGGTTCTCGGCTTTTACCATGGCATAGGTTAGACATTTCCCCACATAAACGGCGATTGATTTCTTGATTTCCGGCCACCAGAAAAATGCCTTTAAATCCTGATACATCTTATCACTTCCAGGGTGAATCGAATACCTAGACTTGTGTGCTTCGTCGAGGATTACTTCTCGAATTCCTCCGTGCTTTGGCACCCAAGTCCTTCCTTCATATCTGTATGTGCCATCGTCCCCTATCTCAAATTGCTTTTCCATTCCAGTCAATCCTTCTTCCTTTAATCTTCCTTCCTTTAATGCCTCGCTTTGAGCTTCTTTCAGTTTTGCAATAAGGTTGGTATACACACTCATCCTTAAGGCTCGTACACGAAGAGGCTTTTCTCTTTCCTTTCGGCTCAACGCATCCGCCACAACATTGGCCTTACCGGGATGGTAGCGGATTTCGCACTCGTAATCGTTTAATAGCTCGACCCATCTTCTCTGACGCATGTTGAGCATCTTTTGGTCAAGGATATGTTGCAAACTTCTATGGTCAATGTAGATGATGCACTTTGTGCCATAAAGGTATTGCCTCCACATTTTGAGAGCAAACACCACGGCACCCAACTCCAGATCGTGCGTCGTGTAGTTCTTCTCATGATCATTCAGCAGTCTAGATGCATAAGCAATCACCTTGTTGTGTTGCATCAATACACATCCTAGCCCTTGACGTGAAGCGTCACAAAAGACCACGAAGTCTTCTACTCCTTCTGGAAGAGCAAGGATAGGTGCACTGCATAACTTCTCCTTAAGCGTTTCAAACGCCTCGTTCTGCTCTCGCTCCCACACAAAGGTTGTGCTCTTCTTGGTTAGTGCGGTCAAAGGTTGCACTATGCGCGAGAAGTCTTTTATAAATCGTCGGTAGTAACCAGCCAGTCCTAAGAATTGCCTTATCTCCGTAGGAGTTTCAGGAATCTTCCAATTCTTTGTGGCCTCAATCTTGGAAGGGTCAACTAGAATCCCATTCTCATTCACCACATGCCCTAAGAATTGGATCTGGCGCATCCAGAATTCACATTTAGAGAACTTGGCATATAGTTGCTCATTCTTGAGTAATTCAAGAATTAGCCTGAGATGCTTCTCGTGCTCGTCTTTACTTCGGGAGTAGATCAGTATGTCGTCAATAAACACGATCACAAACTTGTCGAGGTAAGGGCGGCAAACGCGGTTCATGAGGTCCATGAATGCTGCTGGAGCATTAGTCAGTCCAAAGGGCATGACCAAGTACTCATAGTGTCCATACCTAGTTCGGAAGGCCGTTTTGGGTATGTCCTCTTCTCTTATCTTCAGTTGGTGGTATCCTGACCTCAAATCTATTTTGGAGAAATATCTTGCTCCTTGTAGTTGATCAAATAGGTCATCTATTCTCGCAAGAGGGTAACGGTTCTTTATGGTCAGCTTGTTCAATTCTCTGTAATCAATACACATTGGCAGGGTTCCGTCCTTCTTTTTCACGAATAGTACCGGGGCACCCCATGGAGAGACACTCGGACGTATAAATCCCTTGTCCAGTAGTTATTGAATTTGTACCATTAGCTCCTTCATCTCAGGTGGGGCGAGTCGGTACGATGCCTTGGCTACCGGTGCAGCACCAGGCAACAAGTCTATCTGAAATTCGACTTGCCGGTTCGGGGGGAGTCCTGGTAGGTCTTCCGGAAACACCTCTGGGTATTCAGAAACTACGGGAATATCTTCGATCTTCTTCTCCTTTTGGGTCTTCATCACATAAACTATAAAAGCTGGACATCCCTTCATTAAGCTCTTGGTAGCTTTTAAGTGGGATATCATAGGGTATAGGGTGTTACTCCTTTCACCCTCTACCACTAACACTTCTTCGTCGCTCAACGGTATCTTGAGTAGACGCTCATCACATATGATTTCGACTCTATGCTTCGCTAGCCAGTCCATACCCACAACCACATCAAATCCTCCTAACTTAATGGGCATCAAGTTTATCCTAAACGTATTCCCCTTTAGATTCAGTGGGCAATCCCTAATGATTTCGTTAGTTTCTAAAATGTTACCGTCAGCTAATTCTACGGTAAATTTATCGGTCAAGGCACACACGTCTAAGTCAATCAATGGCCTAAAAGTACTAGAGATAAAACTAGCAGTCGCTCCGGTATCGAACAGTACAGTAGCGGGATGATTGTTTACAAGGAACGTGCTGTTGACCACGTCAGGTTCCCTACGAGCTCCTGCTGGGTCCATAACGAAAGCTCTTCCCTTAGGCTTGTTGTGCTTGGCATCCTTGTCTCTACCTAACTTAGGACACTTGTTCCTCATGTGCGCTGGATCTCCACATTCATAGCATTGTTTTCCTGGTGCGTAAGTACAGTCTTTGATTAGATGGCCTGTTCTCTTGCACCTAAAACAGGGCATCAGGTTACATTCCCCTTGATGATGTAACTTGCACTTGTTGCAAAATGGGCTTGTCCCCGAATACAATCTCCAGTTCTTGCTTCCCTGATCATCGCGCCTCGCACCTTCAGAACTCTTTCTACCTGACCCACTACTACTTCCAACCGCTCTTTTCACTTCAAACCACTTCCTTTTCTCACCAAAAAACTTTCTTCTTCTCATCAGCCCTTGCTTGTTCAGTCCATCCAGCCCTAATTAAGTCATTAGTCAAACTGCTGGTAAGGTCGACAACAGCTTGTAGGGTTAAAGGCTGGGAGGAATGGACCATTCCCCTAACTCTTGGGTGTAGTCCCCTGATGAACCGTGCTACACCTTTGGCTTCAGGCGTCACCAGATGTGGAACAAGTCGGGATAGGGCTAAAAACGATTGATATATTCTGTGTAGTTGGGACCTTTCATCTCCAAGCTTAAAAATTCTGTCTCCAGCTTCTCGAGTTGATTGATGGGGCAGTATTTGTTGGTCATTAGCTCTCGGAATTCAGTCCAGCCCATTCGATTAGCCACATTTCTTCCATGGCTTTGAGTAATTAACTTCCACCATTCAAGGGCTGATCCCTTGAGAGATTGTGATGCAAACCTCACCATATGATCCATCTTGCACTCGCTAATGTCCAAGACAGCTTCCATTTCGTCAATCCATCTATAAGTCTCTATAGCACCCTCGGTGCCATAGAAGTCCTTAGGCTTACATGCCATGAAGGTCTTATAGGAGCATCCATTCCTTAACGCCTCGGCTTCTTCGTCGTGGCCCTCGTCGTTCATCGGCCGATCATTACCAGTAGTGTTATCCCGGTCTGCATTTATCTGTGCAATAATAGTCGGAATGGCATTTGCTAGTTGCTGAGCTACGAGGTTAGCAATTCTTTCGTCACTCTCTTGATTAGCATTTTCCCCGTGGGGAGTCCCGGGTGGAGTAGGTTGGCTTCCAGTCTGCCTTGCTTCCTCACGGCGGCCCCTGGTGGCTCCTCGCCGTCCAAATCGTGTTCCTCTGCGAGTCGGCATTCTGATAGTATCACAAGTAGATTCGTTTAGCATCTCACATGGCATTAATATATGGCAGCGGAAACAAACCATTACAAGAGCACAAAGGAGAGAATATCACATGGCATTAATGTTTTAAATAGATACCAGGGCTAGAAACAGATCAAGCCCCCAAATAAGTTTTACAATCACCCATAAAAATAAATTGTACTTGTTCAACATAAACATGAAATTGTTCAAATGGTTCATTAAGAAAATATGCCAATGCCATGGTCGCGGGGATAGGTCTAGGTCTTCACAACAGCTAGGATTTCTTCATTCTTTACCTGAAACATGCTCAAAAGAAATTTGTGTCAACTAAAAAGTTGGTGAATTCAAGTGCTTAAAGTTTAAAAACAAAAGGACTTAACAAATCCTTCTTTGATATAATCATTGTTTAAACATCGTGGGAAAAATCATAATCAACCCTACACTCAGTCCCGGTTGGCCTCTTCTAAAGTTGTGTTTAACCAGATATTCCCGAAGGAAGAACTGAGCCCCAAACCAGTGAACCCTACCTGCCCGGATGGTTCACCATAGTTTCTTAACAAAACCTGTTACATGCCACAAACGACCCCTTAGGATCTCAGTGGGGTAACCTTCCTCGAACGAAAGCCACTATATGTGGGGGATTCCCCAAATAGATCTATTCATATAAAACAAGCGGTTCACGAAAGAATTAATGATCATGATATAAGTATCAGCAGGTAACCATAAATCCCACATAAAATCATCAAGTAAAGCACGATTATAGTTCATAAATAACAGAGCATGTTTCATCCCAAAACAATAGTAAAAAGAGGATCACTAGAACTCACCTTAGGTGTTTAAGTAAAATGAAACTTCGCGTGCCGGGAATGTCTCAAGTCTAGCACCCTAACATGAATATAGTAAGTGATAAGCTACTACTCTAAACTTATTTATAGTGCAACAAGTGTGTCAAATGATTAGTTGTCGGGTTCGGCTTTGATTCGATTAGGGTTTGCGTAAAAAGTTTCCTTTTATGGAAAGTCAAGGTTTTTCATTTAATCAAGGATTTTAACACCATTTAGTTAAGAATATAGGGTAATTAATTTGTTCAAGTTATTATAAGTCTCGTAAGAGCTGGTTATGAAGTTTGGCAAAATTTTACAGTTTAGCCCCTCAAGTTTCAAAATTGACAGTTTCTACCCTCAAGTTTGATTTCTTGTATAAAATGACATTTATGACCAAAAATCAGGTTTTTAAAGTTAGATTGACTTATTATTAAGTAAGTGTACACAAATTTTTAGATAATGGGTTCGGTTTAAAACCTATGTGTTTAAAGTTCCCGGTTACGGTGAAACCGAAGAATTTTAACGGTTAAACAAAGGTCTCCATAAATCGGTGACTTAATCCAGTAGGTAACACCTTAAGACATTTTTATAAGTTTCTATTCCTTTTAATCACAAAAATTTGCCTTTAAAGGTTGAAAGACCCGTTTTTACGTTTAACCCGTTAAATCGCGTTTTTAACCGAATTTGACCATTTAAAAACTCGTTTGACCAACATTTCTACTTATAAGTTATTTTCTCACTTAATCTTCTGGAATAACATGGTTTTTTATAATTTTTTACCTTATACTCATTTTTCTTAGATTTTTCTCAAAAACGTCATTCGGTTGGTACCTGTTTTCACTTAAAAATCCATTTAAATTACCTTTTTACCACTAAACTTTCCCATTGACTCCAGAAACCTTTTATTAATCATTTTGAGCCTGGAATACTTTTTAAGATGGTTAACATCCATGCTTTATTATTTTACCATTGTTTTACCATGTTTCGGGTCCCAAAAGTGACTAAAAGGGGGGTCTAATCACAACATGTCCTTTATTCCAGAGATTAAACATTATTAAAACTCTTAATATTCATCAAAACCTACTGAAATTTCAGTCTAAAAACGTGGCCTAGTTGTTCTACACATCCATAGACTTCAAATATGTAGAAAATGTCATAACCGACCATAACACATGTGTAAATCATCTTATCTTGAGCTTAAACATTACCAACACTTTATTTAGCTTTATAAACAGATTATTAAAGTGTCCCAAAGTCGTTCATGAGCAGGTTATGAGAGGGTTTTTCAAACAAATGTTTAAAGGGTGTTGTTACATGTAGAAAGAAGGATTTTCAAGGTGTAATCCATGTAATAACCATGGGTTCGAGTTATGTAACCTTTTGTAACTTTTAAAACAGGTTCTTGGGAGTCTATTAAGCCATTAACATGCAGGTTACAAGTTTGGTTTACAAGAGTTGCAACATTCATAAGTTAGATGATGCAAAACACCCAAAAAGAGGGTTTTCATGGTGGAAATCGGTTTCCACCTCAAGAATGACTATCATATCATGTGATTTACCTTCAAGAAAGTTGGGAACTCCTTAAGAACAAAGTGATGGTGAGAAGTTTCTGCTACAACAAGGAAAAGCAAGGTTTTTAGGTTAAAAATGAAGAAAACATGAGAAATGTCCAAAACCGACAACATGGAGCTTACACTTGATGTAACTCACGGTTTGGAAGGTGTTGATGGTCGTGGATGGCTAGAAACTCCTTGGACTTGGCTGTAGAACCTCGAACAAAGGCTGGAAAAGTCGGACAAAGTGTAGGTGTGTGTCCAAGACTCGCGAATGTGGCCACCTTCTTGCGGTTGGAGCTTGGCCGATGGTTGCTTGATGTTGTTGTTCACGATTTTGTGCTGGAGTAGAGAGGATTTTGAGAGAGTTTGTGGTGTGTGTGTGTGTATTCTCTGCTGAGAATTCGAAAATGAGAGGAGGGAGATGGAGTGTATGAAGTGGTGCTCGCATGAAATGGGATTAGAGGGTGAGGGTGGTGGTGTTTAGTGGGGAAGAGAGGTGTGGATTAGGGGAGAGTGGGGCGGCCGAAATTGTCCTCTAGTGTGGCAATTCTCAATTAATTTTAATGTTAAATAATATTGTGTGGTATTAATTTGTAGTATTGGGTAGTATTTTAGGTGGTAAGGTTTAGTTAATTGTTAAGTGTTATGCATGCACATGCATGTCTCTTAACCGAAAATTTACAAGTGTGTTTGTATGCACACATTTTAATTGTTTTCACTAATAAATTGGTTTCAATTAGGGTTTTAAAATTCTAGCTAGGGTAGCTAATTAACATTCCCGGGGCACTAAGTTCTAATTGGTGGAGACCCAATTTGACTAAATAGTCACAAAAATCACATAGAATCATAAAAATGGAACAAATAGCAATAGATGACACTAAAATCCCCAATAGGGTTAGATTGTTTCTATTAATGGCATTTATAAGATGGATAGTGATGCAAGTAGATTAGGGTTAGAATTACAACCTGGAGGTCGGTTGTTACAGATCGTTTCGTATGTACATTGACTATCGTGAGCTTAACAAGCTTACCCTCAAGAATCGTTATCCTCTTCCTCGTATCGATGACTTGTTTGACCAACTTCAAGGAGCTGCTATTTTCTCGAAGATCGATTTACGTTCTGGATATCATCAATTACGAGTCCATGATGATGACATCCCAAAGACCGCGTTCCGTACTCGTTATGGGCACTATGAGTTTATGGTGATGCCTTTTGGTTTAACCAATGCTCCTGTTGTCTTCATGGATCTCATGAACCGAGTATGCAAGCCTTATCTAGACAAGTTTGTGATCGTCTTCATTGATGACATACTTATCTACTCCAAGTCCAACACCGATCATGAACTGCATTTGAGATTGGTTCTTGAATTGTTGAAGAAAGAGCAATTGTACGCGAAGTTCTCGAAGTGTGACTTCTGGCTCGAGGAAGTTCAATTTGTAGGACACGTGGTGAATCGCCAAGGAATTCACGTTGATCCTGCAAAGGTGGAAGCTGTGAAGAATTGGTGTGTTCCTACAACTCCTACCGAAGTTCGTTCTTTTCTTGGTCTTGCTGGTTATTATCAGCGATTCATTGCCAACTTCTCGAGGATCGCGAAGCCACTCACTTCTTTGGCTCAAAAGAACAAACCATTCGAATGGGGGTCCAAGCAAGAAGAAGCCTTTAAAACGTTAAAGCACAAGTTGTGAAATGCTCCTATCTTGACCCTACCCGATGGAAACGATGATTTCACCGTATATTGTGATGCATCAAAGCAAGGCCTTGGTTGTGTCTTCATGCAATGAGGAAAGGTCTTAGCTTATGCATCGAGACAATTGAAGGTTCACGAGGTGAATTACACAACACACGATCTCGAGCTTGGTGCCGTGGTATTTGCCTTGAAGATTTGGAGACATTACCTTTATGGTACACAATGCATAGTCTACACCGATCACAAAAGCCTTCAACACGTTTTTAATCAAAAAGATCTCAATATGAGATAACGTCGTTGGGTGGAGTAGATTAGTGATTACGATTGTGACATTCGTTATCATCCTGGTAAAGCAAATATTGTAGCCGATGCACTAAGCCGAAAGATTCATAACAAGACGATCTCATTCCAAGAAATTCACGATCGAAGACAATGGTTTGACACTTTGGGTGAGTTTGATACTGAGAACCGACTAGATGTCAACGAGACTACTGTACTGCTACAAAACTTGAAGATAGATAGTGACTTCGAGTCTAGTATCTTGGAGGCTTAACAAGGGGTGCAACAAGAAGGAAGAATGAAGGATGAACTGTAGCATAATCTTCTAACTCAACTGGAAACAAAACCTAATGGGTTAATGTATTTCGCGAATCGAATTTGGGTTCCAAACCGTGATAACCTTCGTACCTTTATCATGAACGAAGCTCATCAAACTCGTTATTCTATTCATCCTGGTTGCGATATGATGTACATGGACCTGCGTGGTCAATATTGATGGCCTGGAATGAAGAAAGATATAGCGACTTATGTAGCTAAGTGCCTCACGTGTACGAAGGTAAAAGCCAAACATCAACGTCCAAGCGGATTACTTGAACAACCCGAGATTCCTATGTGGAAATGGGAACATATATCCATGGACTTCATAACTAAACTACCCCGAACCTCTCGTGGACATGATATCATATGGGTGATCGTTGACTGATTGACCAAATTGACGCATTTTATCCCCATACGTGACACTTACAAGACATCAAGGTTGGCTCGTATATACGTTGATGAAATTGTAAGTCGTCATGGGGTACCTCTGCACATCATATCCGACCGAGATGCTCGTTTCACTTCACACTTTTGGGCGTCTATGCAAGAACTCTTGGGTACTGAATTGGATCTAAGCACGACTTACCATCCTCAAACTGATGGTCAAACCGAGCAAACGATCCAAACCTTGGAGGATTTGCTACGTCTTTGTGTCCTTCACTTTGGTGGTGATTGGGATACGCATCTACCGCTCACGGAATTTTCGTATAACAATAGTTACCACTCGAGTATCAAGATGGCACCGTTCGAAGCACTTTATGGTCGTAAATGCTGTTCACCGATCTGTTAGACCGACATTGGTGAAAACTTCATTACTGGTCCTGAACTTATACAAGAGACGACCGATAAAGTTTATATCATCCGCAAGAACCTTGAAGTGGCAAGAAGTCAACAAAAGAGCTATGCTGATAAGCGACATAAGCCATTGGAATTCCAAGTTGGGGAGATGGTTCTTCTTAAGGTTTCACCATGGAAAGGTGTTGTTCGCTTTGGGAAGAAGGGTAAACTAGCTCCGAGATTTGTAGGACCGTTCAAAATCCTGAAAAGGATTGGGAAAGTGGCTTATAAACTGGAACTACCTTCCGACCTTAGTGGAGTTCATCCTGTGTTTCACGTCTCAAACATGAGAAAGTGCTTGGCTGATGAAAGTCTGCATGTTCCATTGGAAGACATTCAGATCGACGAGTCATTGCATTTTGTTGAGAAACCTGTTGAGATTATGGACTGCATTATGAAGAAGACTAGAACCACAACCACCCCAATTGTCAAGGTTCGTTGGGAGAATAAGCGTGGCGCTGAATTTACTTGGGAACGTGAGGAGCACATGAAGAAGAAATACACGTTTTTATTCGTATAGTTTCATTCTTAATTTCGGGACGAAATTCTTTTAAGTTGGGGAGACTGTAACATCTCGTATTTTTGTTAATTTAAAGTTAATTTTGTTAATTCTTATAAGGTCTATTTATGCTATTTATGAAACTTGGTGGGCTATTTATGTATGATTCCTTATTTAATTTAAAGTTTATAAGTTAATTAAATAATAATAATGATAACAATAATAATAATAATAATAATATTAATAATACTAATAATAATAATAATAACAATAATAATAATAATAATAATAATAATAATAATAATAATAATAATAATATTGTTAATAATAATAAAAATAATTTGTAAGAGTCACTAAACCTAACAATGTTTAAAACTTTAAGTAGTTAAAGTTTAGGGTGTCTTAATCAATTTATAAACTTTAAATGGAAGTTTCAGCATAAAATAAAAGAAATTCAAATTTGAGGGACCATTTGTGTAATTGTTTAAAAAACCCAAACCATCCCCCCTTCTTCCCCGTCGACCGCCGGCCAAGGGGTTCCGGCCACCTCCGGCGAGCCTTAGAGACTCGTTTTAAAACGCAATTAAGTCGCACCTTAATTATCTCAATCAAATTCGAAACCATAACCTCCGGTAATTCGAACAAACCGAAGGTTTTCCAACGAATGAAAATTTGAAACCGAAACCGAAATCAATTTCACTCGTTTCAGTTATCAAATCGAATTAATAATCGAATTAACTTAACATCAACAATCACTTATCTATCACTAATCGATTACAACGTTCAATTTCACCTGAATCAAACACAAACAACGGATTCAAGCATCATCTTCCTCGCGACTTGCACACGAGTCGAACATCACCCTCTAGAGTTCAAGAATCAAAATTGGTAGAGGGCTTTTAGTCCAGATCATCATTCGAAGCTATTTGCAAGTTTAATTCGATTATCATTGAGGATTGCTCATCCATTGAGTACCCACGGTCGCGGCTTGTTCTTCGTTAGGATCATATTCAATTAAAACATTATACGGGTAATTAATCACACTCACATACTCGGTTTTACTAGGGGATTAAAAGCCCCAAGGTTAATTTCAGTATCATAATCGAATTGGGGTTCGATTTGGAATTAAACGATTCTAGGGTTCATATGGAATTTGGGGGTTGTTGGAAGTTGCATATTAAACAACTAAGAACCTAAAAGAACCGCGGCTGAGAGCCTTGGTTCAGTGGTTAGCACGCTGCATCCCATCCATGAGGTCCCGGGTTCGAACCCGGGCACCCTCATCCAATTTTTTTAAGGTTTTAGCCTTTAAAAGGCTATATAAAATTCCAAAAAAAAATTATAAAAATTGTTTTTTTATAAATTTTGTTTATTTTAGAAATTATCTAGTTATTTTTTGTTAATTTATTTCTTTAAACTCCTTAATAAATATTTATATGAAATGTTACTAGAAAATGTTATAATTAGTTATTTTCATAAAAACAAACTTTAAATAGTTGAAATCACTAAATTATTATTGGTTTATATGTTATCTTTAATTTTAGTTTAATTATGTTGATAATAAGATTTTATTTACATTTGATGATTAAATCATTATGAGGGTTAATTCAAAAGGATTAATTAAGTTTTCTTCGTTATATTAAAATATATGTTTATGAGGTTGACAAATAACCTTATTTATAAAAACCCCAAATCCATATTGGAACCCTAGTTCTCGTTATATCGTTAACCTTGTTATTAACCTAAATCTTGTAATATATATATATATATATATATATATATATATATATATATATATATATATATATATATATATATATATATATATATATATATATATATATATATATATATATATATATATATATATAGGTGCCTTGTGACGATTCATCTTGGAACGACGTTTATTAATCTTATTAATCTTCATCATATACTTATTTGACATGTGAGTTTCCTTGCCCCTTTTTATGTTTTTCACACTATTTTTGGGTGAAACATGATACTTATACATCATACACTTATAAACGTTTTAGACTTGTAAGCACTTGCAATTCATATTTTTGTCATGGTTATTTGTGTGATGTAAGTGATTATTTGAGATACATATTTTGTTTGCAATCATTAACTATTGCTAGCCTGGCGACGTCTTAGATCTTTGGGCCTAACAAGCCTATTTGGTGCTAAAGTCGATGTATTGCCGACTCCTGATGACGTATGCTTGTTCATCATGGGAACCAAATACACTTAGCCAATCTTATATACTTGTAACCAAGTCGAGGTTTGGTTGTAACGATATGTGTTCTATAACCTTGCTAACTTATAACCTATGACATGAATTGCTACTTGTAACCTTATCATATTATGTATGAAAACCTTGGAAACTCACCAACTATTTTTAGTTGACCTTTTATTTTTATCATGTTTCAGGTAATCCTCAAGTTTAAAGTGATCTTTTGAAGCTTGCAATAATCTAGGACTTGGACCTAGTTAATGAAATAAAAAGATTATGTATTGTTATGTTATGTTTGAACTTATTTCATGTTTGAGACTTATGATTGTATTTCATTTTAAAACTTATAAAAATAATATTTGCAATTTAATATAGCGTTATGTGGCTGTGAACAATCTTAACTCTCACATCTCGACGATTCCGCCGTCAAGGTTGGGGTGTGACAAAGCAGAAGATCAAGAGTGGAGAGCTGATTGACTTATACTCTCCTCCAAGTCAAATCCCACCTGAAGTGGAGGTTAAGGTTGAACAACCTGAGACAACACAACCTGGACCTCCTGCTGAGCCTCAGCAAGCTTCATCTTCTGATCCACAGCAGGGTCAAACTCCCTCTCCTTCTGAACCTGTGAGGGAGGAACACCCAACTGAGAAAGACAAGGATTATCAACAAGGTGCTGCAGACCAGTCTTCTCAGTTAAAGTCTTCTAAGAGGAAGAAGAGGATGGCTTCCAAACCAAAGTCAAAGAAGAAGAAGCCTGAATCATCCACCTCTACACCTCAGGCTGAGTCAGATCAACCTGAGGAAGTGCATGAAGAGGCAGCCTAATCAAACTCCAATTCAAGTGGCTCCTCTTGCAGTTGAGACACCCATCTTATCCTGGACCTTCACTACTAATCCAGAGAGATGGCATGTGATCAGAGATCAAGGTGTTGAGAATGTCTATACATGACAAGACATAATAAACTTACCTCTGCATGATCTATTTGAGATGAGAAGATACTATGAGAGTCTGAGTGATCCTGACCATCTAATGAAGAAGGGTATGGTCATCATTGTCCTGAAGACTACAAATATCAGAAGATCTTCTAAATATTTTGGTAGCATCAGCCTAGGGAGAGTTTGTAAGGATTCTTATAAGTCTGATGCAACCAAAACATCCAAAGTCTCTCTACAAGCATGCACAAAAGAACAGAAGTAGAAAAGCTTCGGAAGTTTTACACCATGCACTAGAAATATTCTAAGTGTAAAATCTTCCGAAGCCAAGACCAACATCTTTCGAAGCCAAAAGTGAAATCTTCCGAAGCTTCAAAGACAAAGTCTTCCGAAGCCAAAGAGTGAAGACAGATTTCTTCCGAAGACTTTTAGAGATATGCCTTTATCTGATGTACTTTACCATAAAGCTGGACCACCTTTCCGCTGCTACTCTGTAAAGTCACCAACTTACATGAGTTGGTGAAAGGTCCATGCTTTTGGTAACTGTACATTGAAGTCTTGAGTCCATGCTTTCTACTTTATGTACTTTTATCCTTTTTGTAATATATTAGGATGTGAGCTATGGCATGTCATAGTCACAAGTCAAAAGGCAGATCTGCCTTTTGACTCTACATTTGATTTTGTAGTTGTCTAGTCAATTGTATCCAGCAAGCCTTCAAAGTATGGCCGGCTGTAGGATGTAGTATAAAGTATCTCAAGTACTTGTAACTTTATATCGATGCTTTGTAACTTGTAATAGAACTTGAGAAGCAATATACAACATTCTTGAAAACCAAATACTTGTGTTGTTTGCAATCTTGTTCTGTCTCATATTTACTTGTGTTCTTAGCATCTTTCATCAACAAGTTGACCAGTTCCCTATTTGATCTGTTAAGTGTTCTAAGCTACTTTTCACATTGTGTTGTTGTGTTGTAAGTGCATACCCTTCAACGGTCCTGCAGTGCATACCCTTCACCGGTCCTGCAAAAGGTGAAAGCGGTGATGCAATGTAAGTCTCCAAAGACGCCATCCGAGATTCGAAGTTTCATGGGATTGGCGGGCTATTACAGGAGATTTATCCAAGACTTCTCCAAGATAGCTTCTCCATTGACCTAGTTGACCCGTAAGGACGTGAAGTTTGTTTGGGATCAAGAACATGAGAAGGCATTTGAAGAGCTAATAACGAGGTTGACGCAAGCTCCAATCTTGACATTACCCAAAAGAAGCGAAGACTGACTTGGTGGTTTTCGTGTTGATGCAACGGGGGAAGGTTATAGCCTATGCATCTTGACAGTTGAAAATCCATGAGGCTAATTACCCTAATCATGATTTGCAACTAGCGGCTGTGGTGTTTGCGTTGAAGATTTGGAGGCATTACTTATATGGGAAAAAGTGCACTATCTTCACCGACCATAAAAGCTTGAAGTACTTCTTTGAGCAGAAGGATTTTAACATGAGGCAGAGGAGATGGCTGGAGTTTATCAAGGATTATGATTGTGAGATCCATACCATCCGGGCAAGGCCAACATAGTGGCGGATGCCCTTAGCCTCAAGGAGAGACCTGAGCCAATCCAGGTGAAGGCTTACCAGTTGGTGATGACCCCCGATGCGATGACACAGGTCAAGGAATTCCAAGATGAGGCGTTGAAAGAAGATCGCCTTAACTTCGAAAGGATGAGAGGTTTAGTCACGGAGTTGGGTGAAAACACTCTCGGAGTTAGAACCCGTTTCGACGGATGTGGATCCCTCGTTATGGAGATCTACGACGGCGAATCAAGAATGAAGCTCATAAGACTCGATACTCCATTCATCTCGATGCTTCGAAGATGTATCATGATAAGAAGAAAGATTATTGGTGGCCGGGTATGAAGCGTGAAGTAGCGGAGTATGTGAGTAAGTACCTTACCTGCTTACAAGTGAAGGCGGAGCATCAGAAGCCATACGGTAAGATCCAACATTGGGATATACCCGAGTGGAAGTGGGAACATATCACCATGGACTTTATCACGAAGCTACCACGTACCGCAAGGGGGTACGATGCTATATGGGTGATAGTTGATCGCCTGACGAAGAGAGCTAACTTTTTACCGATCCGTGAAACGTATTCATCTAAGAGGTTAGCGGATCTGTTCATCAAGGATATTGTGACTCGTCATGGTGTACCAGTGTCTATTGTGTCTGACCGTGACACCCGGTTTACATCCAAGTTTTGGAAGAGATTTCACGATGCAATGGGGACGAGGTTACATATTAGTACGACTTATCATCCTCGGACGGATGGTCAGTCAGAGAGAACTATACAAATGCTTGAGGATATGCTCCGTACATGCATTATTGATTTTGGTGGAAGTTGGGACGAACACTTACCGTTAGCTGAATTCTCATACAACAATAGTTATCATGCCAGCATTGGTATGCCGCCATATGAGATGTGACTGGGTGTGAGAATGATATTCTTTGTTGATGTGAATCAACAAGGACCAATATGATGATTGAGTCAATGATTGTAGGACGGAATCAAATAATTAATGAACACTGAATGCAATAAATACTCATAAATGCTCTTTGTATTAATGAAGGTGATCGGTTACAATGAATGCTAGGGTTTGAGCATTAAACAGTAACAATACACCTTGAGAACATAAGACTAAACAAAATAATCTGATTGTCTATAATGTCTATCAACAGTCACCTCATATACGAGGATTTCTATTCTATTTATAGGCTGAAAAGATGCCTTTTACAAAAAGAATAAACTACCTCTGACCTATTGATGGGTGCGGATAGTATATATATTTTAAAAAAGATTTATTGCACAGATTCAGTTTTAATTGGTTATTACTAATACTAAACCACACAAACAAAAGGCACTGTACCTGTCGTGTGGTAATATAGTGTTGGTAAGAACCGAGTATCAATCCATGGACACACCTAGCCTACTCAACAAACTTGATGTTTGACTATCAGATTTGGTTTTTGTTAAAGAAAATGATAATTTGCATTGGAAAGATTTTTTAGGGTTTAAAAATAAACAATAATAGAAAGAAAGTAAACTAAGATTTGAGGCGTTTGGATCTAAAACCAGGGAATAAAAGTTATCCACTTATGTAACCGTGATGAATTGGTGGTGTGATTTAAGATATGGATTAATGTAATTATATTAATGTTTATAAAGATGAGCAGGCGCGATTTCTCGTCTATCCTGCTGTCGTAGTGACTTGATCCTGTCAGGTTGAGGTTACTGCTCAGATCAAAGCCCTAGTAATGTAGGTAAATCTTTTGTGACCTATTTGACATACGATTTCTGAAAACATAACTTAATGTTAAAAAGAGAGTTGATCAGGTTCCTTCCTAACATACCATATTTTAGAAAACCGTAACAATTACTGAAGATTTCTCAAACTAATAAAAGGGAACCCGCAAATGATCAGAAAGTTAAAGTGATATGATTTCTAATAACCATTTCTAGTTCATTAGCCATGGATTTATTATGAAGACCGGTTTCGCGAATGAAAGTTAATCATATGGTTTTCAACCTTATATGACAATCACAATCGCAAACCATAAATTTATAACTTCCCGTTCAAATGTAGATGCTACCCATCAATAGTTTTCCCAAGACCACCATAACATTAACATAATATTTATCACACCATTAGTTCATCACAAATTACATAAGTTTCATCCGATTAGGATGATAAATAGAGTTTAGCTCATAATGAGCTTGAACATAGCAACAGATAACAAAGAAGATAGATATGTAATCATCGATGAAATGGAACAATCAAACCGATAATCCACAATGGATGACGTTTAGACGATCCCAAGCTTCTTCCAAGTGTTGTATGCACCTCCCGAGCCTCCAAATGATCTTGAAGTCTTGATTCCCGAGAGAATTCTGCAGAGTAACTCTCCCACCAAAGCATACCAAAAATAGTGAACTTAGGCTTCTATTTATAGGCTTTCTGGAGTGTTTAAGCATGACCCCATGCCTAAAAGGCACGGCCCCGTGCTAGTACAATGCTTACGAAAGTTGGTCGGCTCGTACATGCAGGTTGTGTCGGGCACGACCCCGTGCTAAATGGGGCATGGCCCCGTGTTGGAGGTGGGGCACGGCCCCGTGCCTTATGGGGCACAACCCCGTGTCTACTTTTACGGAACAATACTTTTTGTCCTGTCAGATGTCCAAGCACGGGGGTGTGTTAATTTAGCACGGGGGTGTGTTTCTGGCAAGGCATGGGGTGTGCTTAATGAGGCACGACCCCATGCTTGGACTCCAAAGCTCAGATCACTTCAATTTCTTGTTAAATATGCTTCTTTTGTCCATCTTGCCCTTTTAAACACCTGAAAACACAATTTAACACTTTTAAGTACATTTTCATCATTTTAAGGAAGATATTAAGGAATATTTGATATGCTTTTGATAGGATTTTTATGTATAATTTGGAGCACATCAAACATCCCCACACTTGAACTTTGCTTGTCCTCAAGCAAAAATCACTTAAAATGACAATTCCACCAAAAACCAAGTAAATCAAATTATAAACATGTCTTTCGAGAAATACGCAAGTATACATTATTTTCATCCAAATATAAATATTCTAAGCACATGTAAAATGATATCCTAGCAAGCAATAGGTTGGTTAGTAGAGATTATTATCATGTAAAAATCCACACTTCTCACAAGATGCACTCACACTCGGCTAAATATATGGAGTCATAATCAGGATTAAGTATGACTAATACACTCAATTGCCTAGTATGAATACGTGTGAAATCATATGCTTGTTAAGGGATCAAATCTCCACCTACTTAGATATTTACTTGCATAAATCATTAGGTCTTTGATGGGTTGTAATTTGGCTCGGGCTCGGGTATGGAATATTTGGAAAATGTGGCTAATTGCTAAAGACGACGGTCTTGGCTTATTTTTCTAACATAAACTACAAGGAAAGCAATAAAGGTTCCCTATACAATACTTTAAGCTAGAAGGGATATGCTAGCTTGAGGACTCGTTTAAGGTCAGATTGTCAAGGCCGTATTTTGCTTTCAAGAACCGTACTTCATCTTTTACCCGAAGATACACAAAACTTTCCTTTCTCAAGGGTCGTTCGGCTTGAAGCCTAATAGCACCCAAACGGATTAGTCTGTGTATTCGTATTGAGATTCGGTTTGATTCTTTTTGCATTTTCCATTATGGGACCAATATTTTCCACAGTTCGGGCATCTTTCATATCTTTTTGCCCGTCTCTTTATAGCACTTTTTAAAATCCCACAAAATGGCGGAACTTGTTCCTTTTTTCGTCATTTCTTTCTTGCGTCAAACGTGAGAGTGAAAATTTGTTCGCGGATTTCCGGGGGAAGTCCTGGTTTTGCATGATGAAGGCAACAAAGGAAATTGAAATCAAAAGAATGCATTCCAGTTCTTTAAGGTCTGCCAGTAAAAGACCAATTTTTTAAGCCAAAAACGTGTCTTTAACGAAAACGGGTTTTGTTGAAGGCTTTTTGGTTAAGTAACTTGGTGACTCGGGTGATTGAAAGATAAAAACGTTTAAGCTCAACGGGGCTAACTAGGGTTGACGTTCGGGTAAGGAAAATTAATGACAATGGTTGGGGCTCGAATGGTTAAGGTTTCCTAGTGCCTAACTCATTTTTATGCAACAAATACTAATTAAGGTCTTGAAATGTATACCGAAAGCAAGTTCTAATCACACGTATCATATGGCACCCTCAATTAAATCCAGAATGAAAGTAGAATTGCGATTTGCAAAAGCTTGTTTAAGGCTCAAAAATAAACTCACATACGGATGGAATTGGGTAAAAGTGTTTCATGTTACATGATTAAATATTTTACTAGATTATTGCTTTTAAGGATATCACAAAAACATTTTCAATTTTATTTGACCGTCATGAATTTACTTCTTTATTTCCCAAAAACGTATATTTATAATTTGGTTTATCAAAAATTATATTAAAATTTTTGGTTTCTTGTCACAAAAATTACTTGGTAAGTGATTTTTTCTTAAAAGTTTTAAATTTGGACCTTTTTAGCAAAGTCAAATGTATTACTTCCATCCCCACACTTAAAATTCACATTGTCCTCAATGTGATTAACATATTCAAGATAGAGAAAAGGGTAATGAAATAACTCCCCTAAAAAAATGAATTTTTCTCTTGTGTTTGGTTGCCCTCGCGTTGTTAGAATCCTTGGTATCACCTGAAATGTCACCAATTTATTGAAAGTATTAAAATCCTAAACACACAAAATAAAAACAAAACGACATAAATTAAAAGATAGATTGGCACGAAACAACTGTGCCGAGGCCCCGAAAATGATACGGTTTTCAAGGGCTTTGTGGTGGGATATCCCCCCACTCATGGTACATTCGGTTCCTGATGTACGTGACATCATTGCTCATGTCATCGACTCGGGAATGTAGATTTTTGACTCGGTTGAAGGCTCGTTGGGCAATACAAATGATCGCCTTGCATGGTCGCTGGTGGTTTGGATTGACTCATAAAGGTCTAACATGGTTGGGATTTCTCTTGTACGTGAACTTGAAGATCCAGCTTCGGCTCCTTCCGGCTGTATGGGCATGTCGAGGTCCATGATTATTTCTTCATGATCCGCCGGATCCCAGATTTGTCCCTTCTTGTCCATGAATCTCGGCTGCCCATTTGGTAGGCTTGTCACCATGTACATACTTGTGCAAATGCTCAAGTCTAACAGTCCCGACATCACTCCTACGGTTCCCTTAGTATTATAACCATAACTTTCGTATAAGTTCAAAATTCAGCTTCCTCCAAACATGGGTGTTGGAGCACCTGCAATCGCATTCCTGGAAAAAAGATTACAAAACAAATACCCAATATTACATGGCAACTAATTAACCATACAATATAAAATAAACAAGTCCCTCAAATTAACAACTCCCTCGCTTTGACCACGAGCTGTTATGGAATGACTGAGTAACCGATGAATGTATCGCAACAGCGGGTCTCGTATCTGACTGTTTTTTTGTTTTACTTGAGTTGAACCCTCCGGTTCCAATCCACTCCCAAAATGCTTTCCTCATTGCACTACTTTCCGCGTCTTTACTTTCCTCGTCCGGGAAGGTATGGTATGCCGGCATTCCAGATATTTCCTCCTCCTCCAATTCTTGTTCCGTGTAGATTCCGAGATAGACACGGAACAAGGCAATGGATGTTTTATGCCAATGCCCAGCTAGTCTGAATGAAACTGCAGTATCATCCCAAGGGTCAGAGTCTTTCATGCTAAACTTGAAAGATGCTGAAAATTCAAGAGTTAGTTCATAAACGGAAGGTCTATTTTGTGAGAATAAACGCTTCCACTGAACACTCAATAAATTATTATATCTTTCTAGCTGTCCGACTGCCGCTAGTGTTTCTTCATCTGCTTGTAAATGGGATCTTTTGACCCTTTGTAGCAGTCTTTGAAGTCTATCATGACACCATCTCTTGCGGCTCCCTTCAAAATGTAAGTATAGATGATCCATGATCCTGAAATTTTTAAAAATAAGTTAATCTAGACAAGATGAATTTCTTGAGCAGTTTCATGATGTTAGTGAAAACCATGTGTTTTTCAATACATAACATCATAATGATTCAGTTCATGTTCATAAATAGTTAAAAAATTATCATCCAAGGAAAAATTTTTGAACATGGGGATGCGTTTTGTGAAATGTGGGGGTGCGGTTAACATGTTTAGGCATGAAATCTTGACTCGAGCAAGCGTGGTTTTGTTTGTAAAGATTAAGCATGGGTTTAACACTTTCTTGCTTTAAAAATCAAAGATTATACGTTTGACATTTTAATCATTAGTTAATAATTCAAGATACCCAAAAATATATTTTGTGTTTAATAGCACTTGGGAACTCTTGAACATGATTAACAAAGATTTCACCACGAATTATGAAGATAGTCTTGTTAACAATAAAAGAGAACTAATTAACTAACTAAACAAACTAATAACTAACTAAACATACTAATTAACAGCAATCTTCTTACAAGAATAAACATGAACAAGTAGGTTGAAAGCATTCATCATTCCATAATACGTTTAAGAACAAGTTTTTACACATAATTGCTAGGATTTCGGTTGTTTAGAGACCTAATCACCTAACTACATGTAAATGACTTTCATAATCATAGGAATTAGCATACTAACCTCTTGATCAAATACTCTTGAAAGAACTCTTGAAAAGATGAAAGAAAAATGGAAAACAAGGTGAAAATGAAAGTGGATACGACTTTGCAGGCAATTGAGGTCGGTATTTATCAGGCAAAATTGAAGAGGAACAAGACAAAAGGCTGAAATATGTCAGCTTGTGTTATTTTTTGTCGAACACGGGGGCGTGCCTCCTTAAGCACGGGGCCGTGTTCATGTGTTGTTGTTTGGTTTCAGTCTTTTGTTGTTCCGTTTTTCTGTTTCGCGCGTTATGTAATTTTCCCGGTTAAGTTTTATCACTTCCAAATCATCAGAAAAGATACAAAAATAGTCCTAGAGTTAAATAACACAAGCCAAATTGAAAATTACATTTCCTAGGGTCCTACGGTTACATGATACGCTAAAAGCCGAGTATCTGAAACACCAAAATGCCGGTTAATGGAAATGAGTTCCTCCACACATTTTGTGTGGAAGGTTCTGTATGGGATAGTGAGAAGTGCGGTTGCTCACTTCCGCGAGCTGCCGGTTAATGGAAATGAGTTCCTCGCTCATCTGTTGAACTTTTTGGATAAGTTCAGCTAAGTGTTGGGATGCAACGAGGTTCATTTCAGTTAGTTGCTTGATTAGTTCATGTAGCTTGAAGAAGTATTCTTGAGTCGTTGGCTCTCTCGTTTCAGAACGCGGTTTCTTCGCAAGATTCCAATTTGAACTTCCGTGACTTGATTCTTTCATTTTTTTCAGACGTTTTTAAGGAGGAATGGGTGGATGAAAGAATGGAACAAGTGTGGTATTTATATACAGGTCGTAAAAAGTGAACACGGGGGCGTGCTTGGTTAGGCACGACCCCGTGTTTGTCAGAATTCGTCTTAAATTCGACCTACAACGTTCCAGAGTCGTCAGCGGAGATCGTGGAAAAAAATTTTCACAGACACGGGGGCGTGCTTCATCATGCACGGCCCCGTGCTTGTGCTTGTGAAGTCCTAAAAATTGTTAAAAAGTAAGAAAAAATTATGTACAGGTGTCGCGTTTAAGTTTCGGGTCTTTGGCATGACCCTTCCCCACACTTAGTTTTCGTCGGGGCGGAGGTTTAATTCCTTCGAAGGAATCTTAGTTGGTCCGTCGTTATACGGTTTCAAACGATGACCATTTACTTTGAAACTTAAACCTGCGTGGTTATAAATTTCAATGGCACCATTTAGAAACACGTTTTTGATCGTATAAGGTCCAGACCAACGTGATTTCAATTTTCCGGGAAACAAACGTAAACGAGAGTTATACAGTAAGACACGTCCTCCCACATGAAATCGTTTTGTGTTCTTTAATCGAGCGTCGTGGAATTTCCTTGTCTTTTCTTTGTAAACCCTAGCGTTTTCGTATGCTTGTTCCCTCAATTCCTCCAATTCGTGAATTTGTAGGAATCGATTCTTTCCTGCAAGGTCTTGGTCTAGGTTTTCTGCTTTAAGTGCCCAAAAGGCCTTGTGCTCTAGTTCCACAGGCAGATGACACGACTTCCCATAAACTAGTTTAAACGGTGTTGTGCCGATGGGAGTCTTATAGGCTATTCGAAAAGCCCATAATGCATCATCTAACTTGGTAGACCAGTCCTTGTGGTTTTGACCTACAATTTTTTCAAGGATTCATTTGATACCTCGGTTAGTGACTTCGGCTTGCCCATTCGCTTGTGGATGGTAAGCAGTTGTAAAGCGATGGTGAACTCCATAACGTGCCTTTGCTCTTTCAAGCTGATTGTTACAGAAATGATTTCCTCGGTCACTAATTAGAGCTTTGGGGGCACCGAAACGAGAAAATAGTTTCTTAAGGAATTTGACAATGTTCCTGGCATCATTAGTAGGCAGGGCTTGAGCTTCAGCCCATTTTGAAACGTAATCAACTGCTACCAAGATGTAACGATTGCCAAATGAAACCGGGAATGGTCCCATGAAATCAATACCCCATATATCAAATACCTCGCATACTTGAACTGGTTTCTGAGGCATCTCATCCCGTGTTGAGATATTGGTTGCTCTTTGACATGCATCATAGGTGCGTACCATGTTGTGAGCATCTTTGAAGATCGTGGGCCAGTAAAATCCAGAGTCAAATACTTTCTTGGCTGTTAAGGTTGCTCCATGGTGTCCTCCTGTGGGTCCTTCATGATAGCGCCTTAGAATTTGTTCTGCTTCACTTCCGTATACGCATCTTCGAATGAGTTGGTCTGCACCGATTCTGAACAGATACGGGTCCTCCCAAAAGTAATGTTTGATATCAGTAAAGAACTTCTTCTTTTGCTGATAAGTCATTCCTTTGTGAAGGATTCTGCTTGCTAAGTAATTTTCAAAATCGGCGAACCAAGGATGTTCATCGATTGAGGATTGAATGTGCATAAGGAATTCGTGAGGAAAATTGTCGTTTATTACGGCTTCCTCAGTTTGTGGATCCCACACTTATATGGTAATCAACATTCCTCAGGAGCTTTTGAGCGGTCTACGGGTATTATTACAAGAAGAGACTATTCTTAGAGCTTTCAAAGAGAAGCCTGTCCTCAGGTCAGTGCCATCGCACAGCAGAGAGGCGGCAAACAACAATGAATTCTAGAACATCTAGGTTATGCTTATCCTCAGGTCAGTGCCATCGCACAGCAGAGAGGCACACAACCTATCTCCTTGTTAGAGCAGCTTATTTTATTTTGCACAAAATGCACCAACAACATAAGTCATTAGCTTTATAGCATTTGTCTTTCATTTTTCTTTGCTTTGCTCTAATTATGGTCATCCGCACACATTTGTGGCGTTTAAATGCTCATTACCCCTTATTGGAATATTGTTGATTGTGTTAACCCGTGATAAGATGGAAGCCCACAGTCAGTTGAACAACTTAGTTTGATCTTGAGTTCACCAGACAGGTCTAATCATCTATTGTGTTGAATCTACCGACATATCATTTGTGGTCTACCAACCTCTAAGTCTACTTTCTTTGTGTTACCTTAGGAGTTACCAGTTTTCTATCATCTTCCCTTTTATATTGCTTAGACTACACAGACTTATACTTTGAATTTTTGCATCTTTTCAAAACTTAAATTTTTAAAGTCCCTCTTGATTTGTTCCTGTGTACTATCATTTTCCAAAGGTATTGAATCGGTATCACAGACACGATCTACCTTATATCAGCTATTTACTCCTTCTCCCTCGTTTTTTTTTTAATGTTAACTTGCTGACATATTCTCCCCCTAAAATACTAAAATAATTACTGGTTTAATTATTTTAGGATTTTAATAAACAGCAAAATAACATGAGTTTAAATTTTAACAGATGAAAATAAACAAATAAAATAAAATTAAAAAACTTTAACTAAACTACATCGGACTACACATTATCATCATCAGGAATTACCTCACTTTTCTTTTTAACGCCGTTGACCTCTAGCAAATATTGAAAACGTGGTTTATCAAAGGCTTTAGTATAGAGGTCAGCGCGTTGAAAATCAGTATTAATTTTAACCACATCAATTAAGTTCTTTTCAAAACGATCTCTTATGAAATGGTATTTAATACCGATGTGTTTGGTCTTAGGATGTTGAACCGGATTTTTAGTTACTGCAATTGCAGCAGAGTTATCAACAAAAATAGGAGTAGACGAGAAGTTTAAACCGTAATCCCGCATTTGCTGTTGAATCCAGATGATTTGTGAACAACAACTTGCAGCAGCAACATATTCGGCTTCACAGGTTGACAATGCAACCGATGTCTGCTTCTTACACTGCCAGGTAACTAATCTTCTCCCAAAGAATTGACACCCTGCTGATGTAGACTTGTAGTTCATCTTGCAACCCCCGTAATCCGAGTCACTATACGCGGTAAGCTCAAAGTCATCATCATGAGGGTACCACAATCCAAGTGTGGGTGTACCCTTCAGATAACGAAAAATCCTCTTGACCCCGATCAGATGGTTGACCTTAGGTTTAGCCTGATATCTAGAACATAAACATGTAGCATACATAATATCAGGTCTTGAGGCAGTGAGATACATAAGGGATCCAATCATTCCTCGATACATCGTGGCATCTACAAGATCTCCATTCTCATCAGGTGCTATATCGTGATTCGTAGCAAGTGGAGTCCCAGCAGTAGAGGCATTCTCCATGTCAAAGCGACTGAGAATGTCTCCTACATACTTGGTCTGATGTAGAAAGATCCCATTTGGTGTCTGATCCACCTGTAACCTGAGAAAGAACTTCATCTCCCCCATAGCACTCATCTCAAACTCTTTCTTCATCACTGCTTCAAATTCTTTGCATAATTCTTCGTTCTTTGAGCCGAAGATTATGTCATCAACATAGATCTGTACAAGCAGTAGGTCGCCATCCTTTTCTTTAATAAATAGTGTGCAGTCAATGACTCCCCTGCGAAAGCCGTGTTTCACAAGATGAGTCGAGAGTTTCTCATACCAAGCTCGAGGAGCTTGATGAAGCCCATATAAAGCCTTGTCGAGCTTGTAAACTCTATCCCGATGATAAGGATCTTCAAATCCCTCGGGTTGACTTACATAGACTGTTTCCCTGAATTCCCCATGAAGGAATGCACTCTTTACATCTAATTGGTAGACTTTAATCTTCATGTACGATGCATAGGCAAGGAAGATACGAATGGCTTCCATCCTTGCCACGGGTGCAAACACCTCATTGTAGTCAATCCCCTCGACTTGGCGAAAACCTTGAACCACCAATCGAGCTTTGTTCCTGATAATGACCCCTTGGTCATCCTTCTTGCACTTTAGTACCCATTTGGTGCCGATGACCTTAGCACCTTTAGGTCTATCAACCAGAGTCCATACACCTAACTTCTTGAACTGCAGAAGTTCCTCTTGCATGGCACTCACCCACGCCTCATCATTTAGTGCCTCACTGACATACTTTGGCTCAACCTGCGAGACAAAACATCGATAAGCACCATCATGAATGTAACCCTTCTCCATAACTGAGGCGTAATCAGCTGAGTATAGCTGATTTCGGGTTTGTACTCCTGATCTGACATCCCCAATAACATTGTCAAGGGGATGATATACGTTTAGTCGTGATCCTGGAGTAGTAGGAACAGTCACCTCAGAACTGAGATTATGAACATGTGGTTCTGCATCTGAGGTAGTTGGAGTTTGAGGTTCCGAAGTCGAAGGAGCATCACTTGTAGATGCTTGTGGACTTTCAGGATCTGGAACCTGTTCCTCCTGACTGTTCTGGTCATCTGCTTCAGCTTCATCTTCAGAGGAGGAGTCACTGTCATTGACTACTCCCCCTGACTGAGTAGATGATTCTCCCTGTGTGCTAGATGGTGTATTCAGGATATCATACATCATCCTAGTAGCTAACTCATCATCCGAGAGAGAGAGAGGGATGTTGAAGGACTTGAAGAATCCATCATAATCGAAGAAGTATGTGGTCCTTTGCCTGTAGGTGGTGTGGTATATCTCTGAACGTCGACATTACACCACACTTCTACAAGACCCGTTGAGGTGGTGTGGTATCCTAGAAAGATTCCTTCATCCGCCTTCTCGCTGAATTTGCCTTCTTGTGTCTTCTTCAGAAGTGTGCACGGCGCGCCAAAAGGTTCAAGATACTCCAAATTCGGTTTGCGTCTTTGTAGTAGCTCATAACATGTCTTTCCGTGGCGCTTGACTATTAGGACTCGATTCAGTGTATAACATGCATTCGCCACTGCCTCATTCCAGAATTGGATAGGCAGTTTCGAGTCCGCCAGCATAGTCCGTGCTGTTTCTATCAAGCTTCTGTTCTTCCTCTCAGCAACACCATTCATCTGAGGCGTGTAGGCAGAAGTGAATTGATGTACAATTCCCTTTTCCTTGCAGTATGCCTCCATCCATTGATTCTTGAATTCTATCCCGTTGTCTGAGCGTACTTGTCTAACTTTTAGCTTGTAGAGAGATTCCAGTGTGGTTACTAACTCCTTGAATGACTCAAATGTTTCTGATTTGGATTTCAGAAACATTACCCAAGTGAACCTTGAGTAGTCATCAGTTACCACAAAACAGTACAAATCGCCTACAATGCTTTTTGTACTGACTGGACCAAACAGATCCATGTGAAGAAGTTCAAGAGGAAGTTCTATTGAATGAACTTTCTTTTCCTTATGAGACTTCTTCGTCTGTTTGCCTTTCTTGCAAGCTACACAAAAGTCAGGAAGCTGGAAGTTCTTGACATTAACTCCTCTTACCAAGTCCTTCTGAATCAAATGATTCATCTTCCTTTGACTAATGTGTCCCATTCTCCTATGCCAGGAGATGGAATCCTTCTCAGTAGCTTTAGATAGAAAGCACTGAACCTCATGATCCGTTGTAGCAGCTGTTGACAGATCCAAAACATAAAGGTCTTTATATCTTGAAGCAGTCATCAGAACTTGGTCCTCTGGGATCATGTAGTCTTTCTTCAGCACGTAACACTTCTTGTTGTCGAAGATGACCTTAAATCCTTTATCACAGATTTGGGAAACAGAAAGTAAGTTATTCTGAAGTTGTTGAACGTAGTTCACCTTATCAAACTTAACTTTCTGATTTCCCACTTCTCCCTGAGCTGTGATATAGCCTCCCTTGTTTCCAGCAAAGGAAACATGCCCTCCTTTTATTTGCTTGACGTTTGATAAAAGGGCTCTATTTCCTGTCATGTGCCTGGATGCTCCGCTGTCTACAATCCACGTGTTAGTCTCAGCACTGTATCGAACACCCTACACATACAAAGTAAATGAATTAGTTTAGGTTAGGAACCCAAGCCTTTACTGGCTTGGGTTTCCCAGAGGCATCACACATCATAAACTCCACCCATTGACCCTTAGAGGGTGAGGGTATCTCAGGTTCCTTCTTGTCATCAGTATCAGACACGCAGGATGACTTCTCTTTCCATAAGCCAGATTTATGCAAGGCCTGTTTATGATAAACAGTCGCCTGGCTTACAGGTTGGACTTTAGGTTCACTAGCTCTTCTAGGTGGAGTCAGAGAACTCCTCTTAGAAGACCTAGGCTTAGAGTCCTGAAGATCAATCTTCTTCCTAGGTGTCTAATAGAAAGGACAATAGGAAGCAATGTGTCCACATTCTCTACAGTTGTAGCATGACCGGCTATCAATTTTATGAGTAGACTTTCTTTGTGGAGAAGTGCGTGACACTCTAGTAACATCAATCACTTTAGGTTTTGACTCTTGTGCGTTAGATGTTTTCTCTGGTTTAACAAAATTAACTATTTTAACCTGTTTAACATCTTTCTCTTTTTGGTTAATTGGTTTTTGACTTGAAGCATGTGAAAAGTTAACATTTGAAGTCCTTTTAGGTTCTGATTTGACTCTGTTTGACCCTGACTTTAAGTTAACTTTTTCAAATTCATTTTCCAGAATAACATAAGGCAATTTACCTTTTGCCTTTGAAGTGGCCTCCTTTTGTTTGTGTCCAGATTCAGTAGATGAACATGAGGTATCTGGATCACTAACAAGAGGAGTAGACACCATGTGATCCTTGATGGGGTTATTATTTACTGGTCTAGTCTTAGTGTTCATCAAGGTCTCAGGTGGTGGTGGAACCACTTTGTAACCTAATCCCTCCCCGTTATTTCTTTCTCCCACTAAGTGTTGAACTATGTGTGAAGAACTAGTCCAACTATGCAGTTTCTGTTTTAATGAATTTACTTCTAATTCTAGAACTGCCTTTTGCTTCTTAGTGTCTTCTAGGGAGTTTAGATAGTACATAATGTCATTTGCTTGGTTAAAGGCAACTACTTCGGTTTCCCTAAGCTGTTTAGTCAGTAGGTCTATCTTTTCTTTATAACTATGCTCATTTTGTTTTAGTACTCTATTAGCTTCAGTGCACAGTTGTAAATGTTTTACTAAGTTATCATTATGATCTAATAACCTAGCAAATTTTTCATCTATGCTATTCCTAAAGGTATCACAAACAGAACAAGCATGATTATTAAACATTTGGTCAGTAGTACTTACCTGAGTTGGTTCAGAAGAGCTAGCCATCAACGCAGCATCAGATGTCTCTGGTTCTGGTGATTCTGTCTTTTCTGTCTCTGACGCTGAAGTCTCCTCCTTTTGCTTGTAACTGACCTCTGCTGCAGTTGCTTCTTCACTATGTGACATCGCTATCTCAACTGCTAGATCACCTTCACTCGCAGAATCATCATCAATATCTTCTACACTTGCAATGTTTGATTCCCCTGGTGAGACAAACCTAAAGCTCCAATCTTGTCCTTCATCATCATGAGCAGTCAAGGCTTTTGGATCCTTGTTTGACGAAGTAGAACTGGAAGCTTGCTTGTCTTGGCGAGTAAAGGACGAGAACGGGTTCCCATTACCCGTCTTCTTTGGCTTGACACATTCTCTTTTGAAATGCCCCTTCTCTCCACAGTTGAAGCAGCTCACTTTGCTCTTGTCAAAACTAAATGTGGTATCCTTAGTAGCTACCAAGTTCTGTCCGGTCTTTTTAACAAACTTCTTCGCCCTCCGAACAGCACTAGCTAAATCCCACATTATATCCATCCTCTCAAGCTCCATTTCGTCCACCTGCTCGTAGTCCTCATCTGCCAGATGGTAGTTTCCAATCTTCCCGGCAACAAGTCCATCATATGAATGAACCACTGCAGCTAGAAGATCCATATGCTCTCGAGCTACTTCCACAGTCACATTACCGAGGTTCTCGGTCTTCAGTTTGGTAGCACTTGCTTCTGATCCAATATAGTGGGTACAAGACGACCCTGACGTGTCTGATCCAGAAGGAGAAGCATGTGAAGGACCTAACGAGCTAGACACAAAAACAGTCTGGAGAGGCGCTCCAGATGTCTTAGCTTGAGGCGTGGCGTTGTATAAAGCTGGATTTTGTGTGTACGAAGACTTCTGCGCTCTGTACTTCATCCTTAGTGCTTCTTCTCGCAACTTAAGAATGAAGTCATTAATATCCAGCTTTACAAGCATTCCATTCTGTCTCAGGTTAGACACGAATGAAGCCCACTTATCAGGCAATCCATCTGCAAAGTTACTCACTTTCTCTTCCATGGTTGTTTCCACTCCATGTGTATGCAGTTCGCTCATCAAGTGGTAGAATCTATCTATGACATCGTCTAAACTCTCGATACCAATCAATGAGAAGTTATCAAATTCCTTCTTTAACTCCTTTGCCTTGATTGCCTTCAACGAAGCATTCCCATCATACCTCATCTCTAGCTCATCCCACAGTTTCTTGGACTGCTTATTCTCTGAATACTGGTGGAATATGTCTTTGAGGATGAACTGAGTGATCAATGCATAAACCCTTTTCTCTGCATTGTACTTGACTTTCTGTGCGTCCGTCATCCCACCTAACGTTAGCTTAACACCATCAGCTCCCACCGGCGTACTATACCCAATCTCAATGGCTTCCCACAGATTAGGATCTACTCCATTGAGGTAGATCTCAAAACGTTGTTTCCAGTGGGGAAACTCATCTAAAGTCAAGAGCTTTGGTGGTTTATTGTGATTTCCCACCTCACTCTCAAGCAGCAGCAGGTTCTGTATCCTCGAGTCCTTCCCAGCAGTAAAGGCTGACATCTGATCTTCCATGATGAATAACTTTAAGTCTAATCAAACAAACTTTCACTGATGCGACTGAAGGATGCGAATGGTCTAATCATGCGTATGAACTCTGCGACTGGTTCAATCGTGCGGCTGAACTGGGCGATTGGTTCAGTCGTGCGAATGAATCTGGTGCGTATGAGCTATGCGAACGAGCGGTTCAGTCGGCCGAATGAAGGTGCGACTAGGTCCAATCGTGCGAATGAGCAATACGAATGGAGTCCAGTCGTGCGAATGGGTCACTCGTGCGA
The DNA here is from genome assembly GCA_025215565.1 of Flaveria ramosissima. Classification (NCBI taxonomy): domain Eukaryota; kingdom Viridiplantae; phylum Streptophyta; class Magnoliopsida; order Asterales; family Asteraceae; genus Flaveria; species Flaveria ramosissima. The sequence continues at coordinate 19,518,140 of CM046034.1, forward strand.
CTGAAGCTGCTGGGTGATGAAGGTGCGACTAGGTCCAAACTTCGATGAGCAGGGAACGTCCAAGATCACTTTTGACACCAAAGATTGCGTTTTTAGTGCAAAAACACAAACTTTTATGCAATCTTGATTGAATCAACACGTAATCAAGAGCCAAAGCTCTGATACCACTTGTTAGGACCTGGTATTTGAACGAAATACCTAGTGATTAGCGTGTTAAACCAACTCAAATAATGCGGAATCCTATTTGATTGGCGATCCAATCAGTGAGAACACACGAAGAATCAATCAAGAATTGAATCTAACGTTAGAAGTCGATTAGGAATCGATCTAATGTGTTCTGTGAACTTGGAGAACGATTTGGGAGGTCTCTGGACGGCTAGGGTACGTCTGGAATCGTAATGGTATGAATGCTTACGTTTTTCCACGAATTGGGTGTATTTATAGGTTAGTATTGTTCAATCGTGCGACTGGGCCATAAGTATGGTTCAAGCGTGCGATTGAACCATGCGGTTGATTCATCCGCACGACTGAGTGTTCAGTCGTGCGACTGAGCCAATCTTATGTGTCAATCATACGACTGATCCAGTCTCCTGGTTCAGTCGTGCGACTGAGTCAATCGTATGAAGTTATTCATGCGTGTGGTCCATTCGCATGGGCCATTCGCATGAGAACTTCATTAAGTTAGGTTTGAATGTTTTAATTAATATAACATTATGGGTAACCATTCAAACAATCATAAACCCAATCAATTCAATCACGACTCATTAATGAAATATTAAACATTACAAATAACAAACAATCCAAGTCATTTCATTAATCAATACAAATTACATCATAATCAGACAGACAAGATCTATTACATTACAAATCATGATCTAGGGACATACATGCATCAACACTTAGCTTCCTCTTCCTCTATCTCTCTTCCTCCTCAATTTCCTCAGGAGTCAAAATCCATTTCCCTTTGTCACCCACAGACCTTTGTGACTCAGGGTGGATAGAGGTTTGGCCTTCATTGCTTGGTGTAGCATCCATGCTCTGGCCAGAGAGAGGCTGAGAAACACCTTCAGCAGCAGGTGTTTCAGAGGGAATGTGGATCTCTGCAGCAGTTGATGATGGTGTGACAGGGGTCTCAAGTTCTGCCACTGGGCCTTCAGTCAAGGTTTCCCCTATGAAACTAATCTTAGGGTCTACCTCAACATCCAGTTGACCGATGGCATTACCTGATTGCCTAAGTCTCCTTCTTAAGCTAAACTCTGCAGTGATCCTGTCTTGGATTCTTTGAGCCAATCTGTCAGCTTGTCTTGATTTGCTTGGATTGACAAGTGGCATGTTGACCAGATCAAGACCTTCATAGTAGTTCAAAGTTTGAAAATCAAATACTTCTTGTTGCCCTTGAACTCTGTGAAGAATAAGGGCTCTTCTATCAGCATCATACCTCCACCTAATGATGTAGTTTGAAGTTCCTTGAGGTGGGGATGACACAGCCCTTGGTATACCTTCCTTAAAGAGACTGATGATAGAGTCTATAGAGTCCACATTAATGTGAACTTGAGGAAGTTTCTGAGAATGCACAATTGCAAGTGAGGATGGTGAGTCCTCAATGTCCATTCTCGGTGAAGAACTCCCAGGTTCTGTGGCTGCAATGACTTTCTCCCCCTTTTTGGTAGCATCACCCACTTGCATAGGTGAGCTGAAGGATAGATCAATCACATCCACAGGTTCTTGTGTTCCTGGTTGAGCTCTTCTTAAAGGTCTCCCAGCTAGTTTTTCCTTAAGATATGAAATCTGAAGTTGCTGATCATTGACCCTGTTGTGTAGGGTAGTCACCTGAGATTCAAGGTGACTAACCTTAGAGACTAAATAGAAACATGTTTTTGATAGTTTTTGCACCTTTAGTCTCAGATTCCCCTCTTATTCATCAGAAGAATCATTGGGGGATGAGATGATTGGACCAAATTCCTCTCTCTCACCACCAGCTTCAGGTTTTTGGCTGCTGGTTTTCCTCTGCCCACTGGCAATCTCAGTTGAGATGTCAGTGGGCTGAGTTGCCATGGTTGAGGTCTTAATGATGTAATCACTTGCAGAAGTGAGAGCCTCTTCCATATGGACATCCTGAACAGGTTCAGAAGTGTCCACCTCAGTTATAGGTGACTGATATGGGCTAGACTGAGGAGACTCAGGAGTTCTCATCTCACTTTGAGTAGGGGAAGAGAAGAGAGACTCATCAGTATAGAAGGATAGGTTGGGAATGGGTTGATTTAGATCTAAACGCTGGGGATGGTAACTGTCCCCTGAAGGTTGTTCACTTGAGTGTTGAGACTCAGAGTGATGGCTTAAGGCTGTTGGGCTTATGAGCTCATCAGAGTGAGCATGAGGAACCTCAGCCCTGATAGTTAAAGAGATGGGAGTGGTTTGCTCCTCAGGGGAAGTGGGAGCTCTAGTGTCCACTTCCTCCTGTAAAGGTTAGTATATGGGGACCTGCACAGACTCAATAGCTTGAGCAGGGGTTTGTTTGGATTTTCTTTGGTAGGTGAGGGTTACTTGAGGCCTTTTTAGTGGTAGAGAGGTAGAAGGTGTGGGTTCAACACTAGCTTGTATTGCTAGGTTGTCACCTTGAGCAATGAGCTCTAACATTTTGGGGACAAGGGCTGTTTCTACCCCTGAGAAGCCTACAGTTGGCTTCTTCATGATGTTAAAGATGTCGGGCTTCATCTGTCCCAATTTAAGAATATTATCTGTTTGCCTCAACTGTGAGCCCAGTTCACAGTTGAGAATATGTTGAACATATCTAGGAAACATATAATACTCTAAGGAGTCCAAGTTAGCATGTAAATTGGTATAGACAAATTGAGAGTACCTGAACTTGACCCATTGAACCATTCCATGCACTATGAAGGAGAGATCCTCAGGAATCTGGTCCCACCCTCCATGCTTGTTTGACAAGCTGTGGATAACCACATGGAGTAGGTATTTCCACTGGGATGAGAACTTCCCTTTCCTGAAGGTCTTTACAGAGAAATCTCCCTCATAGCCCATCTGCTCAAAGGAATGATTGACAGCTTCCTTTGGGAAGGACAACTCACCTTCTTCATCATCCAGCTGCAAATGAGTGTTGATGATGGCCAGAGTGATGAAGATTGTCCTCGATTTCACTGTGGCAGACAGTGCCTTCTCCCCATCCATGATGACCTCTTGGCAGGTCTTCCAAAATTCAAGCAGATGATCCTCATAAAGAGTAGGATCAATGGTTAGGGAGGTGAAGTAATTTGATAGAGTTAAGAACTGGCAAATCTCTGAGAAACTTTCATCTTTCTCAGAGCTTAACAGAGCAACCTGATTATGTTGCCTGTGAAGTTGCATGGGGAAATATGGGTTGTTTCTGCGGTTAAGGTTGGCCATTTGAGAAGCTTAAGAATGAAGAAAGGTGAAAAGCAAAGGCGGTTTTGGGAATTAGGTTTGAGGAATAGTAGAATTGAAGAAGATAGTGAGGAAGAGGGGGAACCGTTGGGTATTTATGTGAAAAGGATTTGAACCAAATTTAATGAAAGAGGATAAACTTTGAAATCCGAATGTCGGTCCCACATCTGAAAAAGTAGTTTACTTTTGCTCAAAAAGTAGTTTTCTTGGAATTCGAAAAGCTTCCGAAGGTAAATTATCTTCGGAAGTTTTTTCATGAAAAAGCTTCCGAAGCTAAAATGACTTCGGAAGATGTTCCTGAGAGTCTTGAAAATTTTGCTTCGGAAGAGAAATAAACACTTGAATGCTTTGTATATAAAACAACAAAGCTTCCGAGAGTTAATTTTGCTTCGGAAGGAAGAAGTCCTTAAAAACAAATAAGTGTCTGACACAAGTATTTAAGCTTCAGAAGATAGATTTAGACTTCTTCCGAAGGTAAAATTTCTTAGACAATTATTTATTTTGAAGATATGATTTTCTTCCGAAGGTAAAAATATATCTTCCGAAGGATCAGAAAATTTTCAAGAATCTAAGGAAAGTCTTCAAAAAAGGATTTGATATCCAAAGAAAACATGAGCTTATGAAAGTGATGAACTAGACAACTTAGGACACACATATTTTAAGAAATAATTAGAATTAGTTTTAAGAAAAGGTCTACTCAAAGTTAATCATCCCAATAGCTGATATTAGATATTTAAATATATGTTCATCAAAAGCTTTTGTAAACAGATCAACATATTGTTCATATGTATGAACTTTGACTAGTTTAATTAATCCCTTTTCATAGTTATCTCTTATTAAATGATACCTGATATTGATGTGTTTGGTCCTTGAGTGCTGCATAGGGTTCTCAGTGATAGAGATAGCACTATTGTTGTCTATGTGGATAGGAGTCTCCTTGAAGTTAAATCCATAGTCTAGCATCTGATTTTGAATCCAAAGCACTTGAGCACAGCAACTTGCAGCAGCAATGTATTCAGCCTTAGCAGTTGATGCAGACACACATGATTGTTTCTTGCATTGCCATAAGACAACCCTTCCACCAAGGAATTGACATCCCCCAGATGTAGGCTTTGCAGTCATGTTGCAACCACCATAATCACTATCTGTATAAGCATACAGATTTAAGTCAGGATTCTTTGGATACCATAAACCAAGTGTTGAAGCACCTTTGAGGTATCTTAAAATCCTTTTGACAGTGATGAGGTGAGACATCTTAGGGTTGGCTTGATATCTTGACAAATACATGTAGCAAACATGATATCAGACCTGCTAGCTGTAGGTTACATAAGAGACCCAATCATAGCCCTGTATAAGTGTTCATCTACACACTCCCCCTCAAGATCAGGTCCAAGGGAGTGATTTCTGGCTATGGGTGTCTTAGCAATCTTACAATCAGTCATGTTGAACCTCTTGAGTATGTCCTGAACATACTTTGACTTACTTATGAAGATGCCATCTTCAACTTGCTTCACTTGAATTCCCAGAAAGAAATTGAGTTCTCCCATTGCACTCATTTCAAATCTGTCTTTCATCAGCTTCTCAAAGTCTTTGCAGAGCTTTGGATTAGTTGAACCAAAGATGATGTCATCTACATACACTTGAACTAGCAATAAGTCGTTTCCCTTTCCTTTGATGAAGAGAGTTCTATCTATAGTACCTCTCCTGTATCCATGTGTACAAAGATACTTAGACAATGTCTCATACCACTTCCTGGGTGCCTGATGCAGCCCATAAAGAGCTTTGTCAAGCTTGCAGACATAATCAGGATGATCAGGGTCTACAAAACCAGGTGGCTGTTTGACATACACCTCTTCATCAATCACTCCATACAGAAAAGCACACTTTACATCAAGTTGAAAGACTTTGAAGTTCTTGGATGCAGCAAATGCCAGGAATATCCTAACAGCTTCTAATCTTGCTACAGGAGCAAAGACATCAGTATAGTCAATCCCTTCTTCTGGTGTGTATCCTTGAACAACTAGTCTTTCCTTCTTCTTGATGATAATGCCTCTATCATCCTTCTTATTCCTAAACACCCATTTGGTTCTAATGGTAGTCTTCCTATGAGGAAGAGGACAAAGGTTCCAAACTTTTTGCCTTTTGAATTGAAGCAACTCTTGTTGCATAGCTTCAACCCAACTTCCATCCTTTAGAGCCTCATCAACTTTCTTTGGCTCTATCTGGGATAAGAAATAAGAGTGAAGACAAACATTTGCTTCATGGGTTTGTCCTCTTGTTCTTACCCCGGCGACAACATCTCCAATGATGTTTGTGGTGGGGTGAGACTTGTGGATCCTAAGCTGAGGGATCACAGCAAGTTGCTGAGAAAGATCAAAATTTGAGAAATTTAGATCTGGCATAGATGATTCACCCTCCACAACACAACACTTATCAAGATTAACTTGATCCAATGAGTGTGTGACATCATTGATGTTATCATCTATGGTGTGGTTATTAGCATCAAGGAATTCCTGATCACTTTCACCATCACCATTGTTGTCTTCCACAATTGAGGCATCTTTATCTGCTTGTGGAGCCTCTGAGCTGGAATTTGAAGGCACCCCAGATGTATCAGCTGAATTTGTTATTGTAGTGCTGATAGAAACCTCATTTGCTGAAGTAGTTCCAACTGGAGCTGAAGATGTATGAGTTGAAGGTCTTCCTAGCTCAAATCTTGGATCAGGATCACCTGTTTTTAAATTTTCTGCAGATCCTGAAACATTCTCACAAGATTTGTTAAAACAGTTGGTAACTAAATCAAGATCAAATAGCCAATCAAGACCAGAACCAGCCACACAAGGTGTGTGTTCATTGAAAGTCACATTGGCTGACTCCTCAACAATTCTAGTTCTGAGATTGTATACTCTATAAGCCTTAGCTTGGGAAGAGTATCCAATGAAGTCTCCATCATCTGATTTCTCAGCAAATTTGGCAATTTGATCTTTGGTATTCAAGATGGTGCAAGGACATCCAAATGACCTGACCAATGAAAGGTTTTCTCTTGTGCTAAAGTTCATAAGGAATCTTACTATATGTCTTAACTACTAAAACTCTGTTTTGCACATAGCAAGCAGTGTTTAGTGCCTCTTCCCAGAAGGTGATGGGCAGTTTAGAGTCAGACAACATAGTTCTTGCAGCTTTAATCAGTGTCCTGTTTCTCCTCTCAGCAACACCATTTTGCTGAGGAGTCCATGGAGCACTATATTGTCTTGAAATACCTTTTTCATCACAAAATGTATCAAGGATTTGATTCTTGAATTCAGTCCCTTGATCACATCTTATGGTTTTGACCTTGTGATCACTTTGATTCTCAATTTTTAAGATGAAATTCTTCAGAATCTCAGGGGTCTCATCCTTAGTTCAAAGAAAGAAAACCCAAGTAAATCTTGTAAAATCATCTGTGATCACCAAACAATAAGAGGTCCTTCCTAGACTCATTACACTGGTGGGGCCAAAGAGATCCATATGTAATAAGTGTAGGGGAGTAGTGATGGAGTTCCTTTCCTTAGGTTTGTGGAATACCTTATGTTGCTTCCCTTTCAGGCATGCAACACAATGATCATCACTTGTAAACTCTTTCTTTGGCATTCCAGTTACCAGATCATGTTTAATTAGTTTATTCATGTTTTTAAAGTTTACATGGCACATTCTTTTATGCCATAGGAAAGACTCATCACTATTTGCTTTAGACAGAAAGCATGAAACTTCTCTAGAGGGAGATGTTTCTTGCAAATCCATCTCGTACATGTTCCTTTTCCTGGGGGCTCTAAGCAGGATGTGCTCATGAGGAATGACCACTCCAGGCTTGAGAACAATGCATTCATGCTCAGTAAAGAGCATGTTATGACTCTGATCACCAAATTGGGATACACTCGGAAGATTGCACCCAAGCTCCTTGACAAAGTTTACCTTTTCAATGCTGAGCTTACCATTTGTGACCTTGCCCCTTCCAAAAATGTAACCACCTTCATCTCCCCTAAAAGAAACTGGTCCTCCATCAATCCTCTCAAAGTTATGGAGTAGTGACCTATTGCCTGTCATGTGCCTGGAACAGCCACTATCAATGATCCAGACATTCTTGTTTGTCTTGAGCTGTTCCTGCACAAAGAAAATGATTAGTTACATTTGGAAACCCAAGCCTTACTTGTCTTGGTCTCACTAAGTATAATAGAAGGTAATGCAACAGTAATAGATCCTATGGTTGTGCTAGAGGGATCTTGAGCTGTTGTTGATGGAGAAACTTCAGTCACTTGGTCTTTCTTAGACTTCCACACCACCTTTGGAGTCTTGGACTTGACCTTCAAAACCTCGGAAGCTTTTGGGACTTCAGAAGTTTTGATGACTGAACCTTCGGAAGTTTCTACAGTCACTGCAGCAGACTTCAGTGCTTCGGAAGAATTCCTTTCTTTCGAGACCAACTTTTCTTCCGAAGGTAATTTTCCATTTGCCTTCTTCTTTGATTTGGAGCTTCCAAAGGAAATACACTTTCCTTCCAAAGCTTGAATCTTCTTGAAACTCTTTGAAGTCTTTGTCTTGGTCATATGGACAATACTTTTAGGATTGTATGGATAATCCTTAGCAATGTAAGAGGCACTTTCACAAATGACACACAACATTTTCTTCTTCACAAGAGTCTCCTTATGAGAGCAAGACTGTCTTTGGTCACATCCCTTCTCCACCCTCATCTTTGCAGATGCTGAGACAGTTCTTATGGGCTGGGAGCTGTTCTTGGAGTTTGATGGTCCAGGCTGTGCAGCAGTGGTACACAGCAGATCAGTCTTCTTCTTGGTACTGAGATGATTTGAACAAGAACCAGAACTGTTAGCTGAAGAGTTTTGGTTGATGTCTTCAATCTTTACTACTTCAAACCCTGCAGAGATAAAAACTTGTTTCTGCTTAGAGTCAAAAGTAGCCTTGATCTCTTGAGCCTTCTTTGCTTTTCTTTTGCTCTTGCTGATCAAGTTCTTTCTTATTGACTTGGTCATCACAGTAAACTTCTTCTCCTCAGAAGGATAGTGGCCCTTCTTAGAATCCTCTTCTTCACTTTTCTCAGAGGAATTCTTCACTATCTCTTCTTCATCCTCTTCATTTATAGGATCTATGAGAGGAAGCTCATCTTCACAAATTCCACACCTAGGAGATCTTACAGAGAAGATTGTGTGTGGAGGAGCTATCTCATTGGATCCCAGTCCCTGACTATTTTGATAACACACCTTGTTGTGCAATGATGAGGATATCATGTTCTTGAAGGTCTCTTCTTCAAGAACACTCTTTTTTGCCCTGGCTTTGCTGATCTCAAGCTCAGCCTGGCACTCAGTCAGCTTGGTTATGAGATCTTTGATTTGAGTCCTAAAATCTGTATGCTCATGTTTTAGAACTGAAATGGTTTTCACTAAGTCCTCTATCTTTAGTTTATAATCATTTTCAGACTTTCTAAAATCAGATTTTAAAATGTTAAGGACTCAATATCAGATCTCATTTCCAAGTTATAGGACCTGTATCTGTTAACTTTAGCAATGCATTCAGGAGTACAGAGATGTTCCAATACCTTGGCTTTATCATGATCTGCCATTAGTGCTTGGTTTGGAGAAGCATCTTCCACCTGAAAGCTCCAGTCAAAGCCTCCTTCTTCAACAGCAACAGCAGCTTGTTGCTTTGGCTTCTCATTCTGAGGGGCTTTGTCAGTGTAGTTTGGTCTGGTTTGTGCTTGGCCACCAGTTGTTTTAGGTGCCTTACACTCTCTAGCAAAGTGGCCCATCAAGTTACAGTTGTAACACTTGACTTTGCTTTTATCCAAGCCAAACTTTCCACTGGTTGCATTGCTTGGAAACCTCCTTCCAGTTCTCTTGTAAAACTTCTTGGCTCCATGGGTGAGAAGAGCCATTTGCAGGACTATTTCCATATATTCCAGATCATCTGGATGGATACAATCCAGGTCTTCAAGAGTGAAAAGAGAGTTACCACAACTTTCATCTGAAGACACAAAGGCTTGAGAAGAGCTTGTCTCTTGGAATGGGCTTCCTTGAGTGTAGTTCTCCCTGGGTGTCTCTGGGAAGGTGATAAAAGGACCCTTTGGTGAGTTGTCAGGGTAGCATATGAGATGATGTTGGGGTTCTATGCTATCCCTTTCAACCACATGCAGTGCTGAACCCAATTGATTGTTGGAGTTTCCAGATGAACCTTGCATGTTCATCTCCATCTGGTATCCACTGAGAATCCCATATAACTCTGTCAGAGTAAGAGTTTTGAGATTTTCAGTCCTCTTGATCACCACACAATAGTGTGTCCATTGCCTAGGAAGTGAGGACATGAACTTCCTTACAATGTCTCTGTTTTCAAGAGGAACTCCTCCATCCACAAGGGTATCCACTGTCTCAACATACCTGAAGTATTGCTGAGTCATGGTTTCACCTGTTTTGAAGGTGAAGTTTTCAAACTGCTACTTCAGGAGATCCTTCTTGTTCTCCTTGGCTTCAGAGGAGCCTTCATACATCAATTTTAATGCATCCCACAGCTGTTTAGCTGTTTTGCACTTCTTGAAACCTCTGTACACAGAGTTTGGAAGGGCAGATTGAAGAGCAGTCATGGCTTTTCTATCAATATCTACTCTCTTCCTATTGGATACAGTTGACTAGACACAAACAAAATCAATTGTAGAATCAAAAGGCATATCTGCCTTTTGACCTTGTGACTATGACATGCCATAGCTCACATCCTTATCTGTTACCAAAAGGATAAAGTACATAAAGTAGAAAGTTACAGACTCAAGACCTCAATGTACAATTACCAAAAGCATGGACCTTTTCACCAACTCATGTAAGTTGGTGACTTTATAGAGATGCAGCAGAAAGGTGTCCAGCTTTATGGAACAGTACATCAGATAAAGCATGTTACTAAAAGTCTTCGGAAGAAATCTGTCTTCATAAGATAAAGCTTCGGAAGACTTTGTCTCTGGGGCTTCGGACGACTTCATATTTGGCTTCGGAAGATATTGGTCTTGGCTTAGGAAGATTTTACACTTAGAATATTTCTAGTGCATGGTGTAAAACTTCCGAAGCAATTCTACTTCAGTTCTTTAGTGCATTGCTTGCAGAGAGACTTTGGATGTTTTGGTTTGCATCAGACTTATAGGAATCCTTACACGTTTTACAAATGCAACGATTATAATATAACATGTTTCACCCCAAAGTGTAAAAATATGAAAAAGGGGTATAGAAATACTCATATGATCAAGAAGTATATAATTGATGAATAATAAGAAAAATAATAGTCGTCGTTCCAAAGTAAACCTCCACGAGGTACCTAAATATATATATTTTCAAGATTTTAAGTTTAATAATAAATTTAACGAATTCACGAGAACTACGGTTTCATCTTGGTACTTGGGGGTTTTAATATTTAATCCAATAAAATGGTATATTTAATTATGTTTTAATTCAATGAAATATACTATTTAATTATTTTACTATTAAAAACCGAAAAGAAACCATTTAAAATATAGTTTAAGTATAGTTTAAATAAACTTTTATAATTTTTAAACAAACCATCGTTTAAACAATAATATATATAGATATTATTTTGAGCAAATAATAATTTGATGATTTAAGACATTATTTAAAGTCTATTTTATAAGAACATAAATTAAATAATATTGTCTAAAATATTTAATAAAAGTATTGAAATGTTTTTATGAAATAAATTGCAGAAAATAATATGTTTCTCTAAAAAAATATCAAGTTCATAAATTGATTTTTTATAATTTTTAAAAAAATACTGAATTAAATTTGAAGGCTAAAAGCCTTAAAACAAAAACATGAGGTTCCCCGGGTTCGAACCCGGGACCTCATGTTAAGGATGCTTATGTCTTAACCAGTGAACCAATGGCCTCAGTCGTGGTTTATATTGGTTTCAAATTGTTAAAAACACCAAACACAAAACCCCACCCAATTCCCATGAACCCTAGGTTCGGATTATGCTAAATTGAAGATCAAATCGATTACTTTAGAGCTTGGAACCATAGGGCTCTTGTACGTTATGATGAAACAAATTTGTAGGTGGTTTCAGTTACCCGATTTGATGCTAAATGAAGACGATTGGATTGAAGAACAGGTCGCGACCGCAGGTTCTTAATCGATGTGTAATAGCCGATGATAACCCAATTAAGCTTGTGGGTAGTTTCGGACGTGGTTCTTGACTCAAAGGCCCTTATCAATTACGATTGAGATGAGTCGGAATATGGATGTTGATAGAGTTGCAGGTTTGCGGTTATAGAGGTGATTGAACTCAATGATTGTGTGTATTTCAGGTGAAATTGAAGATAGTATACGATTAGGGATTGATAATCGATCGTTTAGATTCGTTTAATCGAATTATTATTACAGTTTAATGGTCCAACGGTTCGGTGAGTTAAAGATTTCGGTTTCTCCTTCGATTAAACTCATAACCGACGATTAAAGATGGTTAATTGATGCATTCAAGTTCGAAGTAGGCAAAGGAAGCGACTTGGAACGGTTTTGGGTATCAAAATCGGTTGAATTTGGTGTTTTTGGGGTGGCCGGAAGGCCGCCGGCGTTTGGCCGGAACCCTGGCCGGAGATGCGGGTTAGGGGGGAGAAAGTCCAATTTGATTTTTAATAATTTGCACAAATGGTCCCTGTAGTTTTAAAGTTGTTATTTTATGTGTAAAAATTTCTTTTAAGGTTTCTAAAATGGCAAAACAAATCCCTAACCTTTTTAGTTTAAGTTTTAACATTTTTAAGTTTAATAATTCTTACAAATTATTATTATTCTTATTTATTATTATTATTGTTATAATTTTATTTCTATTATTAATTTTATAATCATTATTATTATTATTGTTTATTATTATTATTATTATTATTATTATTATTATTATTATTATTATTATTATTATTATTATTATTATTATTATTATTATTATTATTATTATTATTATTATTATTTATATAATAATAATCATTATAATCTTTGAAGGATTCAAGGACAAATTATAGCAATATGCATAAGCAACCCATAAGTTTCATGTATGGCAACAATGACCCTTACAAGAATTAACAAAGTTAACTTTCAATTAACGCAAAAATACAAGATGTTACATTATGGATGATACCACTCTTGGTAGGATGAAAGTGTACCAGGGCAAGCAGGTGAAGCCCCCGGTGACGAGATTGTTTGGGCATCTAGCCCTGGAGGACTACGTGGCGCCCGCTCGCAAAACATGGCGTCACGATGACAGTGACTCGGATATTGAGCCTATAGTTTTTCCCACCGACGACGACGATGACGATGACAGTGAAGATGGTGAAGATACTGGCCCCACTCCATCTAGGGCCACTGCCACTAATATTCCATCTCCACCATCCACACAGGGTGGAACTGAGAGGGCTGCACTCCATCAAGACATCCTGTCTGATGAGGAGGAAGAGTCAGATGAGGAGTGGATCAGTCGTACGAGTTGTTATATGATCCATATATATAAACTTATTATATAGGTTTGAAGTTGTTATATGATGATTCATGCTAACAGACCATACTTATGGACCATAAACATGAATACATCATGCTAATGAACTAGTCGCACAACTGAACCAGACGACTGGATCAGTCGTACGAGTGAGACATGAGATTGACTTAGTCGCACGACTGAACTTTCAGTCGTGCGTATGAATCAGTCACATGGGTTAGTCGCACGACTGAACCATGCTAATGGTTCAGTCGCACGAATGAAGACTGCAAACCTATAAATACCACTTAATTCGTGGAAAAACAAAATTTTTTGACACATACTCATAACCTAGCAGTCTAGAGTGTCCAGAAAGCCTATTCCAAGTTCATAGTTCGCATCTGATCATTTTCTACTCGTTCTTAATGTTTCTTTAATCGTTAGATTGATCGGGATTGCGTTCTCACTAATTGGATCGCCAATCAAATAGGATTCCGCACTATTTGATCTGGTTTCACGCCTTATCAGTTGGTATTCCGTACGTACACGGTCCTGACATTCTTTCTTAGAACTAAGGATGAGACCTCTGAGATTCTAAAGAATTTCATCTTAAAGATTGAAAATCAATGTGATCACAAGATCAAAACCATAAGATGTGATCAAGGAACTAAATTCAAGAATCAAATCCTTGATACATTTTGTGATGAAAAAGGTATTACAAGACAATATAGTGCTCCCAGGACTCCTCAGCAACATTTTGTTACTGAGAGGAGAAACAAGACACTAATTGAAGCTGCAAGAACTATGTTGTCTGTCTCTATACTTCCCATGACCTTCTGGGCAGAGGCAGTGAATACTGCTTGCTATGTGCAAAACAGAGTTTTTGTGGTTAAGACACATGGTAAGACTCCTTATGAACTTTGGCACAAGAGAAAACCTTTCATTGGTTTTCTCAGGTCATTTGGATGTCCTTGCACCATCTTAAATACCAAAGATCAAATTGCCAAGTTTGCTGAGAAATCAAATGATGGACACTTTATTAGGTACTCTTCTCAAGCTAAAGCTTATAGAGTATACAATTTCAGAACAAGAGTAGTTGAGGATTCAGCCAATGTGACTTTCAATGAGCACACTCCCAGTGTGAAAGGTTCTGGTCCGGATTGGGTATTTAATCTTGATTTAGTTACCAACTGTTTTAACAAATCTTGTGAGAATATTTCAGGATCCATAGATATACAACCTACAGGTGGCCCTGACACAAGATTTGAGCTAAGAAGACCTTCAAGCTACATATCTTCAGCTCTAGTGCTAACCAATCCTGCAAATGAAGCTTCTACCAGCACATCAATGACAAATCCTGCTGATACCTCCGGGGTGCCTTCAAATTCCAGCTTAGAGGCACAAAACTCTGAGGAAAGAGCTTCAAATGTTGTAGAAAATGGTGGTGGTGAAAGTGATCAAGAATTTCTTGACGCTGATAACCACTCCATTGAAGACAACATCAATGATATCACACACTCATTAGATCCAGTTAATCTTGATAAGTGTGCTAATGTGGAGGGTGAATCTTCCTTCCCAGATCAAAATTTCTCAAATTTAGATCTATTTAAGCAACTTGCTGTGATCCCTCAGCTAAGGATCCACAAGTCTCATCCTAAAACATAATTGGAGATGTTGATTCAAGGGTGAGAACAAGAGGACAAACCCATGAAGCAAATGTTTGTCTTCACTCTTGTTTCTTGTCCCAGATAGAGCCAAAGAAAATTGATGAGGCTCTAAAGGATGGAAGTTGGGTTGAAGCTATGCAAGAGGAGCTGCTTCAGTTCAAAAGGAAAAAGGTTTGGAACCTTTGTCCTCTGGGAACCAAATGGGTTTTCAGGAATAAGAAGGATGATAAAGGACTTGTCATCAAGAACAAGGCCAGACTAGTTGTTCAAGGGTATAGTCAAGAAGAAGAATTGACTATACAGATGTTTTGCTCCTATAGCAAGACTTGAAGCTGTTAGGATATTCCTAGCTTTTGCTACATCCAAGAACTTCAAGGTTTACCAACTTGATGTCAAGTGTGCTTTTCTTTATGGGGTGATTGATGAAGAGGTGTATGTCAAACAACCACATGGGTTTGCAGATCCTGATCATCCTGATTATGTCTGCAGGCTTGATAAAGCTCTTTATGGGCTGCACCAAGCACCAAGGAAGTGGTATGAGACTCTATCTTAGTATCTCTGTTAGCATGGCTACAAAAGGGGTACTATAGATGGAACTCTATTCATCAAAGGAACAGGAAATGACATAATGCTAGTTCAAGTATATGTAGATGACATTATCTTTGGGTCAACTAATCCAAAGCTCTGCAAAGACTTTGAGAAGCTGATGAAGGACAGGTTTGAAATGAGTGTCATGGGGGAACTCAATTTCTTTCTAGGAATTCAAGTAAAGCAAGTTGACAATGACATCTTCATAAGTCAGTCAAAGTATGTACAAGACATACTTAAGAGTTTCAACATGAGTGATTGTAAGGTTGCTAAGACACCCATAGCCAGAAATAACTCCCTTGGACCTGATCTTGTGGGGGAGTGTGTTGATGAGCATCTCTACAAGGCAATGATTGGGCCTCTTATGTACCTCACAGCTAGCAGGCCAGATATTATGTTTGCTACCTGCATTTGTGCAAGATATCAGGCCAACCCCAAGATGTCACACCTGGTCACTGTCAAAAGAATTTTAAGATATCTTAAAGGTGCTCCATCACTTGGCCTTTGGTATCCATAGAATTCTGACTTTAATCTGTAT
The DNA here is from genome assembly GCA_025215565.1 of Flaveria ramosissima. Taxonomy (NCBI): domain Eukaryota; kingdom Viridiplantae; phylum Streptophyta; class Magnoliopsida; order Asterales; family Asteraceae; genus Flaveria; species Flaveria ramosissima. Next base: position 19,533,857 of record CM046034.1, read on the forward strand.
GCTTATACAGATAGTGACTATGGTGGCTGCAACATGACTGTAAAGTCTACATCAGGGGGATGTCAATTTCTTGGTTGAAGAGTAGTCTCTTGGCAATGTAAGAAACAATCCTGTGTGTCTGCATCAACGGCTGAGGCTGAATACATTGCTGCTGCAAGCTGCTGTGCTAAAGTGCTTTGGATTCTAAATCAGATGCTGGACTATGGATTCAACTTTAAATAGACTCCCATCCACATAGACAACAACAGTGCTATCTCCATCACAGAAAATCCTATGCAATACTAAAGGACGAAGCATATCAATATCAGGTATCACTTGATTAGAGATAACTTTGAAAAGGGATTAATCAAACTAGTCAAAGTTAACACAAATGAACAATATGCTGATCTGTTCACCAAAGCTTTTGCATGAGCAGAGATTTAAATATCTTATATCAGCTATTAGGATGATTAACTTTGAATAGCTTTTCTTAAAACTTAATCATATTATTTCTAAAACCTGTGTGTCTTAAGTTGTCTCTTTTATCACCTTCATAAGCCCTTGTTTTCTTTGGAAGAAAATCTTTTCAAAAGACTATTATTAGATTTTTGAAAATTTTGATCTCTTTTCTTTTCTGAAGATTTAAAATTACATTTGGAAGAAATTTATGTCTTAGTAAAAAAATAACTACATCAGTAATTTTACCTTCGGAAAAATTTCTGAAATATCTTCCCAAGCTTAAAATCAACTTAAGTACTCTGTATGTTTTCAAAGAACAAGTTTCTTCCGAATGCAATTTACCTTCGGAAGTTTTTATTCTCCTTAGAATAAAAATCTTTGTGTGTTAATTCTCTTCCGAAGCAAAATTCTCAAAAACCTTTGAAATTTCTTCCGAAGCCAATTTGCCTTCGGAAGCTTTTTCTTCAGAACTTCCGAAGCAAATAACCTTCGGAAAATTTCTCGACTTTCAAGAAAACTACCTTTGGGCAAAAGTAAACTACTTTTTAGAGGTGGGACCGACATTCAGATTTTAAAGTTTATCCTCTTTCATTAACTTTGTCTCAAATCCTTTTCACGTAAATACCCTGCGGTCCCCCCCTCTTTCACTATCTTCCTCAATTATACTATTCCTTAAACCCAAATTCTCCCAAACCGCCTTTGTTCTTCATCTTCCTTCATCCTTAAGCTTCTCAAAATGGCTAACCTAAACTGCAGAAACAATCTAGATTTCTCCATGCAACTTCACAGGCAACACAACCAGGTTGCTCTATTAAGCTCTAAGAAAGATGAAAGTTTCTCAGAGATTTGCCATTTCCAAGCTCTATCCAACTACTTCACCTCCATTACCACTGATCCTACTCTCTATGAGGATCATCTGCTTGAATTCTGGAAGACCTGCCAAGAGGTCATCATGGATGGGGAGAAGGAACTGCCTGCCACGACGCTGGGGAGGACAATCTTCATCACTACGGCCATCATCAACACTCACTTGCATCTGGATGATGAAGAAGGTGACATGTCCTTCCCAAAGGAAGCTGTAAATCATTTCTTTGAGCAGATGGGCTATGAGAGAGATTTCTCTGTAAAGACCTTCAGGAAAGGGAAGGTCTCATCCCAGTGGAAATACCTGCTTCATGTGGTTATCCACAGCTTGTCAAACAAGCATGGAGGGTGGGACCAGATTCCTAAGGATCTCTCCTTCATAGTACATGGAATGGTTCAAGGGGTCAAGTTCAAGTACTCGCAGTTTGTTTATACCAATTTGCTTGCTAACTTGGACTCCTTAGAGTATTATATGTTTTCTAGATATGTTCAACACATTCTCAACTGTGAACTAGGCTCACAGTTGAGGGAGACAGATAATATTCTTAAATTAGGACAGATGAAGCCCGACATCTTTAAAATTATGAAGAATCCAACTGTAGGCTTCTCAGGGTTAGAAACAGCCCTTGTCCCAAAAATGTTAGAGCTCATTGCTCAAGGTGACAACCTAGCAACACAAGCTAGTGTTGAACCCACACCTTCTACCTCCCAACCACCAAAAACACCACAAATCACCCTCACCTACCAAAGAAAATCCAAACGAACCCCTGCTCAAGCTATTGAGTCTGTGCAGGCCCCCATACACTCACCTATACAGGAGGAAGTGGACACTAGAGCTCCTATTTCCCCTGAGGAGAAAACCACTCCCATCTCTTCAAGAATCAATGGTGAGGTTCTTATGCTCAGCTGGTGAGCTCACAAGCCCAACTGCCTTAAGCCTTCACTCTACGTCTCTACACTCAAGTGAACAACATTCAGGGGACAGTTACCATCCCCAGCCTTTAGACTTAAATCAACCCATTCCTAACCTCTCATTCTATACTGATGAAGACTTAGGTTTCAGTGAGTACCATGAGTCTTTCTACTCTTCCCCTACTCAAAGAGAGATGAGTACTCTTATGTCTCCTTTGTCTAGCCCACATCAGTCACCTATCACTGAGGTGGTCTTCCTGACCCTGTTCAAGAGCTCCATATGAAAGAGGCTCTCACTTCTACAAGTGATTACATCACTAAGACCTCCACCATGGCAACTCAGCCCATTGACACTTCAACTGAGGCTGTCAATGTGCAGAGGAAATCCAGCAGCCAAAAACGTGAAGCTGGTGGTGAGAGAGAGGATTCTGGTCCAGTCATCTTATCCCCCAATGATTCTTCTGAAGCCAAGAACCTGAAGCTGGTGGTGAGGGATAGGATTCTGGTCCAATCATCTCATCCCCCAATGATTCTTCTGATGAAGATGAGGGGAATCTGAGACTAAAGGTGCAAAAACTATCAAAAACATGCTCCTATTTAGTCTCTAAGGTTAGTCACCTTGAATCTCAGGTGACTACCCTGCACAATAGGGTCAATGATTAGTAACTAGGTCCATCCTAGGTGTGAACAAGCTTCAAAGGGGGCAATCAAACTTGAGCATTTCCTGAAACATGTTAAAAATAAAAGGTCAACAATAATGTTGGTGAGATTTCCATAGTTTTCAATACATAAGTATATAAAAGATGGCAATTCATGTTATAAGTTAGAGAGCAAAGTAACTAGGGATGTAAGACAGAATGCACAATCAAACCTTGACAGTTTTACAAGTCTCAACGTTTACAAGTTTATACGATTAGCTAAGTGGACTTGGATCAACCAAGCAGGCTTGTCAGGCCCATAAATCTATGACGTCGCCAGGCTAGCAATAGTTAATAATTGTACATATAATTGACATTACATGGCAATTACTAAGATCAACTAACCACAACATACAAGTGAATTGCCATAAGTTTACAAGAATGAAACGTTTTACAAGTGCAACGATTATAAGATAACATGTTTCATCCCAAAGTGTGAAAATATGAAAAAGGGGTATAGAAATACTCACATGATCAATAAGTATATAATTGATGAATAATAAGAAAAATAATAGTCGTCGTTCCAACGTAAACCTTCACGAGGTACCTAAATATATATATTTTCAAGACTTTAAGTTTAATAATAAATTTAACGAATTCACGAGAACTAAGGTTTCATCTTGGTACTTGGGGGTTTTAATATTTATCCAATAAAATGGTATATTTAATTATGTTTTAATTCAATGAAATATACTATTTAATCATTTTACTATTAAGAACCAAAAAGAAACCATTTAAAATAAAGTTTAAGTATAGTTTAAATAAACTTTTATAATTTTTAAACGAACCATCATTTAAACAATAATATATATAGATATTATTTTGAGCATATAATAATTTGGTGATTTAAGACATTATTTAAAGTTTATTTTATAAGAACATAAACTAAATAATATTGTCTAAAATATTTAATAAAAGTATTAAAATGTTTTTATGAAATAAATTGCAGAAAATAATATGGTGTCTCTAAAAAAATAACAAGTTCATAAATTGATTTTTTATAATTTTTAAAAAATACTGAATTAAATTTGAAGGCTAAAAGCCTTAAAACAAAAACATGAGGTTCCCCGGGTTCGAACCCGGGACCTCATGTTAAGGATGCTTATGTCTTAGCCAGTGAACCAATGGCCTCAGCCGCGGTTTATATTGGTTTCAAATTGTTAAAAACACCAAACACAAAACCCCACCCAATTCCCATGAACCCTAGGTTCGGATTATGCTAAATTGAAGATCAAATCGATTACTTTAGAGCTTGGAACCATAGGGCTTTTGTACATTATGATGAAACGAATTTGTAGGTGGTTTTCAATTACCCGATTCGATGCTGAATGAAGACGATTGGATTGAAGAACAGGTCGCAACCGCAGGTCCTTAATCGATGTGTAATAGCCAATGATAACTGTGACATCTGTCACCATCAGGTCCGTCAATTGACTCGGAATACGTTAATTCTTTTTTTTCGCGCATTTATTATTTTGCGTAATTAATTTGTTTCAAACCGAATCTCGTCGTATTTCCCTTCGTGCCAACCTTAATATTAAATAACGATAATATTATAAAATTTATTTTATTATTATTATTACCGTAAATATTGTTAATATTATTATTAATAATATTATTATAATTATTGTTAGGTCTAGGATCAGTAGATCTAGTTCATTATGTATAGGCTTATTACTTGAATTAATATCTGTAATGAATATTTGTAATTCATTATTATGTATGCATTAAATGTATAAGTTAACCCATTTATGTGTGCGTTGATTTGTGTATGGTTGCAGGTACAAACATTATACTTGGTCAATTTATGAAACTGACCAAGTGTAAGAAACATCTACGGATGAACATTTTGTTCTTCCGTAGATATATTTCTTACAAGTAATTTTACATCCGAAGATCTTCTGCGGATGAACAACCAGAAAAGAAGTTTTCTTCGGAAGAACAAGTTTCCTTCGGAAGAACAATACTCCTTCGGAAGAACAATACTTCTACGGAAGAACAAATCATCTACGGAAGAACAAATTCCTACTGAAGACACTGTTCCTGCGGAGTCCAAACACTTGTATAATACAAGTGTTACAAGTCAACAAGTCAACAAGGCAGTTATGCCAATCCCGAAAAATCCGATGATTCCTTAACTGAAACAAATCAAATCCCAAGAGATCCGGTGTTTCCTATAACTGAAACATCACTGTCTATATATATATGGATCCTAGGTTTCGATTCAAGCACGATTGCGTTAGACGATTGATTGATCGACAACAGCAATAGCAATACGACAATCACTTCAAAGTCTCTCAATCAAACCCTAGCAGCCGTCACATCATAGCATACTTTGATATCATTCATTCATTATATGTGTAATCGTTAACATGTTCTAATGAAATACTGATTAATCATTAATTGTGTTTTGTTACGTGTGTTCTTGGTCATTTATTGATATTTAAAGTTATTTAAAACAATTAAACCAAATCAACGTTGATTCCGCAAATGTTGACTTGCCATCAACCGACACTGATAATTCCTGTTGACGATCCTTGGATTCATAGGTGGTATCAGAGCCAAGTGCTCATTGATTTAGATCGATTGATCTATCAGTGTTAGTTATATTTAATTGAGTTTAATTTCGTAGATTTGTCTGTTCTTTCTGATTAGATCTACGGCTGTCGTTTAACCGCAATCAATTTAATTAACTTGTTTCTATATTCAAATCAATTGAATAGCAGATCTTGTTAATTATTCTCATCAATTAACATCATGAGCAACTTCAGTGGATCATCTTACCAACCTCCGAAGTTGGAAGCAAAAGCAGACTTCAAGTCATGGAAAATCAAGTTTAGGAATCATGTAAACTATACTGATTCTGACTTATGGGTATCCATTACTGAAGGTCCTTATATTCCACCCACTCTTGGGCCGGATTATAATGACAAAAATCAACCAATCAGTACCAAAGATCTATCACCTGATGATGTCAAAAAGGTTAAAGTTGATATCAAAGCATACAGTTTGCTTAGTATGGCTTTACCTGAAGAGATATTGATCAGGTGTGAGAACTATAAAACAGCACACTCCTTATGGAAGATACTTCACACTCTCTGCGAAGGGAGTGATGAGATAAGAAGCATAAGGAGAGACACCCTCAGGTCGCAATATGAAACATTTCATCATATTGAGGGTGAATCAATTCCTCAACAACTCGTTAGATTCATGCAGTTGGTAACTGAGATGAATATTTTGGAGTTGAAGTATACTAGTGAGGAATTAAACAAGAAAATGCTCCACACTTTGCCAGAAAGTTGGAAGCATACTGTATCCATGTTCAAGAACACTATAGATCTGAAATCAACTGGTCTAGATACTCTGGTTGCAAAAGTGGAAGCTCATGAAATGGACGAAAAATCAAGAAACAAGAGTGTGAGAACTCATGTCTCACCCTATCACTTCAAAGAAACAAATAATGTTGGAAGTGCATTTATTTCAAACAATGTAAGTGATAACTCTTGTGCTAGGAGTGATGATGAGGAGGAAGTTAGCTTTTATGCTTCTAAACCCTCAAAGAAATCATCTCAAGATAAGAATCAAAAGAATAAAGGAAGAACTGCTGATAGACAAGATACAACTGCACCAACAGCTAAGTCTTCACATTCAGCCAATCAGTCAGAACCAATAACTGTGATATTGGACTCTGAAGAACAAAGAGCAGCCTTTGCAGCGTTTAGTTCGAGTTTTCAAGCATATCTAGGAAGCTCTCTAACTTCAGCAAATATCTGCCAGCAAGACTTAGAAGAACTGCCTCCTGATGTAGTGGAAGAAATGGATCTACAATGGCAGATGGCCATGATTGCTTATAGAGCAAAGCAATATCTCAGGAGAAAAGAGAACTTGGCTTCAGCAAGCAAAACATCAAAGATTGGCGTTGACAAATCAAAGGTAAGATGCTACAAATGCAATCTTTATGGACATTTCTCAAGAGAATGCAATCAACGGTCATATCCATTGATGAGACAACATCAGCAGCATCAGCAACATCAGATTCAAGCTCATCAACAATCAACTTCTCAAACACAAACAATCTCAACTAATCAATGCATCCCCACCAGCCACCAAAGAATCAGCTGGACCTAGCAACTCAATGAGGACAGGGCTGATCATACTTCAAGATGGAACGTGTGACTGGAGTGTGTATGAAAAGGAAGTTTTGGAAGAGAATCAAGCATTGATGGCTCATATGGATCAAAAAGTTCCACCAATGGCAAGAGAGGTAAAAGAAAGATTGTGTTTATCAACATGTGTTGAGGAAGTTGAACGATATAGAGTCCATGCTCAACAATTGGCTGACAAAGTAAAAGAAACGATGATTTTGAATGAATCCCTTGTTAGAGAACATAAATTGTATCACATAAAAATTAACTCTTTGCAAAAGGATTTAGAAAAATTTATTTCTGAAAATTATAGCCTAAAAGCCCAAGTTGAGCATCTGACCACTTCCTTAACAAAATCCATGGCTGATCATGCATCAACTGAAGTGAAACTTTAGAAGTTTCAATTATCATCTCAGCAATATGAGAAATTACTAAATTCTCATATTGAATCAAAGAAAAGGTCTAGGTTGGGTTATAATGTGGTTGCACCACCTATAAATGATAATTACACTTCTTTACCTACAACAATGACCAACACTCTGTCAAATCATTTTGTGCCTAGCACCAAGTTTGAAAAAGATTCAACTCAAATCAAGATTAATGATGAAGCTGAGGTGAGTGAAACTGAATCTTTTGAATCAGAATCTTTAAATCAAAATGATTCAGAATTTGATTATGATAATTGTGATGACTTGGATGATTCTGATGAACATGATGTTGATCAAATAACCACTGGTAAGAATGTTTATCTTAAAACACATATTCCAAAAGTGCTTGAAGAAAAAAAGTTGCCATATCCTCCTAAACAAAAAAACATGCTGAAGACCATCTGCAAGAGAATAGCTCAATTGAATGAAGGTCTTCAAGAACTAAGTCAGCAACAAGACTCCTCCAAGAAATTAAATGATGAATCTGTCATCACCGAGGAAAAAGAGAGATTCAAGGAAAAAGGAAAGAAAAAGGTATCAGCAGATCATCAACTGAAAAAGAAAACTTCAGCTATTGATCTACGGAAGAGGAATTCGGAATCAATCAATCAGAAACATAAAGTTGAAAGAGTAGAAGCACATCCAAAGCTGAAGAAGAAAGAAAAACATCAAAAGTCAGCAAACCATAAGAATGATTCTGAAAAAGAATCAGATGGAAAATATTGCAAATGGTGTGACATGAAAAATCACAATACTGAAGAATGTTACTTCAGTAGCTACTGTTCCATTTGCAATATGAACAATCACATGACAGCTGAATGTTACTTCAACAAACATTGTGGCATTTGCAACAAAAATAATCATTCCACTCAGGAATGTTACTTCAACAAAAAGAACAAAACAAAAGGCACAAAGAAGAAAGAGTCAGATAAGTCTAAAACTGATACTGACTGTGAAAAAGGGTCAAAATTGAAGAAGCCTGATCTTAAATCAAAGTCAAAATCAAAGGATAAAATGTCATCAAGTGTTCATCCAATGAAGAAAAGAACAACTGGTCAGCAGTCAAAAACACCCCACAAAAGGGTAGATTTGACAGATAAGAAATCAAAGGATGATGATTCATTTTTTGATAAATTTGAAAAGAATACCTCTTTCAAAAACAAAAGATAGTGAGACATTTAAAGTTTCATTATCAAAACAAAAGACTAAAACAAATAAAGTTGATTTGAGTCAAGCAGAAATTGAGAAACAAGAATCTACTTCATCAACGTCCCATTCAGCAGAATCATCCTCATCTAAATCAAATCAGAATGAATCAATCAAATCTAAAACTGAAACTTCAAAAATTATTCATGAAGGAGTAACTATTTTAGACCCTATTGACAAACCTAAGATCACTAAGACTTGGGTTGTCACTTTTTCTTTTCTGAATGCAGGAACAATATTGGAGAGCTGACAACAAGTGGTATGTGACACCCGGTCAAATCAAGTCAACTCTCGAAATCATCCGCAATAATTAAATTATGATTATTTAACGTTTAAGTCTAATTAAACAAAACCCTGCGTTAACATTTATCAAACCTAGCAAATGTTTTACAAATTCTTGAATAATTATAACAATAAAAATAATAACAATAAACATAATAATAATAATAATAATAATAATAATAATAATAATAATAATAATAATAATAATAATAATAATAATAATAATATGGATGATTAAGCAATTGCAAATCCAAGAAGGATTTCAAATGTCTTGCATGCAAGACAACACACCTAGTGAGTGTGTTTAAAAACCACACACACAAACACTCTCAACTCTTCATCTCCTCCCTATCACCCCACTCTCACACACACCACCTCCACCACCTATCGGCCGCCCCTCCCCCTCCTCCTCTCGCCGGACACCACACCACCACTTGACACCGTCACCATCACCACCACCGTCGCCTTCTTCCGACATCACCACCACCGTCGCCTTCTTCCGACATCACCACCACCGTCGCCTTCTTCCGACATCACCACCACCGTCGCCTTCTTCCGACATCACCACCACCGTCGCCCTCATCCGAAACCGCCACCACCACCTTCACCCGCTACCGCCACGATTACTACCACCCTCACCCGAAGCCATCACCCCATCACCCTTATCCAACGCTACCGTGAACCCCCCCTCCCTTCATTCACCTTCGGCTAACACCAACAATAACCACCCTCATTTGCATTTACACTCTAGTTGGAACTTAGTTTGGACCCGAAGTTTCATCGGGAAATCAAGAATCGAGCTTGCATTTCGTTAAGGGTTCCATCTAGTGTCACCAAAGGTATATTAGATAGACAATGTATATTTATGTTCATGCATGGATGATCAAGATAAGGTATCTTGATGAACCCTAGTTCACCCATTTAGGTATTGTATGAAATGGTTGTTTTGATGATTTTGTATGTAAAATGGCTATTATGATGGTTTGATAAATCTGAAAATGGATGATTAGTGGGTGAAACCATGTTATGTAAAGGATTTAGGTGGTAAAAATGTATGTATATATGGGTATGTTATGTATGTATGAAGGCATAATCATGTGGATGGGAAAAATGATGAAATATGGTCTTGATAAGAACATTAGGAGATTTATTGGATGAAGGATTATTATTAACATGATAACTTAGAATAATAGGTAGATCAAGGATTTTAGGTGACTTTGATAATAATATTAGTGAAAGATGACTAGGTTGAAATAAAAGAAATTTGGACATAATTAAAGGACTTTCTTAGATAAAAGTCTACTAAAGAACTTTGAGACTAAGATTTAGGGTTAAGAGTAAACAAAAGACCAAGGAGAAACCGTGACTAACGAACCCGATTAAAACAACGGTCGAAACATCAAAAACATACAAGACTGAGAATAAAGCATACCTTGGACAAGTTATGACTAATAAAAGAAAATATATGTGTATACCTTAAACGACTAATTAGTAAGTTATGTAAGTAAAAGATAATAGATGAATTAATAATCAAATAATTAATAATGAGGAAACTACTTCTTGAATTCTACATGAACTCAGGTAAAAGAAAGCCCAATCAGATAATCATTTTTAGGAATAATAACCCGAAGTAGAGATGATTGATTCTCTGTTTAAGAAGGTTTTAGACACCCAAGATGATGGTATAATAGGACTATTGACTCAAAGTTTATTAGTGACAAGTTAATAAAAATTAATACATATAAGACAAGAATAAGGAAATTGGTGGTTTATAGTCAAGACTTATAATAAAGGACACAAGACATGTGACTATAAAAAGAATTATTTCCATTTACCAAAAATATACATTTTTGATTAAAGCAAAACGTACCATTTTAAACAATCATATATAGAATGGGTGAAGTGCATTCTTAAGCATGAGTTATCGCATAATAATCATAATATTTATGATTAGGGTTTACTATTTGAAAAGCACTGCACATTGGTTAACTTCGAAGATCACACTCAAGGTGAGTCCTTCGGCCCCATTTTTAAATATATTTTAAATTGTTTTGGGGGAAAAGCATGAAATGATTTATTAAAGTATATGATGAGTTAAACGGGATAATATATAATATGAGGGTATAAGTTTGAATCAGTAGTATGGATCTATATACTACTGAAATCTAAATCCCTCTATAATCATTAACCTCGGGGATGAGGCCACAGAATATATTGGTAGATCTATCGGGTTAGATTGGCCCGCTCTCGCGACCAGTCGCACTGGTCAGGTTGTGGCGAGGGAGTTTATATGTCTGGATAGTTGTGGGGCAACGACGTGTTTCTTGGTTTGATTATGGGCTTATGACCTAGATAACATAGTACCTAGCTAGTCTATGTGGAATATATTATGCCTTGTTTCATCATATGATTTTTAAAAAGAGATGTATGATTGCAAGATTTCAAAACCCCGAAAGCTCACCAACTTTATGTTGACTTTATTACCCTTCGTGCTTTTCAGGGTTATAGGTGAGCTCAACATGGAATCCGGAATTTTGTCTTTGGAAGGGTCAAACGTTAAGACATTAAATGTTTTAAATAAAACCATGTTTGTGTAATAAAAGTAGTATTCGTTACTACTAGAAATGTTTTAATGTAGAATAACCAAGTACTCGTATGATGTTGACTTATGGTTTTTAATAACTAATGACATTTTAGTATACGTTTGACCATGAAAGTTGGGTCAAGTCCAACTTCCGTTACCACCACGTCACGCGACTTTCCGCTGCGATTTTCGGGGTGTGACATGGTATGTTGACAGTGGTTGTTCCAGGCATATGACAGGAAACTGTTCTCTTCTCCATGATTTCAAACAAAAAAATGCTTCTTATATGGCATTTGGTGGGGATAAAATGGGAGGTAAAATTGTTGGTGAAGGGATGATAACAAATGGTGTACTCAAATTTGATAAAGTAAATTACTGTAAAACTTTACAGTATAATCTACTTAGTGTGTCTCAAATTTGTGATCAAAATTATACTACATTGTTTGATGATACTAACTGTTACATTCTTAAACCAGGATTTATTGTTCCAGAAGATTGGATCCTCCTCAAAGCAGCAAGAAAAGGAAACATTTATGTTTTGGATATGAACAACACTTCACTCACAAAACATGAAACATGCCTTATATCTAAACTCACAGAAGATTTGTCTTAATTATGCCATAGAAGGCTTGTACATTCTAACATGAAGAACATGAATAAATTGGTGAAAAATGACTTGGTCATTGGATTGCCAAATAAAGAGTTTCATTGCTCAACTCACTTTTCTTCTTGTTACAAAGGAAAACAACATAGAGTGTCACATAAATCCAAAACTATCAATACTAATACTACACCACTCAAATTGCTTCACATGGATCTGTTTGATCCTACCAATGTAATGAGCATTGGAAAAAGGCAATATTGTTTGGTGATAGTTGATGATTTCACAAGATTCACATGGGTCTTTTTCTTAAAACAAAAAAGTGAAACATCAGAAACTTTAATGGACTTTGTGATCAAGATTGAGAATCAACTTGATACAAAAGTTAAAAATTTTAGGAGTGACAATGGTACTGAATTTGTCAATTTTGAACCGGATTCCTTTTGCAGGAGCAAAGGTATTGCAAGACAATTCAGTGCACCAAGGACTCCACAACAAAATGGAGTTGCTAAAAGAAGAAATAGAACTCTCATTGAAGCAGCAAGAACCATGCTAGCTGATTCACAACTACCTATCACTTTTTGGGCTGAGGCTGTGAATACTGCATGCAATGTTCAAAACAGAACATTAATTGTCAAAGAACATAAAAAAACTCCTTATGAGCTCCTATTTAAAAGAAAACCATACATAGGATATCTGAGAGTCTTTGGATGTCATGTAACTGTTTTGAACATAAAAGAGTCATTGGGAAAATTTTCAGAAAAAGCATATGATGGTTTCTTTGTTGGATACTCTTCAACATCAAAATCATATAGAGTGTATATTCTATTGGTTCTTATATGCCCAAGACACATACAAGATTGATGTGGTTAGTACGTTATGATCCAAGTCGGGTCATACCCAATAACAAGCTATACAAACACCAATAATTAATTATTTGTTGATAAGATCATACTAAAATTTGACACCTATTTAGAAAATTGGTTTTCTAAATATTGCTTTTGTGATAGAACAACATTATATGGATAATTTGTTCATGAGATATTTATTTGTTTCATTATTTAAGTTGGTTAAATAATGTCAAATAAAAGTGTGTCAAGTTATAAAATTAGACTATGTTTTAATTTTATAACCTAAATGCATGGAAGAGTGTTTAATTTTAACAAAATATCTAATGGTGGGAAACCAATTTGAAAAAAAAATTTTGGCCGCCCTAGGGGGCCTTGGGAACTCCATATTATGTCTTGTTTCATGCAAGACTTGATTACTTACACACTCTTCCATCATTTACACTTCTTCTCTCTTCTTTTCACTCAAGCAAGAACACTCAAAACCTCTTGAAAAATTCGGATTTGTGGCTGAAATTTGGGGCTGAATTTCGGATTTAGATAGTAGCTTTGGAAGATTGTTTTGGTGTAAAGCTCCCTAACAAAGCAAGGTGTTTGGAAGAAGCTTGTGGGTATTACAACTTGAGGTCTTCTCCCTTGAAGGATTGCTGCTCAAAAACATCATCATCTTCAAAGATTTCGACCCTTTTGAGCTGCTGAAAGGTAGTTTATGGCAGCCTCTATATGGCTGTCCATATTGCTAATTTTGTGTTTACATAGCTTGCTTATTCACATAATATGATCCTTTGTTATATGGGTTTGTTTATACATATATTTGTCACCTAAAGAACATGATTTTTCAGTTTTATAATCATGTTTCAAAATATATATCCGCTGCGTTTTTCAGAAAGTTTAAGAGGTTAAACTTTGATTTTAACTTCTAACAAACCCTTCAATGGCATCAAGAGCCGGTTATGTGGATAGCTTGCTTGTTCTTGTCCTTTAAAAATTGGTTTTAAAGGATGTTTATCATCTCATTAGAGGCTGTTTTGGTTGATTCAATAAACCCCATGTCTTTCAAAGTTATATCTTCATGCTTATGATTAAACTTTGAAAGATATGAATGTCAATTGGTTGATATGTTTGGTTGTTGTTTGTTTGGACAAACAAACCCTAATTTTCAGTTTATATTGGCTGAAAATTTGGGGTTTGATGGGGTTTATTTTGTTTATTGTATGATGTTTGTAATTGTTCATTTGATAGTGCATAACCTAGCCTTTGGCCTTGTGTTGTTTGGATGATTGCAATGGTTGTATTTGTTTATTCAATTGGGTTGTAAAGTTTTGTGCTTGTAATTTATCTATTTATTCATTGGGATGTAATAATAGATTAGGAGTATTTTTCTTTTACTAGAAAATATGTATTAGGATATATATTTTGTAAAAGAAGATGCTCGGGAAGGAAGCACAAAAGGTAGACACAAAGTGGACTTGAAGCATACGGATGCGACATCAAGTGGGAGATCCATTGTATTCTCTATTTTGTGTTTTTTGGTAACCCTTAGCAAAGACCAAATGACCACACTTGTGATGGCAAACAAGTGTGGTCACAATAGTAGCTATGGTTATGCACATGTGGTTGTTTATATTATGCTTGTTTGATTGTGATTTTGGGAATGATTGTGTGATATTTGGATATGATAAACAATCTTAATAAAAATGATCTTAACAAGCTAATACAAAAATGGTTCTTAATTATTAAGTGTTAATAAATGGTTATTAAAAGGATTAATGATTTCATAATAAAATGGGTTTTATTAAAAGAACCATAGAGTACCAAGTATTTGTAAGCATGCAATTACAAGGTACATAGAGTTTTCAAAGTCTAGAATTAATGAAAACTTTAAATTCTTTACCAACAAGTTTAACACCGTCCTTTTGCACAACACTTGAGTCATTTGGAAACTCTTAATGGGATAAAGGTCACCTAACCATTTAGAGGGAACTTGTGACTTAAGGTGGGGATACCACATTGGTGGGATAAAGGTCACCTAACCACTTATGTTGGTAAACTCACATGTGTGTGCAAGTAGGGTAACTTGATTTGCAAACCATGTTAAATGGATCACCTACAATATGGTTTTCAAATGGTGTTGATGGGATTAACATGCCGACTTTACATATGATGTTTAAAGTCGATCCCATACCTCTAGAAGTTGCAAATGGTTGCAACCGTCAATCGTAGACCATCTTATTTATTTAAATCGTGGGATAAAGGTCACCTAACCACAATTTAAATGTAATGTTGGGTTCTAGATTTTAATATGAAAATGACCTTAAAAGGCATTAATTATTAAAAAATAGCAATATTGAAAATACTAAAATAGATCTTTGTTAAATTTTGTAGATGGCCACCAATAATGATAATCATGAAAATTCATCCGCGTCCGCCCAATCATTACAAGCGATTCTCCAAAAGGAACGTCTAAATCATAACAATTTTATTGATTGGTTTCGAAACTTGAGAATCGTTCTCAAGCAAGAAAAACGTGCGTATGTTTTAGACGACCCTATCCCCGATCAACCTAGTGAGGATGATGAGGAGGCCTTTAACGATTGGTTAAAATACACTGAGGACTCGGTCCAAGTGTCTTGTCTCATGCTGGCAAGCATGACTCCGGATCTCCAAAAGGAGTATGAACATCACGGAGCTTATGACATGATAACCCAGCTGAAGGAAACGTTCCAACAGCAAGCGAGGGTTGAGCGCTTCAAAACGGTTCGAGCACTCCATGCATGTTGTATGGACGACAACCAATCGGTTTTATCTTATGTACTTAAGATGAAAAGCCACATTGACCACCTCGAAAGGCTTAATTGTCCTGTCTCGAAGGAATTGGCCACGGATTTGATCCTCAATGGCCTTACCAAGAAGTTCGAGACATTTGTGTTGAACTACAACATGAATGCTTGGGACAAAAGCATTGGTGAGCTTCACTCAATGCTCAAAACGGCCGAGGCTGCCATGGGTAAAAGGGTTTTACCCGTTCTCACCATCAATGAAGGTGGGAACAAGAAAAGGCCTCATCCCACACCCAAGGCAAAGGTTGCCAATGGCAAGGGACCCGTATGGGGAAAAGGGAAAGGGGTGGTAAGGGTGCCACCCAAACCATAAGAGAAGAAGCAAAAGGTTGCTTCGAATGACCCATGCTTCAAGTGTGGGGAGATTGGACATTGGGCAAGGAATTGTCCTGTCCATCTCCAAGAGTTGAAAGAAAGAGGGATGCCGGGCAAACCTCAGGTACAATATACATGATCCATATTGATTTAAACATGACATCCTCTAACACATGGGTATTAGATACCGGATGTGGAACTCACATTTGCAATTTGTTGTAGGGGTTCAAAAGAAGTAGTAACTTCAACCAAAGGGATGTTATCCTCTACATGGTCATGTGGCTCAAGTCAAGTTGAAGCCTGTGGCTACCATCTTTGAAACTTGTTCCAATGGTTTAGAAGTAATTTTGAACAATGTTTTGTATGCTCCTATTTGATTAGGATATTATTTCTGTAGCCTATCACACATTTGATCTGTATTATCATTTGTTGAAAAAAGATATTCATTTTTCTTTAAATGATATGTTCTACTTAAAAGCTGTTCCCATTAATGGTATTTATGATTGGTTCATGAAAATACTTTAAAATAGTTCATTGTACCAAACTAGCACCAAGAAACTCAATTTGGATTTGAGTGATACCTATCTTTGTATTGTCGTCTTGGCATATAAACAAAAAAAGAATTCAAACACTACAAAAGAATGGTCTTTTAAAAACAAGTGAATGTATTCATTTGATGTGTGTGAGTCTTGTTTACAGGTAAAATCACTAAGGCACCCTTTAGTGGGACTAACGAAAGGCAAAGATTTGTTAGGAATCATACATTCGATGTATGTGGTCCTTTTAAGCCAATGACTAGGAATGGTGAATATACTTCATTCACCTTCCGACGATTATAGTCGCATGGGTATGTGTACCTATTAAGACACAAAGATGAAGCTTTTGAAATGTTCAAGATCTTTCAAAATGAAGTACAAAATCAACTCAACAAGTAGATTAAAGTTCTCCGCACCGATAGAGGAGGTGAATACCTAAGTGATGCTTTTAAAGATCATCTTAGGAATTGTGGGATTGTCTAACAACTCACTCCACCTGGAACACCACAACATAATGGTGTGTCTGAGTGGAGGAATCGAACCTTATTATATGGTCCGATCTATGATGGCTAGAAGCACATTGCCTCTATCATTTTGGGGTTTCGCTTTCTCTCTCTTGCGGCCCGTATTCTAAATATGGCCCCAACCAAAAAAGTGGAAAGGACACCTTTTGAGATATGGCATGAAGAGTTCCATCCATATCATACTTAAGGGTCTAGGGTTGTGAGGCTTATGTTAAGACTCCCACCCCAAACAATTGGAAGTCCGATCCACCAAGTGTATCTTGTTGGATATCCTAGAGATTCTATGGAATATTATTTCTATGATCCCCTGGAACAAAAGGGTTTGTTGCCAGAAAGGGTGAGTTCTTAGAAGCAAAGTTCCTTAGGAAGAAACTAGGTAGAACAGTGGATCTTGATGAGGATCAAGAACCACAACCCGATGCACGTTTGGTTGAAACTAGCACTAACATGAGGATGTTGAGGATGATCAGTGGTTGATCAATATACACAACGTTGCAGATCTGGTAGAATATTAATCCACCTGAAAGATATGAATTTTTTGTTGATGGATGCTATATGGTAGATTCCGATGAACCAACCACCTATCGTGATGCAATGTCCGATTTGGATTGTGACAATGGCTTGAAGCCATGAACGTTGAGATGAAATCCATGTATGACAATCAAGTATGGGACTTGTTTATACCACCTCTTAACTCCAAAGTAGTTGGAAGTAAGTGGGTTATCAAGAGAAAACCGATATGCATGGAAACTTGGATACTTACAAAGCTAGACTTGTAGCAAAGGTTTGACTCAAACTCAAGGAGTTGATTATGATGAAACCTTCTCACCTGTTGCGATGCTAAGTCTATAAGGATATTATTTGCCATAGCTGCTCATTATGATTATGAGATTTGGCAAATGGATGTCAAAACCGCTTTCCTAAATGGATATCTTGAGGAAGATGTCTATATCGTTCAGCCTGAAGGTTTTGTCGATCCAAAACATCCTAATAAAGTATGCAAGTTAAAGAAATCAATCTATTGATTGAAACAAGCATCGAGAAGTTGGAATCACCGTTTTGATGAAGAAGTAATCAAATTTGGATTCATCAAGAACGCTGATGAAGCTTGTGTATATAAGAAAGCTAGTGGGAGCATCATCACTTTCCTAGTATTATATGTTGATGACATACTACTACTATTGGAAATGACATTCCAACCTTGGATGGTGTAAAAACCTGGCTTGGAAGTTGTTTTTCCATCAAGGATCTTGTTGAGGCCGCCTATATTCTAGGACTAAAGATCTATAGGGATAGATCAAGGCGGTTGATTGGTTTAAATCAAAGTGCATACATTGATAAGATCTTGAAAAGGTTCAAGATGGAGAACTCTAAGAAAGGTACGGTACCTAGTCAAAGAGGGACGATATTGAGTACGACTCAATGTCCTAGCTCAAAGGATGAGCAGGATAAAATGAAGGCAATCCCATATGCATCTGCTATTGGATCCATCATGTATGCAATGATATGCACTCGGCCGGACGTGTCATGCGCCTTAAGCATGACAAGCCGATACCAGCAAAATCCTGCAAACAGTCATTGGATGGCTGTTAAGAAAATACTTAAGTACCTAAGGAGGACAAAAGATATGTTCCTAATCTATGGATCTGGTGATGAGGAACTCGTTGTAAAAGGTTACACGGATGCGAGTTTCCAAACCGATCGTGATGATTCACGGTCACCATCGGGATATATTTTCATTCTGAATGGAGGAGCGGTCTCTTGGAAGAGTTCCAAATAGGATGTGGTGGCTCTATCAACTACAGAATCAGAATACATCGCCGCCTCATTGGCAGCTCAAGAAGCTGCATGGTTGAAGAAATTCATTGCCGATCTAGGGGTTGTCCCTTCCATTCAGGACCCCCTAGAGATCTTTTGTGATAACGAGGGTGCGATTGCCCAAATCAAGGAACCTCGTGCTCATCAAAAGACTAGGCACATTGAGCGGAGATTCAACTACATACGAGATGAAGTTGAAAAGGGAAAGATATGTATTCACAAAGTTCACACGGATCAAAACATTGCGGATCCTCTCACGAAGCTCCTTGAAAAGCAAAGCATGAAGGTCATACTTGTGCCATGGGACTTTGATATTCTAGTGATTGGATTTGATCTGTAATTTTGTATTTGGATATGTGGAACCTTTTATTATTTGAATAAAATTATTTGTTATATGTTTCAATTAATATTCCAATTTAGCATGTTTAATCCATGAGTAAATTGTTTACTCTAAATGTCCATAGTCGTTCAGACTTATGGGAACAAGTATGAGGGAAAGATTATTATGAATTTGGATTGGTAGATATTCTTTGGATGAATATAGAGCAAAAGGTTGCTGCCAAGGTTCATAGATATTTGTGGGATGCAAATATTGGACTGACCTGCATCTCAAATATTACTACATGGAATTTTCCTGATTGATCATAAGTAATTTTGAGTAAGGCGAACATCATTTGGTATCTTCTGACCTGAGATACATATTGGGTCTTGATATTTACCAAATATTATACTTTGACTCAGTTCTTCGCTGTTATGAAATATGGCAGTACATAAGTCTGAGTTCAGGTATGATATAAGGTAATTGTGAGAGACGTATGTAGTCAAGATGGGATTTGTCCCTCTTATTCGTTGAGAGTAAGATGTCTAAGGCCTGATAAAGTTAAATCAATGGAGAATGATCACTCTGTGTCTCTAGGATTTAACATGACATCTGCGACAAAGGGATAGATGATTGATTCACCTAAAACATTCCTAGTATGGTACTTGAAGGGGATGATGTTATTGAATGGCACTTAGTCATACGTATTAAGGGTAGTAAACCTTTGTTAGGCGGTATTTACTGCTTGCATCAATCTTTTATGAATCTTGTGCAAGTGGGAGATTGTTGGTTCTTATATGCCCAAGACACATACAAGATTGATGTGGTTAGTACGTTATGATCCAAGTCGGGTCATACCCAATAACAAGCTATACACCACCCATAATTAATTATTTGTTGATGAGATCATACAAAAATATTGACACCTATTTAGAAAATTGGTTTTCTAAATACTGCTTTTGTGATAGAACAACATTATATGGATAATTTGTTCATGAGATATTTATTTGTTTCATTATATAAGTTGGTTAAATAATGTCAAATAAAAGTGTGTCAAGTTATAAAATTAGACTATGTTTTAATTTTATAACCTAAATGCATGGAAGAGTGTTTAATTTTAACAAAATATCTAATGGTGGGAAACCAATTTGAAAAAATAAATTCGGCCGCCCTAGGGGGCCTTGGGAACTCCATATTATGTCTTGTTTCATGCAAGACTTGATTACTTACACACTCTTCCATCATTTACACTTCTTCTCTCTTCTTTTCACTCAAGCAAGAACACTCAAAACCTCTTGAAAAATTCGGATTTGTGGCTGAATTTCGGATTTAGATAGTAGCTTTGGAAGATTGTTTTGGTGTAAAGCTCCCTAACAAAGCAAGGTGTTTGGAAGAAGCTTGTGGGTATTACAACTTGAGGTCTTCTCCCTTGAAGGATTGCTGCTCAAAAACAATCATCTTCAAAGATTTCGACCCTTTAGAGCTGCTGAAAGGTAGTTTATGGGAGCCTCTATATGGCTGTCCATAATGCTAATTTTATGTTTACATAGCTTGCTTATTCACATAATATGATCCTTTGTTATATGGGTTTGTTTATACATATATTTGTCACCTAAAGAACATGATTTTTCAGTTTTATAATCATGTTTCAAAATATATATCCGCTGCGTTTTTCAAAAAGTTTAAGAGGTTAAACTTTGAATTTAACTTCTAACAAACCCTTCATATTCCACAACATAACATTATGGAAGAGACTCATAATGTATCTTTTGATGAAACTGTATTTACAAAGTCAGTTAAAGGTTCATCATGGTTATTTGACATAGATGCTTTATCCAAATCATTTAACTATGATCATTTGAACAATGCAGGATCTGATGAAGTATGTTATCCATTTGTTCCACCTCTTATGACTGAAGTAACCTTATCTGCTGATCCTCCAAGGATACGCCCATCTTCGGATGAAAGCATTTCAGTAGAAGCAGATACTACATGTGGAAATGACCAAAATGCTTCTGGAGAAGTTCCTACGGAAGACCAAAATGCATCCGGAGAAGTACCTATGGAAGAACAGAATGCATCCGGAGAAGTTCCTACGGAAGACCAAAATGCATCCGGAGAAGTTCCTACAGAAGACCAAAATGCATCCTGAGAAGTTCCTACGGAAGAATAGAATGCATCCGGAGAAGTTCCTACGGAAGAGCAAAATGCTTCCGAAGAAGTTCGTGCGGAAGAACAAAACACAACTGGAGATACTTCTGCAGCCCAAACAACAGACTCTCATGATCATTCAACTCCCGTTGAACATTTTGACTATTTCTTAAATTCTCAACCTGAGCTGAATCAGTCTGAGGCAATGGAAATGACTAACCTGGAATCATCTATTCCAGTTGAATCAACTCCTTCAATGAGAATCCATAAGACTCATCCACTTGACAACATCATTGGAAATTCTGAAAAGAGAACTACAAGGAGCCAAAGTAGTACAGCCAACCTTTGTCTCTTCAATTGTTTTCTTTCTCAAGTGGTGCCTCCAAACATTATTGCTGCTTTAAAAGACAATAGCTGGATTGAAGCTATGCAAGAAGAGCTTCAACAATTCAGAAAGCAAAAAGTGTGGTCTCTTGTTGATTTGCCTGAAGGTCAACATACTATTGGAACAAGATGGCTATACAAAAACAAACTGGATGATATAGGGATTATTGTACGAAACAAAGCAAGGTTGATTGCACAAGGATACACTCAAGAAGAAGGAATAGACTATGATGAAGTTTTTGCACCAGTTGCAAGAATTGAGGCAATAAGAGTGTTTTTGGCTTATGCATCATATAAGAAATTTACTGTGTATCAGATGGATGTCAAGTGTGCATTCTTATATGGGAAGATTGATGAGGAAGTTTATGTGTCACAACCCTCTGGTTTTGAAGATCCTCATTATCCTCATAGGGTATACAAACTAGATAAAGCCGTGTATGGTCTTCATCAAGCACCAAGAAAATGGTATGAAACACTATCATCTTTCTTACTCAAGCATGGCTACAAAAGAGGAACTACTGATCAGACACTCTTTCTCAAACAAGAACATCAAGATCTCTTAGTAGTTCAAGTATATGTTGATGATATTATATTTGGTTCAACTAATAAGAGATTGTGTGTGAACTTTGTAGAGCTGATGAAATCTGAATTTCAGATGAGCTCAATGGGTGAATTAACCTTCTTCCTTGGCCTTCAAGTTCATCAAAAATCATATGGGATATTCATCAACCAAGAAAATACATACATCAAATTCTGAAGAAATACAATCTTGCTGAAGTATCCTCATGCAAAACACAGCATCAACAATTGATAGATTGCTCCTGATCCCTCTGGAAAATCTACTGATAAAAAATTATATAGATCAATGATAGGTTTACTCATGTATTTAACTGCCAGTAGACCTGATATTATGTTTGCAGTGTGTGTATGTTCTAGGTACCAATCTGATCCCAAGGAGTCACATCTTAATGCTGTAAAAAGAATTTTCAGATACCTCAAGGAAAAACCAGGACTTGGTCTTTGGTATCTAAAGGATGGAGACTTTACACTCTACTCATACTCAGACAGTGACTATGGTGGATGTAACAGTAACAAAAAATCAACAACCGGTGGATGCCAATTCATTGGATCAAGGCTAGTATCATGGCAATGCAAGAAACAAACCAATGTTTCTGTATCCACAGCTGAGGCTGAGTACATTGCTGCTTCAGCTGGTTGCTCTCAAGTTCTTTGGTTGCAAAACCAATTACTTGACTATGGTTACAACTTTCTTCAAACTTCAATCTATATAGACAATTCTGCTGCTATGTTTATCACTGCTAATCCTGTGCAACATAGTAAAACAAAACATATTGAGAGAAGATATCATTTTTTTCTGAGAGATTGCTTAGAAAAGGGGTTGATTAAGTTAGTCAAAGTGGATACACATCAAATCAGCTTGCTGATTTATTCACTAAAGCCTTTGATTCAGCCAGATTTAATTTTCTAGTTGAGTCTCTAGGCATGATTAACTTAGATTAATCAAGTTTAAACAAACAAAATACTGTGTGTAATGATGCATCTGCATGATATATGTATGGGAAATGATAGTACACTATAACTTTGCCTATTCCTGAATAAATAAATAACATAAATCTCAGCAAGTTTCTTGATATGTGAGTAGATTCATTTTGAGTGGAAACTAAACTGAGTGCATGCCAAACATAATGCTAAAATGATTGTTTGTGGGAAACTTCATTTTGAGAATACAAAGTGAGTCTTATTCTAATGTGACCAAATCACTCATCTAAACACACTATGTAAAACACTTTATAATATCTATCTTTGCAAATCATACTTCCTCTGTTTTGTGTGAACAAAGACCTGGGTGTATGATCACCATACTGAATATATTACAAAAGGTGAAAATATCATGATCCTCATCATCCCTCTGTTTTGTGTGAACAAAGACCTGGGTTAAAGGCACCTCTGTTTTACGTGAGTAAAGGCCTGGTGACCTGATGATGATCATATCTAAAGCTCTCAAAAGAATCCTATGTGATCAACTGTATATTATCTTGAGCTTTTACATCAATGCATCAATGAGATGCCAAATGCATCTCAAGATAGATCTTATAACTTAAAGTACATAGTCTTAAGTGTGAAAAAGTGATGATTTGACTTGCAAAGAGAGGACAAAACCTTTGTGAATTGAATGTGAAGCCCATAACAGTTATTTCCAAATCAATATGAAAACATGATAAACAGCATGCCTAGTTGATACATGAGCTCTTGTATGGATTTATGTGGACAATATACTTGCAATCAGAACTTGTTCAGGTAATCAAATCAACAAAATAACTCATCAGGAAGAGGCTTAGTATTATAGTATGATCCCATCATATGTGTATATATTTCTGCTCATTATCATATAGTTAAAATAAAAAAATCATGTTATTCCTCTTAAAGAAATTTATGATAAATGCTTAAGTTCACCATTAATCACAAATTTAGGGGGAGTAGAATACATGAAAAAGTGTCTCAATCAGCAGCAGCAATGTCTATATCATTATCAATTTGAAGGAATTGGAATCTGAGCATCATCTTAGCTTCTGGATACATGAAAATTTTAGTAAAAATCATTTTAAACTTTCATGTACTAAATTGCCATGTATACTAAGCCAATAAGGTCCTAAAGCAATAAATGGTTCTAACCAATGGAGTTGGGCCATACATACAACAATATTTCTCTGCTTTGTGCTACTTTAAGCATCAGCAGAAGCTACAATGTGGAAATCAATCTTAAATGTTTATCCGTAGATTGGTAAACTACGGATGAATAAAGATCAACAAATGTAACTTAATGTTACAATTTCACATCATCAGCAGATGTTGTTGATCCGTAGATGTTCTGCGGAAGAATACATTGAGGGTCCCACTTAATAAATGAGATAAATTAATTCTGTGGAAGAATACATTGAGGGTCCCACTAATAGACCACCTCACAACTCCCAGTTCTGTGGAAGAAAACAGGATCATGGCCTTGAAATATGATCCAGACTGGGATTGTGCCATTATTAAAAGAACATCTGGAAGAGTTGAATACTTCCATGATGTACTCTCAGTGGTGAGTTTGCCAGAGAATGACATCAAAGATCTTCAAAGTCTGATCATCTACAATTATCCATCACCCTAGAGGAAGAGACTTCTCAACTCTAGTAGGAAAGCTGAAGACTAAATTTAAAGATGATGTCCTGATACAAGCTAAAAGAGAAGATATAGAGCATCAGAAGAGAATCAAAGGGCTCAAAAGATATAAGTCCAATGCCTCAGAACATGTAGATGATGAATTCTTAAAGAGGATTGGCTACAAAAGTAGAAATAAAGCAGCAATCAAATGCATTGAAGGGACTCAATTCACATACCCTATCACTGAATGGGGTTATGTTGAGAAGACAAAGGAGTTGGTCTTGCTAAGAAATGCTGAAAACAAGAAAGCTCACAGGATCAGGATTTTTGATCCTGTGGAAATCAGATTACTCCACCCCAGCTACACCTCATATCTCAATGACAAATTCTTTCCCAGCTGACTGATGAAAAGCCCAAAATGATTTGTTCCTGCATGTCCATGTGATCCAAGTGATTGACAAACTACATGCGAAAGCCTACAAAAGAAGAAGATTCAATGCTGGACTGCTAAAGGGAACAACTTTTGATGAAGTAACAAAACTCAGAATTTCAGAGCAAGATGAGCTAGAAGTGGTGAATAACAACAATGTGTTAGACACACTCACTACTAAGGAAGATGTTCTAGGGATCAGTTTTGAGACTCTAAAGAAGTTCAGCAATATGAAGATCAACTACAAGTATGATGATCAGAAGACTGCTGTGTCTTACTTCTATAACAAAATCATTGCCATAGTCAAGGAAATTTCAGTTTTGAAGAACTGATTGCAAGTATCTAAGCCTAAGGGGGAGTATTGTTAGGTCTAGGATCAGTAGATCTAGTTCATTATGTATAGGCTTAGTACTTGAATTAATATCTGTAATGAATATTTGTAATTTATTATTGTGTATGCATTAAATATATAGGTTAACCCATTTATGTATGCGTTGATTTATGTATGGTTGCAGGTACAAACATTATACTTGGTCAATTTATGAAATTGACCAAGTGTAAGAAACATCTACGGATGAACATTTTGTTCTTCCGTAGATATATTTCTTACAAGTAATTTTACATCCGAAGATCTTCTGGGGATGAACAACCAGAAAAGAAGTTTCCTTCGGAAGAACAAGTTTCCTTCGGAAGAACAAGACTCCTTCGGAAGGACAATACTTCTACGGAAGAACAAATCATCTACGGAAGAACAAATTCCTACTGAAGACACTGTTCCTGCGGAGTCCAAACACTTGTATAATACGTGTGACAAGTCAACAAGTCAACAAGGCAGTTATGCGAATCCCGAGAAATCCGATGATTCCTTAACTGAAACAAATAAAATCCCAAGAGATCCGGTGTTACCTATAACTGAAACATCACTGTCTATATATATGGATCCTAGGTTTCGATTCAAGCACGATTGCATTAGACGATTGATTGATCGACAACAGCAATAGCAATACGACAATCACTTCAAAGTCTCTTAATCAAACCCTAGCAGCTGTCACATCATAGCATACTTTGATGTCATTCATTCATTATATGTGTAATCGTTAACATGTTCTAATAAAATACTGATTAATCATTAATTGTGTTTTGTTACGTGTCTTCTTGATCATTTATTGATATTTAAAGTTATTTAAAACAATTAAACCAAATCAACGTTGATTCCGCAAACGTTGACTTGCCATCAACCGACACTGATAATTCCTGTTGACGATCCTTGGATTCACAATTATAATTAAGTCCGGGGTTTAAATTGTAATTTAACTAAACTAGAGGGATTAATTAATTTAGAGTATAGGGTCCTAAGTGTAAATATGAATATTATATATATATTAAAAAGAAATGTCAACCCTAATCGTGAAACCCCCCCTTGCCGTCGCCGTGAATTGTCGACTCCTCCCCTTGCGCGCACCATCGAATCAGCCTTATATCTCCGTCGTTAGCCGCCATCGGTGACCTTCGTGTTGCCGTTTTGCCCCCCGCTAACAAATGGTCGAGGTAAGCCTTGTTTCGTTTCGTTTCGTCAACGTCGGTTGCGGGTTTGGTCTGGGTTTGTGTTGTGGTTGCCGGTGGTTCTCAGCACCACGCAGCAGCCACGATTGCTGTGTGTGTGCGCGCGTATGTATACGTTTCGGTGTGTGTGTTTGTGTATATGTGTGTGTATGTCCTTGTATGTTGTATATATGTGTGTGAGCAGCCGCGTATGAATGTATATATATGGTGTGTGTGTGTGAGATTGTATATGTATGTATACATTGCATGTGTGCATAAGTACAGATTGTATACATATATATATATTAAGTGTTTGAACTATGTGTGTGTATGTATATATGCACAGCAGTAATGCATAATGTATGCATATCTATGTGTGTGTTTGTGTTGTGCATTGTGGGTGTGCGTCGGGTGTGTGTGTGTGTGTGTGTGTTGTGTGTGTGTGTGTGTGTTTTGTGTGTGTGCGTGTGGTGTGTGTGTGAATGCGACTGTAGTGTGTGTGCGAGTGTAGTGGTGTGTGTGTGTGTGTGTGTAATGTGTGTGTATTTTGTGTGTGCTGCGATGCGTGTCCGGTTGGGTGTGTATGTAATATGTATATGTGTGTGTTTGATTCATGGTTGTGGTGCGTGGTGTGTGTTTCTGTATGGGTTTGGCGTTTGTGCGTGTTACTTTGTATATATATATATATAAACATATATATTTGTGTGAGTGTCTGTATTGTATGTGTATATATATATATATATACATGAGTTTGCCAATCACATGCATGTATATATATTGTGTTTATGTAATCGTGTTTTATTATTATTATTATTATTATTATTATCATTATTATTATTCATAGTATTATTGTTGTTATTATAATAATAATAATATTATTATTATTATTATTATTATTATTATTATTATTATTATTATTATTATTATTATTATTATGTAAGGCCCCGTTCACGGAAACCTCACAGTTGGTTGATCATTGCACTTAAATCATTGTAAAACGTACATTTATTTTGCAGCAGAATTTAAATCTTTCATTAATAAATAAAAACATGTCACTTCAATCATTTACAACATTAGTTTTCATCTCAAAATACAAAGACATGTCAAAATACGAATACCAGCCTCAAAATGCTCCTAGTAGCTTATAATTCCATGCCTGCAACTCCTCAGCATCAACATATACCTGCCAACTATCATGCATACAAAAGTCAGCGATGCTGAGTGAGTTCTAGTTTTAGAATAAAATACTTTACTTTGTTAAAACCGTTCTTTACTTTATTTCAAATCATACTATACTTTACAATCGTTTGCGATCATGCATCATACGTACATACAGATAATATCATTATTATCTGTATCATTACGTTCATTAACTTTGCTCATTTAACGTATTACATTATCGTTCACTTCTCTTTCTAGATCCGGTCAGACTTTACCCTCTTCGTGACACTCAGCCACGATTACTGAGGTCGAATGACAAGGATCCTGTTTAGTACATTATTACGATAATTCATTAACGTTCATTTCATACTTTGCCCCTTCATACATTTTCTTCCGTTCATTACTCTTTATTACTCGAATCTTGTCTCATGCAATATCCCCGTCTCACGCTCGAAAGTTGATGATGTGCCGGGACCTGCTCACAAGCCCCTGTCTCATGTCCGAAGACCGACACAACACCGGGATACGCGACAAAGATCCCATATGAGTCAATCACAGGGATTGAACTATATTCGAGTATGTTGCAACACAAAGTCGCTCACCTCATATATATGGTTGGCTTTATGCCACACCCCCGAAGTGATACGTAACTCGGGTAACCATGATATCTATGCTTGGCTTTATGCCACAACCCCACCGAAATGGGTAACAACACCCCCACCGAAATGGGTAACAACACCCCCACCGAAATGGGTAACAACTCTGAAGGTCAGTCATAAAGACTGGAACCCTTGCATGCACACTTTAGGATTTGTTGAACCTCACGCAGTTGAGCTTAAGGCATTTAGGGCCGTGCACCTCACTATACTTTGCTTGTAAGCCTCTTACGTTCACGTTCGTTCTTTAATACATGCATTCATTCATTAGCATTCCTCTTTCCATTATCTTTCACTTTTCGTTACATAATACTTTATTACGTTCATTAACGCTCAACGCAAAGCCAAGGGAAGACACACATGCATATATAATAGGGAACATATACTTAATCATAAACATACACCATCACCATACCAGCGACATCATACATGCATAACACACATCAAACATAAGCCATCACATCATAACCAGGCCTATCTCCCCATTTACCCCTTAAAAATCACTTTGAAAACCTTAGGTCCAATTTGGGCGCATGGGACCTTTCAGGCGCATGAGCATAAAATTCTAAGTATAAAATTGATCTGGGCGCATGGGCACTATTTGGGCGCTTCTGCCCTGTTTAGGCGCATCAACACTTAGCCATTTTAACACTTTGGGCGCATGGCCCTATTTAGGCGCATGGGATTCATTTCAGGCGCATGGGACTCATTTCAGTCGCATGGGACTCATTTCAGGCGCATGAGCCATCTGCTGGGCGCATGGCCAGCAGTGTAGGCACATGGGCCTTCCTGCTGGGCGCATGGCCAGCAACTTGGACGCCTGGCCAATTACTGGGCGCATGGGCCTCCCTTTTGGGCGCATGGGCCACCCTTTGGGCGCATGGGCCTCCCCTTTGGGCGCATGGCCAACAATTCAAACGCATGGACCACTGTTCATGTTCGTCTGAATCATTCTGAAATGTTCTCTACGCGATCAAATTCATCCGATTATCATCCTAATCATACCCAAGCATAAATCTAACATACTAAGGGCACTTAAACATGCTAAACTATCAATATTAATCCATGATTAACATTAAAACATACATACATCATTTCGAACATAAAGCTGTAAACCCACGGTTATTTTCAAAACGTTCACTTAGTATACATAATAGCCCCAAAACAAGTTGAAAATCAGTAAGAGAGGGGTTCTAGAAACTCACCTTCAGCAGCCTTTGAGCAACACTCTTCCCGTTCAAGACCCACCTTCGATTCAACTCTTGAATCCCGAAAACAAACTCTAAATACCAAGAACTTCGGTCAAGAACTCGAAACCCAGCTGAAACCGAGCTCGTATAAGAGAAGACTTACCTTTTGAAGCTGCTTCTTCCATTTTCTCTCTTTAGAACCGGGGCTCTCTTTCTATTCTTTCTTCCTTTCCAGCCGATTGAAGAAGATGAAGAAGAAATGGGCAACCATGCCCTTTTTAAACCTTAAAGTAATAAGGTTTGTACTTTGTACACTTTTTCCCCCTCCACTTGTGCTCATTATCTTTTCTTTTTAATTACTTTTCTTTTCCTTTCATTTAAATAGAAATTCGGGGTGTTACAAGTCTACCCCCCTTAAAGAGGTTTCGTCCCCGAAACCTGTCGCTTCTCAAACAGTTATGGGTAACGCTGTCTCACCTCTTCTTTGATCTTGCACTTAAACTTAGATCTCTTTAGGCTTCACTGCACCTGCACAAGTGAAACCATCATCCTCCTTAGCCTATTCTCTTCTTCTTATTAATAATGGCCACCAGCTGCTTCTCGTGGTTGGATACTTTGTTCATCTCAGTGTTCTCTAGTAGCATGATCATATCCTCATTGGTTGAGCTCTTTCTTAAACGAGATACATGGAACATCAGATGAGTTCCACTTAACTCATCGGGTAGCTCCAGTCGATGTGTCACTCCTCCTACCTGAGCAACGACTAGGAATGACCCTCTATACTTTAGTATTAGCTTTACTCGACTCCAAACCAAGCAGTTCGCTTTCCTGGTCGAAGCCTTCCTCATGCTTCATTGTCGTAGGTCGTCACCGAACTCTAGTTGTGCACGGTTGAGTAATCCATCTTGTTGCAACACTTAGGGTGTGAGTCATAGACTACTGATCAACTCACCCGGAAATATACAGATGTACCTACCTATGTCTGTCTTGAACAGCCTAGCAGGAACAAGCGCTCTCTCTCAATTCTATCGCGCAATCCTCTAGGGCATTAGGTAACCTAGTAGACTTACTAATGGTAATTCTACATCAAAGGGCGTATCTATATTCTTACCAATAACAGGCAACTTAGCACAATAAGCAGCTGAGATAAAACTTACTACTAGCACCAGAATCAAATAACACTGAAGCTAAAGTTTAGTTTACTAGAAACGTACCTGACACAACATCATGGTCCGTCCTAGCTTCCTCCGATCTTCTTCACTCCAAAACCTTCCGCCCTCGGCTTCTTGCAATCCCTGCTCATGTGACCTTCCTCACCACAGGAATAACACCTTCCCATACCGTAGTTCTTCGCCACATGTCTAGTCCTCCCACAACAGAAACAGACATTGCCCCCCAATCTACATTCCCCGGGGTGCCTGTGTCCACACTTGTCACACCTTTTCGACCCCGCATCAGTTATGATCACACGCTGATCATCCACCCATGCACCTTTGTCACCTGGAATGGCTCCGCCACGTCCCAATCGCTTCCCGTCCCATTCTTGATCACCCTCTCCTTTCTTGCTACTTTCAGTCACCATCACAGATCTTTCATCATACAACCTCCCCGCCAAATCAACCGCCGACCTAAACGTGCTTGGTCGGGCAGTGATCATGTGCCTACGGATGTCCGCCGGCAAGCCCTGAATGTACCTCTTGATCTTTCGCGAAAGAGGTGTCACCTGATCCGGCACCAGACGTGCCATCTCGTTGAATTTGGCGGTATATTGCTGATGTGTCATCGTTCCCGCCTCCAGCTGCAAGAACTCTCTTTCAACTTTATCCATCTCACGATAAGGACAGAACTCCTCAATTACCAGCCTTTTCAACTCCGGCCATCTCATCCTTCCGATAGCCCTGCTTCCCTCAACCTGGACAATATTGTCCCACCAACACAAGGCTGAGTCCATAAAAGAGTGGGCAGCAAACTTTACCTTCTGGTCTTCCCGGCACTCGCTAATGTTTAAAACAACTTCCATTTCCCTCACCCATTGGTGAGCAGCAGCAGCAGTGCCATTGCCATCAAAAGTTGGGGGCTTGCATCGTTGGAACGCCCCATAGTTACAGCCTCGTGTCGCCTCCGGCGCAGGCTCCTCCTCTTCTTCCTCTTCATCATCGAAGAAAACCGTATCAGTCTCGGGCCGTCTCCTTTCGTCCCAAGGTCTACCCCTTTCTTGTCTCTCCCCATCCCTAACCGCCTTCATCACTTCCGTCATTACAGACGGTAGGATCGTCCTCATGGCCTGTTGCACTTCCTCCGCAACCGCCTCTCTCATCGAGGCCCTCTGATTAGCATTCTCATCGCCGCCCTCCTGATGAGGGGTCTCGGGTTCCTCATGAACTACTCCTTCAGCCCTAGACCTTCTTCTTGTGACCCATGGTTCAGCACCACGTCCACCGCCACCTCCACCTCGAGAAACCTTAGAAGATCCACCACCGGCCATTCTAAACACACTAAAAGATTCAAACACTAACACAGTCATTTAAGGAACAGCTCAGTTTATGTCAAGTAGTAAGTCCCTAATTACAGTGGCCAGTTGTGATTAGCCACTTACTTTACTCTTCATACCCCGAGCATTACCTATCCTGACTACATCAGTATCCAAATCTATCAGCAACACATAAACCACATAACATGCGCACATAATACCGGTTAACGTTAACTTACATAAATCGCTTACATTAAACCTTTACCTACAGGCACGTAGCTACTAGGACTGGCATCCCTTTTTCCTTTTAGTCCCATTCTTAGTTTAAGATTAGGTTTTCCAAAATATTTACCCAATTCACTTAAACTTTGGCTCTGATACCAACTTGTAAGGCCCCGTTCCCAGAAACCTCACAGTTGGTCAATCATTGCACTTGAATCATTGTAAAACGTACATTTATTTTGCAGCGGAATTTAAATCTTTCATTAATAAATAAAAACATGTCACTTCAATCATTTACAACATTAGTTTTCATCTCAAAATACAAAGAAATGTCTAAAAATACGGATGCCAGCCTCAAAATGCTCCCAGTAGCTTATGCATCCATGCCTGCAACTCCTCAGCATCAACATATACCTGCCAACTATCATGCATACAAAAGTCAGCGATGCTGAGTGAGTTCTAGTTTTATAATAAAATACTTTACATTGTTAAACCCGTTCTTTACTTTATTTCAAATCATACTATACTTTACAATCGTTCGCGATCATGCATCATACGTACATACAGATAATATCATTATTATCTTCATCATTACGTTCATTAACTTTGCTCATTTAACGTATTACATTATCGTTCACTTCTCTTTCTAGATCCGGTCAGACTTTACCCTCTTCGTGGCACTCAGCCACGATTACTGAGGTCGAATGACAAGGATCCTGTTTAGTACATTATTACGATAATTCATTAACGTTCATTTCATACTTTGCCCCTTCATACATTTTCTTCCGTTCATTACTCTTTATTACTCGAATCTTGTCTCATGCAATATCCCCGTCTCACGCTCGAAAGCTGATGCTGTGCCGGGACCTGCTCACAAGCCCCCGTCTCATGTCCGAAGACCGACACAACACCGGGATACGCGACAAAGATCCCATATGAGTCAATCACAGGGATTGAACTCCATTCGAGTTTGTTGCAACACAAAGTCGCTCACCTCATATCTATGCTTGGCTTTATGCCACACCCCCGAAGTTATACGTAACTCGGGTAACCATCATATCTCTGCTTGCTTTATGCCACACCCCCACCGAAATGGGTAACAACACCCCCACCGAAATGGGTAAAAACACCCCCACCGAAATGGGTAACAACACCCCCACCGAAATGGGTAACAACACCCCCCGAAATGGGTAACAACACCCCCACCGAAATGGGTAACAACTCTGAAGGTCAGTCACAAAGACTGGAACCCTTGCGTGCACACTTTAGGATTTGCTGAACCTCACGCGGTTGAGCTTAAGGCATTTAGGGCCGTGCACCTCACTATACTTTGCTTGTAAGCCTCTTACATTCACGTTCGTTCATTAATACATGCATTCATTCATTAACGTTCCTCTTTCCATTATCTTCCACTTTTCGTTACATAATACTTTATTACGTTCATTAACGCTCAACGCAAAGCCAAGGGAAGACACACATACATATATAATAGGGAACATATACTTAATCATAAACATACACCATCACCATACCGGCAACATCATACATGCATAACACACATCAAACATAAGCCATCACATCATAACCAGGCCTATCTTCCCATTTACCCTTTAAAAATCACTTAGAAAACCTTAGGTCCAATTTGGGCGCATAGGACCTTTCAGGCGCATGAGCATAAAATTCTAAGTATAAAATTGATCTAGGCGCATGGGCACTATTTGGGCGCTTCTGCCCTGTTTACGCGCATCAACACTTAGCCATTTTAACACTTTGGGCGCATGGCCCTATTTAGGCGCATGGGATTCATTTCAGGCGCATGGGACTCATTTCAGGCGCATGGGACTCATTTCAGGCGCATGGGACTCATTTCAGGCGCATGAGCAATCTGTTGGGTGCATGGCCAGCAGTGTAGGCGCATGGGCCTTCCTGCTGGGCGCATGGCCAGCAACTTGGACGCCTGGCCAATTGCTGGGCGCATGGGCCTCCTTTTTGGGCGCATGGGCCACCCTTTGGGCGCATGGGCCTCCCCTTTGGGCGCATGGCCAACAATTCAGGCGCATGGACCACTGTTCATGTTCGTCTGAATCATTCTGAAATGTTCTCTACGCGATCAAATTCATCCGATTATCATCCTAATCATACCCAAGCATAAATCTAACATACTAAGGGCACTTAAACATGCTAAACCATCAATATTAATCCATGATTAACACTAAAACATACATACATCATTTCGAACATAAAGCTGTAAACCCACGGTTATTTTCAAAACGTTCACTTAGTATACATAATAGCCCAAAACAAGTTGAAAATCAGTAAGAGAGGGGTTCTAGAAACTCACCTTGAGCAGCCTTTAAGCAACACTCTTCCCGTTCAAGACCCACCTTCGATTCAACTCTTGAATCCCAAAAACAAACTCTAAATACCAAGAACTTCGGTCAAGAACTCGAAACCTAGCTGAAACCGAGCTCGTATAAGAGAAGACTTACCTTTTGAAGCTGCTTCTTCCACTTTCTCTCTCTAGAACCAGGGCTCTCTCTCTCTTCTTTCTTCCTTTTCAGCCGATTGAAGAAGATGAAGAAGAAATGGGCAACCATGCCTTTTTTAAACCTTAAAGTAATAAGGTTTGTAGTTTGTACACTTTTTCCCCTTCTACTTGTGCTCATTATCTTTTCTTTCTAATTACTTTTCTTTTCCTTTCATTTAAATAGAAATTCGGGGTGTTACATATTATTATTATTATTATTATTATTATTATTATTATTATTATTATTATTATTATGATTACTATTATTATTATTATTATTATTATTTATTACTATTATTATTATTATTATTATTATTATTATTATTATTATTATTATTATTATTATTATTATTGTTATTATTTTTACTAATATAGTATGTTATGTGGTGTGAATTATATATTATATGTGTGAGTTGCACCTCGAACCCAAATCGAACCGAACCAAACCGACCGGACTTATCTACTCTCGTTGAAGATGACTAAAAACTAAGTTACAACTATTATAGGTGTTTGATCGTTCATTGCCCTCACTCGTTGAAGGGTTTTATTCATTCTTTATCATCACATTCAAGGTGAGTTTCGCGGCCCCGTTTTCTTTTTAAACATTTATAAACTAGGGGGAAAAGTATGCTCACCCTTTTTATGCTGTAAACTTATTCGATTCTTTTGGGACTGTTGTGTTTATCAGTTTGTAAGTATTTATCTAGTACATGCATGAGTTGTCTTTGTGGTTCTGTATTCACAACTATTTAACTCCGGTGTTAGAGCCGATGGACAGATATTGATAGTACTATTGGGCTGACACCCCCACCCTTGTTTGTAAGTATACTAGTTGGGACTGACAGTGGCCAGGAACGGGCCCTAGGGTGAATATGTTCCGACAAATTCTTTGTGTACGTCGTAGGTTTAGTTGTGATGCTCATGTGATATTACTTGCTTATAACTATATGCACTCATGTCCTACCAAACTATTACACAGCATCAAGTTTTGTTTATTATTTAAACCTGCGAACTCACCAACATTATGTTGACCATTTTGAGCATATCTTTTCAGGTAACAATCATTGAGGATTGCTAGGGAAGCTGGCCTTAGCGTTGACCTTAGTCTTACATTATCTTAAACTTGGATGCTTTTGACATTTGCTTGTTATTCACATTTTGGTTACTTGCTCCCGGGTTGTGGGATTTATACTTTTTGGTTTGTATGACTATGTTTGTCGTGGAACTGACTAACCATGAAACAAGTCTCCATTTGTGTCCGGTGACGTCATGACACGTTGACTTTCATTATTTAATGCATCTTTATTAATTAACAATGTGTTATAACGATCCCGTCGTTACATCCTCGTGTTTTCGCTATAAGCGGGGGTGTGACAGATTGGTATCACAGCCATTGGTTATGGAGAATTAGGTGGATCACTCGACCTAGACTATAACCTAAGAACCTACATGTAGAATGCATATTAGGACTTATGTGCATTTGACTATGTGTGTCTGTTCTCTAATTATTAAAGCTATTCATGATCCGCACTGTGTTAATGATTCTATTTCATTTCCTTTGTTCAACTTTGGATAATTAACTTTTGGTTATCGATCATACCTTTGATGCTTCTATCTTGAATAACACTCTGTACTTCACAAGGCGGTTTGACTCGGTTAGGATGAGATGGGGTTGACCATGCAAAGCAAATTTCAATTACGGGTGCACACGTAAATGCAATTTGACGTGCATGCGAAGTCTAGTCAATCTTGCCGCGAGATAAGTGTCATTGTTAGTATGAATCCTGAACTCCATCCGTTAGGACATTAGTGTCCTGTTACTTATTAGACCTTATCAATCTTGATACATCATCCATCACTTTTTACTTACGTGAGTTCTAACTCACCTAAAGACTCATGGGATCATATTGTGACATTGGTCCCAGTCCTTATGAGATAACACCCTCTCTAGCATTTCAATGGTTATGCAACCAACTGTTTCCTTGAAAAACATCTGGTCTTCAAAGGGCCGTAGCTCAGCAATGATACTCACTGCACATGTATTACTTTATTAATTAACTTTAAGATTTGGGGCTTACGTATTGTCTATGTTGATTAGAAAGATGCCGCCCAGAAGAACTACTCGCAGTGCTAGTCGTTGCGGTACTGCCCCAAGAGGTAGAGGTAGAGGTAGAGGAAGAGGTGCAGGAGGTAGGGGTGAAGCACTCGTAGGTGGAAATGAAGGTGGGCAGGGTGGTAATGGGAGCTGGAAACCTTGATATAGCCGCCATGATTGCTCAACAACTGGCAGCACTCATTCCGACCATAGTGGCACAGGTGAGTGACAACATCATGAATCACAACAATGGGGGTGGTAATGAGGATAACGAACATAACGATGAAAATGGCGGTTATGAAGAGAATAATGAAAACGGACATGGAAATGGAGGTGGAGATGACAATGGAGAAGGAGGTGGAATGGGCAATGCGAACAGTAATGGAAATATGAATGGAAATGGCAATGGAGGATGGGTCGGTTGTACTTACAAGGAGTTCATGACTTGTAAACCAAAGGTGTTTGATGGAAAAGATGGAGCCATTGCCTTGACCCGATGGATTGAGAAGATGGAGTCTGTGATGGACATCAGCAACTGTGCTGAAAATCAAAAGGTGAAGTATGCTATATGTTCGCTGGTGGGAAAAGCGTTAACATGGTGGAATACCCAAGTGCAGGCCCGAGGTAGGGAGGCAACAATGGCCATGACTTGTGCGGAATTCAAAGCATTGGCAACTGAGGAATATTGTCCAATGAATGAAATGCAGAAGTTGGAGCATGAATTCTGGAATCATGCGATGGTAGGGTCGGGTCATGCTGCTTACACCGACCAGTTTCACGAGTTGGCAAGACTGGTGCCACACCTGGTGACACCTGAATCAAAACGGATTGAGCGTTACATTTAGGGTTTAGTACCTCAAATACGTGGTCTGGTCACTGATGCGGCACCTCCAACAATACAAAGTGCAATTTTAAAGGCTGGCACTCTAACTGATGTGATGGTAAGAACTGGGGTGTTAGGGAAAGGTAGTGAGAAAAGAAGAGATGTGGGGGAATCAAGCAGGCAGCCAGAGGGAAGATTTGATAAAAACCCGAAGGTGACTAGAGGTTTTGTGGCAGTGAATCAAGGGAGAAAGGACTATGTTGGGCCACATCCTAAGTGTGGGAAATGTAATTATCATCATCCTACTGCGGCGCCGTATCGAGTTTGTGCGAATTGTAGGTGCCCGGGGCATCTTGCAAAGGACCGTAGAGTGGCACCCAACTTAGTTGCACCAATAAATGCAATCAATCCAACTGGAAACATTAGAGTTTGCTACGAGTGTGGGAGCCCCGACCCTTATCGGAACGTGTGCCCCAGGCTGAATCGGGCACCAGGTCAACAAGGGAATAACCAAAATCAAGTGATGGCGATCGCTGGTAATCAAGGGCAAAGTAATCAAGGAAATACTGCCCGGGGACGTGCGTTTGTGATTGGTGCAAACGACGCGCGTCAGGACCCGAATGTTGTTACGGGTACGTACCTTCTTAATAATCACTTTGCATCTGTATTATTTGATACCGGGGTAGACAATAGCTTCGTGTCTGCCGAATTTGTACCCTTAGTTGGCTTGAACCCTAGTTGTTTAAAGACTAGCTTCTCAGTAGAAATGGTGAACGGTAAATTTGTGAGAGCTAGTGAAATAATTAGAGGGTGCACGATTACATTAGAAGATCATGCCTTTGACATAGACTTAATACCTTTTGAATTAGGAAGTTTCGATGTGGTAGTGGGAATGGATTGGTTGTCGAAGCGTGGAGCTGAAATTATTTGCCGAGAGAAGGTGGTGCGGATCCCTATGCCTAATGGTGACGTGCTCAAGATTCAAAGAGAACGAGCAGGAAGGAGTCTAAAGATCATCTCATGTATGAAAGCTCGTCGTTATCTGGTGAAGCAATGTTATGCATTTCTGGCACATGTAGTGGAGAAGAAACCCGAGGAAGGGAAACTGGAAGACATAAAGGTAGTGCGAGACTTCCCGGAAGTATTCCCTGACGATTTGTCCGGTTTACCCCCTCCTCGACATGTGGAATTCCGCATAGACATGGTACCTGGAGCGACACCAGTAGCAAAGACGCCATATCGGTTAGCTCTGTCGGAAATGCAAGAGTTATCAAGTCAACTACAAGAGTGGCTAGATAAGGGTTTCATACGACCAAGTCACTCTCCATGGGGAGCACTGATACTATTTGTAAAGAAGAAGGATGGAACGTTTCGAATGTGCATAGACTATCGAGAGTTGAATAAGCTGACCGTGAAAAATCGATATCCACTTCCCAGGATCGATGATCTATTTGATCAATTGCAAGGAGCGTCATATTTCTCTAAGATCGATCTCCGATCAGGTTATCACCAGTTACAGGTCCATGAGGCGGACATACCAAAGACAGCATTCAGGACCCGATATGGGCATTACGAGTTCTTAGTCATGCCGTTTGGGCTGACCAACGCTCCAGCAGTGTTCATGTCACACCCTCAAAATCCACGTGCGGGGTTTTACCGCGAGGCGTGTGAACAAACCAGGATCACAGTCAGTAGTTACATAGAACGACTCTATATGCCACAAGTAAATAAATCAACCAAAGATTTAATTTGAAACAGTGCGGAAGCGTTTTGAAAACAACTCAACAAATAAAAGTGTAAATATGGCAAAACATGTGCCAACCCAAAATAGTAAACTACAATCATTAAAATGCTATGTCTTGAAAACCGAGTCTTAATATGCAAGTGAACCGTGGCGTGTTCCTAGAGGCAAGCAGCTTAATGACCTGAGAAAAGCATACTAAAATGTCAACACATAGTTGGTGAGTTCAAGAGTTTGAGTTCAGTAAACATATAAACAGTGGTGATATATATATATAAGCAGTGTATTGCAATAGATAGCTAGTCTATTAACAGCAAATATTAATACATAGTGATTTCGCAATTGAAGCTGACTGTGATAGTTGTTGCCTCCTGTCACGACTTACCATGTCGTGACAATGTTCAATAGGACAAATTGCACCCGGTTGACCTCGAGTCACACAGGTGGGGCTCGTCAGACCCAGTAGTACTACCCAAGTTTCCCCGCTATTTAATATTAACAATTCGAAAGTGTGAGGACTTTCCATGATAGATAACACTATATCAATATTAAACACAACTTAAATATTAAAAGCGTTCATAAAATACCAGTATGCATCTCCCCCAAAAGAGATTAAATAAAGCGTGGGGCATGACTCACCTGATGTATGCAAAGAGTACTTAGGGTTTTAATGAGAACAGTGGATAGCCAACCTTCAAAGGTTACCTAGATCATGCGAGTACATAAGTACGTGTAATAAAGACATGTGAAAGCCCTAATCATAACCAAACCAAAGACTCAAGCTTCCAAACAAATAGACACGTTTGACCTAGTTGACCCGTTGACCCGTTGGTGACATTATGAGTTACAATTCAAATAAAGCCAATGAGAACATATAACACACATGGTTAACATACAAATAGTATCTTACACATGCTACATTATCCATACATAACCCTAAGTCTTAGCCATGCTCATAGCATTCAACATACACCATAATCATTACTCACCAAACCCAACATGATATCCTAACAACTAATCAACACCAACCTTTATATATGATCACCACAAATCCAATATCATCCATGATTATCCAAAACATCTCATACAACTAATTCAACATGATTCATCACCTTAGAATTCATCCATGATCACACTAACATGCTCCTAATATCCCAAACATGTTCATATCTATCATCATACTCAACTTTACACAAATAAAGTTTCCCTTTTGGGAAAGAACATCCCAAAATCTATCAAACATCCTATACATTCATGAATTCTCTAATAATATACCAATTCAAGCTCATATCAACAACTATGCATGAT
This sequence comes from Flaveria ramosissima, assembly GCA_025215565.1. Taxonomy (NCBI): domain Eukaryota; kingdom Viridiplantae; phylum Streptophyta; class Magnoliopsida; order Asterales; family Asteraceae; genus Flaveria; species Flaveria ramosissima. The sequence continues at coordinate 19,575,083 of CM046034.1, forward strand.
CAACAACACCTAAACACATAATCAAACCATCTTCATAAACAAAAGTTCTACTTTTGGCAAGCTATGAACTAACAACATGTATTCAAAGATTTCTAGCATTCATAACAACATCTAGCATCTAATTATCATCATGAACTCATCCATAACATCAATCCATCACTAGATCACTACTTCATGCAAAATAAAGTTACTATTCTTAGTAACCTATGAACAATGCATCAAAATCCCAACTTTCTTGTAAGATCAATGTATTCTAACATTCATACAACCCAATAATCATCAAACATTCATCAAACAACAATCATCTACCCAAAATCATGCAAATTCGAATTCGATTATGTTTTGTACAATCACCAAAGATCTAAATGATCAACCACTAGAACATCCATTCATACATAATCCCGTTAAACAACATGTAAACAATCTAACTAATATCAAACACCAACAACTAACATCATTTCGACCCCATGAAGACCCATTCACGATTTTAGGTTCGGCCAACATGATCAACTCACAAAAACATGAAAATCTAACCTTTAAACGTGTTATAACTTGCAATTGATGATTCCTATGTGTTGTATTGCTTGAACTCGAACCAAAAATCTCAGATTGTTGCTATTCTAGGCTGATTTTCGAAGATGGAGAGGGATGGGAGAGGTGTTGCGGCCGATTTGGGGGTGGGGCTAGGGTTTGGTGTTTTTGTTTAGTTTTAATTTCCATATTTAACCCTTTAGGCCCTTGTAATTTGTATTTTATAAAAACTAAGCTTTAAACTCCTTGTAAAGTGTTTTTAACTTAATAATGTAAAGATATAAACTAATGAAAATCATTATATATCTTATCTTTATAAAACACAAGACATACGAATAAATAGGCATGTTTCGCGTTACGCGATTAATTTTCCAAGTAACATTTAAAAACATGCAAACACATAAACATAACACAATAATCAAAATCAATTAGATTCTCACTAATTTAACATTATTCATTATTATTAGGTCACCAACGTTAAACGACAACTAGTGTGTGCTCACGACACGTGTATGCAAGACTTAACGAAACTAACGGAGTTTGGTAACGGAAATTTACCGGATGTCACATTATCCCCATGTTGAAAGAATTTTCGTCCCGAAAATTGCGTTACATGGTGAGAGTGTTCCATCACTGGTCTACTGCATTGGCACACAGAAATCGAAATCGAGTGAGTTTTGGATGAGTTGTCACATCATCCCCATGTTGAAAGAAATTTCGTCCCGAAATTTAAATCAATACCTTCGTCTGCAGACATCGTCTTCTCGAATAGATGAGGATACTTAAGCTTCATTTGATCTTCCCGTTCCCATGTGAATTCCGGTCCACGTCGCGAATTCCAACGGATTTTGACAATAGGTATCTTGCTCTGCTTAAGTGTTTTCACCTCACGGTCCATCACCTCCACTGGTTCTTCAATAAAACGTAGTTGCTCATCCACTTGAACCTCTTCTAGCGGTACGACCATCGTTTCATCAGTTATGCATTTCTTCAAGTTTGATACGTGAAATACATCATGGATTCCACTTAGCGAATCAGGTAGGGCTAGACGATAGGCCACTGGACCTATTCTTTCCACTATTTCAAATGGTCCAACGTACCTCGGGTTTAGCTTCCCTCGCTTGCCAAACCGAACTACGCCTTTCCATGGTGAAACTTTCAACAAAACCTTGTCACCAACCTGAAACTCTAAAGGTTTCCGTCTCCTGTCAGCATAACTCTTCTGCCTGTCGCGTGCTGCAGCCATACGGTTACGTATCTGTACAATCTTCTCAGTTGTTTCATGGATTAACTCGGGACCAGTCAGTTGACTATCGCCAATTTCCGCCCAACAAACAGGTGATCTACATTTTCTCCCATACAAAGCCTCGAAAGGTGCTGCTTGTATGCTAGTATGATAACTGTTGTTATAAGAAAATTCCACCAATGGCAGGTGAACTTCCCAGTTATTCCCGAAATCAATTACACAAGCACGTAGCATATCTTCCAACGTCTGTATGGTACGCTCACTCTGCCATCGTTTGCGGGTGATAAGCAGTACTCATATCTAATCGTGTTCCCAAAGATTTCTGCAATGATTGCCAGAAGTGTGACGTGAAACGAGCATCACGATCAGAGATAATGGAGATCGGTACACCGTGTCTGGAAACGATCTCCTTGAGGTACAGGCGGGTTAACTTCTCCATCTTGTCAGTTTCCTTTATAGCAAGAAAATGAGCAGATTTTGTCAATCGATCCACAATAACCCATATTGTATCACAACCCTTACTAGTCCTGGGCAGCTTGGTAATAAAATCCATGGAGATTTGTTCCCATTTCCACATCGGTATCTCAGGTTGCTGCAATAATCCGGATGGTTTTTGATACTCCACCTTTACCTTCGAGCAGGTCAAGCACTTGCTCACATATGTAGCCACATCCGCTTTCATATTAGGCCACCAATAGTGCGCCTTCAGATCATGATACATTTTATCAGATCCAGGATGTATAGAGTACTTGGATTTGTGTGCCTCACTCATAACCAGGTCTCTCAAATTTCCATAGGCAGGCACCCAAAGTCTATACATGAAATATCGAATCCCATCTTCCTTCATCACTAGCTGTTTATCCATTCCTCTCAGCGACTCAGAACCAGTGTTTTCTGCTTTCAAAGCTTCTACCTGTGCCTCCTTAACTTGTTCAGGCAGTTGAGTACTAATAGTGAGCTGTAAAGCTCGCACCCGTCTGGGTTTAGCTGTTTCCTTCCGGCTCAAGGCATCAGCAACCACATTCGCCTTTCCCGGATGGTATTTAATAGCGCAATCATAGTCGTTTAGCAGCTCCACCCAACGTCGTTGCCTCATATTCAATTCCTTTTGCTCAAAGATATGTTGAAGACTCTTGTGATCGGTGTAGATAGTGCACTTGGTACCGTACAAGTAATGTCTCCAAATCTTTAAGGCAAAGACTACTGCACCCAACTCTAAGTCATGAGTAGTATAGTTCTTCTCATGAACTTTTAATTGTCTCGAGGCGTAGGCTATCACTTTGTCTCGCTGCATTAAGACACAACCCAAGCCTTGAATGGATGCATCACAATATACCACGAAGTCATCCGTCCCCTCTGGCAGTGCTAGTATCGGCGCAGTACATAGCTTTTGCTTTAATGACTGAAAAGCTGATTCTTGGCTTTCACCCCATTTGTATGTAGTCCCTTTGTGAGTCAAAGCTGTGAGAGGTTGTGCAATCTTAGAGAATCCCTCTATGAATCGCCGATAGTAACCTGCTAATCCCAAGAATTGTCTTATTTCACTCGGCGTTTTAGGTGTGGTCCAATTCTTGATCGCCTCAATTTTGGCAGGATCAACATGTATCCCTTTCTCATTTACAATATGACCTAAGAATTGTACCTCGCGTATCCAAAAGTCACACTTAGAGAATTTGGCGTACAGCTGTTCCCTTTTCAGCAGCTCTAAAATCATCCGCAAATGCTCCTCATGGTCTTCCTTGGTCCTGGAATATATCAGTATATCATCGATGAACACAATGACAAACTGATCGAGGTAGGGTTTGCACACACGGTTCATGAGGTCCATGAACACCGCAGGTGCATTTGTCAACCCAAAAGGCATGACCAAGAACTCATAATGACCGTAGCGGGTACGAAACGCGGTTTTGGAAATATCTTCTTCGCGTACTCTGAGTTGATGATAGCCAGATCTCAAGTCAATCTTCGAATAGTAACTTGATCCCTGAAGTTGATCAAACAAGTCATCGATACGGGGTAGAGGGTATCGGTTCTTGACTGTTACTTTATTTAGCTCCCTATAGTCAATACACATCCGAAACGTGCCATCCTTCTTCTTAACAAACAGGACAGGGGCTCCCCAGGGTGATGTACTAGGGCGAATAAAACCCTTATCTAATAGCTCCTGGAGTTGTGACGACAACTCCTGTAGTTCGTTCGGTGCTAATCGATAAGGTGCTCTAGCAATCGGGGCTGCACCGGGAGTTAGTTCAATTTGGAATTCCACTTGACGATGAGGTGGTAATCCAGGAAGATCCTCTGGAAACACCTCTGGAAAGTCGCGCACTATGGGAATATCCTCCATTCTTCTTTCCTTCGCCTGCTTATCAGTCACAAGTGCTAGAATAGCCACACGACCTTTTCGTAGTAACTTTTGAGCTTTCATGAACGAGATGATGCCTATCACAGCACCACTCCTATCACCTCGGACTGTCAGAATTGTGTCATCAACAGGAATTCGTATGATCTTCTCATGACATATAACTTCTGCTTGCTTGCTAGAAAGCCAATCCATGCCTATCACAACATCAAAACTCCCCAGAGTAACAGGCATAAGATCTATTTTGAAAGTATGACCAGCAAGCTCTATATTACAGTCTTTAAGGATATGAGTTACGTGAATCTGTTTACCGTCAGCCAACTCTACGGTGTACTTAGATTCTAGGGCGGAGGGTATATCACTTAAAAGACTACAGAATTTTAAGGACACGAAACTCCTATCAGCTCCAGTATCGAATAGTACCGTAGCAAAGCAACCATTAACAGAGAATCTACCAGTAACAGTTGTAGGATCATTTAGAGCCTCACCTGAGCCAATGACGAAGGCTCTCCCTTTTGCTCCATCCTTATTACCGCCATTACCGTTGCCATTTCCACCGTTGTTGTTACCATTGTTGTTGTTGTTATTGTTGTTGTTGTTGTGTCCATTTCCATTGTTTCCATTTCCATTTCTCCTTAGTTGCGGGCAATTTCGCTTGTAGTGCCCCTCCTTTCCACATTCAAAACAACCCTTAGGAGTTTCCTGGGGTTGTTGCGTCCTCCTAACCAGTTCGCCACGGCAATCCTTCGCAGCGTGTCCAATTTTACCACATCGTTGACATTTGAAGCTATCACATCGTCCCACGTGATGATAGTTGCACCGGTTGCACTTCGGGTGTCTTCCACCATAACCACTGGGTCCTTGATTAGTTGCAGTTGTTTGGTTGAAGTTACGATTGTTGTCAAACCTACGTTGCTGTTGGACCGGTTGTTGTTGCTGCTGAGGCTGAGGTTGACTGCCTGAAGATGATGATGCTTTGGTGTTACTACTACCATCCCACTTTCTTTATTATCGGGCACGCTTGCCACGGCGCCCCGTTTGGGTAGACGACCCTGTTCCACTGCTTGGTCAGTTAGCTTATGGGCTAACTGAATGGCTTGTTGTATGGTGGCTGGATTAGAAGCAGTTACCATACTCTGTATTTCGGGTACAAGTCCCCGTATGTAGTGCTCGATCCTCTTGTGCATCTCATTTACCATCCCCGGGCATAATGTTGCTAGCTCGTGGGTTCTAGTAGTGTAAGCCTCAATTTCTGAGCCCTGCATTTTCAGTTGCCAGAACTCTATCTCCAACTTTTGCACCTCATTGCGAGGACAGTACTCCTCGGTCATCATGGTTTTGAACTCGGCCCACGGCAGTCCATTAGCCAACGCTTGCCCCAACATCTGAACTTGGGCATTCCACCAGGATAAGGCAGCACCCTCCAGGGTCCCGGTGGCATATTTCACCTGGTCAGCAGGTGGACAGTTGCACTTGGAGAATACGGACTCCGTCTTCTCGAACCAGCGTACCAGTCCCACAGCGCCTTCAGTGCCGCTGTAGGTATGGGGCTTACAGTCCATGAAGGACTTATAAGTACATACTGGTGGTCCTGCTTTAACACAACAATTATTGATCAGACAACCTATACGGTTATGCAAGATATTCGGTTTAATTTTTCAATCATTGTTTACCTGCTGGCTGTCCCGCTTGGGCAGCAGCCACTGCTGCCTGGATCAGGGCAGTTAATTCAGCAGGGGTCATATTAACGGCACCAGCGCCATGATCTCCGGCGCCATGGTCTCCGGCGCCACGTCCACGACCGCGCCCACGACCACGTCCACGACCACGTCCACGTGCGTCCATTGTTCACTTTACATCCACAAATACAATAATGAGTAACATCAAACACATTTATCTCATTGAAGTACAGTAAACAATAAAGGAATAATAAATCATCACAACCACAACATTCATAACAAAAATAATAACCAAAGTAAATAAATTGCAAATAAGCCACAATGTATTCATCAATGTCAAAATTTAAGTTTGTCGTTCGTGTGGGAAACAACCCTTCCCACATAGGTTTCAAAGAAAACACTAGGTAGTCCAAGTCATGTAAAAAGAGAGAAAAGAAAAAAAATCAATCAACAATGTCAGATCCATCACTCTCATCCTCCTCCTCTTCAGGTTCCTCCTCTTCTGGTTCCTCCTCCTCCTCAGGTTCTTCCTCCTCAGGTTCCTCTACAGGTGCAGGAGCCATAGCAATCTGGAGTGCTGCTAGCTGTGCCTCCAAAGCAGCAATCCTGTCATCAACCACAGCATCCCTCTGCTCGCAAGTAGTCACACGTCCACTGAGGTCTACAATCCCGTCCCTCATTTGGTAGCACCCGTCTAGGGTCTCTCCATGACGCCCATCAAGCTCACCCATCCCATTCCTTAGGTTGTACACCTCGGTCTGTAGTGTACAAACGTCGCTAATGAGTCGCCTGACTCGACGCTGTTCTGTGTCTAATGCTGCCACCAACGCAGCAATCAACTGCTCGTTGGACTGCTCCGTCCGGGGTAGTGAAGGTACTGCTGAATCAGAGCTACCTCTCGTTCTGGGTCTCGGCTCGGGCACGCGTTCCCTATACATGAGGTGGTTGACAAATCTAGGATAAAAGCTCCAGTCCCTTGGGGGGTCACGCTTCATCAACGCGAATGGTTGATCCCAGTCAAACTCCCCTCGAGGATAATCAAAACGAGGCCAGTCAAGTCCATCATCAGGTACAGGTGCAGGAGGTGGGGACTCGGATCGCTCAGGTGATGCAGGTCGTTTCCCAGAAGCTCTTGATGACGATGCCATGCTGCAGATAGTGTGACGTGTATGCCAATGAGTATACAGTAGATGAAAATAAAGTACAAGTAACTAACTAACTGTGTGCGGTTATAGTCTAGTGTGTATGCAACCTAGTTCCCTATAACCAATGGCTCTGATACCAATCTGTCACACCCTCAAAATCCACGTGCGGGGTTTTACCGCGAGGCGTGTGAACAAACCAGGATCACAGTCAGTAGTTACATAGAACGACTCTATATGCCACAAGTAAATAAATCAACCAAAGATTTAATTTGAAACAGTGCGGAAGCGTTTTGAAAACAACTCAACAAATAAAAGTGTAAATATGGCAAAACATGTGCCAACCCAAAATAGTAAACTACAATCATTAAAATGCTAATGTCTTGAAAACCGAGTCTTAATATGCAAGTGAACCGTGGCGTGTTCCTAGAGGCAAGCAGCTTAATGACCTGAGAAAAGCATACTAAAATGTCAACACATAGGTTGGTGAGTTCAAGAGTTTGAGTTCAGTAAACATATAAACAGTGGTGATATATATATATAAGCAGTGTATTGCAATAGATAGCTAGTCTATTAACAGCAAATATTAATACATAGTGATTTCGCAATTGAAGCTGACTGTGATAGTTGTTGCCTCCTGTCACGACTTACCATGTCGTGACAATGTTCAATAGGACAAATTGCACCCGGTTGACCTCGAGTCACACAGGTGGGGCTCGTCAGACCCAGTAGTACTACCCAAGTTTCCCCGCTATTTAATATTAACAATTCGAAAGTGTGAGGACTTTCCATGATAGATAACACTATATCAATATTAAACACAACTTAAATATTAAAAGCGTTCATAAAATACCAGTATGCTATCTCCCCCAAAAGAGATTAAATAAAGCGTGGGGCATGAACTCACCTGATGTATGCAAAGAGTACTTAGGGTTTAATTGAGAAACGAGTGGATAGCCAACCTTCAAAGGTTACCTAGATCATGCGAGTACATAAGTACGTGTAAATAAAGACATGTGAAAGCCTAATCATACCAAAACCAAAGACTCAAGCTTCCAAACAAATAGACACGTTTGACCTAGTTGACCCGTTTGACCCGTTGGTGACATTATGAGTTACAATTCAAATAAAGCCAATGAGAACATATAACACACATGGTTAACATACAAATAGTATCTTACACATGCTACATTATCCATACATAACCCTTAAGTCTTAGCCATGCTCATAGCATTCAACATACACCATAATCATTACTCACCAAACCCAAACATGATATCCTAACAACTAATCAACACCAACCTTTATATATGATCACCACAAATCCAAATATCATCCATGATTATCCAAAACATCTCATACAACTAATTCAACATGATTCATCACCTTAGAATTCATCCATGATCACACTAACATGCTCCTAATATCCCAAACATGTTCATATCATCATACATCAAACTTTACACAAATAAAGTTTCCCTTTTGGGAAAGAACATCCCAAAATCTATCAAACATCCTATACATTCATGAATTCACTAATAATATACCAATTCAAGCTCATATCAACAACTATGCATGATCAACAACACCTAAACACCATAATCAAACCATCTTCATAAACAAAAGTTTCTACTTTTGGCAAGCTATGAACTAACAACATGTATTCAAAGATTTCTAGCATTCATAACAACAATCTAGCATCTAATTATCATCATGAACTCATCCATAACATCAATCCATCACTAGATCACTACTTCATGCAAAATAAAGTTACTATTCTTAGTAACCTATGAACAATGCATCAAAATCCCAACTTTCTTGTAAGATCAATGTATTCTAACATTCATACAACCCAATAATCATCAAACATTCATCAAACAACAATCATCCACCCAAAATCATACAAAATTCGAATTAGGGTTTGTACATCACCAAAGATCATGATCAATCCACTAGAAACATCCAATTCATACATAATCCACGTTAAACAACATGTAAACAATCTAACTAACATACAAACACCAACAACTAACATCAATTTCGACCCCATGAAGACCCATTCACGATTTTAGGTTCGGCCAACATGATCAACTCACAAAAACATGAAAAATCTAACCTTTAAACGTGTTATAACTTGCAATTGATGATTCCTATGTGTTGTATTGCTTGAACTCGAACCAAAATCGCAGATTGTTGCTAGTTCTAGGCTGATTTTCGAAGATGGAGAGGGATGGGAGAGGTGTTGCGGCCGATTTGGGGGTGGGGGCTAGGGTTTGGGTGTTTTGTTTAGTTTTAATTTCCATATTTACCCTTTAGGCCCTTGTAATTTGTATTTTATAAAAACTAAGCTTTAAACTCCTTGTAAAGTGTTTTTAACTTAATAATGTAAAGATATAAACTAATGAAAATCATTATATATCTTATCTTTATAAAAACACAAGACATACGAATAAATAGGCATGTTTTCGCGTTACGCGATTAATTTTCCAATTAACATTTTAAAAACATGCAAACACATAAACATAACACAATAATCACATAATCAATTAGATTCTCATTAATTTAACATTATTCATTATTATTAGGTCACCAACGTTAAACGACAACTAGTGTGTGCTCACGACACGTGTATGCAAGACTTAACGAAACTAACGGAGTTTGGTAACGGAAATTTACCGGATGTCACAGTTCATGGATCTTATCAACTGGGTGTGTAAACCCTATCTGGACAAGTATGTGATCGTGTTTATAGATGATATACTCATCTATTCTAGATCAAAAGAAGACCATGAACAACACCTTCGAGCGATACTCAAATTGTTGATGGAAGAGAAACTTTACGCCAAGTTCTCGAAGTGTGAATTTTGGTTGCGGGAGGTGTAGTTTTTGGGACACGTGGTTAATAAAAGGGGAATCCACGTTGATCCTGGAAAGATCGAAGCAGTTAAAAAGTGGGACGCTCCTAAGACACCCTCAGAGATACGACAGTTTTTGGGTTTGGCTGGGTATTATCGACGATTCATTGCAAACTTCTCTAAGATCGCCCGGCCGTTGACAACGTTAACACAAAAGGATAAGAAGTTTGATTGGGGACGCAAGCAAGAGGAGGCATTTCACACGTTGAAGGAAAGACTATGCAACGCACCGATATTAACCCTTCCTGATGGGTCGAATGATTTTGTGGAGTTTTGCGATGCATCACACCAAGGCCTAGGTTGTGTGCTTATGCAAAAGGATAAGGTGATTGCTTATGCCTCACGTCAACTTAAGGTTCACGAAAACAACTATACGACACATGATCTGGAACTAGGCGCACTGATGTTCGCCCTAAAGATATGGAGGCATTATCTATTTGAGACTAAGTGTGTCGTCTACACCGATCATAAAAGTCTTCAACACATCTTTGATCAAAAGGAACTGAATATGCGCCAAAGGAGATGGGTGGAACTCTTAAGTGATTACGACTGTGAGATTCGATATCATCCAGGAAAGGCGAATGTAGTAGCTGATGCCTTGAGTAGGAAGGAGCGTGTTAAACCCCTACGTGTGCGAGCATTAGGAATGACTATTCAATCGAACTTGAAAGAGAAAATACTATTGGCGCAGGGTGAAGCGCTAAAGGAAGAAAATGTTACACGCGAAGAGTTCCGAGGGTTAGACAAACAGATGAACTGTAAAGAAGATGGTGTGCGGTATTTTGTGGATCGTATATGGGTACCTAAGTGGGGTGATATTCGAACCCTAGTTATGAATGAAGCACACAAGTCCAAGTATTCTGTTCATCCTGGTGCAGACAAGATGTATCAAGATCTTAAGGAGTTGTATTGGTGGTCAGGCATGAAAAAGGATATTGCAAAGTATGTGAGTGAATGCTTGACTTGTTCCAAAGTCAAAGCCGAACATCAAAAACTGTCAGGTCTATTGCAACAACCGGAAATTCCCGAATGGAAGTGGGAAAATATAACGATGGATTTCATCACTAAGTTGCCTAGAACAAGTCGTGGGCATGATTCAATTTGGGTCATAGTGGATCGAATGACGAAATCTGCTCATTTCCTGCCTATTCGCGAGGACTATAAAATGGAGAAGTTAGCAAGGTTATATGTGAATGAGATACTGACTAGGCATGGAGTACCTGTGTCTATTATATCCGATCGAGACAGTAGATTTACATCTCGGTTTTGGCAGACTCTTCGGAAGGCGATGGGTACTCGCTTAGACTTAAGTACAGCCTATCATCCACAAACAGACGGTCAAAGTGAACAAACGATACAAACCTTAGAAGACATGCTTAGGGCATGTGTGATTGATTTTGGTGGGAGTTGGGATACCCACTTACCATTGATCGAATTCTCTTACAACAACAGTTACCACACGAGCATTGGATGTGCTCCGTTTGAGGCGTTCTATGGAAGGAAATGTAGATCTTCGGTGTGTTGGGCGGAAGTAGGTGAAAGCCAATTGACAGGCCCGGAGATTATCCAAGAGACGACTGACAAAATATTTCAAATCAAGGATAGGCTTAAGGGAGCTCGAGATCGACAGAAAAGCTATGCTGATAAGCGTCGCAAACCCTTAGAGTTCAACGTTGGTGATCATGTCTTATTGAAAGTTTCTCCGTGGAAGGGAATCGTGCGCTTTGGGTAGAAAGGGAAATTGGCTTCGAGATATGTTGGACCATTCGAGATCACTAAAAGAATTGGTCCCGTAGCGTATCGGTTGAAGTTACCTCAAGAACTTAGTGGTGTACACGATACATTTCATGTATCGAACTTTAAGAAGTACTTAGCCGACGGATCCCTTCATGTACCGATTGAGGAGATCAAGATTGACGAGAAAGTACATTTTGTGGAAGAACCAATAGAAATTATGGACAGAGAGGTGAAACAATTAAAGCGCAGCAAGATTCCAATTGTCAGAGTGAGATGGAACTCCAAGCGAGGGCCTAAGTTTACGTGGGAACAGGAAGACCAGATGAAATCCAAGTATCCGCATTTATTCGTGTATACAACCTCAGGACCTAACTCCAGCTGAATTACGGGACGAAATTATCTCAACTGGGGGATACTGTGACATCTGTCACCATCAGGTCCGTCAATTTACTCGGAATACGTTAATTCTTTTTTTTCGCGCATTTATTATTTTGCGTAATTAATTTGTTTTCAAACCGAATCTCGTCGTATCTCCCTTCGTGCCAACCTTAATATTAAATAACGATAATATTATAAAATTTATTTTATTATTATTATTACCGTAAATATTGTTAATAATATTATTAATAATATTATTATTATTATAATTAAGTCCGGGGTTTAAATTGTAATTTAACTAGACTAGAGGGATTAATTAATTTAGAGTATAGGGTCCTAAGTGTAAATATGAATATTATATATATATTAAAAAGAAATGTCAACCCTAATCGTGAAACCCCCCCCCCCCTTTGCCGTCGCTGTGAATTGTCGACTCCTCCCCTTGCGCGCACCATCGAATCAGCCTTATATCTCCGTCGTTAGCCGCCGTCAGTGACTTTTGTGTTGCCGTTTTGCCCCCCGCTAACAAATGGTCGAGGTAAGCCTTGTTTCGTTTCGTTTCGTCAACGTCGGTTGCGGGTTTGGTCCGGGTTTGTGTTGTGGTTGCCGGTGGTTCTCAGCCACGCAGCAGCCACGACTGCTGCGTGTGTGTGCGCGTATGTATACGTTTCGGTGTGTGTGTTTGTGTATATGTGTGTGTATGTCCTTGTATGTTGTATATATGTGTGTGAGCAGCCGCGTATGAATGTATATATATGGTGTGTGTGTGTGAGATTGTATATGTATGTATACATTGCATGTGTGCATAAGTACACATTGTATACATATATATATTAAAGTAATTGAACTATGTGTGTATGTATATATGCATAGCAGTAATGCATAATGTATGCATATCTATGTGTGTGTTTGTGTTGTGCATTGTGGGTGTGCGTCGTGTGTGTGTGTGTGTGTGTTTTGTGTGTGTGCTTGTGGTGTGTGTGAATGCGACTGTAGTGTGTGTGCGAGTGTAGTGGTGTGTGTGTGTTGTGTGTAATGTGTTTGTATTTTGTTTGTGCTGCGATGCATGTCCGGTTGGGTGTGTATGTAATATGTATATGTGTGTGTTTGATTCATGGTCGTGGTGCGTGGTGTGTGTTTCTGTATGGTTGTGGCGTTTGTGCGTGTTAGTTTGTATATATATATAAACATATATATTTGTGTGAGTGTCTGTATTGTATGTATATATATATATATATATATATATATATATATATATATATATATTATATATATATATATATATATATATATATATATATATATATATGCATGAGTTTGCCAATCACATGCATGTATATATATTGTGTTTATGTAATTGTGTGTGTTATTATTATTAGTATTATTATCATTATTATTATTCATAGTATTATTATTATTACTATTATTATTATTATTATTATTATTATTATTATTATTATTATATTATTATTATTATTATTATTATTATTATTATTATGATTACTATTATTATTATTATTATTATTATTATTATTATTATTACTTTTATTATTATTATTATTATTATTATTATTATTATTATTATTATTATTATTATTATTATTATTATTATTATTATTATTATTGTTATTATTTTTACTAATATAGTATGTTGTGTGGTGTGAATTATATATTATATGTGTGAGTTGCACCTCGAACCCAAATCGACCCGAACCGAACCAAAACCGACCGGACTTATCTACTCTCGTTGAAGATGACTAAAAACTAAGTTACAACTATTATAGGTGTTTGATCATTCATTGCCCTCACTCGTTAAAGCGTTTTATTCATTCTTTATCATCACATTCAAGGTGAGTTTCGCGGCCCCGTTTTCATTTTAAACATTTATAAACTAGGGGGAAAAGTATGCTCACCCTTTTTATGCTGTAAACTTATTCAATTCTTTTGGGACTGTTGTGTTTACAGTTTGTAAGTATTTATCTAGTACATGCACGAGTTGTCTTTGTGGTTCTGTATTCACAACTATTTAACTCCGGTGTTGGAGGCGACGGACAGATATTGATAGTACTATTAGGCTGACACCCCCACCCTTGTTTGTTAGTATACTAGTTGGGACTGACAGTGGCCAGGATCGGGCCCTAGGGTGAATATGTTCTGACAAATTCTTTGTGTACGTCGTAGGTTTAGTTGTGATGCTCATGTGATATTACTTGCTTATAACTGTATGCACTCATGTCCTACCAAACTATTACACAGCATCAAGTTTTGTTTATTATTTAAACCTGCGAACTCACCAACATTATGTTGACCATTTTGAGCATATCTTTTAAGGTAACAATTATTGAGGATTGCTAGAGAAGCTGGCCTTAGCATTGACCTTAGTCTTACATTATCTTAAACTTGGATGCTTTTGACATTTGCTTGTTATTCACATTTTGGTTACTTGCTCCCGGGTTGTGGGATTTATACCTTTTGGTTTGTATGACTATGTTTGTCGTGGAACTGACTAACCATGACACAAGTCTCCATTTGTGTCCGGTGACGTCATGACACGTTGACTTTCATTATTTGATGCATCTCTATTAATTAACAATGTGTTATGACGATTCCGTCCGTTACATCCTCGTGTTTCCGCTATAAGCGGGGGTGTGACAATTACCCAATTAAGCTTGTGGGTAGTTTCGGACGTGGTTCTTGACTCAAAGGCCCTTATCAATTATGGATGATACCATTCTTGGTAGGATGAAAGTGTACCGGGGCAAGCAGGTGAAGCCCCCGGTGAGGAGATTGTTTGGGCATCTGGCCCTAGAGGACTACGTGGCGCCCGCTCGCAAAACATGGCGTCACGATGACAGTGACTCGGATATTGAGCCTATAGTTTTTCCCACCGACGATGACGATGACGATGACAGTGAAGATGGTGGAGATACTAGCCCCACTCCATCTAGGCCCACTGCCACTAATATTCCATCTCCACCATCCACATAGGGTGGAACTGAGAGGGCTGCGCTCCATCAAGACTTCCTGCCTGATGAGGAGGAAGAGTCAGATGAGGAGTCGTGGTAAGGACGGTGGGCAGTAAGGTTGTTGCAACGGAGATAGGGATTGCAGCAGTTTGTGGACCCCAGGGTGAGTCCAGGGATGTTGCTACTACTGATAGTAATCCATCATACATCCCTGACCATCCTATCAGCCCAGGGGGAGCATCCTCTTCCAAAGGCTTAAGGAAGAAGAGAATGGCTCAGCCCCATGGAAGTAAGAGCAAGAGGAGGACGATTACCCTGATTACCACCACATCCACCACCTCTACCACAGCTACCACCACCACTACCACACCTCCTACCACCACTACCACACCTCCCACCACCACTACCACACCTCCTACCACCACCACTACAGCCACCCCTTCACCATCCACACCTATTCCACCCCCCATATTCACCACATCCACCACCACTACCACCACCCAACGAGCCGGGACATCTGCTCAAGTCCCACTGAGCCATGGATCCACTCTGCCCTCCATCGGGGTAGAGGAACAGCTAGCCAACCTCAACCGGATGGTGCTAAAGTTGCTAGCCACCGATGAGCACAGAGGTGACAGCTCAACCAGCTTATGGAGCTAAATGCTGCTCAGGCTGAGCAGATTACACAGCTCAGGGAGGAGAATGCTCATTCGGTTAAGAGGATTGAGGATTTGGAGGCAAAGAACAAGCAGATCATGCTCAGGCTGAAAGGATCCCAAGATGAGCCTTTAAAGATCAGGGAAGGTGATGATGATGATGATGATGATGATGATGATGATGATGATGATTCGGATGAAGAAGATGAGGGTGATGAGGAAGGACAGAGTGGAAAGGAGAAAGAGGACGATGATGACGAAAGAAGGTGATGCTGCTGCATCAGCTTCTACTCAGGCTAAAGAGAGGCGTTCTAAGAGATCTCAAGATCAAGGAGACTCATCCTCAGCTCCTCCAGCTGAAGAATTGACCGATCAAGATAAAAGTACTGATTAGATGTGTTGTATTTAAAAACTTTTGTACTTGATTCGTATATTACATTAATGTAACTGATGATTATCTATGTTTAAATGTCTTGATTAACTACTAATGATTGTTGCGTTAAATGTTTAAATCAAGCAGATAAAACTTCAGAGCAAGATGAATACGATATTGCTCCCCTTCAGCAAATCAAGTCTCAATTCACCATGATTCTTGATTTGCAAGGAATCGTGAGAAGGTAAGTGAGCTACACTCCCGAAGAAGGAGAAATTATACACGATCTGACCGACGAGCAACTTGCTGAGATGTTCAGACAGAATCCTGACAAGCTCGTCAAAGACGCTCCAAATGTCGATGTTATAAGTGATGATGAGCTGAATGATGTTGATGCAATAGAGATAGAGGATGTCACGTCTGATCACTATCCAGAGTACACTGACCAAGAGGGAAATGTGATCCCCAACTTGGGTGACACTCTCGGCAGTGCTACATTTGAAAAAGTGGATGGAATTGAGAAAGAAAAAGATAAGGATGAAAGCCAAGCCCAAGCCTTGGATGCAGATGTTGATATAAAGAAGGCCGAATGGGCAGCTTGTTTTGCTGAAATAAGAGCCCAACGCACAGCTCCAAAGCAAAATGCCTACACCAAACTCTACAAAGTCAAGAAACATAGAAGGTGTCTGGCAAGATCATAGCGTGGCCGTATTTTGAGGACTTAAACGTTTATGCTGTAAAAAAGGAGAAGGGAATAGAGTACTTCAGGTATCCTCATGATCTGAAGACTCTACCTGGCGTTGACTTCAACCGACTGGCATGCTTAAATCTGCTGTATGCTGATCCCAGAAAGATGTCAGGTTGGTTTGAAGTTGCATTAAAGAAGGAATACCACATCAGGTGGGTAAACTTCAGACCTCAACAACCGAAGAGGTTTATTCGTAAGTCTGAGGTGGATCCCATATCTGGAAAGCTTAAATACCACTTAATTCGTGGAAAAACAAAAATTTTTGACACATACTCACAACCTAGCCGTATAGAGCGTCCAGAAAGCCTATTCCAAGTTCATAGTTCGCATCTGATCGTTTTCTACTCGTTCTTAACGTTTCTTTAATCGTTAGATTGATCGGGATTGCGTTCTCACTAATTGCCGCACTATTTGATGTGGTTTCACGCCTTATCAGTTGGTATTCCCTACGTACACGGTCCTGACATTCTTTCTTAGAACTAAGGATGAGACCCCTGAGATTCTGAAAAATTTCATCTTAAAGATTGAGAATCAATGTGATCACAAGGTCAAAACCATAAGATGTGATCAAGGAACTGAATTCAAGATCAAATCCTTGATACATTTTGTGGTGAAAAAGGTATTACAAGACAATATAGTGCTCCCAGGACTCCTCAGCAACATTTTGTTGCTGAGAGGAGAAACATGAAACTAATTGAAGCGGCAAGAACTATGTTGTCTGACTTTATACTGCCCATGACCTTCTGGGCAGAGGCAGTGAACACTGCTTGCTATGTGCAAAACAGAGTTTTAGTGGTTAAGACACATGGTAAGACTCCTTATGAACTTTGGCACAAGAGAAAACCTTTCATTGGTTTTATCAGGTCATTTAGATGTCCTTGCACCATCTTGAATACCAAAGATCAAATTGCCAAGTTTGCTGAGAAATCAAATGATGGACACTTTATTGGATACTCTTTTCAAGCTAAAGCTTATAGAGTATACAATCCCAGAACAAGAGTAGTTGAGGAGTCAGCCAATGTGACTTTCAATGAGCACACTCCCAGTGCGAAAGGTTCTGGTCCGGATTGACTATTTGATCTTGATTTAGTTAACAACTGTTTTAACAAATCTTGTGAGAATGTTTCAGGATCCACAGATATACAACCTACAGGTGGTCCTGACCCAAGATTTGATCTAAGAAGACCTTCAAGCTACATATCTTTAGCTCCAGTGCTAACCAATCTTGCAAATGAAGCTTCTACCAGCACATCAATGACAAATCCTGCTGATACCTCTGGGGTGCCTTCAAATTCCAGCTTAGAGGCATAAAACTCTGAGGAAGGAGCTTCAATTGTTGTAGAAAATGGTGTGGTGAAAGTGATCAAGAATTTCTTGATGCTGATAACCACTCCATTGAAGACAACATCAATGATGTCACACACTCATTGAATCAAGTTAATCTTGATAAGTGTGCTAATGTGGAGGGTGAATCTTCCTTCCCAGATCAAAATTTCTCAAATTTAGATCTGTTTAAGCAACTTGCTGTGATCCCTCAACTAAGGATCCACAAGTCTCATCCTACCCACAAACATCATTGGAGATGTTGATTTAGGGGTGAGAACAAGAGGACAAACCCATGAAGCAAATGTTTGTCTTCACTCTTGTTTCTTGTCCCAGATAGAGCCAAAGAAAATTGATGAGGCTCTAAAGGATGGAAGTTGGGTTGAAGCTATGCAAGAGGAGCTGCTTCAATTCAAAAGGCAAAAGGTTTGGAACCTTTGTCCTCTTTCTCAAGGGAAGACTACCATAGGAACCAAATGGGTTTGCAGGAATAAGAAGGATGACAGAGGACTTGTCATCAAGAACAAGGCCAGACTAGTTGTTCAAGTGTATACTCAAGAAGACGGAATTGACTATACAGATGTTTTGCTCCTATAGCAAGACTTGAAGCTGTTAGGATATTCCTAGCTTTTGCTACATCCAAGAACTTCAAGGTCTACCAACTTGATGTCAAGTGTGCTTTTCTTTATGGGGTGATTGATGAAGAGGTGTATGTCAGACAACCACATGGGTTTGCAGATCCTGATCATCCTGATTATGTCTGCAGGCTTGATAAAGCTCTTTATGGGCTGCACCAAGCACCAAGGAAGTGGTATGAGACTCTATCTCAGTATCTCTGTTAGCATGGCTACAAAAGGGGTACTATAGATGGAACTCTATTCATCAAAGGAACATGAAATGACATAAAGCTAGTTCAAGTATATGTAGATGACATTATGGGTCAACTAATCCAAAGCTCTGCAAAGACTTTGAAAAGCTGATGAAGGACAGGTTTGAAATGATGTCATGGGGAAACTCAATTTCTTTCTAGGAATTCAAGTGAAGTAAGTTGACAATGACATCTTTATAAGTCAGTCAAAGTATGTACAAGACATACTTAAGAGATTCAACATGACTGATTGTAAGGTTGCTAAGACACCCATAGCCAAAAATAACTCCCTTGGACCTGATCTTGAGGGAGAGTGTGTTGATGAGCATCTCTACAGGGCAATGATTGGGTCTCTTATGTACCTCACAGCTAGCAGGCCAGATATTATGTTTACTACATGCATTTGTGCAAGATATCAAGCCAACCTCAAGATGTCACACCTGGTCACTGTCAAAAGAATTTTAAGGTATCTCAAAGGTGCTCCATCACTTGGCCTTTGGTATCCATAGAATTCTGACTTTAATCTGTATGCTTATACAGATAGTGACTATGGTGGCTGCAACATGACTGCAAAGTCTACATCAATGGGATGTTAATTTCTTGGTGGAAGAGCAGTCTCTTGGCAATGTAAGAAACAATCCTGTGTGTCTGCATCAACAGCTGAGGCTGAATACATTGCTGCTGCAAGCTGCTGTGCTAAAGTGCTTTGGATTCAAAATCAGATGCTGGACTATGGATTCAACTTTAACGAGACTCCCATCCACATAGACAACAACAGTGCTATCTCCATCACAGAAAATCCTGTGCAACACTCAAGGACGAATCATATCAATATCAGGTATCACTTGATTAGAGATAACTTTGAAAAGGGATTAATCAAACTAGTCAAAGTTAACACAAATGAACAATATGCTGATCTGTTCACCAAAGCTTTTGCATGAGCAGAGATTTAAATATCTTGTATCAGCTATTAGGATGATTAACTTTGAATAGCTTTTCTTAAAACTTAATCATATTATTTCTAAAACCTGTGTGTCCTAAGTTGTCTCTTTTATCACCTTCATAAGCCCTTGTTTTCTTTGGAAGAAAATCTTTTCAAAAGACTATTCTTAGATTTTTGAAAATTTTGATCTCATTTCTTTTCTGAAGATTTAAAATTACCTTTGGAAGAAATTTATGTCTTAGTAAAAAAATAACTACTTCAGTAATTTGACCTTCGGAAAAAATTTCCGAAATATCTTCCGAAGCTTAAAATCAACTTATGTACTCTGTATGTTTTCAAAGAACAAGTTTCTTCCGAATGCAATTTACCTTCGGAAGTTTTTATTCTCCTTAGAATAAAAATCTTTGAGTGTTAATTATCTTCCGAAGCAAAATTCTCAAAAACCTCTGAAATTTCTTCCGAAGCCAATTTGCCTTCGGAAGCTTTTTCTTCAGAACTTCCGAAGCAAATAACCTTCGGAAGATTTCTCGACTTTCAAGAAAACTACTTTTTGGGCAAAAGTAAACTACTTTTCAGAAAAGTTTATCATCTTTCATTAACTTTGTCTCAAATCCTTTTCACGTAAATACCCAGCGGTTCCCCCCTCTTTCACTATCTTCCTCAATTACACTATTCCTTAAACCTAAATTCTCCTAAACCGCCTTTGTCCTTCATCTTCCTTCATCCTTAAGCTTCTCAAAATGGCCAACCTAAACTGCATAAACAACCTAGATTTCTCCATGCAACTTCACAGGCAACACAACCAGGTTGCTCTGTTAAGCTCTGAGAAAGATGAAAGTTTCTTAGAGATTTGCCATTTCTTAGCTCTATCCAACTACTTCACCTCCCTTACCATTGATCCTACTCTCTATAAGGATCATCTGCTTGAATTCTGGAAGACCTGCCAAGAGGTCATCATGGATGGGGAGAAGGCACTGTCTGCCACGGCGCAGGGGAGGGCAATCTTCATCACTCCGGCCATCATCAACACTAACTTGCAGCTGGATGATGAAGAAGGTGAGATGTCCTTCCCAAAGGAAGCTGTAAATCATTCCTTTGAGCAGATAAGCTATGAGGGAGATTTCTCTGTAAAGACTTTCAGGAAAGGGAAGGTCTCATCCTAGTGGAAATACCTGTTACATGTGGTTATCCACATCTTGTCAAATAAACATAGAGGGTGGGACCAGATTCCTAAGGATCTCTCCTTCATAGTACATGGAATGGTTCAAGGGGTCAAGTTCAGGTACTCGCAGTTTGTTTATACCAATTTGCTTGCTAACTTGGACTCCTTAGAGTATTATATGTTTCTTAGATATGTTCAATACATTCTCAACTGTGAACTAGGCTCACAGTTGAGGGAGACAGATAATATTCTTAAATTGGAACAAATGAAGCCCGACATCTTTAAAATTATGAAGAAGCCAACTGTAGGCTTCTTAGGGTTAGAAACAGCCCTTGTCCCAAAAATGTTAGAGCTCATTGCTCAAGGTGACAACCTAGTAACACAAGCTAGTGTTGAACCCACACCTTCTACCTCCCAACCACCAAAAAGACCACAAATCACCCTCACCTACCAAAGAAAATCCAAACAAACCCCTGCTCAAGCTATTGAGTCTGTGCAGGCCCCCATACAGTCACCCATACAGGAGGAAGTGGACACTAGAGCTCCCACTTCCCCTGAGGAGAAAACCATTCCCATCTCTTCAAGAATCAGTGGTGAGGTTCTTATGCTCACCCTGATGAGCTCACAAGCCCAACTGCCTTAAGACTTCACTCTGAGTCTCTACACTGAAGTGAACAACCTTCAGGGGATAGTTACCATCCCCAGCCTTTAGACTTAAATCAACCCATTCCTAACCTCTCATTCTATACTGATAAAGACTTAGGTTTCAGTGAGTACCATGAGTCTCTCTACTCTTCCCCTACTCAAAGAGAGATGAGTACTCCTGAGTCTCCTTTGTCTAGCCCACATCAGTCACCTATCACTGAGGTGGATCTTCCCGACCCTGTTCAGAAGCTCCATATGAAAGAGGCTCTCACTTCTGCAAGTGATTACATCACTAAGACCTCAACCATGGCAACTCAGCCCATTGACACTTCAATTGAGGCTGTCAATGTTCAGAGGAAATCTAGCAGCCAAGAACGTGAAGCTGGTGGTGAGAGAGAGGATTCTGGTCCAGTCATCTCATCCCCCAATGATTCTTCTGAAGCCAAGAACCTGAAGCTGGTGGTGAGAGATAGGATTCTGGTCCAATCATCTCATCCCCCAATGATTTATCTGATGAAGATGAGGGGACTCTGAGACTAAAGGTGCAAAAACTGTCAAAAACATGCTCCTATTTAGTCTCTAAGGTTAGTCACCTTGAATCTAAGGTGACTACCCTGCACAATAGGGTCAATGATCAGCAACTTGAGATATCTTAACTCAGGGAGAAACTAGCTAGGAGACCTTTAAGGAGAGCTCAACCAGGAACACAAGAACCTGTGAATATGATTGACCTAACTCCTAGCTCACCTATGCAGGAGGGTGGTGCTACCAAAAAGGGGGAGAAAGTCATTACTGTAACAGAACCTGGGAGTTCTTCAGGGAGTATGGACATTGAGGACTCACCATCCTCACTTGCAATTGTGCATACTAAGCAACTTCCTCAAGTTCACATTGATGTGGACATTATACACTCTGTCATTAGGAGTCTCTTTGAGGAAGGCATTCCTAGGGCTATGTCATCCCCACCTCAAGGAACTTCAAACTACATTATTGGGTGGAGGTATGATTCTGATAGAAGAGCCCTCATTCTTCAAAGAGTTCAAGGGCAGCAAGAAGTATTCAATTTTCAGACCTTGAACTACTATGAAGGTCTTGACCTGATCAACATGCCACTTGTCAACCCAAGTCAATCAAGACAAGCTGACAGGTTAGCACTCAGGATTCAAGACAAAATTACTGAAGAGTTAAGTCTTAGAATGAGACAAAGGCAATCAGGTAATGTCATTGGTCAACTGGATGTTAAGGCAGATCCTGAGATTAGCTTCAAAGGGAAAACCTTGGCTGAAGGCCCAGTGATAGAGCCTGAGAGCTCTGTCACACCAACAACTGCTTCAGAAATTCATCCCCTCAATGAAACACCTGCTAGTGAAGGTGTCTCACAACCTCTCTCTGGCCAGAGCTTGGATGCTACACCAAGCAATGAAGGGCAAAGCTCTCTCCACCCTGTATCACAAAGGTTTGTGGGTGACAAAGGGAAAAGGATTCTAATTCCTGAGGAGATTGAGGAGGAGGAGAGAAAGAGGAAGAGGATGCTAAGGGGAGAGAGTTCCTCTGGGTCTTCAGGCTTTATGCAAGCTGCAATCAGGGCTACCCCAGACCAAACACTCAAGATGATGAGTTGAGGGCAGTCAGGATTACTTACCTGCAGACCAGGAACTATGACATAGATGAGATTATATCTCTCCCCTTAGAGGACCTAAATGAACTGGCTGACATGGAAGTGTCAAGAGAGATGAAGGAAGCAAAGGATCCAAGACTACTCCAATTCAAAGAGGAGAAGAGAAAGAAAAGGTTATACAAGCATGTTCCTACTCTCTCCCCAGTTCAAGAATGTCCTGTGCAAGAGGCTGTGGCAGCTACACAAGAACCTCAGGTAGACAAGAAAACAGATAGAGAAAACATGATCAACTACCTGAGTACCACAGGTCTCTACCAGGCATCTGCACTTCTTCCCTTGTCCTTTGAGTACATTGAGTTTGAGTATCTCAAACAACATGAACTTCAAGTGCTCAAAGAACAAAACGCAACAAAGAGAAAGATGAGGGAAGATGTTGCAAAGTCAAGAGCCATCATCCAAAAAAATATGAAGATGTTTGCTGACAGACAAAGGATGATGAGCTTCTTGAAGCTGTATGGATTCTCCAGAAGGAGACTTGGCTCTTTGTCTCTATCCACAATGGATGAGCATATCAGGGTAATCAAGCAGAAGATCAAGAGTGGAGAGCTACTAGACTTACACTCCCCTCCAAGTCAAGCTCCACCTAAAGTGGAGGTTAAGGTTGAACAACCTGAGACAACACAACCTGGACCTCCTGCTGAGCCTCAGCAAGCTTCATCTTTTGATCCACAGCAGGGTCAAACTCCCTCTCCTACTGAACTTGTGAGGGAGGAACACAAAACTGAGCAAGACAAGACTGATCAACAAGGTGCTGCAGACTAGTCTTCTCAGTTAAAGTCTTCTAAGAGGAAGAAGAGGATGGCTTCCAAATCAAATTCAAAGAAGAAGAAGAAGCCTGAATCATCCACCTCTACACCTCAGGCTGAGTCAGATCAACCTGAGGAAGTGCATGAAGAGGCAGCCCAATCAACTAGAATTCAAGTGGCTCCTCTTGCAGCTGAGAGACCCATCTTATCCTGGACCTTCACAACTAATCCAGAGAGATGGCATGTGATCAGAGATAAAGGTGTTGGAAATGTCTCCACATGGCAAGACTTATTCAACCTATCTCTGCATGATCTCTTTGAAATGAGAAGATATTATGAGAGTCTGAGTGATCCTGACCATCTGATGAAGAAGGGCATGGTCATCATCATTATGAGGACTGTCAACAGCTGAAAATCTTCAAATGTTTTGATAGCATCAGCTTAGGTGGAGTTTATAAGGATTCCTATAAGTCTGATGCAGCCAAAACATCCAAAGTCTCTCTGCATGCATGCAGTGAAGAACAGAAGTAGAAATGCTTCAGAAGTTTTACACCATGCACTAGAAATATTCTAACTGTAAAATCTTCCGAAGCCAAGACCAACATCTTCCGAAGCCAAAAGTGAAGTCTTCCGAAGCTTCAAAGACAAAGTCTTCCTAAGCGAAAGAGTGATGACAGATTTCTTATGAAGACTTTTAGAGACATGCTTTTATCTGATGTACTTTACCATAAAGCTGGACCACCTTTCTGCTGCAACTCTGTAAAGTCACCAACTTACATGAGTTGGTGAAAAGGTCCATGCTTTTGGTAACTGTACATTGAGGTCTTGAGTCTGTGCTTTCTACTTTATGTACTTTTATCCTTTTTGTAATATATTAGGATGTGAGCTATGGCATGTCATAGTCACTAGTCAAAAGGCAAATCTGCCTTTTGACTCTACATTTGATTTTGTAGTTGTCTAGTCATTTCTATCTATCTGGCTTTCATAGTATGGCTGGCTGTAGGATGTAGTATAAAGTATCTCAAGTACTTGTAACTTTCCATCGTATGCTTTGTAACATTTGTAATAGAACTTGAGAAGCAATATACGGCGTTCTTGAAAACCAATTACTTGTGTTGTTTGCCATCTTGTTCTGTCTCATCTTTACTTGTGTTCTTAGCATCTTTCACTAAAATTTAACCAGTTCCCTATTTGATATGTTAAGTGTGCTAAGCAACTCTCCTCATGTGTTGTTGTGTTATAAGTGCATACCCTTCACCGTTCCTGCAAAAGGTGAAAGCGGTGATGCAATGTAAGTCTCCAAAGACGCCATCTGAGATTCAAAGTTTCATGGGATTGGCGGGCTATTACAGGAGATTCATCCAAGACTTCTCAAAGATAGCTTCTCCACTGACCTAGTTGACCCGTAAGGACGTGAAGTTTGTTTGGGATCAAGAACAAGAGAAGGCATTTGAAGAGCTAAAAACGAGGTTGACGCAAGCTCCAATCTTGACACTACCCAAAGGAAGCGAAGGCTTGGTTGTCTATTCGGATGCTTCTTACTCGGGGTTGGTTTGCGTGTTGATGCAACGAGGGAAGGTTATAGCCTATGCATCCTGACAGTTGAAAATCCATGAGGCTAATTACCGTACTCATGATTTGGAGCTAGCGGCTATGGTCTTTGCGTTAAAGATTTGGAGGCACTACTTATATGGGACAAAGTGCACTATCTTCACCGGCCACAAAAGCTTGAAGTACTTCTTTGAGCAGAAGGATTTGAACATGAGGCAGAGGAGATGGCTGGAGCTTATCAAGGATTATGATTGTGAGATCCATACCATTAGGGCAAGGCCAACGTAGTGGCGGATACCCTTAGCCTCTAGGAGAGACCCGAGCCAATCTAGATGAAGGCTTACCACTTGGTGATGACCCCCGATGTGATGACACAGGTCAAGGAATTCCAAGATGAGGCGTTGAAAGAAGATTGCCTTAACTCCGAAAGGATGAGAGGTTTAGTCACGGAGTTGGGTGAAAACACTCTCAGAGTTAGAACCCGTTTTGGACGGATGTGGATCCCTCGTTATGGAGATCTACGAGGGCGAATCATGAATGAAGCTCATAAGACTCGAAACTCCATTCATCCCGGTGCTACGAAGATGTATCATGATATGAAGAAAGATTATTGGTGGCCGGGTATGAAGCGTGAAGTAATGGAGTATGTGAGTAAGTACCTTACATGCTTAAAAGTGAAGGCGGAGCATCAGAGCCATACGATAAGATCCAACATTGGGATATACCCAAGTGGAAGTGGGAACATATCACCATGGACTTTATCACGAAGCTACCACGTACCGCAAGGGGGTACGATGCTATATGGGTGATTGTTGACTGCCTGACGAAGAGATCTTACTTTCTACCGATCCGTGAAACTTATTCATCTGGGAGGTTAGCGGATCTATTCATCAAGGATATTATCACTTGTCATGGTGTACCAGTGTCTATTGTGTCTGATCGTGACACCTGGTTTACATCCAAGTTTTGGAAGAGATTTCACGATGCAATGGGGATGAAGTTACATATTAGTACAACTTATCATCCTCAGATGGATGGTCAGTCAGAGAGAACTATACAAATGCTTGAGGATATGCTGCGTACATGCATTATTGATTTTGGTAGAAGTTGGGACGAACACTTACCGTTAGCTGAATTCTCATATAACAACAGTTATCATGCCAGCATTGGTATGCCACCATATGAGATGTGACTGGGTGTGAGAATGATATTCTCTGTTGATGTGAATCAACAAGGACCAAATATGATGATCAACTCAATGATTGTAGGGCGGAATCAAACAATCAATGAACATTGAATGCAAGAAATACTCATAAATGCTCTTTGTATTAATGAAGGTGATCGGTGGGTTTGAGCATTAAACAGTAAAAATACACCTTGAGAACATAAGACTAAACAAAATAATCTGATTTTCTATAATGTCTATCAACAGTCACCTCACATACGAGTATTTCTATTCTATTTATAAGCTGACAAGATGCCTTTTACAAAAAGACTAAACTACCCCTGACCTATACATCAGAGAACTAGTCTAAGTACAAAATTCTTCATCAGCATTTCTTTTGTTCATCCTCATTAACTAATGTGGATGTTGTGATCTTCATCACCATTTCATTTTCTTCTTCAGCATTAGTGTTTGGTCATCAGCATTAACAAATGCGGATGAACAAACACTTAAGCGCATTTGTTGGTCAACATCCGCATTAATAAATGCGGAGTACAAAATACTTGTCAGCATTTGTTCGGCTATCCGCATTTGTTAATGCTGAAGAACAAACCCTTATCAGCATTTGTTCTATGGTCATCCGCATATGCAAATGCGGTTAGCCGACACTTGTCCTCTATTCTTTATGCACATTCTTCATCGGTATTGGTTCTTGGACTTGTGGGATTTCCAGCAGAACAACCATCAACCCACCACTTGAATTGGCATGTATGATCCTTCCTGGGTCCAACAATACTCCCCCTAAAGATTATACAGCCTAAGTACTTCAAGGGTTTGATGGTGGATGAGATTATGAGGATTTTGCTAAGTCTTGTGCAGTTGGAGAGGAGACCAGTGGTTCTGTGAGTGATGGATCCAAAATGGCCTTTATCATGTTGACAAAGTCATTGGCTTCAGACATCTTTTCTCTTTTCCATACATGAATCTTCATCTGGCTCATAGTGTGAATGACTTCAATGGGCAGCTTTCTCAATGAAATTGGCTCCCAGATGGACACTGTTGAGAGTCCATCCCTATGAATCAGAAGATATCCGTCCACATCTACCTCTAGCTTTACAATATTTCCCAATTACAAGGGAGTCTTCTTCTTCCTCCTCTGCTCTCTCTTGGCAGTGATTCTATCAAATGCCATCTTCAAAATCTTTATGCACTTTAAGAAGAAGTGCATGTCTGCTTCTCCTAGCTTATTGTTTATCTCTCTGAAGTGCCTTGTGTATACGTAGTGGATATAAGTTTCATCTAGCAATCTCACTTCATATGCACTAAATAATCTAATTTCAGCACCTTTGTTTCCTCCCCATTTCATTCAATCACCAATTCATATGTCTTTTCATCATAATAGACATTTGAGATTGGTTTGGAGGAATGAGTTCCAGCCACCATCTTTCTCTTTAATGATTCTGTTGGTTTCACCTTATTCTAAGGGAATACCACTTCTTTAGCTGGTTTTGTCTTTTTCTTCTCATAGGGTTAACAAAGGATCTATCTTTCCTCATGCAAATATCCTTAAGAGATTTGAAGTTGTCTGTTCTTTTAAACATTCTCTGAATATCTTCAAACTCATAACCCCTGAACATAGTCTTATGATTAATCAATTCTAGATTAGCTAGTTCTTTTAGATCATGGATCTCCAGGGATTTAACCAAACCAGAGTACTCTGTGAAGAATTGGACTAACCCTGAGATCCTTTCGACCATAAACATGTTCCAGTCACAGTCATACTTACAGGAAATTATCTTCTGATCAGTCTTGCCCTGGCGAGTAGACACACCTCTGATCATCTCTGCAGTGGTGAGCCCTTCTTGAAGTTTTAACTGTGAAGGCTCTACAAACCACTCAGGATATTTGTGCAAAACAGGTGCCAAAGAGTCATGATCTCTATGAGTGAGCTGCATGTCTTGTGCTGACTCTGGTTCTTGGCTTTTTACTGGTTAATTCTTCTTCTAGTTTCTTTATCCTTTCTTTCTTTTCATTAATCAACCTAAGGATGGAAACCCTTAGGGTATTTGTCTTTATGTTGCCCAGTTTTCTCTTTGTGAATCCTTGATCAGACAGATAGTCCTTCATTTCCCTGTTAGTCATACTGTAGGAATCAGGATACAGTGGTTGAGAAGTTGCAGTTTGCTTGGCCTTTGGAAAGGATTTGACCACTGAAGCTTTGGGTAAAAGAGTCTTTTCATACTCAGTCTCATGTGTAAGGTCCAACAGTTTGTTTAGATTTTCTTCTTCTGCTTTCATTCCCTCATAAGTCAACCCGAATAACTCATCAGGATCATACCCGTGGTTAATCAAGAACATGGCCTTCACCATCAGATCATCAGATATGGCTTTCTCTACCATCTCCTGTACTGATGACTCCTCCTTCATAGGGATTTCACTAGCTATTGGTTCATCAACCACATAGCCACCCTCTATCTCTCCTTCTTCTAAATCAATGAATTCAGCCTTCTTTTTCAATTGGTCTTTAGCTTTTTCATGTTCTTCTAAGAATTCAGCAATGGCTGCAAGGCTATGGGGGTCATCTTTTTGCTTTTTCTTGATTGGTTCTTCTTCTACTATTGGTCTTTTGCCCTTTGCCTTTTCAGATAAGTATTTCCTCCTTCTGGTATAAGTTTGCATTCATGAACCAGATGAGGTTTCAGCCATTTCAGCTTCTTGTGGCACTTTTTCAGTCTTTGTCTTTTCTATTTCATCAGGAGCAGTTGCTGATTCTTCTCTCTGTTATTGTTCTTCACATAATTTTCTTATCAGCTCCTTTTGTTCATCAGACAATGATACATCAGGCATAATTTGCAGACTCAATTCCATCTCAATTAGGACAGAAGATTGAGGAATGACTACTATTGGTTCAGTAACTTGCCTATGATCAACAATGAAGTCACAGAACTCATCATCTATAATGAATTCTTCTGCAGTGAAGATGTCAAGGACTTTAATCATTTCACTGAATTCAGACTCTTCAGCGTGAGTTTCTTCTTGTTTGCTTGTGTAGATCACCATTACCAAGCTAGATTCATCATGTTTTGATTCACTAGTTTCTGCCCCTTTCTCTGACTCAGTGAATTTCATCCTTTTAGCAGGAGGGGAGTTATCACCACTCTCCCCTGATGAACCTTCATCATTTTCATCTTTATCACTTTCTCTTTTTCTTTTCTCTTTTCTTTTATCTCCCTTATCATCTTTCTCCATTTCTGCTTCTCTTTTAATTATGACTAGCAGCTCTAACTCAAAGACTCTCTTATTTAGAGATTCTATATGTTTCGGCAGGTCTATGATAATATCAGCTTGATCTTCAATCAGCCCTTCCTGTTCTTCCATAGCAATGGTTTGGATGGCTAAAGTGTCAACATGACCACTTACTTCATCCATTGTATACTGAAGAGCAGCCTTTAAACTTTTTATCTCATTTTCTTTCTCTTTCTCCTCAACCTCATACTTTTCTTTCATGTCTTTTAACTCTTTTTCTTTTTCATCCAATTCCAGATGTCTATCTTGAATAATGCTAGATCTACTATTCAGCAGTTTCTCCATCTTTGCTACTTTTTTCAGTAGTTCAGAGATCATCTCATCTTTCTCATCAGGCTTGTTTACCTCTGATTCAACAACACTTTCAGATGGAACAACCTCAGAAGTGACCTGCCTAACAGGCATCTGTCTTTGATGATCCTCCTCATCAGATGATGATTTGGATTCCTCTGAAGAGTTGGCAGAATCACCATACTCAACAGGCTCAGTAGTAGCATGGGATGATTGAACCGGAGATATAGGAGAATGATGGATTGATGAAATATAGGGTGAGTGTATGGGTGATATATGTGGAGAGATGATGAGTTGTGATTGTGGTGATGGGATTGGTGATCTTTGTGGTGATGGTATTGGTGTGGGCATAAAAGGAGAGGCTATATCAGCTTCATGGACAGAAGGCCCAGTGTGAAGATCACCCCTACATCAACCTGGGGTGACACTGGCCTCTGACCTTCATCCCTTTCAACAACATGCTCATCAACAGTTTGTTGATCATGAGCAGTTTGTTCTTCTTCTTGATCAGGCTCATCAACAGGAGCCTCTTGTTCTTCTACTTGTTCATCTGGATTAATCTGCTGCATCATTTAAGGTAACAATGGAAAGAATGTTCCACTGTAAAAGTTCCTAGGGTCCCTCTTCTTAATGTACTTGTAGGACTTGGCATTATAATAACGGATATCCATCACAGGTCCTTTAGGTACAATTTCCTGGAAAGCTTCATTGATGAGGCATTGCAAGAACCTTGGGTACATAAGGAACATATGTCTTCTTCCTTCCTGAATGTTTGATACCAGACCATTAAACACATAAGCAGACATGTTAATGGCCTGTTAGTGCACAGAGCACATATAGCAGATGAGGTAGTCATTGGAATGTCATTCCATTTAGTCTTCCTCTTTGACAGACAATTTGGTATAGATGAATGAGGAACCTCCATTGTAAGTCAACTAACCCCTTCATAATCTGCTTGCCTTCATATCCTCCCTCATATCCAATGTTGGCAAATAAAGTAGTAATATCATCATCTTCAAGTTCTAAGGGAGTGTTGGTATCATCACCAAACTACAGACACTGTCTCACAGTTTGTTCAGTAATAGCTGTAGATATATGTGTACCTAGTTTCTGAGCTTAATGTAATATGTCTTTATTGTCTTACACATATGTAATTGAATGGATATTTAATGAAATACAATGTGTGGTTGTGCTTATAATGTTTATTATTTCATTGTTTAGTAGTTTAACGCTTATTGAACTACTATATAGGTTTGTGGTTGTTTGAATGAATCTTAATAATGTAATGATTAATAAATACATTCAAACTTAGTAATATGAAGTTCTCATGCGAATGGCCCATGCTAATGAACCATACGCATGAACAACTTCATGCGAATGACTCAGTCGCACGACTGAACCAGGAGACTGGATCAGTCGCACGAGTGTAACATGAGATTGACTCAGTCGCACGACTGAACACTCAGTCGTGCGAATGGATCAACCGCATGGCTCAATCACACGACTGAACCATGCTAATGGTTCAGTCGCCCGAATGAGAAACCCTAACCTATAAATACCACTTAATTCGTGGAAAAAGAAGAAGAATCAAGAACACTTCGACTACATACGTACCCTAGCCATCTAGAGACCTCTAAGAACATGTTCCCAGTTCATAGATCGCACTAGATCGATTCCATATCGTTCTTAACGTTTAGATTCAATCCATAATAGTTTCTACGTGCGTTCTCACTGATTGGATCGCCAATCAAATAGGATTCCACACTATTTGATTCGGTATACACATTAATCAGTTAGTATTTCGTTCAATACATGATCCTAACAAGTGGTATCAGAGCTTTGGCTCTTGATTTACGTGTGATTTAGTCGTTTTTTATACAAAAATTGTGTTTTTTCACTAAAAACGCAATCTTTTCGTGTCAAACGGTGTCTTAGACGTCTCCTCTTCGTAAAGTTTAGTTTTTCCGACATACGGCAATTAGGGTTAGTGAAAATTCGTGTTTTTGCGGCCAAAACACCTTAAACCTACGAATTTTTCGAAATCCAGCAGCTTCAGTCGCACGATTGACTCAATCGCACGACTGGATACATACGCATCCCTCATACGCACGATTGAACCCATTCGTACCTCCATTCGTACGACTGAGCAGTCTATTCGCATTGTTCAACCGCACTTGTTCATTCGCCCGACTGAGCCATCCGCATTATTTCAGTCGCACGATTTAACCATCCGCATTGTTCAATCGCACGAATAGTCCAATCGCACACCTTCATTCGCACACGTGAAACAGTTTGTTCCAAAGACTAAAGTTGATAGTAATGGAGGACCAATACTCATCATTCATAGTAGGGAGAGATTCAAGGATTCAAAACCTACTGCTTCTGGAGAATGAAGTGGGGAATCACAACAAACCCCCTAAGCTAATCACGTTAGATGAATTCCCACACTGGAAGCAACGTTTCGAGATCTACTTAAATGGAGTAGATCCCAATATGTGGGAATCAATTAAGACGGGGTATAGTATGCCAGTAGGTGCTGATGGAGTCAAACTTACACTAGGTGACATGACTAATGGACAAAAGGTCAAGTACAATGCTGAAAAGAGAGTTTATGCTCTGCCTACTCAGTCAATTCCTAAGGACATCTTCCATCAATTTTTTGAGAACAAGCAAGCAAAGAAGCCGTGGGTTGAATTGGAAAAACAGTATGACGGGAATGCGTCACTAAAAGCTCTAAAGGCTAAAGAGTTGAAGAAGGAGTTCGACAACTTCTCATCAATGGGTAATGAGAGCTTGGATGACGTCATCGATCGGTTCTACCACTTGATGAGTGAGTTGCACTCTCATGGAGTTACAACGACCATGGAGGACAAGGTGTCAAACTTTGCAGATGGGTTGCCAGAGAAGTGGGTTTCCTTTGTCTCCAATCTCAGACAGAATGGTATGCTAACGAAGTTAGATATAAATGATTTCATACTGAAGCTGAGAGAGGAAGCATTAAGGATGAAATACAGAGCCCAAAAGTGTTCTTATGCTTAGAATCCGGCACTATACAACGCGACTCCACAAGCCAAAACGTCTCGAGCACCACTTCAGACAGCTTTTGTGTCAAGTTCAGCTGGTCCTTCTCAAGCCTCTACTTCAGGGTCAGAAACGTCAGGGTCGTCTGGTACCCAATACATTGCACCTGAAGCAAATGCTACAAAACTGAAGACCGAGAATCTCGGTAATGTGACAGTAGAAGTAGCAAGAGAGCACATGGATCTCTTAGCAGCTGTAGTCCACTCCTATGATGGACTAGTTGCTGGGAGAATTGGGAACTACCATCTGGCAGACGAGGACTACGAGCAGGTAAATGAGATAGAGCTGGAAAGGATGGATATAATGTGGGCCTTAGCAAGTGCTGTCCGGAGAGCTAAGAAGTTTGTTAAGAAGACCAGACAAAACTTGGTTGCAACTAAGGACACTACCTTTGGTTTCGAAAAGACCAAGGTGACCTGTTTCAACTGTGGCGAAAAGGGGCACTTCAAACGAGAGTGTGTGAAGCCCAAGAAAACTGGAAACGGGAATCCATTCTTGTCCTTCAATCGTCAAGATAAGCCAACTAGCAGTCCTATTTCATCAAGCAAGGATCCTAAAGCCTTGACTGCCCATGATGATGAGGGACAGGACTGGAGCTTTCGGTTTGTCTCTCCGAGAGAATCCAACATTGCTAGTGTTGAGGATTTAGATGATGATTCAGCTAGTGAAGGAGATATTGCAGTGGAACTCGCGATGTCAAACACTAAAGAGACTGCAACTATGGTCAATTACATGCCTGAAGAAGGGACAACTACAACAACGTCAGAATCACCAGAACCAGAAACACCAGACTTTGCTTTGATGGTTGATTCATCAGAACCTCCTCAGGTAAGTACTACTGACCAACTTTTCAATAATCATGCTTGTTCTGATTGTAATAAATTTAGGGAGAGCATTGACTTGAAATTTTCTAGGTTATTAGATCATAATGATAGCTTAGTAAAGGACTTGCAACTGTGCACTGAAGCTAACAGAGTTCTAAAACAAAATGAGCACAGTTACAAAGAAAAGATAGACCTATTGAACAAACAGCTTAGGGAAACAGAAGTAGTAGCCTTTAACCAAGCTAATGACATTAGGTACTATCTTAACTCCCTAGAAGACACTAAGAAACAAAAAGCAGTTTTAGAAGTAGAAGTTAATTCATTAAAGCAAAAACTGCATAGTTGGACAAGATCATCTCATATTGTCCAACACATAGTGAGAGAGCGTAATAATGGGGAGGGTTTGGGATATAAAGTGGTTCCACCACCACCTGAGACCTTGATGAACACCAAAAGTAAACCAATCAATAACAATCCAATCAAGGATCATGTGTGTCCACTCCTCTTGTAAGTGTTCCAGATTCCACATGTACATCAAATGAATCTGGAACTAAACAAAAGGAGGTCACGTCAAAGGCAAAAGGTAAAATGCCTTGTGTTAATCTGGAAAAAGAGTTTGAAAAGGTTAATATAAAGTCTAGTTCAAACACAGTCAAATCTGAACCTAAAAAGACCATTAATGTTAACCAATCACGTGTTTCATGTCAAAGTCCAGATAAACAAAATGGAAAGGATGTTAAAATTGTTAAAACAATTAAATTTGTTAAACAAGATAAAACATCTAAAGAAGTAGAGTCAAAACCCAAACAGAACAATGTCACTCGGGTGTCACACACGTCTCCACAAAAACAGTTAAATTATAAAGTTGATATCAGGTCATGCTACAACTGTGGAGAGAGCGGACACATTGCGTCTAATTTTCCTTACTATCAGACTAGGTAGAAAGTTGAACTTCGGGAACCAAAACCTAGGTCTTCTAAGAGGAGCTCAATGACTCCACCTAGAAGAGCTAGTGAACCTAAAGTTCAACCCATTAGCCAGTCGTCTGTTTATCACAAACATGCCTTACACAAAGCTGGTTTATGGAAAGAAAAATCAACCTCAATGTCTGATAATGAGGACAAGAAGACACCGGAGCTTCCCTCACCATCTAATGGTCAATGGATTGAATTTATGATGTGTGATGCCTCTGGGAGGCTTGGGTCCCTAATCTGAACTAATGTTTTCAATTGAATGTGCAGGGTGTTCGCTATAGTGCTGAAACCAACACGTGGATTGTCGATAGCGGAGCATCCAGGCACATGACTGGGAACTGGGCACTCTTATCAAACGTCAAACAAATAAAAGGAGGCCATGTTTCATTTGCTGGAAACAAAGGAGGGTATATCACAGCTCAAGGGGAAGTGGGAAATCAGAAAGTGAAGTTTGATAAAGTAAACTATGTTTAACAACTTCAAAACAACTTACTTTCTGTATCTCAAATATGTGACAAAGGCTTTAAGGTAATATTTGACAACAAGAAGTGCTATGTCCTGAAAAAGGACTATGTGATCCCGAAGGACCAAGTCTTAATGTCTGCCTCAAGATATAATGACCTTTATGTCTTGGATCTTTCAAAGGCCTCCACAACAGATCATCAAGTTCAGTTCTTCTTGTCAAAGGCTACTGAGAAGGACTCCATCTCCTGGCATCGGAGAATGGGACACATTAATCTACGGAAGATGAATCACTTGATCCAGAATGATCTAGTGAGAGGAGTTAAAGTCAAAAACTTCCAACTTCCGGATTTTAGTGTGGCGTGCAAGAAAGGCAAACAGACGAAGAAGTCTCATAAGGAAAAGAACGTTCATTCCATCAAACTTCCTTTTGAACTTCTTCACATGGAACTGTTTGGTCTAGTCAGTACAAGAAGCATTGCAGGCGACTTGTACTGTTATGTGGTTACTGATGACTACTTAAGATTTTTTGGGTAATGTTTCTGAAATCCAAATAGAAACATTTGAGTTTTTCAAGGAATTAGTAACTACACTGGAGTCTCTCTACAAGCTGAAGGTAAGACAGGTACGCTCAGACAACGTAACCGAGTTCAAGAATCAGTGGATGGAGGCTTACTACAAGGAAAAGGGAATTGTGCACCAGTTCACCTCTGCCTACACACCTCAGATGAATGGCGTTGTTGAGAAAAAGAATCGCAGCTTGATAGAGACAGCACGGACAATGCTAGCAGACTCGAAACTGCCTATCCAATTCTGGAATGAGGCAGTGGCAAATGCGTGTTACACGTTAAATCGAGTTTTGGTTGTTAAACGCCATGGCAAGACGTGTTACGAGTTACTACAACGACGTAAACCTAATCTAGAGTATCTCGAATTGTTTGGCGCACCGTGCACCCTACTGAAGAAGACTCAGGAGGAAAAATTCAGCGAGAAGGCTGAAGAAGGTATCTTTCTAGGATACAACATACCGAATAGGAGAGTTTACAACAACTCAACAGGTCTAGTAGAAGTGTGGTGTAACGTGGACGTTCAAAGATACACCACCCACCCTGCTGGAAAAGGACCCGCCTTCTTTTTTGACTATGATGGATTCTTCAAGTCCTTCAACATACCACTCTCTACTTCTGACGAAGAGTTAGCAACCAAGATTATGTATGATGTCTTGAACCCTCCGTCACAAGATTCAACATCATCTGGTTCACAAGGTGACTCGTCTCACCTCTCAGGGGGAGCACTCGAAGTAAGTGACTCCTCCTCGGAAGATGAAGCTGTGGAGAATGACCAGAACAATCAAGAGGAACAGGTTCCCATTCCTGCAAGTCCACAAGCATCTGACATTGATGCCTCTACGTCTTCTGTCACACCCCGGGCCCAGGTAGGGTGGGACGTCACAGACTAGCAACAATATATGGCAGCGGAAACAAAGCATTACAAGAGCTCAAAGGAGAGAATATCACATGGCATTAATGTTTTAAAAAGATACCGGGGCTAGAAACAAATCAAGCCCCCAAATAAGTTTTACAATCATCCATAAAAATAAATTGTACTTGTTCAACACAAACATGAAATTGTTCAAATGGTTCATTGAGAAAATATGCCAATGCCATGGTCGCGGGGATAGGTCTAGGTCTTCACAACAGCTAGGATCTCTTCATACTTTACCTGAAACATGCTTAAAAGAAATTTGTGTCAACTAAAAAGTTGGTGCATTCAAGTGCTTAAAGTTTAAAAACAAAAGGACTTAACAAATCCTTCTTTGATTAAAAAGAAAAGAATCATTGTTTAAACATCATGGGAAAAATCATAATCAACCCTGCACTCAGTCCCAGTTGGCCTCTTCTAAAGTTGTGTTTAACCGGATATTCCCGAAGGAAGAACTGAGCCCCAAACCAGTGAACCCTACCTGCCCGGATGGTTCACCATAGTTTCTTAACAAAACATGTTACATGCCACAAACGACCCCTTAGGATCTCAGTGGGGTACCCTTCCTGGAGCGGAAGCCGCTGTGTGTGGGGGATTCCCCAAATAGATCTATCCATATAAAACAAGCGGTTCACGAAAGAATTAATGATCATGACATAAGTATCAGCAGGTAACCATAAATCCCACATACAATCATCAAGTAAAGCACAAATATAGTTCATAAATAATAGAGCATGTTTCATCCCAAAACAGTAGTAAAAAGGGGAAGTCACTAGAACTCACCTTAGGTTTCAAGTCAAAAAGTCTCTTGGTGTGCCGGGAGTGTCTCAAGTCTAGCACCCTAACATGTACATATTAAGTAATAAGCTACTGCCCTAAACTCATTTAAGGTGCAACAATAGTGTCAAGAGTTTAACTATTGGGTAAGGCTTTCATCTCGCGAAGGTTTGTATAAAAAGTTTCCTTTTATGGCAGGTCAAGGTTTCTTTATAAAAATGGGGATTTTTACATCATTAGGTTAAGGATATTAAGAAATTTTGTTGTTCAAGTGATTATTAGCTTCCTAGAAGTCGGTTATAAAGTTTGGTAAAATTTTACAGTTTAGTCCCTCAAGTTTCAAAATTGACAGTTTCTACCCTCAAGTTTGGTTTCTTGTCCTTTATGACACTTAAGACCAAAAATCAGGTTCTTAGAGTAAAATTGTACTTATTATAGAGTAATTTTTTCAAAATTTCAGTTTACGGGTCCGGTTTTTTAAAAAAACTATGCGTTTAACGCTCCCGGTTGCGGTAAAAGCCGGAGAGTTTTAACCGTAAATTTAGGGTTTTCATAAATTTGAGTCTTGGACCAGTAGGTATTTTCTAAAAGATATTTTTATAAATTTTAAGTCCTTAAATTGTGAAATTTGGCCTTTAATAGTTGAAAATCTCATTTTTACGTTTGACCCGTTAAAACGCGATTTTGACCGTATTTGACCATTTAAAGCTTGTTTGTCCAATTTTTCAAATCCTTTAGGTCTTTTATTACTTAACTTACTGATATCACATGATTTTTATAAAATCTTAGCTTTAAACTCATTTTTCATGGATTTTTCTCAAAAACGTTGCCCGGTTAGTACCCGTTTTTAGTTAAAACGTCATTTATTTGTTCTTTTGACCATTTAAATTACGCATTGACTCCAGAACACTTTATTTATCATTTTTAAGCCTGGAATACTTTTCAAGAGTGTTAAATCCATGTTTTTACTATTTTTAAGGTCGTTTTACCATGTTTCGGGTCCTGAAATTAACCAAAATAGGTCTAGTCTTAACATGTCCATAGTTTCCAGAGATTAACCACTTGTCACAACCTTAATATTCATCAAAACATTCTGAAATTGAGTCCAAACTCACGGCTAGGTTTCGCATCAAAACAATGAGTCATCAACTTAGTGATTTAGCCATAACTAACCATAACACATGTGTAAATCATTGCAACTTGTAATTAAACCTTACCAAAACCCCATTTAACTTTAAATCCAAATTATTATGGTGTTACCAAGTCGTTTATGAGCATTGTAGGCCTTGGTTAAGAGTGTTTTCAAACAAGTGCTTAGCTTGCAATATACATCTTGTAAAATGAAGGTTTTTGAGGTGTAACTTGTGTTAAAACCATACATTCACGGTGTATCTTCTTTTATAACTTTTTAAATCAGGTTATTAGGAGTTCATTAATCCTTTAACAAGCAGGTTATAAGTTTTGCCTTCAAGAGTTACAAGATCTACAAGTTAGATGGTGCAAAAGTCCCAAAAATAGGGTTTTCATGGTGGAAATCGGTTTCCACCTTAGATATGACAAGTATAACGAGTGAGATACCTCTTGTGAAGTTGAAATCTCCTCAAGAACAAGGTAGTGGTGTCGGGTTTCTGTTACAACAAAGAGGGGAGGTGTTTTTAAAAGAGAAATGAAAGAACACACGAAAAGACCATTTTCGGGTATCATGAACTTACACTTGATGTTGTTCACGTTTTGGAGAGTGTAGAGGGTCTTGAATGGCTCGAATTCTCCTTGGACAAGGCTGGAGAATCTTCTACAAAGATTGGAAAGGTCGAACAAATGGTAGAGGTATGTCAAAGCTTACGGTTATGGCCACCTTCTTGCGGTTCTTCGGTTGGCCGATACTTGATGTTGTTGTTCTTGCGATTTTGGGGCTGGAGTTGAGAGAGTTTTTGGGAGTGTTTGCAAAGAGTAGAGGAGGGATTCAGCTGGTGGTAGTTCGAATAAGAGAGGAGTGGAGAGAGTGTGGATGTGAAGAGTGTGTAAGAATGCATGTGAGAGGAGTGGTGGGTGTGGTGGTGGTGTAGAAAAGAGGAGAGTGGAGGGAGAGGGGGCGGCCGCATTTGGCATCTAGTGAGGGCTGAGAGTTTAAATTTTTAATTGATAATAATTATTAAGTAGTGTAGTTTGTAGTATTGGGTATAATGTATTATTTAGTGAATGATGTTATTAGTTGTATCACATGCATGCCCATGCATGCATGGACCGAAATTATATAAGTGTGAGTGTGTATGCTCACATTTAATTGTTTTCTCTTGAGATTAATTTTGCAAGGGTGACTAGTCAACATTCCCGGAACACTAATTTTTAAAAAGGTAAAAACCTAAATTAACTAAAAGTCAATAATAAAAATCATATGAAACCATAATTTGAATCAAGTAACAAGAAATTTTTCCAATTTCATGGTAGGGTTGAATTTTTTCAATTATTAGCACTCATAAGATGGATAATGATGCAAGTAAATTAGGGTTAGGATAACAACCTAGAGGCCGGTTGTCATATTCTCCCACCGTTTAGAAAATTTCGTCCCGAAATTTTAGCTTTGATTAGAGTCTGAACGGGTGGGTTTGAAGAGGTGTGGATAATTATTCCTCATTTCATCTTCACGCTCCCAAGTAAATTCAGGTCCTCGCTTGGAGTTCCATCTAACCTTAACCTTGGGTATGCGGCTCCGCCAGAGTTGTTTGACCAAGCGATCCGTGATCTCCACGGGTTCTTCCACAAAATTCAGTTTGTCGTTTATTCTTGCTTCTTTTAATGGTAGTTCTAGGGTTTTGTCTACCATGCTCTTCTTCAAGTTCGACACATGAAAGGTGTCGTGTATGTGGCTCAACCCCGGGGGTAGTTTCAGCTTATACGCCACTGGGCCAATTCTCGCCAGTATTTCGAATGGTCCAATGTACCTCGGGCTTAACTTTCCTCTTTTTCTGAACCTCACGGTTCCCTTCCATGGTGCTACTTTTAGCATTACCCTGTCGCCCACTTGGAACTCTAGAGGTTTCCGTCTCCTATCAGCGTACTTCTTCTGCTGATCTCTGGCTACTTTCAGTCGCTCCTTTATCTTATAGATCTTGTCGGTGGTCTCCAACACGATGTCGGGTCCCATCACTTGGCTATCACCAATTTCATTCCAACTCAATGGTGATCGGCATTTCCTGCCATATAGGGCCTCCTACGGAGCGGCTTTAATACTCGCGTGGTAACTATTGTTATAGGTGAATTCCACCAAAGGAAGATGGTTGTCCCAGTTTCCGCCGAAGTCCATCACGCAAGCTCTTAACATGTCTTCCATCGTCTGAATAGTCCTTTCTCTCTGACCGTCAGTTTGAGGGTGGTAAGCCGTGCTTAGATCCAAACGGGTTCCTAAAGCTTGCTGGAATGATTTCCAGAAACGAGAGGTGAAACGGCTATCACGGTCGGAGATGATCGACAAAGGCACTCCATGCCTCATTACTATCTCGTCGACATATAGTTGGGCCAATTTCATCATGTCGTATTCTTCTCTAACTGGCAAAAAGTGAGCTGATTTCGTTAACCTATCAACTATCACCCAAATGGCATCGTGGCCTTTAAACGTTCTGGGCAACTTGGTAACAAAATCCATCGTGACGTTATCCCATTTCCATTCTGGGATTTCGGGTTGTTGTAACGTTCCTGATGGTTTTTGGTTTTCAGCTTTTACCATGGCACAGGTTAGACATTTCCCCACATAAATGGCGATTGATTTCTTGATTCCAGGCCACCAGAAAAGTGCCTTTAAGTCCTGGTACATCTTGTCACTTCTAGGGTGAATCAAATACCTATACTTGTGTGCTTCGTCGAGGATTACTTCTCGAATCCCTCCGTGCTTCGGCACCCAAGTCCTTCCTTCATACATGTATGTACCATCGTCCCCTATCTCAAATCGCTTTTCGATTCCAGTCAATCCTTCTTCTTTTAATCTTTCTTCCTTTAATGCCTTGCTTTGAGCTTCTTTCAGTTTTGCAATAAGGTTGGTATACACACTCATCCTTAAGGCTCGTACACGAAGAGGCTTTTCTCTTTCCTTTAGGCTCAACGCATCCGCCACAACATTGGCCTTACCGGGATGGTAACGGATTTCGCACTCGTAATCGTTTAATAGCTTGACCCATCTTCTCTGACGCATGTTGAGCATCTTTTGGTCAAGGATGTGTTGCAAACTTCTATGGTCAGTGTAGATGATGAACTTCGTGCCATAGAGGTAGTGCCTCCACATTTTGAGAGCAAACACCACGGCACCCAACTCCAGATCGTGTGTCGTGTAGTTCTTCTCATGATCATTCAGCAGTCTAGATGTGTAAGCAATCACCTTGTTGCGTTGCATCAATACACATCCTAGTCCTTGACGCGAAGCGTCACAATAGACCACAAAGTCTTCTACTCCTTCTGGAAGAGCAAGGATAGGTGCACTACATAACTTCTCCTTAAGCGTTTCAAACGCCTCGTTCTGCTCTCGCTCCCACACAAAGGTTGTGTTCTTCTTGGTTAGTGCGGTCAAAGGTTGCACTATACGCGAGAAGTCTTTTATAAATCGTCGGTAGTAGCCAGCCAGTCCTAAGAATTGCCTTATCTCCGTAGGAGTTTCAGGAATCTTCCAATTCTATATGGCCTCAATCTTGGAAGGGTCAACTTGAATCCCATTCTCATTCACCACATGCCCTAAGAATTGGATCTGGCGCATCCAGAATTCGCACTTAGAGAACTTGGCATATAGTTGCTCATTCTTGAGTAATTCAAGAATTAGCCTGAGATGCTTCTCGTGCTCGTCTTTACTACGGGAGTAGATCAGTATGTCGTCAATAAACACGATAACAAACTTGTCGAGGAAAGGGCGGCAAACGCGGTTCATGAGGTCCATGAACGCTGCTGGAGCATTGGTCAGTTCAAAGGGCATGACCAAATACTCATAGTGTCCATACCTAGTTCGGAAGGCCGTTTTGGGTATGTCCTCTTCTCTTATCTTCAGTTGGTGGTATCCTGACCTCAAATCTATTTTGGAGAAATAACTTGCTCCTTGCAGTTGATCAAATAGGTCGTCTATTCTCGGAAGAGGGTAACGGATCTTTATGGTCAGCTTGTTCAATTCCCTGTAATCAATGCACATTCGCAGGGTTCCGTCCTTCTTCTTCACGAATAGTACCGGGGCACCCCATGGAGAGACACTCGGACGTATAAATCCCTTGTCCAGTAGTTCTTGAATTTGTACCATTAGCTCCTTCATCTCAGGTGGGGCGAGTCGGTACGGTGCCTTGGCTACTGGTGCAGCACCAGGCAGCAAATCTGTCTGGAATTCGACTTGTCGGTTCGGGGGAAGTCCTGGTAGGTCTTCCGGAAACACTTCTGGGTATTCAGAAACCACGGGAATATCTTCGATCTTCTTCTCCTTTTTGGTCTTCATCACATAAACTATAAAAGCTTGACATCCCTTCACTAAGCTCTTGGTAGCCTTTAAGTGGGATATCATGGGGTATAGGGTGTTACTCCTTTCACCCTCTACCACTAACACTCCTTGGTTGCTCAACGGTATCTTAAGTAGGCGCTCATCACATATGATTTCGGCTCTATGCTTTGCTAGCCAGTCCATACCCACAACCACATCAAATCCTCCTAAC
Source organism: Flaveria ramosissima (assembly GCA_025215565.1). Taxonomy (NCBI): domain Eukaryota; kingdom Viridiplantae; phylum Streptophyta; class Magnoliopsida; order Asterales; family Asteraceae; genus Flaveria; species Flaveria ramosissima. The sequence continues at coordinate 19,618,763 of CM046034.1, forward strand.
TTAATGGCATCAAGTTTATCCTAAACGTATTCCCCTTTAGGTTCAACGGGCAATCCCTGATGATTTCGTTAGTTTCTAAAATGTTACCGTCAGCTAATTCTACAGAGTACTATCCAAAGTATGCTGACAAAGAGGGAAATGTAGTCCCCAACCTGGGTGATTCCCTGGTCAGTGATACGTGTGAGATACTAGATAAGATGGACCAAGAGTCCGAGAAGATTGAGGAACAAGCCCAAGCCTCAGACACCGACGTTGATATCCGAAAGGCTGAATGGGCTGCATGTTTTGAGGAGATCCGAGCCCAACGCGCTGCTCCAAAACCGAATGTCTACACCAAGCTCTACAGAGTGAAGAAACATCATAAGGTGTCAGGCAAGATTATCGCGTGGGCCCATTTTGATGATCTGAATGTTTATGCAGTAAAGAGAGAGAAATGTATAGAGTATTTTAGATTCTCGCATGATCTAAAGACTCTATCTGGTTTTGAGCTCAACCAGCTGGCTAAACTGAAGCTGTTATACGCTGACCCGAGAAAGATGTCAGGCTGGTTTGAGGCTGCATTGAAGAGAGAGTACCACACCAGGTGGGTCAACTTCAAACCTCAACAACATACGAGGTATATCAGACGGTCTGAAGTTGATGCCATAACTGGAAAGCCTAAGATAGTGCTGAAGTGGAGTCCTCCACGTACGATGTCAAGAATCCCTCTAAGGGAAATGCCATAGGACTTCAATCCACACTTCAAGTGGTGGTACTACGATTGGAGAACAGGTGAGGCGGTCATAGTGCTGAACAGAAATGGAAACATGGAAACTATCAGGGTATTTGACCCCATGTGGCTTACTAACTTTTCTACTGATGATGTTTATACCTTATACAAGTGGCCAGTGTTCTATGACGCGCAAGATATTGTACAAGCCCTCCAATTCCAAAACATGATCAGACTCTACTTTGCATTTGAAATACATGCAGGTGTTACAAGAGAGGAGAAGTACAAGAAATATGAGGAGCTTATGAAGAATGTAAGACAATAAATGAATCTAGGTCCAAGGGGGAGTTTGTAGATACATGTGTACCTAGTTTTTGAGCTTAATGTAATATGTCTTTATTGTCTTACACATATGTAATTGAATGGGTACTTAATGAAATACAATGTGTGGTTGTGCTTATAATGTTTATTATTTCATTGTTTAGTAGTTTAACGCTTATTGAACTGACTATATAGGTTTGTGGTTGTTTGAATGAATCTTAATAATGTAATGATTAATAAATACATTCAAACTCAGTAATATGAAGTTCTCATGCGAATGGCCCATGCTAATGGACCATACGCATGAACAACTTCATGCGAATGACTCAGTCGCACGACTGAACCAGGAGACTGGATCAGTCGCACGAGTGTAACATGAGATTGACTCAGTCGCACGACTGAACACTCACTCGTGCGAATGGATCAACCGCATGGCTCAATCGCACGACTGAACCATGCTAATGGTTTAGTCGCCCGAATGAGAAACCCTAACCTATAAATACCACTTAATTCGTGGAAAAAGAAGAAGAATCAAGAACACTTCGACTACATACGTACCCTAGCCGTCCACAGACCTCTAAGAACCTATTCCAAGTTCATAGATCGCACTAGATCGATTCCATATCGTTCTTAACATTTAGATTCAGTCCATAATTGTTTCTACGTGCGTTCTCATTGATTGGATCGCCAATCAAATAGGATTCCGCACTATTTGATTCGGTATACACGTTAATCAGTTTGTATTTCGTTCAATACACGATCCTAACAATAGCCAATGCATGATCATCAAAGATTCTTCCAGACGGAGTCCTTACACCATCTATCTCTGTCACCTCAGCAGTACTCCAAAAAGACCTTATGAATCTCTCATAAATAATTGGTTTGACTGTAACTGCATGAGCAACTCTGGTAGTGGATATGAATATGATCATGTCACTGAGACCTTCTGCCTCGGGTACATCAGGGTCAAGATAACCACTGACATTATGGAGCTTACTTGAAGTTAGATTTGCCATGTACCCTACATTAGAGGCATATGAATTAGAAGATTTGATAATATTCATCAGATTGTAAATCATACATCAAGTGAGATTTCTCAGTTTGACTTTTGATAGTCAAAATTGAATGTTTATAGGTACTGTTCCATAGGAATCATGCCTATACTTGATGTTATCATGAATAATCACTATTATTATTTTTTTGTTTTAAACCTCTTTTAACTCTTAGAATCAAGATTTGATTTCAACATTTTCAAGTTTCTGTTATGCTCTGTTCATACGATGAACAAGGTTGTGAAAATCACTTGTTTGTGGTTATCTTCTTAGTTAACATGTTCATTGCAGTTGAAAATGATCATCATTTCTTAATCTATGTTTGATTTTGAGTTTCCTTTCTTGATCTAGGGTTCTAAGTTCATCATGGGTTCGAAAGTCTGACATTTTAGGTCATAAACTTCAAAGATTATCACCTTTTGTTTGATACTACTATTGTAGAGAATCGAAACTGAGGACTAATCAGGGGGAATGAAAGTAGAACACTGGTTTGATGATGGTGATGATGATTGATGAAGAAAAGTGAAATTCGCTCATCACACTATAAAGTCTGTCAAACTTGAAAAGTATTAAATGACCTTTTGAAATGGCTTTAAATAGTCAATTGTCTTTTACAAAAGTTACAAGTTTCAGGAGAAATGCGGTCAATTTTTAAATTCACTGTAGCAAATACGGAAGAGTTTGTTCATCAGCATTTGTGTACTGTTACAAATGCGGAAGAGTAAAAACTTAACAACATTTGTTCACTGTAACAAATGCGGTTGAATAAAGTTGTTAAGCATTTGTTTACTGTTACAAATGCGGTTGAACAAATTTAGTCAGGATGTGTTCACTGTAACAAATGCGGTTGAATAAAGTTGTTCAGCAAATTGTACTGTTACAAATGCGGCTGAAAAGAGTTAGTCAGTATTTGTTCACTGTAACAAATGCGGTAGAGTAAAATTCCTTTATCCACATTTACTTCAACAAATGCGACCGAACAATAAAGTTGTCCGCATTTCTTGACTTTCATCATCATGACAGAAGAGATTAAGCACTTTGTTTATTCATTTTGATACACATGAAAAGTGTTGATGTCAACCACATTTAGGAAATGCGGATGAGTAAATAGAAATGCGGCAGTACAAAAGTTTACCACATAAACAAATGCGATTGAACCCTTTTGTCAGCATAGGTTTTTAACACCAAACTTTTTGTATACTTCTTTGAAACGAATCCGGTAGAGTTGACTTGTCCGCATTAGTTTCAACATGTTTTAAATTACATAAACAGCTACCCGTATTGGTTATATGCATGGGTTACCTTCACCCGCATTTACCAATGCACTTACCCGCATTAAATTTTGAAAAATAAAAAAATTAATGTTTGTGTAGAGAAATTATTTTTGTTTTTCTGCTGTTGTTCGGATTGTCAATTCTTGCTTAGATTTACTTGTATATCAGATTGATACAAGTTTCCCATTGTTTGACTAATCTTGGACTTCTTATTCTTCCAAGAATCTGCATAAGCTGAGATACTATAGTATAACTTCTGCACCAACACAGTCAGTTTCTTTTTGATTTGTTTTATAAGTTTTAAGAAAGTACATATCTATACAAACTGATCAATTATTAAATTACTCCCCCTAAAGTTCATATCCATAACTAGATAGAAACTTTAAAGATTTAAAACATTTGAACATGAAATATTTTTGATGTTGTTGTTTTCTGATTTAAACATAAATAGGAAGTATACCTTTTCTTGGGATCATATCAATATTACATTACACATGTGCACTCTTTTGTAGTAAAATGGACATGTTTATGAACTTATTGATTGAAGGTATGTTTGTCCTCTTAAACTCATACCTAGTTAATATTTTAATGCATGTGATATTTATCATGTTTTGGTTTATTTGATTATTCAATATGTACCTCACACACAAAAGCATGGTATGATCAACAATCCTCATGTAATGCATGGTAGAAATTTTTCACAACTTGCTTTACTAGGTCACTTAAGGTATGAGATCTCATTTTCACTGATCCTCATTGGGATTCTTTTGCTTTGATCATATTCATGATTTGATCCATATTGGGATTCTTTTTCACTTCACTTTGGAAGGTGATCCATGATGGGATTCTTTTTGTTCATTCACAAGGAATGTATTCTTTTGTTGATTCATCCAATTTGGATGTGTTCCTCATTAGGAATATTTTGGATCATGGCATCAGCACTATGTGCTTGTTTCTTCAGGTCTTTGCTCAGCAAAACAGAGAAGAAACAAATGTAGGTGAAACAGATTCATAAAATATCTTTACCTGGTGTGTTTAGGTTACTACACACACATACACTTGGATAAGTCAATACGTAACCGTACTCTGAGATGAGTGTTTCACAATTGAATAAGATATTAATTCATCACAGCATGTATCTTCTTTTCCAAGTTGAGCCTACCCACATATCAGGTAATTCATGTTAGTTTTTCAAAGTTTGAATTAAGCACAGTGAATGATATAACGACTGTAATTATATCATTTCCCTATATTTATATATCATTTTCTTCATCGAAATTGACATCTTTTGGTAATTTTCTAAATTTTGAATTGTTTTTGATATTTTTGATTTTATTCAAGGTTAATCATGCCAATTGATTGAACTAGGAATTCAAACCTACCAGGTTCAAATGCCTTGGTAAATAAATCAGCCAAATGATTTTTAGTGGGAACTTGAATCAATTTGATTAACCCTTTTTCAGCACAATCTCTGCAAAAGTGATATCTAATTTCAATATGTTTTGTTTTTGAGTGCTGAACTGGATTATTTATGATAAAGACAGCTGCTGTGTTGTCAATGTGAATTGGAGTGTGCAAGAAGTTAAAACCATAATCAAGCATCTGGTTTTGAATCCAGAGAACTTGAGAGCAACAGGCTGGTGCTGCTATATACTCAGCTTCTGTGTTGAAACAACTACATTTGTCTGCTTCTTGCACTGCCAGGAGACTAGTCTGAGACCAAGAAATTGACAACCGCCAGAAGTTGATTTCCCATTGAAGTTGCATCCCCCGTAATCACTGTCAGTGTAGGCATAAAGATTGAAATCTCCTTCATTTGGATACCATAATCCAAGAGCAGGCTTGCCCTTAAGATATCTGAATATCCTCTTGACAGCATTCACATAAGATTCTTTAGGATCTGCTTGATATCTAGCACACACACAAACACCAAACATAATATCAAGCCACTAGCTGTTAGATACATAAGTGAACCGATCATAGATCGATAGTGAGTCTGATCCACTGATTTGCCTTCTGGATCTGGACCAATCTTTACTTTAGTATCAACAGGTGTTCTAATAGACTGACAGTCAGCAAGGTGGAATTTCTTCAACTTTGTTTCCACATATTTTTATTGATTAATGAAGATTCCATCTGCCGTCTGTTGGACTTGCACTCCTAGAAAGAATGTGAGTTCCCCCTTTGCACTCATTTGGAATTTTGATGTATAAGGTCTTAAAAATCTTTACAGAGTTGCTTGTTTGTTGAGCCAAAAATGATATCATCCACATAGATCTGGACCAGCAACATGTCATATCCATGTTCGAGAAGGAAAGTTGATAGAGTCTCGTACCATTTTCTTGGGGCTTGGTGAAGACCATACAAGGCTTTGTTAAACTTGTACACCCTGTGAGGAAAATCAAGATCTTCAAAGCCAGGTGGTTGACTCACATAGACTTCTTCAGCAATCTTTCCATACAAAAAAGCACACTTTACATCCATTTGATAAACAGTAAACTTTATGGATGCTGAGTATGCAAGTAAGATTCTTATTGCTTCTAATCTAGAAACAGGAGCAAACACTTCGTCATAATCAATTCCTTCTTCCTATGTATACCCTTGTGCCACTAGTCTTGCTTTGTTTCAGATGACAATCCCTTTATCATCGACTTTGTTTCTGTACAGCCATCTGGTACCGGTAGGATCTTGTCCTTCGGGAAGATCTACCAGTTGCCATACATCTTGCTTCTTGAATTATAGCAATTCTTCCTGCATTGCTTCAATCCAACTATTGTCTTGAAGAGCCTCTTTGATAAATTTGGGTACTGTTTGACACAGAAAGCATGAGAACAAATAGATGTTTGCAATGCTTGACTTCTTCTTGTCACCCGTTCATTAAGTTCACCAATGATGCTTTCTACTAGAAGATTCTTGCGTATTTTGGTGGTTGGAATTGAGTCACCAGCAATGGTAACATCAAGATTGGAGACATTCAGATCATCATGGTGAGAGGAACCTTCATCTTGTACTGTTGGAGAGTTGTGAAAGTAATCGGAATCTGTTCCAGTGACTGCTTCAGCATTGGGAGCACTTTCATTACTTCCATCATTTGAGGTTCTTTCTGTTTCAACTAGAGGTGTAGCTTGATCTTGATTTTTGACTTCAGTTGATGGGTCTTCCTAAGACCAACATCAGTTGAAACACTTTGATTTTGAGATGGTTGTCTGACAGGATCAACTTGTAGTAAGACCTCTTCATTTCAGTTGCTCTGTAGAGGTCGGAGGAATCATGGGAAAGTCATCTCTTCTTTCTAATCCTGAATAAGGTTCTTCTAAATGTAGGTTTCCTTCATCAGACAAGTGAAATTGATCAAAAGATTTTGTAAATGAGTCAATATCAAACAACCAGTCGGGACCAATTGTAGATTTGGGAAATGAATGTTTCTTGAATTGAACATTCGTTGATTCATCAATAATGTTTATGTAGGGGTTTTAACATGTTTATCAAAGCTCATATAATCTTGTTTATATGAAAACGCAGCGGAATATATATGTTTTAAAACATGTTGATAAGATGATTATTAAACCATTTTAATAAAGAACCCCAAGCCATGGATCATTATACAAATACATACAAAAGATAAACATGAAATGAAGAAACTACAACCTTTGTAGCTGCTGGATTTCGAGATTAGAGAGGGAAAAGTTGATGAAAACTTGGCTGAAACTTCAAAATCGAAGCCCTCAAGTGGTGATACCCCAAGCTTGTACAAACACCTTTGATTGCTAGGATTCTTGACACCAAATTTCAGCAACCAAAACCACTTTTGATAGCTGAAAAATTCTGCTCTTTTCCTTTCAAAAACCGTGAGAGAGAGAGAGGTGGAGAGAGTTCAAAAAGCTTTTTGCATGTGAGAGTGAATGATGGTTTGTTGGAGTGTGTTAGTTTCTTTAAAACACCAATTTTCAAGACAACAAAAGGAACCCCAAAGGGCCCCTTTTGGGCGGCCAAATAAGACCAAAAAAGAAGTCCATCCTTTTTAAACTTTTAAACATAAACTAACACACTTTAACCCTTTTGTTTATAAAGTTGAAAACTAATTTTTAAACTTTATAAATTAAACATTCTTTTATTTGTTATCATTTAGTAAAACTAAATAATGAAAAACAAATAATATCTCATGAACAATTATCCACATAATAATGTTCATTTACAAAAGCAATATTTAGAAAATCCAATTTTCTAAATTGGTGTCACTACTTATTTGTATGATCTTATCAACAAATAAATTGTCTTTCGGTGTTTGTTTGGCTTGTTATTGGGTATGACCCGTCTTGGATCATATCACACTAGCCACATCAATTTAATATATATCTTGGGCAGATCATTTCCTTCAATCTCCCACTTGCACAAGATTTATAGAAGATTGATGCAAGCAGCAAATAACGCCTAGCAACGGTTTGCTACCCCTAATGTATATGACTAAGTGCCATTCAATAACATCATCCTTTTCAAGTACCTTACTTGAATATGTTTTAGGTGAATTAATCATCTATCCTTTTGTTGCAGATGTCATGTTAAATCCAAGAGACACAGAATAGTCATTCTCCGATGCTTTAACTTTAACAGGCCTTAGATATCTAACTCTCAACGAATAAGAGGAACAAATTCCATCTTGACTACATACGTCTCTCACAATCACCTCATGTCATACCTGAACTCAACCTTATGTACTGCCTTTTTCAGAACAGCAAAGGACTAAGTCAAAGTACAATACTTGGTGAATATCAAGACCCAATATGTATCCCAGGTCTAAGGATACAATGATATTCGCCTTTACTCAAAATTTCTTATGACTAATCAGAAAGATTCCATGCAGAAATAACTGAGAGCGGGTCAGTCCAATATCTATATCCCATAGATATCAATGAACCTTGGTAGCAACCTCTTGCTTTATATTCATACCTTATGAATATCAACCAATCCAAGTTCATTATAGTCTTACATTCATAGTTGTTCCCACAATTATGATCGAGTACGGACGTTGAGAATAATTTATTTATTCACGGATTTAAACATGCTAAAATAGAAGAACAAATGAAATTATAACCATATAATTAAGTCAAATAACATTAGTTCCAATATCCAAATACAAAATACAACATCAAACCCAGTCACTTGAATATCTAAGTCCCATGGCACAAACATGACCTTCATGCTTTGCCTTTTCAAGGAGTTTTGTGAGTGGATCCGCAACGTTTTTATCAGTGTGGACTTTGCGAATACATATCTTTCCTTTTTCAACTTCATCCCTTATGTAGTTGAATCTCCGTTCAATGTGCCGAGTCTTTTGATGAGCACGAGGTTCCTTGATTTGAGCAATCGCACCCTCGTTGTCACAAAAGATCTCTAGGGGATCCTGAATGGAAGGGACTACCACTAGATCGGCTATGAATTTCTTCAGCCATGCAGCTTCCTGTGCTGCCATTGAAGCGGCGACGTATTCTGACTCTGTAGTGGACAACGCTACGACTTCTTGCTTTGAGCTTTTCCAAGAAACAGCTCCCCCATTCAGAATAAAGATGTACCCCGATTGAGATCGTGAATCATCTCGATCGGTTTGGAAACTCGCGTCTGTGTAACCTTGTACAACGAGTTCCTCTTCACCAGACCCGTAGATCAAGAACATGTCCTTAGTCCTCCTTAGGTACTTCAGAATGTTCTTGACAGCCATCCAATGACTATCACCAGGATTTTGCTGGTATCTACTTGTCATGCTTAAAGCGCATGACACGTCTGGTCTAGTGCATATCATTGCATACATGATGGATCCTATAGCAGATGCATATGGGATTGCCTTCATTCTATTTTGCTCCTCCTTGGAGCTTGGACATTGAGTTGTACTCAATATTGTCCCTCTTTGAATAGGTACAGTACCTTTCTTAGAGTTTTCCATCTTGAACCTTTTCAAGATTTTGTCAATGTATGCACTTTGATTCAAACCAATTAGCCATCTTGATCTATCCCTATAGATCTTTATTCCCAGAATATAGGCGGCTTCACCAAGATCCTTGATGGAAAAACAACTTCCAAGCCAGGTTTTTACACCTTCCATGGTTGGAATGTCGTTTCCAAACAGTAGTATGTCATCAACATACAATACAAGGAAGGTTATTGTGCTCCCACTAGCCTTCTTATACACGCAAGCCTCATCAGCGTTTTTGATGAAGCCAAATTTCTTTACTTCATCATCAAAACGGTGATTCCAACTTCTTGATGCTTGTTTCAATCCATAGATTGATTTCATTAACTTGCATACTTTATTAGGATATTTTGGATCGACAAAACCTTCAGGCTGAACCATATAGACATCTTCCTCAAGATATCCATTTAGGAAAGCGGTTTTGACATCCATTTGCCAAATCTCATAATCATAATGAGCTGCTATGGCAAACAATATCCTTATAGACTTAAGCATTGCAACAGGTGAGAAGGTTTCATCATAATCAACCCCTTGAGTTTGAGTGAAACCCTTTGCTACAAGTCTAGCTTTGTAAGTATCCAAGTTTCCATGCATATCGGTTTTCTTCTTGAAAACCCACTTACTTCCAACTACTTTGGAATTAAGAGGTGGCTCAACAAGTTCCCAAACTTGATTGTCATACATGGATTGCATCTCAACGTTCATGGCCTCAACCCATTTGTCACAATCCAAATTGGACACTGCATCATGATATGTGGCTGGTTCATCTGAATCCACCACATAGCATCCATCCATGAAAAATCCGTATCTTTCAGGTGGATTACTAGTTCTACCACTTCTGCGAACGTTTTGTGTGTATTGATCAACCGCTTGATCATCCTCAGCATCCTCACGTTGAGTGCTAGTTTCAACCAAACATGCATCGGGCTATGTTTCTTGATCCTCCTCAAGATCCACTGTTCTACTGCTAGTTCCTTCCATAAGGAACTTTGTTTCTAAGAACTCACCCTTTCTGGCAACAAACACCTTTTGTTCCAGTGGATCATAGAAATAATATCCCATAGAATCTCTAGGATATCCAACAATGATACACTTGGTGGATCGGACATCTAATTTGTTTGGGATGGGAGTCTTAACATAAGCCTCACAACCCCAGACCCTTAAGTACGATAGGGATGGAACTCTTCCATGCCATATCTCAAAAGGTGTCTTTTCCACCTTTTTGGTTGGGGCCATATTCAGAATACGGGCCGCGGAGAGTAAACCGAAACCCCAAAATGATAGAGGTAATGTGCTTCTAGCCATCATAGATCGAACCATATCCAATAAGGTTCGATTCCTCCTCTCAGACACACCATTATGTTGTGGTGTTCCAGGTGGAGTGAGTTGTGAGACAATCCCACAACTCCTAAGATGATCTTGAAAAACATCACTTAGGTATTCGCCACCTCTATCGGTGCGGAGAATTTTAATTGACCTGTTGAGTTGATTTTCTACTTCATTCTTGAAGATTTTGAACATTTCAAAAGCTTCATCTTTGTGCCTTAATAAGTACACATACCCATAGCGACTATAATCGTCGGTAAAGGTAATGAAGTATCTTTCACCATTCCTAGTCATTGGCTTAAAAGGACCACATACATCCGAATGTATGATACCTAATAAATCTTTTGCCCTTTCGTTAGTTCCACTAAAGGGTGCCTTAGTCATTTTACCTTGTAAACAAGATTCAGATACATCAAATGAATCACATTCATTTGTTTTTAAAAGACCATTCTTTTGAAGTGTTTGTATACGTTTCTTGTTTATATGACCAAGACGACAATGCCAAAGGTAGGTATCACTCAAATCTAATTTGAGTCTTTTGGTGGTTGCTTGGTATATTGAGCTATCATATGTTACGTTTTCATGAACCAATTCATAAATACCATTACAAGGTATAGCCTTAAAATAAAATACATGATTTAAAGAAACATGAATATCATTGTCAACAAACTTGAAATCATAATCATATTGTCTTAAACGGGAAACAGAAATTATGTTCCTAGTCAAACTAGGAGCATATAATACATTATATAAAATGACTTCCAAACCACTTGGAAGCTTCAAAATGTAGTCTCCTTGGGCTTCAACGTGAACCTTTGCACCATTGACCATGAATAGACTTATTTCCCCTTTTGCATAACGCTCATTTCTTTTGAACCCCTGCAATAAATTGCAAATGTGAGTTCCACATCCGGTATCTAATACCCATGTGTTAGAAGAAATAACATTTAGCTCAACATGTATCATGTAAATTATACCTGAGGTTTGCCCGGCATCCCTCTTTTCTCTCAACTCTTTGAGATAGACTGGACAATTTCTCATCCAGTGCCCTATCTCACCACATTTGAAGCATGGGTCGTTTACAGCAACCTTTTGCTTCTTCTCCTTGGGTTTCGGAGGTTCCGCCCTAACAACCATCTTCCCCTTTCCTCCAACGTGCCCCTTTCCTTTGGCAACATTTGCCTTAGGAGGGGGTAGAGACCTCTTCCTTCTCCCACCTTCATTAATGGTGAGAACGGGTAAAACCCTTTTACCCATTCCCGCCTCAGCTGATTTGAGCATCGAATGAAGTTCATTTATGCTCTTGTCCCATCCGTTCATGTTGTAATTCATGACGAATGCCTCAAACCTTTTAGTTAGGCCATTAAGGATCAAATCCGTGGCCAACTCCTTTGAGACATGACAATTTAGCCTTTGAAGGCGGTCGATGTGGTTTTTCATCTTAAGAACATAAGATGAAACTGATTGGGATTCCTCCATCCGACATGCATGAAGCGCTTGAACCGTTTCGAAGCGCTCCACTCTAGCTTGTTGCTGGAACGTTTCCCGCAACTGAGTGATCATGTCATAGGCTCCATGGAGCTCATACTCCTTTTGGAGTTCGGGTGTCATACTTGCTAACATTAAGCAAGAGACTTGGATGGAGTCTTCTGTATATGTAACCCAATCATTATAGGCCTCCACATCCTCCTCATTAGGTTCATCGGGGATGGGATCATCAAGAATGTAGGCCCGCTTTTCTTGCTTGAGAACAATTCTCAAGTTGCGGTACCAATCCATGAAGTTGTTAGGTGTTAGACGATCCCTTTGAAGGATCGCCCTAAGAGATTGGTTGTTTTGGTTTGGTACATCGTTATTAGCGTTGGTGTGGTCGGCCATCTACAAGATTTTACAAAGTTCCATTTTAGTAATCGTTGATATAATTATATATTTCATTTATTAATACCCTTTACGTCTCATAGACTATTAATAAAAAAAATATTTTAGAATCCAACGTTATATTTAAATATTGGTTAGGTGACCTTTATCCCATTATTTAAATAAACTAGGTAGTCATAAATGTCAATTGCAACCCATTGCAACTTCTAATGGTATGGGATCGTTTGAACATCTTATGTTTATAACGGCATGTTTACCCCATCAACACCTTTTATAAAACACATTTTAGGTGATCCATTCAATATATTTTATAAATCAAGTCGTCCTACTTACACACACGTGTGAGTTTACCACATAAGTGGTTAGGTGACCTTTATCCCACAAACATGGCATTATCACCTCAAGTTACAAGTTCCCTCAAAGTGGTTAGGTGACCTTTATCCCACTAAGAGTTTGCAAGTAACCTAAGTGTTATGTAAAAGGATGGTGTTTAACTTGTTTTTCAAAAGGGATTTAAAATTTCACAATTCTTGTTTTAGAAAAGTCCATGTACTATATGATTGTATGCATTCAACCATATGGTACCTATTAGGTTCTTTTAAATAAAACCCATTTTATTTTGCAAACCATTAACTCCTTTTATAGACCCATTCTATTTTGCTTAATAATTTGAGAACCAATTTCTTGTAATAGCTTGTTCTAGTGATGGTTTGTTAATGACATCCAAATATCCAAAACAAAACAACATCATAAGCATTCAACCAAGCATAACCAAACAATTCATATATGCATAACAAAGCATACTAAATTGAGCACACTTGTTTAGCCAAAACAAGTGTGTCAAAAGGTCTTGTCCTAAGGGTTAAGAACATGACACATGGTTGACAAAAGGAACTCCCACTTGAATCCACATCTTCAAGCATCCTCTTTGTCCATCTTTTCTTCAAGTCTTGATCTTGAGCATCCTTACAAAATATGTATCCTAATACATTTTTCTAGTAAAGATAAACTCCTAATCTATTTATTACAAACCATATGAATGAATAGATTACAAAACAAGACTTGAAACAAAATTAAATTATTACATGCCCAAATGAATATAACATGACAACCAATCATTCAATCCAAATGGTCTAGGCTTTGTTATGCATAATCAACAACAACAACATCAAACAAACACAAGATGATCGATTTTGGCAGCCCCTTTTAGCCCATGTTTTTGGCCAACATAAACCAAGAACAAATGGGTTAAGAACATATAAATAAACATCTAATAATCTAGAGTTTTAAAGATCCTTATATGCATAAAGAAGCATCTTTAAAACACCAAAGGGGGTCAAAATCCAGCCCCTAACTCACGGATTTTTTGGTGTCAAGCACCACAAAACCGTGAACTAGGGAGGAAATAAATGTATGCATATGTATAAGTGGCTCTGATACCATTGTAGGGGTTTTAACATGTTTATCAAAGCTCATATAATCTTGTTTATATGAAAATGCAGCGGAATATATATGTTTTAAAACATGTTGATAAGATGATTATTAAACCATTTTAATAAAGAACCCCAAGCCATGGATCATTATACAAATACATACAAAAGATAAACATGAAATGAAGAAACTACAACCTTTGTAGCTGCTGGATTTCGAGATTAGAGAGGGAAAAGTTGATGAAAACTTGGCTGAAACTTCAAAATCGAAGCCCTCAAGTGGTGATACCCCAAGCTTGTACAAACACCTTTGATTGCTAGGATTCTTGACACCAAATTTCAGCAACCAAAACCACTTTTGATAGCTGAAAAATTCTGCTCTTTTCCTTTCAAAAACCGTGAGAGAGAGAGAGGTGGAGAGAGTTCAAAAAGCTTTTTGCATGTGAGAGTGAATGATGGTTTGTTGGAGTGTGTTAGTTTCTTTAAAACACCAATTTTCAAGACAACAAAAGGAACCCCAAAGGGCCCCTTTTGGGCGGCCAAATAAGACCAAAAAAGAAGTCCATCCTTTTTAAACTTTTAAACATAAACTAACACACTTTAACCCTTTTGTTTATAAAGTTGAAAACTAATTTTTAAACTTTATAAATTAAACATTCTTTTATTTGTTATCATTTAGTAAAACTAAATAATGAAAAACAAATAATATCTCATGAACAATTATCCACATAATAATGTTCATTTACAAAAGCAATATTTAGAAAATCCAATTTTCTAAATTGGTGTCACTACTTATTTGTATGATCTTATCAACAAATAAATTGTCTTTCGGTGTTTGTTTGGCTTGTTATTGGGTATGACCCGTCTTGGACCATATCACACTAGCCACATCAATTTAATATATATCTTGGGCAGATCATTTCCTTCAGTTTAATCTAGGATTAGACACTTTATAAGCCTTTGAAACATAAGAATAACCTACAAAGAATCCTTCATCAGACTTAGATGAGAATTTTCCCAAATAGTCTTGGGTGTTTATTATTGAGACAGGACTACCAAATGACTTGAAAAATCCAATAAATGGTTTTTTGTGAAAAAGATGTTCATAAGGTGTCTTGTTGCTTTCTTTTACAATCAGAGTTCTTTTCTGCACAAAGCACGATGTGTTAATTGCTTCTGCCCAAAAGGTAATTGGCAATTTAGCATCGGCTAGCATTGTTCTTGCTGCTTCAATTGGTGTTCTATTTCTCCTTTCAGCTACCCCATTTTGTTGAGGAGTTCTAGCTGCACTGAGTTGATGAGCAATGCCTTTGGTTGCACAAAAAGAACTCATATCCTCAATTTTAAATTCTGTCCCATTATCACTTCTGATTGTTTTGACCTTATGATCAAGTTGGTTTTCAATTTTTGTGATAAAATCTTTTATTAATTGGGGCGCTTTGTTTTTATGAAGTAAAAAGAAAACCAATGTAAATCTTGAAAAATCATCAATGATCACCAAACAATATTGTTTCTTTTTAATACTCATAATATGAGTTGGTCCAAAAAGATCCATATGAAGTAGCTTCAATGGAGAAATGTTTGTGTTCACCAGCTTTGGCTTGTGGGAAGACTTATGTTGTTTCCCTTTGAGACACGCTGAACAGTGATCAATAAAGTTAAATTGTTTTTGGGGTAAACCAATGACATGGTTTCCCTTGACCAACCTATTCATGTTTTTGAAATTGGTGTGTCCCAAACGTCTGTGCCAAAGCTGTGACTCATCAAAAGATGCTTTTGACAGAAGACATGTTTCTTCTTTTGGAATGGCAGAATTAAGGTTTAAGACATAGGTGTTATTCTTCCTCGGGGTCTTCAAGACAAACCATTCTTCAGGAATTTGAAATCTAGGTTTCAGAATGTAGCAATGAGTGTCAGTGAAGTGTGTTGAATATTTATTGTCACAGATCTCAGACACGCTGAGTAGATTGAAATTCAGTTGTTCACAGTAGTTCACTCTATCAAAGCTCAGCATCCCATTCGTCACAGATCCTTCACTAGTGATTCTGCCACCTTGTGAATATCCTCCAAATGCCACAGTAGTTCCTTTTATATGCTTTAAGTCATGAAGGAGGGAACGATCTCCAGTCATGTGTTGGCAGCATCCACTGTCCACGTACCAGAAGCTGATGGACCTGTATGGATGACCCTGCAAGTACAAAAGAACTAATTAGAATATGGAACCCAAGCCACGATGGTCTTGGGTTTATCGTTCCTATTCATGATAATGACTTCTTGGTATTTTCCCCTAAACTGTGACTTAGAGGGAGGTGTTCTGGGAGATTTCTGATTATATTTTGCATGTTTCATCTCATCAATTTCAACTAAAGAGTCAGAAGAATATTGAAACCTTTGGTCCCTGTTTCTTTGAAGAAATCTGACCCGTTTTTGATTATCAAACACCATTTTTTGTTTATGAAGATCATGTGTTTGCTTGATGTTGTGATATTAGTTTTTTTGAATTTTCTTCAACTCTTTTATGTTTCCCATGTCATTATCTAAACTAGAAGTCCTTGATTGATTATTATGAAAATGACTTCTGATTTTGGGTTTCACAGATGATATTGGTGAGATGGGTTTGTTTCGGGGAATTCTCAACCCTTTTTGCTTGAAGAAACAATTAGATGTATTGTGGTTGGTCATATCACAGACTGAATAGTATTTATTAAAATAGCAGTTTTTGGTGAAATGATTGTTCATGTCATAGATTGAGCAGTATTGATTGAAATAGCACTCATTTGTATTGTGATTAGACATTTCACACACGTCACAATACATGTGTTTGTCTCTTGATGCTGATCTTGATGTTGAGGACTCAGTAGATTTACTTGTTTTCAACTAAGTCTCAACCTATGATTTTTGTGAGGAAGCAAGATCAGCCCTTTTAGTAGTTTGTTTCACAACACTACTAGGTTTGTCCTTTCTAGATTGTTTTTGCTTCCTTACCCTTCTTCTTACCTCCATTTCTAATTGATTTACATGTTCTTTATTACAAATGTCAAAACCAACTCCCTGTTTTGATTTTGAAGATTGAGGATCTGACTTGATTTTTGTTTTTGATACCATTGAAATCTTGTTTTTCTTTGGCAGTGAAACTTTGTCTGATTTGCTTAAATTTTTTGGAGATTTAATCTTACAATCAGAACTGCTTTCGGCAGAAGGTTTCACTGATGCCATGATTTTCTTTTTTTCATTTCAAATTGTAGGATTAAATTTCACAAATGGGACAATGGTTTTTATTGGGCTTGTTGGTTTGATGACATTCACTATCTTGCCTGAATACTCCTTGATTTTAATTGGGTGACCTAATTTAATTTTCACCTCATTTGTTTTAATATAATGTAACAACCGACCTCTAGGTCATAATTCTTACCTTGCCAACCTGCATCTTTTTTGATTCTACTAATTTTATTACTATTACTATTGATACTATTCTCTCTTATGTATTATGTGTTTTAGTACTCTTGTCTTAATTGACTGTTTTTCCTCCTGGCTCAATCGCACTGTTCAATGCGGATGGACCCATTCGGTCGCATCTGGTTAATGCGGATGGACCCATTTGGTCGCATCTGGTTAATGCGGATGGACCCATTCGGTCGCATCTGGTTAATGCGGATGGACCCATTCGGTCGCATTTCACCTTGTGGCCTTATCAACTTTTGTTTTGTAATGACTTTATCTAGATCAAGCATTTGTTAGGGAAATCTTAGTGTCCCGGGAAAGTTATTAGGCACGCCTCCAAAGCTTAATCATAGTTGAAACAATTTAAATTGTGTTCCTACACACTAAATTATTGGTTAATTATCAACTAACTAAATTGTTACCATCTAAAATACTACCCAATACTACAAAACTACACTACATAATTACACTTATACAATAAAAATTTAATTAAAACATCCCTCACTACAAGCCAAATCGGCCGCCCCATGTGACACCACCCTCCTCCACCACTCACCACTCACCCTCCTCTTCCCCACTACCATTTCATGCAATTCCACTCACCCGTCAACTCACACTGTAAGAATTCCTATAAGTCTGATGCAGCCAAATATCCAAAGTCTCTCTACAAGCATGCACTAAAGAACTGAAGTAGAAATGCTTCGGGAGTTTTACACCATGCACTAGAAATATTCTAAATGTAAAATCTTCCGAAGCCAAGACCAATATCTTCCGAAGCCAAAAGTGAAGTCTTCCGAAGCTATAAAGACAAAGTCTTCCGAACCCAAAGAGTGAAGACAGATTTCTTTCGAAGACTTTTAGAGATATGCATTTATCTGATGTACTTTACCATAAAGTTGGACCACCTTTCCGCTGCAACTCTGTAAAGTCACCAACTTATATGAGTTGGTGAAAGGTCCATGCTTTTGGTAACTGTACATTGAGGTCTTGAGATATATTAGGATGTGAGCTATGACATGTCATAGGCACAAGTCAAAAGGCAGATATGCCTTTTGACTCTACAATTGATTTTGTTTATGTCTAGTCAATTTTATCCAGCTGGCTTTCAAAGTATAGCCGGCTGTAGGTTGTAGTATAAGTATTCCATGTTCTTGTATCTTTCCATTATGCTTTGTAACACTTGTAATAGAACTTGAGAAAGCAATATACTGCATCCTTGAAACCCAATCTATTGTGTTCTCTTGTTCTGTCTCTTACTTATTACTTGTGTTCTTAGTATCATTCTTGTGGTTAATCCAGTTTACTGTTTGATTAAGTTTGGTTAATCTCCTCTTTGTGTTGTTGTGTTGTAAGTGACCACCCTTCACCGGTCCTGCAATTGGTATCAGAGCATTTCAGGCTCTTGATATAAGATCTCACCATCTTAAGATCCCTCACACACACAAATACTAAACTTTTCAAATGGCAGCCATTTCCAAGACTGATATGGAAACTGGAACCATGAACAAATCCCCACTGATCACTCTTGATGACTTTGATACCTGGTGCATGAGAATGGAAGGTTTCATCAGGTCTCTAGACTCAAGAATGTGGGAGTCTGTTGAAAATGGACCTTTCATACCCAGCACTCCTTCTGCTACTGGTGCTGGTATGATCCCCAAAGATGTGGCTAACTACTCTGATGAAGATAGGAAGAGAGTAGAGATTGACAGAAAAGCCATGACAGCCCTTCAAACAGCCCTTCCAAACTTTGTCTACAGAGGTTTCAAGAAGTGCAAAACAGCTAAACAACATGGAGAGAAGTCGGGAACACCATAGTAGACCGGGGTGTGACAGATTGGTATTAGAGCCAAAGGTTGTAGAGAAGTCGGGAACACCATAGTAGACCCTAGGCTACAAACCTGATACCTTAGGACCACCCTTATGGAAAGTGTTGGGATGATCGGGTTGAGTAAATTGATGATTACACTTGATCAACGTAATCATGAATTTACCGGACGTGTAAATTCCAGCATGGACCTTAGGTCGTGTTTGGACCCTTCTCTGTTTGAAATTTATGATTTCTAAAGTTTTCTTTGGGTACTCTAAGAGTTTTATTTAAAAGAACCTCTTTATTTAATTATTGTTGTCATTTGACGACACCATTAACTTCTAATACTATTACTCACACTATTGATTATTGATTCTACTGCTATCAGTACTATAAGTACTGCTACTATTACTGTACTATTACTACCATGAGCTATGAGAAACCAAATTACTCATGATGATTTTACAGGTTATCCGAGACTATGGCAAGAAAAGGTAAGGCACTAGCTCACCCAGCCCACGAGACTACTCCTATCGGGAGCATCTTAAAGATCACTCCTCGGACAGAATACGAGGCTTACCCCAGGAAGTGTGGACACACTGGATTTCTATCTGTGACTTCGGATGACTCGGAGCCATCGGAGGACTCTACTTCGACGTCCCCATCCAGGAGCCGAACGCGCTCCAACTCACCGCATGTCGTTGCACCCACTCTCTCACCTCTCCCTCCGATCGGGGACAGGGGTGCGCAGACTGTTACCCGCCGACGGAAGAGCGTTAGGCCGGGAACTTTAGTCTCTTTCAGGATGCCTCTCCTCCGCCTCCACCGGTCAGGAGACTGATACCAGCCCCGCAGCCATTTGATCTACCTCGACACCAACTGCTCGACGAGCACTGGATGCCGCCTAGGCACAACATGTATGACGGCCCTAGTGTACTGGCTGGTGACCGCTACTCCCAGTCTAGTCGTCGAGCAAGTGATGCAGGTCCCTCTGACGCTGCACTAGACGAGATATGGAGGACCGTCCGTCGCCAGGAGATGACTTTCCAGCACGCCACTCGGACCTCACAATCTGCCCAGTTTCAGGCTATGATGGCCTCTCATGAGGTACAACGGTTGGAGCAGGAGCAGAAAAAGAAGAATGTAGGATGGCTGGGATGTTTGAAAAAGAAATGGATGTGAAAGTGTGATGGAAAATAGGATTATCTATCTCTGATACAGTTGAAGGAAACAAATTCTATTATTAAATGATACTATTATTATTTTTTATGGGGGTAACGGTACCTTCCAAGTTGTGAACCATGACATTATATTTTGTTTTAAATCTCTATGATGGATGATCTTGTGGTTGTTTGAGAAACTATTGCTATCCGATATTAACTTTGAAGGGTGATTTGACATGGAGTATGTAACTCTGCAAGCTTGAGGGAGACAATTTGGTTGCTCGGGAATGGACCCCCACAACCATGCTTAATGAAACTATTTATTATGTCATTTTGTTCTTATACTATGATGTTGTGCGACTGTTGGCGTGACCCTTAGAGTAATCAATGTGTTAGGATAATCAAAACTTTTTATGTGATGCTAAATGAGTTGCTTGTCTTGAAAATAGAATGCCGCCAAGACGAGGTGCCCGTATGGGTAGGATCGGAAACGGAAGAGGCCCCCACGAGGAGCCTGGGCGAGAAGGAAATGAGCCACCAACCCCACCAGTAAACAATAACCTAGGAAATGACGAAATAATTGCAAACATTATGGCACAACAAATCGCTAACGCCATACCCACCATCATTGCCTAGATCAACACGGATCGGGACAACGCCACAGGGAACGTGGAAGATCGTCAAGATGATACATATGAAATCCAGACCGGGTGCTCGTATAAGACGTTTATGGCTTGCAAACCCAAAGATTTCTATGGCACTGAGGGTGCTATCGAGAGTTACCGCTGGATGGACGAGATCGAGGCGGTTTTAGACATAAGCGAGTGCAAGATGGAGCACATGGTACCCAATCTCTGAAGGGGTCAGCGCTTAAATGGTGGAAAACCATCATTCAGCCCCGAGGAAGAAATGCTGCAGGCCGTATGAGTTGGGCCAAGTTCAGAGAATTGATGATCAACAAGTACTGTCCGATCAACCAGTTGGAGAAGCTCAAATCTGAATTCTTAGACCTAGAAATGAAAGGGCCAAACTACACCGAGTACATCAACCGGTTCCTAGCAGTGTCCAGACTGGTGCCCCATCTAGTGACACCAGAAGCCAAAGGTGTAGCCCGATTTATCTAGGTGTTACATCCTAGGGTTTGGGGAATGGTCCGATCCTCCAGGCCTACTACCCTACAATCTGCGGTGGATCTCACTAGCAGCCTAACTGATAACCTGATTAGGGCTGGATGGATAGAGCAGGGAAGATTTGAAGAAAGAAAGAGAAAATGGGTTGATGTCAAGAAGATGATGGGTAGCAGCAGTGGGTCGATCAAGAAGACAGGTGAATGTGTGAAGCGTGAAGATCACGGTGGAAGGGCACAAAGGCTGTATGTAGGCACAAACCCTTACTGCAACAAGTGCAAATTGCACCACCATGGGGAGTGCAACCCAATGCCTTGTTTTAGGTGCAAGCGAACCGGCCACTTGATCAAGGATTGCATATTCACGCCGGGTAAGCAGTGTTATGAATGCAGAGACCCAGGGCACATGAGGAACAAGTGCCCTAAGTTGGCAACAGACAAGGATGCAAGACCTTACAAGCCTAAGGGACAAGCATTTGTGATGGGACAAGCTGATGCTCGCAAGGAACCCGATGTGGTTAATGGTACATTCGTTATAAACAATCATCCTTCTACCGTACTCTTTGATACTGGAGCAACTGCAAGTTTTGTCTCTAGTGCTTTTAGACCCTTGATTGACTTGAATGCATGTACCCTAACTAATCCGTTTACCGTAGAGCTAGCCAACGGTAACATTATAGAAACTACTGAAGTCATCAAGGACTGTTCTATGAACCTAAATGGTAGCACGTTTAAGATTAACCCGATGCCTGTTAAGTTAGGAGGATTTGACGTGGTTGTTGGTATGGATTGGTTGGCTAAGCATAGAGTCGAAATCGTCTGTGAGAAACGCATGCTAAGGATACCATTGAGCGACGGTATGGTTAATGCACTGGTTAATGCGGATGGACCCATTCGGTCGCATCTGGTTAATGCGGATGGACCCATTTGGTTGCATCTAGTTAATGCGGATGGACTCATTCGGTCGCATCCGGGTTAATGCTGATGGACCCATTCGGTCGCATTTCACCTTGGGGCCTTATCAACTTGTGTTTTGTAATGACTTTATCTAGATCAAGCATTTGTTAGGGAAATCTTAATGTCCCGGGAAAGTTATTAGGCACCCTTACAAAGCTTAATCATAGTTGAAACAATATAAATTTTGTTCCTACACACTAAAATATTCGGTTAATTATCAACTAACTAAATTGTTACCATCTAAAATACTACCCAATACTACAAGACTACACTACATAATTACAGTTATACAATAAAGTTTAACTAAAACACCCCTCACTACAAGCCAAATCGGCCGCCCCATGTGACACCACCCTCCTCCACCACTCACCACTCACCCTCCTCTTCCCTACTACCATTTCATGCAATTCCACTCACCCATCAACTCACACTTCTCTCATAATCTCTCCTCTCTCTCCCTCTCAGCCTCCATAACCGAAACACACACTCACACACTCGAAATCCTCTCTAATCCCTACCATTTTCAAAGAAACACCACAATACACTCTCGGCCAAGCACAAGGAACCGCAAAGGTGAAGTTTTTGTGCTCGGATCTTGCAAGCTCGTGGATTTCCAGCACTTGTTCGTGATTCTCCAGCTTTGTCCAAGGAGTTCCAAGCCATTCTCGACCAACTACACGCTCCAAACCGTGAGTTACAGCGAGTGTAAGCTTCATGTCGCACGGTTTTGGTTATTTCATGTGTTTAACTTCGTTTTTCATTCAAAACCTTACCATTCTCATATCTAGCAGAAACTTTCTGCTACAAATTCGTCCATAAGGAGCTTTTCACGTACTTGAAGGTATCATACTCGTAAAGCATGTCATTCTATAGGTGTAACACGGTTTACACCTAGAAAACCCTCTTTTCGGGTGTATTTACACCATCCAACTTGTACAACTTGTAACCCTTCGAAACTAATCATGTAACCTGCTCAAAATGGGTCTTTTAATCTCCTAATAATCTGATTTCAAAGTTACAAAAGGTTTGGTTAATGTTTAATCACAAACTATAACATTTAACACAAGTGTAATGGATGAAAATGGTTTAATACTATAGTTTCCATCATGTTCTTATTTGGGTTGATGAACCCGTGAGGTTGACATAGAATTTCAGTAGGTTTTCGGATGATTTTGGGCATGTGATGAGATGTAAAGGCTGAAAATATAAATGTTATAGAATTATAGGCAATTTGGACATATTCGGGGACCCGAAAAGTGTTAAAAACAACTTTAAAACAATAAAACATGGATTTAACAATTTTAAAAAGTATTCCAGGTTCTAAAAGGGTTGACAAAGTATTTGGGTCGGATTTGTCAATTTAAATGGTCAAAGAATAGGTTAAATGGATTTTTTAGTGAAAAACGGGTTTAAACCGAGTAACGTTTGGAAGAAAATTTAAAAATGAGGATTTAACACCAAAATTCATGGAAACCATGATATTTCAGTAAGTTATGTACTATAAGATCTAAAAGATTTGAAAATTTTGTCAAATGAACTTTTAACGGGTCAAATTCGGTTAAAAACGCGTTTAAACGGGTAAAACTTAAAAGGTAGTCTTGCACCAAAAAGGAGCTCGAAATGCATCTCTAGTAGATTAAAAACCTTAAATAAAGTCTTAGAAATGATATTTAATGAATCTAAGACCGTTAAATTAGAAATCAACACTCAATTATTAAAAACCCTCGGTTTTACCGTAACCGGTAACGAGAAACATGAAAATTCATAAACCGGACTTAAACTCTGAAATTTTGGTAGAGACTTACTTAAAATCAGTTTACTAACTCTAAGAAACTAATATTTGGGCATAAAAGACATTAAATGCAAGAAATCAAACTTTAGGGTTGAAATTATAAATTTTAGAACTTGAAGGACTAAACTGTAAATTTTTGCCTAACTTCTATAAACCGACCCCTTGAACAAGGAATCACTTAAAAGACTCAAATTAAATTATATAAATGATTTAGCATAGCAAATCATATGTTCTTTCCTAAGAAACCCAAACTTTCTATAAAAGGAAACTTTTTACAAAAAGACTTAGAAATTCAAATGCTATTAAGATTCTAACCTCATGACACAACTTATGCCTCTCCATAACCCTTGAATTAGTGGATTAACACTTAAATCTTATTGTTTAGGGTGCTAGATTTTAGACTTTTCCCGGTACACGCAGTGACCCCTTTGCTTGACTTTTAAGGTGAGTTTAAGTGTTCCCCTTTTTATTACTGTTTTTGGGGTTAAGCATGCTCTATTTAAACTAAATTGTTTCTATGCTATATTATGATGCTATATGTGGTGGTTATGTTTGAGACCTGCTGATACTTGTATCACATTCATTAATTCTTTTGTGAACCGCTTGTTTATATGGGTAGATCTACTTGGGGAATCCCCCACACACAGTGCCTCCTGTGACGAACGGGAAGGGTACCACACTGAGATCCTGCGGGGTCGTTTGTGGCATGTAACGGGTTTTATTAAGATACAATGGTGGACCATCCGCCAGGTACGGTCCACTGGTTTGAGGCTCAATTCTCCCCACGGGGATATAACCGGTAACTTAATTTTTGAAGAGGCTAACCGGGGCTGAGTACAGGGTTGATTGTGATCCCCACAACAATGATACAATGACTTTTAATTAAAGAATGGATTCTATTGAATCCTTTTGTTTTTAAACTTTAAGCACTTGAATTCACCAACTTTTTAGTTGACACAATTTCTTTTGATCATGTTTCGGGTAATCCATGAGGGGAGTTTAGATGCGTAGAAGGCTTTGACCTAGCACCGTGACCATGGCATTGGCTTGTTCTTGTTTTGAAACATTTGAACAATTTACATTTATTTATGTTGGAAACTATTTGTATTGATGTTGTACGTACTCTTTTATTTGGGGGCTAATTCTATTTCTAGCCCGGGTTTGTTTTAAATAACAATGCCATGTGATGTTCTCTCCCTTTGTGCTCTTATGATGGTTTGTTTCCTCTGCCATATGTTGTTGCTAGTCTGTGACGTCCCACCCTACCTGGGCCCGGGGTGTGACATATAAACATGTAGTTTATTTTGAGGAATTGTGACTTGTTTTACTATTGATTTTGGTTTAATAGTGTTAGGTTCATTTTGCTCTTTGAGTGTGAGAGATTCAGGCATGACTGTGTAGTTCTCATCGTAAGGTGGGGGACAAGAATTGTACCCAATCCCAGTCATATCATTGGGATCCTTTTATGAATCTAGCATCTCTTGCAGCTTGACTGAAGACATTTGAAACTTTTCAAGTTTCACTTCAGTAAGTGATTGCTCAGCTTTTGATTGAGCTAACTTTTCAGTCAACTGCTCATTTTCAGCTGCAAGAGTGTACTTTTCACCATGCAATTTTTCAATGTCAGAGATGAGTGATTTTATTTTAATTTCAAATCCTTTAATTTCTCTTTTAAGCATCTTTGACTTGACCTTTTCTTCTTTTATTTTAGCAGCCAGTTTATGATTGTGCTCACGATAACCTTGTAGTTCAGTAATGCATTTATCACTACAAAGGTTGGATTTTACCTCAGATGGCATAGGAGTTGGGCCATCATTGATGTGAGCCATGAGTGCATGATTCTGAAATTGAGGCTTTACTTCCTTTGCATACAAACTCCAATCACACACTCCATCTTGTCTGATGACAAGAGCATTTGAAGAGGTCTGACTGCTTCCAAGTGCTTGATTTGTCAGTTGTGGTTGACTTTGGTATGGTTGTTGATGTTGTTCCTGGTGATGATACTGCTGTTGATGATTGTTGGAGTGAAATCTTGTGCTTGGTTATGAAGATAACTGACCCTGAGAATTCCTTTGGAAATTGTTGTTGTTTCTTCTAGGAGCATTGCATTCTCTGGAGAAGTGGCCAGTCATACCACAGTTGATTCACTTTACTTTGGATTTGTCATATCCTAGTTTGGTGTTTCATTGAGGCTAAGCTTTCTCCCTTCTCTGAGAAACTTCTTGGCTCTCATTGCTATCATAGCCATTTGCCACTACAGATCCAATTCTTCCAAGTCTTCTTGGATCTGATGAGCAGAAGTTAGTCTGCCTCCCAGGTAAGCTTCAAAGCTAGCAACAAAGGCATTGTAAGTTGCCTTTTGCTCTTCTGATCTTGGGTCTTCAGGAGTAGTTGAGGGAGTGGCAGTAAACCCTATTGGTTGAGATGATGTTGATGGATTGTTTGTTGTTGGAGCTGCAAGGAAACCGGTTGTCTTCACTTGATCTCTTGAGGAGAGAAATCATCATCCTCAGTGATGAATGCCTTTTCCACAGAGTGAGTGTCTGATAAAAATGTATAAGCTTCAATAACTCGAGGTCCACCAAGGTTCCTGCTCCTTTTATCAAGTTCAAGAACTTCTATTTTGGCAATCATTATGTCCAAGGTGGTACTCTCTAGATCAAGAGTATTTTTCATCATAGTAACATTTTGTTTCCAACTTGCTGGAAGGTGGTGAAGCATCTTTTTGTTAAGTTCTTTGACTTTGTAAGTCACCCCCATAATCTTTAAATCATTCACAAGTTGCACAAATCTATGCAGTTGTTTAGAGATTGACTCCCCTTTGGAGTGGTGAAAGGTTTCATATTGATTAACAAGGTTATCCTTGTTAATTTATGCTACTTCATTGCTGCCTTCACACATTATCAGCAGTGCATCCCAAACAACTTTAGTTGTTTCATACTTCTCAAGCCTTTTTAGCACATCCATTTTCAATGCTTGTGTGAGAATGGAATATGCTTTGAGATCAATTTTTATCTTCTTATAGTCATCAGCGTCAAGTGTGAGATCCTCAATAGGTATTCTTGAGGTTTTAAACAGTGTAGCCTGATCAATAGAAAGTGTCACAGGAATGTGAGGCCCTTTACATATTAAAATCCAATAGTCCGGATCTACACCTGTAATATAATTGATGAATATGATTTTCCATTGCTTAAACTCATATTTATGTTTAAGCATATGAGGTTTTGGAGTATGACCAAGTTCAGAGAAATTATGGGAATCCATTTTTATAAGTTGTTTTTACTTGTTTGAATAATGATTAGATTGATTGTTAAGTTCAATTAGTCCAAATAGTCCAAAACAGGCTTATATAAAACCAGATCTGCTGATGTTTGTATGTTTTTGTTGTAATTTTTTTTAGATTCAGCAACTGTCCATAGATTTGTTCTTGAGGATGAGTACGGATGAACAATGACAGTCGAAGTGTTTCTGCAGTTTTTCAACTTGTATGCTGAGTAGAGCTAGTCGAACACTCTATCAGCAACTCAATCACCAGATCAATCGAGTTCAGCTTAGATGTAGGCAGATCTGAAGAAGAACTGAGAGCCAAAGCTCTAATACTAATTGACTGGGTCTGATAATGATATTTTCTGTTGTTGTGAATCAACAAGGACCAAATATGATGATTGAGTCAATGATTGTAGGGCGGAATCAAACAATCAATGAACATTGAATGCAAGAAATACTCATAAATGCTCTTTGTATTAATGAAGGTGATCGGTTACAAAGAATGCTAGGGTTTGAGCATTAAACAGTAACAATACACCTTGAGAACATAAGACTAAACAAAATAATCTGATTGTCTATAATGTCTTTCAATAGTCACTTCAGATACGAGGATTTCTATTCTATTTATAGGCTGACAAGATGCCTTTTACAAAAAGACTAAACTACCCCTAACCTATACATCAGAGAACTAGTCTAAGTACAAAAGTCTTCATCAGCATTTCTTTTGTTCATTCGCATTAGCTAATGCGGATGTTGTGATTTTCATCAGCATTTCCTTTTCTTCTTCAGCATTAGTGTTTGGTCATCAGCATTTACAAATATGGATGAACAAACACTTAAGCGCATTTGTTGCTGAACATCTGCATTAGTAAATGCGGATGTACAAAATACTTGTCCGCATTTGTTCGGCTATCCGCATTTGTTAATGTGGAAGAACAAACACTTATCATCATTTGTTTTATGGTCATCCGCATATACAAATGTGCTTAGCCGACACTTTTCTTCTATTCTTTATGCAGATTCTTCATCCGCATTGGTTCTTGGACTTGTGGGATTTCCAGCAGAACCACCATCAACCCACCACTTGAATTGGCATGTATGATCCTTTCAGGGTCCAACAAGATGCTATACGGTAGGAGGTGTACAACGCCCATATGTTGGGGTGGTATTGGACAGAAGGAGTTGGGGAGTATTGAAGTGATTGAAGCTACGACTGAGAAATCGGAGAAGATCAAGGCCTTTATGAAAGCGGCGAAAGATAGGCAAAAGTCATATGCTGACAAGAGACGTAGACCGATTGAATTCAAGGTGGGTGATAAACTTATGCTGAAGGTTTCACCTTAGAAGGGGTTCGTTCGGTTTAGAAAGCGGGGTAAGCTGAGCTCAAGATATATAGAACCTTTCCGGATCATTGCTCGAGTAGGAGAGGTGGCATATAGGTTGGATCTGCCCGATGAGTTAAGTGAGATACATCCAACATTCCATGTATCTCATCTGAGAAAGTGCCAAGCCGATGAAGATATGATTGTACCACTGGAGGACAATGAAGTAGATGAACGACTCAATTACGTGGAGCAACCAGTGGCAATCATTGACCGAAAAGAGAAGAGGCTATGAAATAAAGTGGTTCCACTGGTTCGTGTACAGTGGTGGGATAGGAAGGGATCCGAGTCTACGTAGGAGATTGAGAAGAAGATGAGACAACATTACCCACAACTATTCGAGGAGTAACAGGTTTCGGGGATGAAACCTGTATAAGGGGTGGACTTGTAACACCCTAATATTTTAAAAAAAATGAAAAATAACCCAAGTTAAGGGGTTAAAGTTGTGCAAGAGGCAAAATTTATTATAATTTTGTTCAAAAAGGTGGTGTGGCCGCCCAAACCTTCTACACCATCAATCTCAGACGACTTTTTAGAGAGAGAGAAAGCAGAGTTCTCCTGATTTCAGATAGAAGAAGAAGAAGAAGCTGCTTGAAGCTAAGTTTTCTTGTGTTTGTGGTCGGTTTTAGCTGGGTTTTCAGCTTTTGGACCGAGCTTATGTGCTTGTGTGTGTGTTCGGTTGGGTGGTTTGGTGTGTTAGGTGTTTGAGCTCCGTGTGCTTTTGAGTTTGGAGGATTTTCACTCAAAGGCTACATCAGGTGAGTTCTAGATCCCCGTTTTTACTGCTTTTAACTTGCTTTGAGGCTGAAAATGCATGTAACTACCTTTATATGGTGTTCGCTATCTGAACCGAAAGTTTGATATTGGTTATGCGAATTTATATATGTTTGGGTATGTCTTGGATATGTTTCATGCTTTTGTGCCTGATTTAAGTAATTCACATGACGGTAATAAGTTAGAAGCATGTTAGAATGAGAATTGGGGTCATAAATTAGTGCAAGTAGGACATAACCCTGTGTTAGGACCGTTTTCGTACGGAGTACTAACGGATTCTGCGTGAGACCAGATCAAATAGTGCAGAATCCTATTTGATTGGTGATCGAATCAGTGAGTACGACAACCTGATCGATCTAACGATGAAACAATCGTTAAGAATTGATTAGAAATCGATCAGGAACGAACTATGAAGTTGGATAGGCTGTTTTGGACACTTTGGACGGCTAGGGTTTGTAAATATTTGAAGTCCCTTTTTTACATGAATTATGTGGTATTTATAGGTTTTTAGTTTTCACTAGTACGACTGAACCATTAGCATGGTTTAGTCGTGCGACTGACTCATGCGATTGATTCATACGCACGACTGAAGGTTCAGTTGTGCGACTGAATCAATCTTATGTCTCAGTCATACGACTGATCCAGTCTTATGGTTTAGTCGTGCGACTGATCCATAAGTATGATTCATTCGTGCGTATGGTCCATAAGTATGGTCCATTAGCATGAATAACCACTTGACTAAGTTGAACACATTTCTCAATCATTATTGATTTAGAACTATGTACAACAACCTCAAACCTATATATAATGTTCATACATATAAATTATACTAAATACAATAATAATATGAAATATTTAAAGACAAATAAACATCAAGAAGCATATCATATTTCATTAAGAATTCACGTTACATATGTGTAAGAAATGAAAGACTTTTACATTAAGAACATAAACTAGGAACATGATGTATCAACAAACTCCCCCTTGGACCTAGTTTATCCTATTTTCTAACATTCTTCGCATGCTCTTGGAATTTCTTGTACTTATCTTATTTAGTGACTCCTGTGTGTTTCTCAAATGCAAAGCAGAGCCGTATAACATGTTGGAATTGTAGAGCTTGTTCAATATCTTGCGTGTCATAGAACAGTGGCCACATGTATAGAGTGTAAACATCTTCACCAGACAAGTTTGTAAGCCACATTGGGTCAAATACCCTGATAGTCTCGATCTTCCCTTTCTTGTTCAGAACTATGACCGCTTCCCCCGTCCTCTAGTCATAATACCACCATTTAAAGTGTGGAGTGAAGTCCTGAGGCATCTCCCGTAAAGGAATCTTAGACATTGTGTGTGGGGGACTCCACTTCAACACCACCTTAGGCCTTCCAGATATATGATCAACTTTAGTCTTATGAACAAACCGCTTAGGTTGTTGAGGTCTGATGTTGACCTATCTGGTGTGGTATTCTTTCTTCAACGATTTCTCAAACCATCCCGACATCTTCCTCGGGTTGGCATACAAAAGATCTAAACATGCCAATCTGTTTAGCTCAAAACCAGGAAGAGTTTTCAGATCATGTGGATATCTGAAGTACTCAATCCCCTTCTCCCTTTTAACGCATATACATCCAAATCTTCAAAGTAGGCCCAATTGATGATCTTGCCTGGCACTTTCTAATGTTTCTTGACTCGGTAATGTTTGGTGTAGGCATTTAGCTTTGGAGGTGCACGTTGGGCCTTCATTTCTGATAAACAAGCTGCCCATTCTGCCTTCTTTATATCAACATTAGCATCTGTAGCTTGGGCTTTACTTTCATCCTTTGCTTTCTCTTTCTCTATCTCATCAAGGTTAACAAAAGTATTACTGCCAAAAGTTTCACCCAAGTCTGGGATAACGTTGCCCTTAGGGTTAGTGTATTGTGAATAGTAGTCAGTCGTGACATCCTCAATCTCAATCTCATCCACCGCTTATAGCTCCTCGTCATTCAAAACTTCTACTTCCGGAGCATCTTTTACAAGCTCATCAGGATTTAGTCTAAACATATCAGCGAGCTGCTTATCAATCAGATCATGAATGATTTCTCCTTCCTCTGGAGTGTAGCTCACAGACCTTCTCACAATCCTTTGCAAATCAAGAATCATAGTTAGTTGAGTCTTGACTTGCTAAAGGGAATGACATAATAATCCTCAGCCTGTGGAGCATTGCTTTTTCCCTGATCATGTGTTTCTTCAGCTAGAGCTGCGGAGGACGTAACTCTTTTGGTGCACCTCTCCTTTGCTGCTTGATTTGAGGCTGATGCAGATGCATCACCTTCTTAATCATCATCCTCCTCATCGTCATCTCTTTTTCCCTTTCTACTTCCTCCAGCTTCCTCGTCATCATCATCTTCTTCTGATTCATCATCTGTCGAATCATCATCATCATCTCCATCATCTCCATCACCCTTAATCTTCAGGGGCTCACCCTTTATTCCCTTCAACCTCACATCAGCTTTTTGTTTTGTTTCTCTAACCCCTCGATCCGCTTGACGAATGCCTTGACAAGCTCATTTTGAGCATTCAAGGCGTGGTGAGCTCGAACTAAAGCTCTCTCATGAGCAGTGTTCTTCTCTGTAAGCTGAGCTATCTGCTTGCCTTGCGTTCTTCTCTATGATTCATTTGGTTGGCTCTCAGATCATCTCTCGCTAGCAGTTTGAGCACTAGTCTGTTTAGGCTCGCCAACTGTTCCTCTAACCTAACAGTGGGTAGAGTAGAGCCCTGTGTAAGTGGGAATTTGGTGGATGTGCCAGCTTGGGGAGTAGTGGGTGTAGTGGTGGATGTGGTGTAAATGGGAGTATGAATGGAAGTGGATTATGGTGGAACTGATTTGGGTATGGTGGGTGAGGTAGGTGTGAATGTATGAGTGGTGGTGGGAGTGTCAGTGGCAGTTGAGGTGGTAGTGTGGGTAACAGTGGTGGTGGTGTGAGGAACAGTGGTGGTGGCAGTGGCTGTGGTGGTGGTAGTACTGATCAAGGTAATCTTCTGCCTCTTACTCTTCTTGCCATAAGGATGAGCCATCCTCTTCCTCCTGGAACCCTTGGCTATAAGGGCTCCCCATGAGCTAATCGGCTGGTCGGGTGTGTATGTTGGATCTGTGACATCAGTGTCACCACCCTTAATACCATCTTCGCGTCCACCAACCGCCTCTTTCCCCTTCTCGGTAGCCACAACCCGACTCCCGACTCTCCTGGTGAGAGGCTCATCATCAGACCCATCCTCTTCTTCTATCAAGAAGTCCTGGTGGAAAGCAGCCTGCTTAGATCCAACAGGAGCAGCTGAAGTACTGTGTGGAGGTGGTGGAGATATTGTAGACGTGTCGATGGCCTGTGATTGACTGGGGCCAGCATCTCCAACTCCTTGACCATCATCATGGTCATCATCATCGTCGTCATCTTCATCGGTAGGTACCACTATGGGCTCAACGTCTGAGTCACTGTCATAATGACACCACTTCTTACGAGAGGGCGCCATGTAATCCTCGTAGGCCTGATGGCCAAACAGTCTCTTGAACGGGGGCTTCACCTGCTTCCCCCGGTACACCGTCATCCTCGCCAGAGTGGTGTCATCCATCACCTCTAAAATCACAGCATCGTCCTTCTCCTTAGGCAGCAGAGGAAGCTTCTCGTCTATGATCATCTGCAAGAACCTTGGATACATGCAGAAGCCTTCCTTGCCCTTGGCCTCGATGTTCTCTATCAAGTACGAGAAGAGCATGTGTGAGAAACTAAACGGGTGGTTCAGTACCAGTGCAACATATGCATTCTGGATTGGGTCAGACATCTCTTCGAATCCTCCACGTCTGGAGGCTATGCACTTGAGGATCACATGTGCCAGATACTTGAACTGGGGGCACATGTTTCTCTTGTTCAGTACGCCGGCATTGATGTCTCGGGTGTACTTGATCCTCAGAAAACATCCTCGAACAGTTAGGGGATGCAGCTTGGTTGGATGGGCTCCGTCTTCACCCAAATCTAAGACTCTCCTCAGGCCGTCTTCACGGATCTCAATCTCTTGTCCGAATATAGAGCTCCGGATACAGTGGGGCTCAACGGACCTGTCCACTATGGCACTTTCCCAGAAAGCCTGCTGAATAGACTGGTATGGTGTGCATGGAGTAGAAATGGCCTTGTAGATCCTCGATCTATGCAGGAAGGCAATAATCCCGGTGAACTCAGAAGCGTTCAGAGATGCAGCATTTAGATGAGCATAGATGTTGTGCTTAGTGCTCATAGTCTATCTATCAGCCATATTGCTGCAACATAAGAAACATATACATTAGATTTGTTCATAAGAGATAACAAATGAATTTTAGTTGATTTTGATCTACTGGTTCAATTGTGCGATTGAACCATACGACTAAGTTCAGTCATACGATTGAGCCAGCGACTGAACTTAGTCGTATGCTATGCCATGTGGTTGAGTCATTCGTGCGATTGAGTCATTGATTGATTCACTCCTGCGATTGAATCATGCGTCTGGCTCAATCGTGCGACTGAGGTTCATATGGCGTGTCTATTCGCATATTGCTCTGTTCGACACCATAAATTTGAATCTTTCTCAAAACGTTACATTACGCTTCGTGTTCAGATTCATTAGGTTCGCAGGGACTCGATATAGCACTTAGTGTCATTTAAATCAATGTTTATGTCCATTTAAGTGATCTATTTTAGAGTATTATCCCGGTACTTGATTTAAAACATTTTTGGTTATTGTGGGTTCGATTAATCCATTCTTTTGATCAGATTTCAGTTTCAAAGTACCTGAAGATGAATAGAAATCGGTTAGTATCACAATAGGAGAAAAATCACAATAATCGAAAATTTGGGTAGAGTGTCTGGTATTAGGCGGTTTTTGAGAGTTTTGAAGGGTGGTAGGGAATACGACCGACTGACCCCCTTTTTATACAGTTTTAAGTTTCAGTCGTGCGACTGGACCCATACACATGATTCATTTGTGCAACTAGGGTTCAGTCGTGCGACTGACTCAGACTCCTTCATCCAGTCGTACGATTGGTCCATTCTTGTGATCCAATCTCATAGTTGACCCATACTCATGGTCCAATCGTGTGATTGGATCATAATTATTATCCAATCGTGTGATTGGCTCATACTTATGGTTCAATCGTGCGATTGACTCATACTTATGATTCAATCGTATGGTTGGCTCATACTTATGAGTTTGCCTTCATACATTTCCATACACTCAAACTTTAACTTTTGATTTATAACATTATGACCAATGATCATCTAAGACATGCCGTTTTCAACAGGAAATCATTTGATCACCTCAGACGTGATCCTTTTAATTGAGAGCCGATTGGTCACCTCAGACGTGACCTTTTTTAATTTAGAGCCGATTGGTCACCTCAGACGTTACCCTTTTTTTTAATTTGTGATTCACAGAATTCATCTAGTTATATAGTCCGACATCGATGCAAAGAAGATAACGAAAACAGAAAACAACTTGGATTAAAACAAAACAAGACATATTTTTGTGTTTTGGTTTGAGGTGGATTGAAACCTTTTAAAAATCATTTAACCGATTTTGCCTCCTGAGCAGAACAGCTTTAATTTATTTTATCCTATCTGGAAAGATTCATATGAAATCATGCAGGTATATCATAATATTTGGGACCCTTTTTTATGTACTTGAATACTAGATTCTTTTTTGTCTAAGAGTCAATAGCACTTGCAGGAAATCATACTAGAGCTATAAGGTGCACACAATGATTTTGACAGTCGAGAGCTACAGGCCACGATGATTTTCAGTATATTTGTCCACTTAAATCCATACACAGATTTTTGACTCACATTGGTGATGAGTTAGGTGTTATTATTTCAACAAGCATTTGTGGATCCCACACTTATATGGTAATCAACATTCCTCAGGAGATTTTGAGCAGTCTATAGGTATTTGACAAGAAGAAACTATTCTAAGAGCTTTCAAAGAGATGCCAAGCCTCAGGTCAGTACCATCGCATAGCAGAGAGGCGCAAACAACAATGAATTCTAGAATATTTAGGTTATGCTTATCCTCAAGTCAATGCCATCGCACAGCAGAGAGGCACACAACCTATCTTCTTGTTAGAGCACATTTTTTTTCTTTTTGCACATAACGCACCAACAACATTAGTCATTAGCTTGATTGCGCTTAACATTTTTCCATGTGCTTTGCTCATTTTTATGGTCATCCGCACACATTTGTGGCGTTTATTTTGCTCGTCACCCCTTATTGGAAATGCGTTGATTGTGTTAACCAGGGATAAGATGAAAACCCACAGCAAGTTGAACAAATTAGTTTTTAATTTGATTCACCAATGAAGTCTACTCGTCTATTGTGTTAAATCTACTGACACATCATATAATGAACTAGCAACCCCTAGGCCTACTTTCTTTATGTTACCTCAGTAGCAGACTAGTTTACTATCAATTTTTCTTTATTTTGCTTAGACTTCTCAGACTTGTAATATGAATATATGCATTTTGATCATTTAAATCCTTTTGATGTTCCAAACAATTAGTTCCCTGTGTACTATCATTTTCCATAATTTTGAATCAATATCACAGATTTTTTTCCGCTTTTCTGCCCACCCCCCCTTTTTTTAAGTAATTGAATACTGAAACTAAACTATTCTCCCCCTAAAATTCTAAAACCGAAAAAGTTTTTGTGTTTTTTTAATTTTAAAAGACTGGAAAAGAAAATTTAAAAAAGAAAATAAAAAAATAAAAAAATAAAAAAATAAGAAAATTTGTCGGACTAAGAACTCAATTCTTCTGGAATCACATCACTTTGCTTTTTCACGCAATTGACCTCCAAAAGATAGAAAAACCGAGATTTGTCAAAAGCTTTTGTGTAGAGGTCGGCGCATTGAAAATCCATATTAATTTTAACAACATCGATTAATTGATTTTCAAAACAGTCACGTATAAAGTGATATTTAATACTAATGTGTTTAGTTTTTGGGTGTTGGACCGGATTTTTGGTGACAGCTATTGCAGCAGAATTATCAACAAAGATAGGGGTGTTAGAAAATTTCAAACCGTAGTCTCGCATTTGCTGTTGAATCCAAATGATTTGTGAACAGCAACTTGTAGCAGCAACATATTCAGCTTCACATGCTGACAGAGCAACAAATGTCTGCTTCTTACACTCGCAGGTGACTAAGCGTCTTCCAAAGAACTGACATCCCGCTGATGTTGACTTGTAATTCATCTTGCACCACCATAGTCCGAGTCGCTATAAGCTGTAAGCTCAAAGTCATCATCATGAGGATACCACAACCCGAGTGTTGGAGTACCCTTCAAATAACAAAAGATCCTTTTTACCCCAATTAGATGATTCACTTTTGGTTTAGCCTGATATCTAGAACAAAGACACGTGGCGTAGATTGTTGGGTTTGTTGGACCAAATCAAAGTAGTTTAACCTTTTAAACATGAAAACGCAGCGGAATATATCCTTAAAATTATCATTTGTAATCTGAAAATTAAGGCTCATATCGTATCATCAACAAACCCAAGAACATAAGGATCATTTATATGTGTATGAACTAGCTATCAACAAGAAATAACAACCAAAACAAACCATGGAACTACCTTCCAAAGGCTGCTGAAAAAACAGGATTTTGATGAAGAAAATGAGCTTCTTGAATGACCAAAACACCAAGGAGAGGTGTCCTCAAGCATCCATACCCACAAGCATCAAACAAGCACCTTTGTTGCTAGGATTTAAACACCAAAACCCAAAGAAGAAGCTGCTGGAACAATCAAGACACACTCCCCATAAAGGGGGCAGCCGAAAAAGGTCAAGAGATGGGGTTTTTCCCCCCAAAACCAAACTCCAATTTTTATAAACTAGTTGTTTAAAATAGATATATAATTAACCTGTTAATTATATAACACATA
Organism: Flaveria ramosissima; assembly: GCA_025215565.1. NCBI lineage: Eukaryota > Viridiplantae > Streptophyta > Magnoliopsida > Asterales > Asteraceae > Flaveria > Flaveria ramosissima. The sequence goes on from CM046034.1 coordinate 19,656,368, forward strand.
CACACTTTTATTATTTGACGTTATTTAACTAAATTAAACAACATTACAAATAATATCCATGAACAAAATATCCAAATAAGTTGTTCAATCTCATATGCAACTTGTTTAGAAAACCCATTTTCTAAATTAGTGTATTTATTTAATTGCATGATCATATCATCAATTAAATAATAATTGGCGTTTGCTAAGCTTGTTATTGGGTATGACCCGACTTGGATCATAACGTATTAACCACATCAATGTTCTATGTGTCTTGGGCATAAAGAATCCAACAATCTCCTACTTGCACAAGATTCATAGAAGATTGTTGCAAGTAGTAAATACCGCTTAACAATGGTTTACAACCCTTAATACGCATGACTAAAAGTCATTCAATAACATCATCCCCTTCAAGTATCCAACTTGAAATGATTTTGGTGAATCAATCATTTATCCTTTTGTTACAGATGTCATGTTAAATCCAAGGACATAGAATGATCATTCCTTGTTGATTTAACTTAATCAGGCCTTAGACATCTTGCTCTTAACGAATAAGAGGAACAAATTCCATCTTGACTACATACGTTTTCCAAAATCACCTCGTGTCATATCTGAACATAGCCTTATGTACTGCCCATTATTTCAGAGCAGTGAAGAACTAGCTCAAGGTATAACATTTGGTGAATATCAAAACCCAATATGTATCTCAGGTCGGAGGATACCAAATGATATTCGCCTTTACTCAAATTTACTTATGATCAATCTAGAAGATTCCATCTAGTAAAATTGAGATGCGGGTCAGTCCAATATTTGTATCCCACAAATATCTATGAACTTTGGTAGCAACCAATTGCTCTATATTCATTCCTTATGAATATCCACCAATCCATGTTCATAATAGTCTTACGTTCATATTTGTTCCCACAAACATGGCCGACTATGGACATTTAGAATAATAAACATATTCATGGATGTATACATTCTTAAATGGATATAACTCAAAATATCACAAGTATATAAAGAGTTAAATATTACATTGTTCCAAACTTTTAAATACTAAACAGATCACTTCCAATCACTAGAATATCGAAGTCCTAAGGCACAAGTATGACTTTCATGCTTTGCCTAGCTTCGTGAGTTGATCCGCAACGTATTGATCGGTGTGAACTTTACGAATACATATCTTTCCCTTTTCAACTTCATCCCTTATGTAGTTGAATTTCCGCTCAATGTGCCTAGCCTTTTGAAGTGCACAGGGTGCCTTGATTTATGCAATCGTACACTCGTTATCACAAAAGGATTTCTAGGGGTCTTGAATGGTAGAGACCACCCTAGGTAGGCGATAAATTTCTTTATCCATGCAGCTTCCTGAGCTGCTAATGATGCGGCTATGTATTCGGATTTTGTAGTGGACTATGCTACTCCATTCATAATGAAGACATACCCCGATTGTGATCGAGAATCATCTCGAACGGTTTGGAAACTCGCATCCGTGTAACCCTTTACAACGAGTTCCTATTCATCAGATCCGTATATTAGAAACATTTCCTTAGGCCTCCTAAGGTATTTCACAATACTTTTACAAGCCATCCAATGGCTATTACATGGATTCTGCTAATATCTGCTGGTCATGCTTAACGTGCATGACACGTCTAGTCTAGTGCATACCATCGCATGATGGATCCTATAGCTGATGCATATGGGACGTCCTTCATTCGATCTTGCTCATCCTTTGAGCCTGGACATTGAGATGTACTCAATATTGTCCCTCTTTGAATAGGTACCATACCTTTCTCAGAGTTTTCCATCTTGAACCTTTTCAAGACCTTATCAGAATATGCACTTTGGTTTAAACCTATCAACCGCCTCGATCTATCCCTATAGATCTTTATTCCAAAATATTGCCGGCTTCACCAATATATTTTTTGCAAAAACAACTTCCAAGCCAGGTTTTAACACCTTCCATGGTTGGAATATCATTTCCAAAAAGTAGTATGTAATCAACATACAATACTAAGAATGTTATTATGCTCCCACTAGCCTTCTTATATACACAAGCCTCGTCAGCGTTCTTGATGAAACCAAATTTCTTGATCCCTTCATCAAAACGTTGATTCCAACTTCTCGATGCTAGTTTCAATCCATAGATTGACCTCTTTAACTTACATACTTTATTAGGATGTTGTGGATCGACAAAACTATCAAGCTGAACCATATGGACAGTCTCTTCGAGATGTCCATTAAGAAAAGCGGTTTTGACATCCATTTGCCAAATCTCATAGTCATAATATGCAGCTATGGCAAATAATATCCTAATTGACTTTAGCATTGCCAGAGGCGAGAAGGTTTCATCATAATCAACCCTTTGAGTTTGAGTGAAACCTTTTGCTACAAGTCTTGCTTTGTAAGTATCCAAGGTTCCATGTATATCCATTTTCTTCTTGAAACCCACTTGCATCTAACCGGTTTGGAGTTAAGTGGAGGGTCAACCGATTCCTAATCTTGATTGTCATACATGGATTGCATCTCAACGTTCATGGCTTCCAGCCATTTGTCACAATCCGATTTGGACATTGCTTCATGGTATGTAGTAGGCTCATCGGAGTTTACCACATAGCATCCATTCATGAAAAATCCATATCTTTCAGGTGGAATGCTAACTTTACCAAATCTATGAACGTTTTGTGTGTATTGATCAACCTCTTGATCATCATTAACATCCTCTTGTTGATTGCTAGTGTCAACCAAACGTGTATCGGCTTGTGGATCTTGATCCTCATCAAATTCCACTATTCTATATGTTATTCCTTCCATAAGGGACTTAGTTTCCAAGAACTCAGCCTTTCGAGCAATAATTACTCTTGCTTTGTTGGATCAAAGAAGTAGTATCCTATACAGTATTTGGGATATCCAACAAATATACACTTAGTGAATCGACTATCTTGGTCAGGGTCATATTCAAAATACGAGCCTCGGAGAGCATTGTGAAACCCCAAAATGATAGAGGTAGTGAGCTTATAGCCATCATATATTGAACCATATCGAATAGGGTTCGATTTCTCCTTTCAGACACACCATTATGTTGTGGTGTTCCAGGTGGAGTAAGTTGTGAGACGATCCCACAACTTCTTAGATGGTACTAAAAGCATCACTGAGGTATTCACCTCCTCTATCTGAACGAAGAACTTTGATAGTTTTATTGAGTTGATTTTCTACTTCATTCTTGAAGATTTTGAACATTTCAAAAGCTTCATGTTTGTGTGTCATCATGTACACATAACCATAGCGACTATAACCGTCGATAAAGGTAATGAAGTATCTTTCACCATTTCTAGTCATTGTCTTAAAAGGGCCGCATACATCCGAATGTATGATTCCCAATAAGTCTTTTGCCCTCTCGTTAGTGCCATTAAAGGGCGACTTGGTCATCTTACCTTGTAAACAAGATTCACACTTGTCGAATGAAACTTTTTCATTTGTTTTTCAAAAGACCATTCTTTTGAGGTGTTTGAATCCGATTCTTGTTTATGTGACCAAGACGACAATGCCAAAGATAAGAATCACTTAAACCCATTTTAAGTTTCTTGGTGCTTGTTTGGTATAATGAGCTATTATAGAATGAATCATTATGAACCAATTCATAGATTCCATTAAAAGGCATAGCCTTAAAATAAAATACATCATCCATACAAACATAAATACCATTGTTAACAAACTTTAATTCATAACCACATTGTTTTAAACGGAAAACACAAAATATGTTCTTAGTCAAACTAGCAGCATACAAAATGTTCTTAAGAATAACTTCCAAACCATTTGAAAGTTTCAAAATATTGTCTCTTTGGGTTTCGACATCAACTTTTGCTCCGTTGCCCATGTAGAGACTTGTGTCTTCCTTCTTGAAGTGCTTATTCCTTTTGAACCCCTGCAAAAAATTGCATATGTGAGTTCCACATCCGGTATCCAATACCCATGTGTTTGAAGAAATAACATTTAAACCAATGTGAATTATGAAAGTTGTACCTGAGGTTTGCCCAACATCCCTCTTGTTTCTCAACTCTTTGAGATAGGTTGGACAATTCCTTTTCCAATGTCCTATCTCTCCACACTCAAAGCATGGATCGTTCTCCGTTACCTTAGGCTTCTTAAGCTTAGGCTTCGGAGGTTCCGCTTTAGCCTTTCCTTTCCCCTTTCCTTTGATGTACCCCTTTCCTTTGGCAACATTTGCCTTGGGATCGGGGAATGACCTTTTCTTATTGCCTCCCTCATTGATCGAGAGAACAGGTAGAACCTTTCTACCCATTCCTGCCTCGGCTGTTTTGAGCATAGCGTGAAGCTCACCAATACTCTTGTCCCATCCGTTCATATTGTAAATCATTATGAACGTCTCAAACCTTTTAGTTAGGCCATTAAGGATCAAATCCGTGGCTAACTCCTTTGAGACGGGACAATTAAGCCGCTCGAGGCGATCAACGTGGCTTTTCATTTTAAGAACATAAGATGATACCGATTGGGTTTCTTCAATGTGACACGCATGAAGTGCTCGAACCGTTTCGAAGCGCTCTACCCTAGCTTGTTGAAGGAACATTTCCTTCAACTGGGTAATTATGTCATATGCCCCAAGATGCTCCAAATCATTTTGGAGTTCGCGAATCATAGTTCCTAACATGAGGCAGGAAACCTGCATGGAATCCTTAGTGTATTGAAGCCAATCGTTATAGGCCTCAACATCCTCGGGGTCGGGTTGGTCAGGAATAGGATCGTCAAGGACATAGGCCCTTTTCTATTGCTTGACAACAATTCTCAAGTTTCGATACCAGTCCATAAAGTTATTATGGTTAAGACGATCCCTTTCTAAGATTGTTCTCAGTGATAGGGTAGGGACGGTCGGGGTGGTAGCATTATTGTTTGCGGCCATTTCTACAAAATCAAAAAGTTTATTTTAGTATTTCTGAAAAATTGCATTTTAATTATTAATACCCTTTACACGTCTCATAGACAATTAATAATTAAAATCTAGAATCCAACGTTACATTTAAATGATGGTTAGGTGACCTTTATCCCATTATTTAAATTAACAAGGTAGTCAACATTTGACAATTGCAACATATTGCAACTTCTAGCTTTATGGGATCGGTTAAACATCTTATGTTTAGTCGGCATGTAAAATCCCATCAACACCATTGTACGCCATGCTTCGGTGACCCTATGCACATGGTTTCCAATTCAAGTCGTCCTACTCACACACACATGTGAGTTTACACATACAAGTGGTTAGGTGACCTTTATCCCACAAGTATGTTAAGCCCGCCTCAAACACACAAGTTCCCTAAAAGTGGTTAGGTGACCTTTATCCCACAAGTAGTTCTCAAGTGATTCGAGTGTCGTGTAAAAGGATGGTGTTTAACTTGTTTCCAAAGGGATTTAAGTTTCCATTAATTCTAGTTATGAAAACTCTATGTACCTTGTATTCGCATGCTTTCAAATACATGGTACCCTATGGTTCTTGTTTAATAAAACCTCTTTTATTTTAAAATCATTAATCCTTTTAATAACCTTTTATTAGTGACTTAATGATTAGGAACCAAAAAATTCAGCTTGTTATGATAATTTATTTAGATTGTTAAGCATATCCATATATCAAACAATAAACATAAAATGAATAATCAAACAAGCATATATAAAACAACCACATGTGCATAACCATAGCCACTATGTTGACAACACTTGTTTGACATCACAAGTGTTGTCATTTGGTCTTTCCTAAGGGTTGAACACAACACAAAAGATGAGATCTCCAAAGACCCCCACTTGAACTTGCATCCAAATGCTTCAAGTCCTCCTCTTGTGTCTTCCTTTTGTGCTTCCATCTTGTGCATCTTCTTTTACAAAATTTATATCCTAATACAAATTTTCTAATAAAAGAAAGCACACTTAATCTATTTATTACATTGCCATTGAATGAATAAATAAATTACATCCAAATACAAACACAAAAGAATAATATTACAACCCATTATGAATGAAATCAACCAAAACAAACATCCATTCAAAACCAAATCAACACAAGGTCAAGGCTAGGTTATGCACCAATATGAAACATCATATACAACATTCAAGAACCAAATAAATCCCCATATGACCCTAAATTTTCAGCCAACATAAATCAAGAATTTAGGGTATTTTTGTCCAAACAAAACACAATCAACCATTTGATATCTTTCTTTCAAGGTTTAATCACAAGCATGTTAGATATAACCTTGAAAGGTTGGGGATTTATATCATCACAACAAAACAGCCCCTATAAGGTTGTTAAAGCCCCATAAAACCAATTTTACAAGGACAAATGAAACTAGTCATCCACATATCCGGCTCTAGATGCCAATGTTGGGTTTGTTGGACCAAATCAAAGTAGTTTAACCTTTTAAACATGAAAACGCAGCGGAATATATCCTTAAAATTATCATTTGTAATCTGAAAATTAAGGCTCATATCATATCATCAACAAACCCAAGAACATAAGGATCATTTATATGTGTATGAACTAGCTATCAACAAGAAATAACAACCAAAACAAACCATGGAACTACCTTCCAAAGGCTGCTTAAAAAACGGGATTTTGATGAAGAAAATGAGCTTCTTGAATGACCAAAACACCAAGGAGAGGTGTCCTCAAGCATCCATACCCACAAGCATCAAGCAAGCACCTTTGTTGCTAGAATTTAAACTCCAAAACCCAAAGAAGAAGCAGCTGGAACAACCTTCCAGCCATGAGTTTCTTCAAGAGAAGGAGAGAGTATCTTCAATTTTGGGTTCTTGCATGTGAGAGAGAGAAGAAGGTTGAGTGTGTATCTTGTTCTTGGTGTATGGCGCATTAAAACAATCAAGACACACTACCATAAAGGGGGCGGCCGAAAAAGGTCAAGAGATGGGGTTTTTCCCCCCAAAACCAAACTCCAATTTTTATAAACTAGTTGTTTAAAATAGATATATAATTAACCTTTTAATTATATAACACATACACACTTTTATTATTTGATGTTATTTAACTAAATTAAACAACATTACAAATAATATCCATGAACAAAATATCCATATAAGTTGTTCAATCTCATATGCAACTTGTTTAGAAAACCCATTTTCTAAATTGGTGTATTTATTTAATTGCATGATCATATCATCAATTAAATAATAATTGGCGTTTGCTAAGCTTGTTATTGGATATGACCCGACTTGGATCATAATGTATTAACCACATAAATGTTCTATGTGTCTTGGGCATAAAGAATCCAACATAGATAATATCAGGACGAGAGGTTGTGAGGTACATCAGAGATTCGATCATTCCTCTGTACATAGTGGCATCTACCAGATCACCATTTTCGTCGGGTGCTACATCGTGGTTCGTGGCAAGTGGAGTCCCAGCAACCGTTGCATTCTCCATGTCGAACCGACTAAGGATATCTCCTACATATTTGGACTGATGCTGGAAGATTCCATTTGGTGTCTTATCCACCTGTAACCCAAGAAATAACTTCATCTCTCCCATGGCACTCATCTCAAACTCAGCTTTCATCACTGATTCGAATTCTTTACACAATACTTCATTTTTGGAACTGAAGATTATGTCATCCACATATATCTGTACCAGTAGTAAATCATCATCTTTCTCTTTGATGATCAACGTGCAGTCAATAACCCCTCTGCGAAAACCATGTTTCAGAAGATGAGTAGAGAGTTTCTCATACCAGGCGCGAGGGGCTTGATGAAGCCCATAAAGAGCCTTGTCCAGTTTATAAACTCTATCCCAATGATACGGAACCTCAAATCCTTTGGGTTGACTGACGTACACCGTTTCACAGATTTCATCATGAAGGAATGAACTTTTCACATCCAATTGATAAACTTTGATCTTCATGTAGGATGCATAGGCTAAGAAGATACGAATTGCTTCCATCCTTGCCACAGGTGCAAACACTTCATTGTAGTCAATGCCTTCGACTTGTCTAAACCCTTGAACAACAAGCCGAGCCTTGTTTCTGATTATAACCCCTTGGTCATCTTTCTTACACTTAAGGACCCATTTAGTGCCAATCACCTTTGCTCCTTTTGGTCTGTCCACAAGAGTCCATAATCCTAACTTGTTAAACTAAAGGAGTTCTTCTTGCATAGCACTAACCCATGCCTCATCGTTTAAAGCTTCAGTTACATATTTTGGCTCAAATTGAGACACAAAACATCGATAAGCTCCATTGTGTAGATATCCTTTTTCCATGACTGCGGCATAATCAGCTGAATATAGCTGATTTCGTGTCTGAACTCCCAATAGAATATCCCCGATGATGTTGTCCAGGGGATGATGCACATTAACTCGAGTTCCGGGAGTGGTGGGAACAGCTACCTCATTATCTAGATTTTGAATCCCAGGTTTAGTTTCTGTGGCTGTTGGAGTATGGGGTTTAGAAGTTTCAGAGGCATCAAGATCAGATGCTTGTGTACTTTCGGTAATGGAAACCTGTTCCTCCTGGTCCACATTTGCAGGCTCAACTGCTTCATCATCAGAGGAAAACTCACTTACTTCAAGCTCTCCCCTGAAGGGCTAGAAGTATCGTCTAATGGAACCGATGATGTCGGGTCTATTGGAGGAGTATTCAGAACATCGTGCATCATTCGAGCAGGTAACTCATCATCAGGATGAGAAGGAGGTAGATTGAAGGACTTGAAAAATCCATCATAGTCAAAGAAGAAGGAAGGTCCTTTGCCAACAGGGGGGGTGGTGTATCTTTGGACATCAACATTGCACCACACTTCCACCTGACCCGTTGAGTTGTTATATACTCTCTTGTCTGGTATACTATATTCGAGAAAAATACCTTCTTCTGCCTTCTCGCAAAACTTCCCAGTCTGAATTTTCTTTAACAGCATGCACGGTGCTCCAAATGGTTCTAGATACTCCAAGTTGGGTTTACGTCGGTGGAGCAATTCATAACACGTTTTTCCATGATGTTTGACCACTAAGACTCGATTGAGAGTGTAGCATGCATTAGCCACTGCCTCGTTCTAGAATTGAATGGGCAGCTTAGAGTCGGCTAACATTGTCCTTGCTATCTCTATCAAGCTCTGATTCTTTCTTTCAGCAACCCCATTCATCTGTGGAGTGTAAGCAGAAGTAAATTGATGAACATTTCCTTTCTCTCGACAGAATGCCTCCATCCACTGATTCCTGAACTCTGTTCCGTTGTCTGATCGAATTTTTCTTACTTTTAGCATGTAGAGTGATTCCAATGTAGTGACTAGATGCTTGAATGATTCAAATGTCTCTGACTTTGCTTTCAGAAACATCACCCAAGAGAATCTTGAGTAATCATCAGTTACTACAAAGCAGTACCAATCACAAGCAATGCTCTTTGTACTAACTGGGCCAAACAGATCCATGTGTAGAAGCTCGAGAAGAATGTCGATAGAATTGACTTTCTTTGCTTTATGAGACTTCTTGGTCTGTTTTCCTTTCTTACATGCTACGTAGAAATCTGGGAGTTGGAAATTCTTGACAGTAACTCCATTCACCAAATCATTCTGAACCAGATATTTCATCTTCCTGGGATTAATGTGTCCCATTCTCCTATACCAGGAGACTGCATCTCTCTCTGTTGCCTTTGACACGAAACATTGAGCAGTAGACTCAATTGTGGAGGCTTTGGATAGATCCAAGACATACAGATCGTTATATCTTGAAGCTGACATTAGAATTTTATCCTCTTCGATAACATACTCCTTCTTCAACATGTAGCACTTCTTGTTGTCAAACACAACTTTGAATCCCTTATCACAGATTTGGGAGACAGAAAGCAAGTTGTTTTGCAGTTCTTGAACGTAGTTGACCTTGTCAAACTTCACTTTTTCATTTGCCACTTTGCCTTGAGCGGTGATGTAACCTCCTTTATTCCCAGCGAACGATACGTGTCCCCCTTTAATTTGCTTGACGTTGAAAAGGAGATACGAATTCCCGGTCATGTGCCTGGAAGCCTCACTATCAATAATCCAGGTATTAGTGATAGCGCTGTAGCGGACACCCTACACATACAAAGGAATTGATTAGTTCAGGTTTGGGACCCAAGCCTTAACTGGCTTGGGTGTCCCAGAGGTATCACACATCATGAACTCAACCTACTGTCCTTCAGAGGATGAGGGCACATCTTTCTTCTTCTTATCCTCACTATCAGACACATTACTTGTTTTGATCTTCCATAAAACTAGTTTTGTGTAAGGCCTGTTTGTGGTAAACAGACGACTGGCTTATGGTTTGAACTTTAGGTTCACTAATAATCTTAGGTGTAACCTTAGGTGACACATTAGATCTAATTTCAGAAAATCTTGGTTTTTCATCAAAAAGTTCAATTTTATTTTTAGGTGTCTGATAATAAGGACAATTTGGAGAGATATGTCCTCGTTTTCCACAATTGTAGCAGGATCTTCCTTCAACAGTTTGAAGAAAGTTGTGATGTGGTGTTGAGTTTAGTCGGGGTTTGAGATATGTCCGGTTGGGTTGTTTCTCTTCTTTTGTAGATGTTTCACCTTCTTTAACAAATTTAATGGTTTGACATTTTGAACATCTTTCACTTTCATTTTATTAGGATGTTGATGATTAACACTTTTAAGGTTCATTGGATTAGACCTTTTAGGTTCTGAAATAGACGTTTGTGAACCTGACTCTAATTTAACCTTTTCATTTTTGTTACCCAAATCCTCAACAGGTATCTTATCTTTCGATCCCAAAGTAGAATCCTTCTGTTTAAGGACAGATTTCACAGGTTTACCCATAGAATCTGGATCATTGACCAAAGGAGTAGACACCACATGATCCTTTACTAGGTTATTATTAGTTGGTCTCATTTAGTGTTTAAAAGGATTTCATGTGGTGGAGGTACTACCTTATAACCCAGACCTTCCCCTGCATTCCGTTATTTCACTAGGTTCTGAACAATGTGAGAAGAACTTGCCAAACTGTGCAGTTTTTGTTTTAATGAATCAACTTCGACTTGCAAAACTGCTTTTTCCTTCTTAGTTTCCTCCAAAAAATTTAAATAGAACGTGATGTCATTTGATTGATTTAAGGCAACAACCTCGGTTACCCTTAGTTGTTTCCCCAATAGTTCTATCTTTTCTTTGAAGCTGCACTCATTTTGTTTTAAAACATGATTTGCTTCAGTGCAGAGTTGTAAATCATTTACTAGATTATCATTATGTTCTAATAACCTAGCAAATTTTAAATCAATGCTTTCCCTAAATTTATCACATTCAGTACATGCATGTTTTTCAAATAAATCATCTTTAGAACATACCTGTGTAGAATTAGACGAATCAGCCATCAAAGCAGTGTCAGACTCTTCGGTGACTGGAGATTCTGAGTTTGTAGCACTTAGCTCTTTTTCAACCAAATGATCAATTACATTCATAGCTTCTTCGATATCTGAAAGTGAATGAGCTATGATGTCTCCTTCACTTGCAGATCCATCATCCAATGTATCAACTAAAGCAATGTTTGATTCACCCTGAGAAATGAATCGGATGGAGATTCTGAGTTTGCAGATCCTTCATCACCTTGAGCAACCAAAGCCTTAGACTCTTGACTTGAAGATGAAGCTCCAATCTTATCCTTGTCTTGTCAGCTGAATGTAGGAAAAGGATTTCAATTTCCAGTCTTCTTTGGCTTTACGCACTCACGTTTGAAGTGCCCCTTTTCACCATAATTGAAACACGTGACTTTGGTTTTGTCAAATCCAAATGTCGTATCTTTAGTGGCAACCAAATTTTGCCCCGTCTTTTTAACAAACTTCTTGGCTCTTCTAACAGCACTAGCCAAGGCCCACATAATGTCCATGCGTTCTAGCTCAGTTTCATCAACTTGCTCGTAGTCCTCGTCAGCAAGATGACAGTTTCCAATCTTACCAGCAACTAATCCATCATAAGATTGAACAACAGCAGCTAGAAGGTCCATGTGCTCTTTAGCAACTTCCATGGTTATATTTCTGAGATTCTCGGTCTTCAACTTTGTAGTATTTGCCTCAAGAACTATGTATTGGGTTCCAGATGACCCTGACGTTACGGTTCCTGATGCACTGCTTTGGGAAGGAGTAGAAGAGCTAGACACAAACGCCGTTTGTAGTGGTGCACCTGAAGCTGCCGGAGTTGGAACCGAATTGTATAGTGCAGGATTCTGAACATAGGATCCTTTCTTTGACTTGTATTTCATACGTAGTTCTTCCTCCCTTAACTTAAAAATGAAATCATTTATGTCTAAAGTAGCAAGAGTGTGGTTTTATCTCATATTAGAAACATATGGATCCCATTTTTCTGGCAGACCATCAGCAAAACTAGAGACTTTATCTTCCATAGATGTGATCACGCCATGAGTGTGCAACTCACTCATCAAATGATAGAATCGATCAATGATGTCATCCAAGCTTTCATTCCCAATCGAAGAGAAATTGTCAAATTCTTTCTTAAGAGCTTTTGGCTTCAGTGCTTTCAGAGTTGAATTTACTTCGTATCTCTTTTCCAAGGCCTCCCATAATTTCTTAGACTGCTTGTTCTCAGAGAACTGATGAAATATGTCCTTAGGTATAGACTGAGTCAAAAAGGCATATGCTTTCTTTTCGTATTATGCAGAGTCTTATGGGATTCACTCATTCACCCCAAAGTCAATTTAACTCCATTAGCACTGACTGGTATCGTGTAATCAGTCTCAATGGATGTCCAAAGGTTTGAGTCAACTCCATTCAAGTAGATTTCAAACCATTGTTTCCACTGTGGGTATTCATCCAAGGTTAACAACTTTGGCGGTTTGTTGTGGTTTCCAATCTCATTCTCCAGAAGTAGAAGGTTCTGGTTACGCAATTCCTTTCCAGCAGTGAATGCAGCCAACTGGTCTTCCATTGCTTTAAACTTGGTAAACTTGGAACAGGACAGAGTCACTCGTGCGATTAAGCTATGCGGATGGGTCACTCGTGCGAATGAAAGATACGAATGAATTCAATCGTGCGATTGGATTCAGTCGTGCGAATGAGCAGGACGATTGTAATCAACCGATTGGAGTTGCTTAACCGTGCGAATGAGAGATACGACTGAGTTCAGTCGTACGAATGAGAGTATACGAATGGGTTCAATCGTATGAATGGTTCAATCGTGCGACTGAAGGCTACTGTGTTTGAAAAATCGAATATTTGAACACTTTGACACAGAATACGAATTTTTCCACAAACCCTAATTTGTCGTTTGATGAACAATCAAAACTTTAACACATGCAAACATCAAAAACACTTTTTTTGGAGCAAAAAGGTGACTCTTTTGATTGAAAACGTAGGTTTTAACACCAAAACCAATTGAATCCACGCAAAATCACGAGCCAAGGCTCTAATACCACTTGTTAGGACCGTTTTCGTACGGAGTACTAACGGATTCTGCGTGAGACCAGATCAAATAGTGCCGAATCCTATTTGATTGGTGATCCAATCAGTGAGTACGACAGCCTGATCGATCTAACAATAAAACAAACGTTAAGAATTGATTAGAAATCGATCAAGAACGAACTATGAAGTTGGATAGGCTGTTTAGGACGCTCTGGACGGCTAGGGTTTGTAAATCTTCGAAGTCCCTTTTTTTCACGAATTATGTGGTATTTATAGGTTTTTAGTTTTAATTCGTACGACTAAACCATTAGCATGGTTCAGTCGTGCGAATGACTCATGCGATTGATTCATACGCACGACTGAAGGTTCAGTCGTGCGACTGAATCAATCTTATGTCTCAGTCATACGACTGATCCAGTCTCCTGGTTTAGTCGTGTGACTGATCCATAAGTATGACTCATTCGTGCGTATGGTCCATAAGTATTGTCCATTAGCATGAATAACCACCCGACTAAGTTGAACACATTTCTCAATCATTATTGATTTAGAACTATGTACAACAACTTCAAACCTATATATGATGTTCATACATATGAATTATACTAAATACAATAATAATATGAAATATTTAAAGACAAATAAACATCAAGAAGCATATCATATTTCATTAAGAATTCACATTACATATGTGTAAGAAATGAAAGACTTTTACATTAAGAACATAAACTAGGAACATGATGTATCAACACCCTGCCCATTAGCCCATATAGTGCTCATGGGCCTAGAAACCTGCCCATGCGCCCACTACCCATGCGCCTACGTTTCCCATACGCCTAAGTCCTTGTCCATACGCCTGCATAGTACCATGCGCCTAATTTTTTCCCCATGCGGCCAAGTGCCCATGCGCCTAAGTAAGGCTCATGCGCCCCAATAGTGACCATGCACCTAAGTGCTCATACGCCTAAGTTGCCCATGCGCCTAAGTGCTCATATGCCTAAGTAATGTTCATGCGCCCGAATAGCTATCATGCACCCGCATAGTGCTCATGCGCCCAAATAGTGCCCATGCGCCTAAATTCCTTAGAAAATATTCTGAAATTTCTGGGAGAACGGAATTTAGAGGCTAAGACTTGGAATGTTGTAAGTGGTGATACATATTGATGTTATGCATGTTTTAAGCCTGTTTCTTTATGTTTTTTATTACGTATTATTGCGTGGCTTTACGTGGTGTGTTTATTTTATGGTACGTAAAGTATTATGTAATGAAGCGAAAGATTAAAGATAATGAAAAGTGGAACGTAAAGAATGAATGAAAGTCTTGCAAGCAAAATTAAAGGAGGTTCATAACTCATTGAGGGGCTGTTAGCTCAATTGTATGTGGTTTACTTAACCTATGAGGATGAACACAGGGGTCTAATCCTTGGGATTGACCTAATGTATGGGACCCTTGTCGCTTGCTCCAGGTACTGGAGTCAGCTTCGTACACAATGTTAGGGGTCTATTTATAGACTTCGGCCCAGTACCAGCTTCGTGCACAATGTTTGGGGTATAGCACATGACATTGGTCTAGATTATGAACAAAGCGTACGAAAACGAATGATGATGGAAGATAATAATAAATATTATCTATGTGTACGTATAATGTGTGATCGCGAATGAAAGTAAGGAAGATATTTTTAAACGAAAGTAAAGTATTTTTATTATAAAATAGAACTCACTCAGCAACGCTGACTTTTATGCATTTTCAGTTGGCAGATAATTATTGTTATGGGTGGAACGAGGGTGGAGCTACTTGGCGAATAAAGGATTGGCATCCATTTTATGCATAAATGATATTTTTGTGATGTAATGCAACTAAACGTTATTTTTTTGTAATTTTGAGCGACGTTGTATTATTTGGCAAAAGTAATTATTAATGCACGAAATGGAGTTTTGTTAAATTATTCCGCTGCAAGATTTTATTATTTTAATGATTTGTAATATGTTTTAAATATTATGTGCGATGAATGTCCGACTGTAAGCGTTCCGGAAACGGAGCTTACAGTTTATAAAGATGCCATTGTCAACCTACTTCACTTGAATTCCTAGTAATAAATTTAGTTCCCCCATGACACTCATTCATATATGTAGTTTATCAATTTCTAAAACTCTTTACAGAGCTTTTCATTGGTTGACCTAAAATTATTGTCATCAACATAAACTTGAACCAACAACAAGTCATTTCTTATTCTTTTAATGAAGAATGTGTGGTCAATGGTACCTCTTTTGTACCCATGTTGAACCAGGTACTATGACAGTGTCTTATACCACTTTCTTGGAGCTTGATGCAACCCATAAAGAGCTTTGTCAAGCTTGCAGACATAATCGGGATAATCTAGGTCTGCAAAGCCAGGTGGTTCTTGACATACACTTCCTTATGTATCACCCCACATAAAAATGCACACTTGACATCAAGTTGGTAGACCTTAAAATACTTGGATGCAACAAAAGCAAAGAATATCCTTAGAGCTTCAAGTCTTGCTACAAGAGCAAAGATATCTATGTAGTTAATCCCTTCTTCTTGAGTGTACCCTTGAACTACTAGTCTAGTGTTCTTGATGATAAGTCAGGTGGGTTTTTAGAAATAGAAATAGAAAGGATGATAGAGGACTTATCACTATTAGGGGCAAGGTTACAAGTGGTAAGCTCAACATTGAAAATGTAAAGTTTGTCAAAGAGATTTAGTACAACCTTTTGAGTGTATCTCAATTTTGTGGCCATAGACATAACATGCTTTTCACTAAGCATGATTGCATTATTCTCAAACCCGGGGTGACCATTCCTTAAAAGCATATCCTGCTCAGAGCCTCCAGGAATGGGAACATGTACAAGATGGATCTATAAGAAACTTCACCTTGAAGAAAAGTTTCTTGATTTCTATCTAAAGCCAATAGTGATGAGTTTTTTCTTTGGCATAAAATAAAATCCCATGTAAACTTTAGGAACATGAATAATCTGATTAGGAATGATTTGGTAACCGGAAAGCCAAAGAAATAGTTTACAAATGATTACCATTGTGTTGCATGTCTGAAAGGAAAGCAACACAAAGTGTCATAAAAGCCAAAGGAAAAGAACTCTATCACTACTCCCCTTCACTTATTAAACATTGATCTCTTGGCCCCATAAGTCTAATGAGTTTAGGAAGAACTTCATACTGCCTTGTGATCGCATATGATTTACAAGATATACTTGGGTCTTATTTATTAATTTAATCAAAAGGTTAAGATCATAAGATATGATCAAGTAATTGAATTCAAGAACCAAATCCTTGATACATTTTGTGATAAAAAGAGTATTACAAGACAATATAATACTCCTAGAACTCCTCAACAAAATGGTGTTACTAAAATAAGAAATAAGATGCTCTTTGACTCTAGACTGCCCATCACCTTTTGGGTAGAGGCAGTCAACATTGCCTGCTATGTGCAGAATAGGGTTTTAGTAGTCAAAACTCATAGTAAGACACCTTATGAACTATGGCACAAAAGGAGACCTTTGATTGTGTATGGTTATATAAGAAAGGCTGACGCAACCAAAGCAACCAAAGAGCTTTCAGCATGCATGCATTTATGTACAAGGTAGAAGTTACTTCAGAAGTTTTACACTTTTCACAGAAAATTATTCAAAGTGTAAAATCTTTTGAAGCCAAAGACCAAATCTTCCAAAGCCAAAGATGAATTCTTTCAAATCTTCAAAGATAAAGTCTTCCAAAGCCAATGAAGTGAAGACTGATTTCTTCTGAAGACAGAGAAGACATTCTTTCTCAGATCAACTTTTGCATAAAGCTGGCTTACTTTCCGCTACAACTCTAAAGACTCATTAACTTATATAAGTTGGTGAAAAGGTCCATGATTTTGCAACTGTAGATTAAGGTTGAGAGTCTGTAACGTTCTACTTTGTGCTCTTTTATCCTTTTTGTAATATATTAGGATAGGAGATATGTCATGTCATTGTCACAAGTCAAAAGGCAATGTGCCTTTTGACTGTACATTGATCATGTTCTATAGATTAGTTTTTCTAGCTGGCTTTCAAAGTATAGCCGACTGTAGGATGTAGTATAAAGTATCTTATGTTCTTGTATTTCTTTTGATGCTTTTGTAACACTTGTAAAAGAACTTGAGAGCAATATACAACATTCTTGAAAACCATATTTATCTATTCTTGTTCTTTTGTTTTGTCTCATTACTTGCTTGTGTTCCTAGCATCCTCCACATAAACGCGGTTCCCTATTTGATATGTTAAGTGTTCTAAACACTCTCCTCATTGTGAAAATGATTGTATTAACCACCCTGAACCGGTCTTGCATATTGGTTTCCATAGGTCATTTGGTTGTCCATGCATCATCTTGAATACCAAAGATCATATAGCCAAATTTGCTCAAAAAGCAGCTGATGGACACTTCACTAGATACATTTCTCAAGCTAAGGCTTATAGAGTATAAAATCTCAGAACCAGAGTAGTTGAGAAGTTAGCCAATGTGAGTTTTAATAAATATACTCCCAGTGTGAAAGATTCTGGTCCTGATTGGCTATTTCATCTTGATTTAGTTACTAACTAGTTTTAACAAATCTTGTGAAGATGTTTCAGGAACAATAGGTAATACATTTGTAGGAGATCCTGATCCAAGATTTGAGTTGTGAAGACCAAATGATAGAATTCTTTAAGCTCCAGTGGTGATAAGCACTATATGTGAAAATCCTATTATCACAACCATAATAAACTCTTCAACTGATACATCTGAGGTGCCTACCAATTCTAGCAATAAGGCATAAAACTCAAATGAAGGGGTTTCTAATACAGGGGGAGATAGAGATGGTAATAGTGATTAAGAATACCTTGATGCTGATCACCTCTCCAATAAAGACAAAATCAATGATGTCACACACTCTCTAGAGCAACTCACTCTTGATAAGTGTGCCAATATGATAGGTGATACTCAATCACAATATCTAAACTTCTCTAATTTAGATTTATCAAATCAACTTGCTATGATTACTCAACTGAGAATCCACAAGTCACATCCTACCACAAGAATCATTGGAGATCTTAAGACTTAGGTGAGAACAAGAGGACAAACCTATGATAAAAATGTTTGTGTGCACTCTTGCTTCCTGTCCCAGATTGGGCCAAAGAAAGTTGATGAGACTTTGAAAGATAGAAGTTGGGTTGAAGCAATGTATGAAGAACTGCTTCAATAAAAAAGATAGGAAATGACTTGCTGTTGGTTCAAGTTTATTTTGATAACATCATCTTTGGGTCAACTAGTGAAAAGCTCTACAAAGAGTTTTAAAAGCCGATGAAGAATTGATTTTAAATGAGTGCCAATGGGATCTTCATAAATGAGTCATAGTATGTGCAAGACATACTAACCAGATTTCATCTGATTGAGTGTAAGGTTGCTAAGACTCCCATAGCTAGAAACCACTCCCTAGGACCTCACCTTAAGGGGGAGTATGTCGATGAACATCTTTATAGGGCTATGATTGGGTATCTCATGTATCTTACAACTCAAAGTCCTGATATCATGTTTGCCATATGCATATGTGCAAGATATCAAGCCAACCCAAATATGTCACATCTAGTTACTGTCAAGAGGATTTCGAGATATCTCAAAGAAGCTCCCAAACTGGGAATTTGGTATTCAAAGAATTTTAACTTCAATCTGTATGCCTATACAGATAGTGACTACAATGGTTGCAACATGATTGCAAAGTCCATCTTTGGGATGTCAGTTTCTTGGTGGAAGGATAGTCTCATGGCAATGCAAGAAACAATCCTGTGTATATGCATTGTAAGGCCCCGTTCCCGAGACACTCACAGTTGGTCATTCATCGCACATAAAACATAAAATATACATTTACATCTATGAAAACATCGCAGCAGAATAACTTAAAAACATTTCATATATTAATGATTGATTTTGCAAAATCATACATCATTGTTAATAGTTACAAAATATTACATTTGCATTACATCACAAAAAAAATCATAGTTATACAAATGGATGCCATCCAAAATGCCAAGTAGCTGCCCCATACCATCCTCAGCAACATTCACCTGCCAACTGGAAAATACATAAAAGTTAGCGTTGCTGAGTGAGTTCTAGTTTTATAAATAAAATACTTTACTTTTGCTTAAAACCGTTCATTACTTTCATTCGCGATCATACATCATACGTACACATAGAAAATCTTATTATTATCTTTCATCATCATTCGTCATCGTACGTTATTCGTTATCATTCATTATCATCATTCATTCCTTATGTTTTGTATCGTTCATTCCGTACATACATCATTAACCTTTACATTCATCGGACCACTGCCATGTGCTACACCCCACCGTCATGCATAAGCGGGTACTGGGCCGAAGTTTATAAATAGACTCCCATACATTGTGCCCGGTGTCCTGACCACAGTACCGAGGTAAGCGGAAAGGATCCCATACATATGGTCAATCGCAAGGATTAGACCCCAGTGTGCATCCTTCCGGGGTAGCTAACCCACACACAGTTGAGCTAACACCCTTCTTTGGGTGTGAACCTCCTTTCATTTACTTGCAAGACTTTCCATTCATTCTTTCATTACTGCATGTATTCCTTCGTTCCTTACGTTCCACTTTTCATTATCATTAACTTCTACTTTTCATTCATAATACTTTACGTTCATCATTATAATCACACCACAGAAGACTACACAATAATACATAAGGAACATAAAGAAAACATAACTTATACATACATAACATCATCACACATCATCATATAATCATCACACATTATCCACTCACATACACATACACATACATAACAAGTACAAGTCATCACAGAACATAACTGAACCCCCACTAGACAGCGGGGCTTCGGGGGCGGCAGCCCTTGATAGCGGGGTCCTAGGGGGAGCAGCCCCTAGTGGGGTCCAAGGGGCAACGCCCCTGGCTAGGGCCGTGCTGCAAGGTCAGCGTGAATTTTTTTTTTTAAACATCTATATAGCACATCTTGTTATATAAAAATCGATCTTCCTGTTAAAACCTCTTAAAACCTTGGTCATTTAAAACGTATATTTGGTATGTATTTCCAGCCCCAAACGACTTTAAAACCATTAAAATAGGGGATCTAGAACTCACCTGGACTAATGAGTAGCTTCTCAATCAAGCTTTCAAAGCAAGGGTCACAGTACGCAGCCGGCAAATAAGTTAACACTGAAAGGGGTTAATTTCTGCCTAATTTCACTGCTAGTTTAGCCGCAAGATCACCAGATTCGCTATTAGTTTCGCCAACAATTACGCTGCCAGTTTCACTGGCATCTTCGCTACCACTTCGGTGCCAGTTTCGCCGAACTTTCGTTGGAAACTCAAGTCTGCGAATCTACCTGCGAAACAATAGTTTCGCTGGAAGATCCATATTTTCGCTGGACGACTGCATAATTTCGCTCGATAAAGATGCTATTTCGCAGAACGGGCTGAAATTACGAATTGTAACACCCCGAAAAGTCAAAACGAGTCATTAAGGATAATGGGCTTAATTATAGGGTGTTTTAATAAGGTAAAGAAATGGTCATGGGCTAAATTAGGCTTATTGGGTAGTGGCCTAATGGATTAAAGGCCCATAATCAGCCCTTAAGCACCCAAACCAGCCTTCATCTTCCTCATTACAACCCTAGCCACCAAAATTCGTAGAGAGAGAAAGTAGAGAGAGAAAGTGAAGAAAACTCAAGATTTGAAGCTTCCAAGGTTAAGAGATTGAAGATCTGGGTGTTGGAGCATCAAGATCTAAGAAAGAAGCATCAAATCCAGGTAAGAATCGACCTCTAAACCCTTCTGTAGATCAAACCCGGATTCTAGGGTTTTGGGTTTTGAAAAGTTGCAAAGAATCGCATAAAGGTCACATTTTTACGTATGAAAACATGTATAAAGCTTAGATTTAGCCTCATGGATGATAAACTAAGAGATTGGACGTAAAAAGTTATGATTTTGGGTTAAAAACGGACTGGTTCGTAATTTTTATGCGATTTGCGAAACTGTATATGCATCCAGCGAATTTGTATATTCAATCAGCGAAACTATGAGAACTTCCTGTGAAACTATAAATTCACAGGTAGTTTCGCAGACATGTTTTTCCAACGAAAGTTGGGCGAAACTGGCAGCAAAACTGGCAGCGAAGATGCCAGCGAAACTGCCAGCGAATGTGCTAGCGAAACTAGCAGCGAAACTGCTGGTGAAACTAGCAGCGAAAGTGTTGGCGAATCTAGCTGCGAAATTGCTGATCTTGCAGCGAAATTAGCAGCGAATTTAGGCAGAAAATTAACCCCTTAGAGTGTTAACTTGTCTGCAAGTTGTGTAGGGTGATCCTAGCCTAGAAGGCTTAGTCTAGAAGTTAGTCGTGGTATCCAGGTGAGTTCTAGATCCCCTGTTTATAAGTTTTTCCATGTTTGGGGGCTATTATGCATACTAAATTTACGTTTTTAAACGATTTCATGGAGATAAAGATGTGGATGCACCAGAGCCACAATTATCAGACGTGCCGGTAGTGCGCGAGTTTCCTGACGTCTTTCCTGAAGACCTGAGCGGTGTGTCGCCTGACCGCGAAATCGAATTCCAAATTAATTTGCTACCGGGAGCACAACCTGTCGCTAAAGCCCCGTATCGATTAGCTCCTTCGAAGATGGTAGAACTGAGGGACCAGTTGCAAGATTTATTGGATAAAGGCTTCATCCGACCGAGTATCTCTCCATGGGGTGCTCCGGTTTTATTCGTCAAGAAGAAAGATGGTAGCATGCGGATGTGCATTGACTATCGCGAGCTCAATAAGCTGACTGTAAAGAATCGGTATCCATTACCAAGGATCGACGACCTGTTCGATCAACTTCAGGGTGCCAGCTGGTTTTCAAGGATAGACCTGCGGTCTGGTTACCATCAACTGAAGGTGAAAGAACAAGACATTCCTAAGACAGCGTTCCGTACGCGTTATGGACACTACGAATTTCTCGTCATGTCCTTTGGTTTAACCAATGCGCCAGCTGCTTTCATGGACCTCATGAATAGGGTATGTCGACCGATGTTGGATAAATCGGTGATAGTATTCATCGACGACATTTTGATTTATTCAAAAAGTGTAGAGGAACATGCCGATCATATTCGAGAAGTATTGGAGACGCTTAGAAATGAGAAGTTATATGCTAAGTTCTCTAAATGCGCATTTTGGCTTCGAGCAGTTCAATTTCTGGGTCATGTGGTTAATCCCGAGGGGATCAGGGTGGACCCTGCAAAGGTTGAAGCGGTGATGCAATGGGAACCTCCAAAGACGCCATCTGAGATTCGTAGTTTCTTAGGCTTGGCAGGCTACTATAGGAGGTTTATCCAGGATTTCTCCAAGATAGCTTATCCTTTGACTAAGCTGACCCGGAAGGACGTAAAGTATGAATGGGGTACTGATCAGGAGAACGCCTTCCTAGAACTAAAGTTGAGGTTAAGTCAAGCCCCAGTCTTGACGTTACCTGAAGGGAACGAGGATCTGGTGGTCTACTCGGATGCCTCGTATGCAGGATTGGGTTGCGTGTTAATGCAACGAGGGAAGGTGATAGCCTATGCTTCTAGACAATTAAAGGTTCACGAGGCAAATTATCCCACCCATGATTTGGAGTTGGCCGCGGTGGTATTTGCATTGAAGATTTGGAGGCACTACCTGTATGGGGTGAAGTGCACCATCTTCACTGATCATAAAAGTCTGAAGTATTTCTTCGAACAAAAGGAACTCAATATGAGGCAGAGGAGGTGGTTGGAACTGATCAAGGATTATGACTGCGAAATTCATTATCATCCAGGCAAAGCCAATGTGGTTGCTGACGCCCTTAGCCGAAAAGGACGACCCGAACCAATTCGGGTGAGGGCTTACCAGATAATCATGACGCCTGATGTTATGAAATAAGTGAGGGAGTTCCAGGATGAGGCATTAACAGAGGATAGAGTCAACTCTGAAAGGATGAAAGGACAAGTTTCAGACTTAGGGGAAAACACCCTGGGTGTTAGAACCCGATCTGGGAGATTGTGGTTCCCTCTCTATGGGGATCTAAGGGAGAAAATCATGGATGAGGCTCATAAAACTCGATATTCCATACACCCCGGTGCCACAAAAATGTATCAGGATCTGAAGAAAGATTACTAGTGGCCGGGAATGAAGCGAGACGTGGCTAAGTACGTGAGCAAGTGCCTGACTTGCCTGCAAGTGAAGGCAGAGCACCAAAAGCCATATGGGAAGATCCAGCCCTTGGATATCCCTGAATGGAAATGGGAACACATCACAATGGACTTCATCACGAAGCTACCTCGCACGGAGAGGGGAAGCGATGCAATCTGGGTGATCGTTGACCGTCTAACAAAGAGCGCCCATTTCCTATCAATTCGTGAAACGTATTCCTCTGAGAGGTTAGCAGAACTATTTATCAAGGAGATCGTGGCTCGTCACGGCGTGCCAGTGTCTATCGTTTTGGATAGGGACACGCGGTTTACGTCCAAGTTCTGGAAGAGGTTTCACGACTCAATGGGGACTAGACTGCTTATTAGTACGGCTTACCACCCCCAGACGGATGGTCAGTCGGAAAGGACGATCCAGACTTTAGAAGACATGCTACGAGCCTGTGTAATCGACTTTGGAGGAAGCTGGGATGAGCACTTACCGTTGGCGGAATTCTCATATAATAATAGTTACCATGCCAGCATTTGTATGCCACCTTACGAAATGTTGTACGCTAGGAAGTGCAGAACGCTCGTGTGTTGGGGTGACATCGGGCAGAAGGAATTGGGGAGTCTTGAAGTGATTGAGGTCACAACTGAGAAGTTAGATAAGATTAAGGCGTTCATGAAAGCTGCAAAGGACCGCCAGAAGTCTTATGCTGATAAGAGGCGTAGGCCGATAGAATTTGAGGTTGGTGACAAGGTTATGCTAAAGGTATCGCCCTGGAAAGGGATCATCAGGTTTCGAAAAAGGGGAAAGTTGAGCCCAAGATTTATAGGGCCATTCCGTATTATCGCAAGGGTAGGAGAAGTGGCCTACAGATTAGAACTACATGATGAGTTGAGTGGAATTCACCATACGTTCCACGTATCTCATCTCAGGAAATGTCTGGCAGATAATGATGCATTTGTACCATTAGAAGACATTGAAGTCGATGAACGGCTAAAATATGTAGAGCAGCCGGTGGCCATCCTTGATTGGAAAGAGAAGCACTTACGGAATAAAGTGGTTCCACTAGTACGGGTACAGTGGAGACACAGAAAAGGGTCAGAATCTACGTGGGAGACTGAGGAGGAGATGAGGAAATTTTACCCTCAATTGTTTGATGACTGACAGGTTTCGAGGACAAAACCTAAATAATTGGGGGAGACTTGTAACACCCCGAAAAGTCAAAACGAGTCATTAAGGATAATGGGCTTAATTTTAGGGTGTTTTAATAAGGTAAAGAAATGGTCATGGGCTAAATTAGGCTTATTGGGTAGTGGCCTATGGGATTAAAGGCCCATAATCAGCCCTTAAGCACCCAAACCAGCCTTCATCTTCCTCATTACAACCCTAGCCACCAAAATTCGTAGAGAGAGAAAGTAGAGAGAGAAAGTGAAGAAAACTCGAGATTTGAAGCTTCCAAGGTTAAGAGATTGAAGATCTGGGTGTTGGAGCATCAAGATCTAAGAAAGAAGCAACAAATCCAGGTAAGAATCGACCTCTAAACCCTTTTGTAGATCAAACCCGGATTCTAGGGTTTTGGGTTTTGAAAAGTTGCAAAGAATCGTATAAAGGTCACATTTTTACGTATGAAAACATGTATAAAGCTTAGATTTAGCCTCATGGATGATAAACTAAGAGATTGGACGTAAAAAGTTATGATTTTGGGTTAAAAACGGACTGGTTCGTAATTTTTATGCGATCTGCGAAACTGTATATGCATCTAGCGAATTTGTATATTCAATCAGCGAAACTATGAGAACTTCCTTGTAACTCCAGGATCATCAAACTTGAATCAAATCATGAAGAATTAGATCAAAATATGATAATCACAATCAAAACCCCTTTGATCTCTATTGATTGCTAATAATATTGTTTACAAGTAAAACCCTCAATCAATTGGTCATTCAACCATTAACCTAATTCTAATTACAATTAGGCTATTTATAGTCTAGTTTAAGTTTCCATATTTACACATAACCCCCTAGACTATATATTTAGACTAAAACATGACTCAAAGAAAGTAAAATATATTTTGTTCACACAAAATATATTTATTACAATAAAACTCCTAGTCATCTAAATCTTCAACGTCTCGTCTCGGTTCCTCGTCTCGAACGTGTCGGGTTTGACTTTTATTGACTTTGACCGTGACGTTGACTTTTGTTGACTTTCATAGTGTTGATAATATAGACTATATTTTCCAGCTCCAACAATACTCCCCCTCAGTCTATCATTATCAACGTCTTCATACGAATTCAGCATCGAGAAGTCAACAATAGAAAGATCTTCAATTTGAATCTTTCTGAATCTGATGAGAAAAGTTATTCATCTCATAAGCTCCCCCTATTTATATGCTCCCCCTTTTCAAGTGCAAGCTTTACAAGGATATTGAAACACGTTTCCCAAATCTTTACTCTTGAGTGCTTCAGAAGATGTAGGAGGAGGATTCCTAGCTCGGTATCTTTTGCAAACTTGAGGAACAGGCTCTCTGATCAGGTACACTGCTCAACTGATGATCGGCCATCACTTACAGCAAAAACCTGAAACACATTCACAAACACAATCTCGACATTTCTAATTAGATCATTTCAATTTAACAAAATAAACCCGTGTTTATCTGTGTTTGAAAACAAGCGATCCTGTGTTCATTTGTGCTCAATTTCTATGAAATGCATAAAAAATAATAAAATGTAATCAGCATAATATGGAAGACCTAAATGAATATTGAAATGAAAATTCATTATAATTTTTATTATATACATATATTATAACATTTTTTTATCTATATATATATATATTTTTTTTTGTTTTTTTTTGTTTTTTTTTTTACTTTTTTTTTTTGTTAAACCGAGAACTGAATCGATCATGAGATCATATCCTCAAGATATACTTTAGCACAAAGATGAATTTAATCATCGACAAGCAATGAGATCACACTGATAACTTAATCTAATCACAGTCTTTAAATGATTTTGAAATTCTCAAACAGATCAATAACGATTGCTGATATGTTTGTCCACTTAAACCCATGCCCTATCTTTTTCAACAAGCAGAAGATGATTCATTAAGGTTCGATTAAATGCTTTAGAATGCTAGGACCCCACAATCATTTGGCAAAAACCCTCACCCAACCTCAGGATTTCTTGAATTTTGTTACAATCTTTATAGAGCAAGACGTGTGCATTAGTGTGCAAGTGATTATCAACAGAATATTGCATTCTGTGATGTATTAGATGATTTGACACTACTTAGACCAAAATGGTGAGAGCTCCAGGTCTATACTCACGTATAACAAAGGAGATGACCATTTAATCCTGTGCCGATGAGAGCTCCAGGTCAGTACTATCGTACAGCAGAGGAGATCATCACTCCAGGTCAGTACTTCCGTACAGCAGAGGAGATTAGCACAAACACAAGACACATAAATACACCAATCATGGCTCAAAGATATGGCTTATATGATTTGTATCATGGTGGGTGAAAGATCAATTCTCAATCCAATTTTTTGTCGGGACTCAGTTTTTGTGCAGGCCAAAATGATTGCGTAAATCCAGACATCCTTAAGCATGATGTTTTAATTTAAATCATTATGATGCTGTCTACTTTATTCTTCAGGCTGAGTCTACCAAGCATATCATTAAAGAATCTATTTGTTTTTCTATTATTTGCTATTAAAAATAAGATGTAAATCAGATAACAGCATCAGTTACTATCATTTCTCATTTTAAAAACGCAAGTCATGCAAAAACAAGCATTGCAAGAAGATATACAATCATTTCTCAATCATCTCGAATCAAGTTCCCAGTTCTCTTTTCATTTTTATTTTCTTATACTCTCCCCCAAAATTTTTATTTTTGCAAACTTTTTTATTTTATATTTATATTTATTTTTTTATTTTTTTAATTTTTTTAATATTTTTTTTATTTTTTTATTTTTTATTTTTTTAAATTTTTTTTAAACTGTACAAAAATAAAAATTTATCAAAGAAGGTCTTCCAAACTACACTGATATGAAGATAAGAAATGAATTCTCAAGAAATATGCAGTGATTGTGAAGTGAGAACGGTGATTGTGCATATAAATATCCAGATTGTGGATAAAATACCATGACCTTAACCTGTTTGTTCCGCCTCAAATTTGAATCAAGAACAATCTCTGTCAGTAAACCGGATTACTAACAGTCCTCCTGAATTGTTCCTGCACTCATTAACAAATTAGTTAGAAAGGGAAACCCAGGCCATCGTAGTCCTGGAAGTTCCTTTTTCATCAAGATAAGTAACAAGCTTCTGCACACAACCGTTTAAACAATTGGGGATTGTTGTATCCTTCTTTTTAATTTGCCAAATTTGTTTCGGTTCAATTAACTTGGATTTGAATGAATTAAATTTGGAAATCATTTTCTGTTTAAGACCGGAAGGAAAAGAATTTGGTTTGAAACCTTTGGTCTTTTTCATCTTTGAATCATGTGAAACCGGCTTCACATGAAAAGGTTTGGATGAAGGGTTTTTCATCCAACCATTCAAAGATGTGTGCTTTTTACATCTTGATCCAGAGAAGCAACCCGTGTTGCCTTTACCCTCTGGAACATTCTTTTTATACTTACATTCGGAGAAGCAATTTGTTTTGCCTTTACCATTCGTAGCAAGCCTTTGAGGATAATTCTTTACCACATGCCCTTCTTTTCCACACTCAAAACAAGCCTTGAAAAGCTTTTGATTCTTTGTAGTCCCGTGTTGTGGAGGTGGTGATGAGGATTGCTTGGAGCTTGTAGCAGATTCTTGCTTGTTCTGTAGTTTCTCGTGCTGAGCAGTGAATGAGATCTTTTCTGATTTACTGGGATGCTTTGCAATTGGAGAAGAGATCCGTATTGGTCTTGATTCAGCTTTTGGAAGCTTTTGTGACTTGACAGTGTCAGGAGATATCTTGATCTGTGAGGAACCAACACGCACCTCTGTGATTGATTCATCATCTGAGCTTATCCAGTCTCGTATACACAGATCATTCTCCAACGGATCTTGATTGACATCTCCTATCGTGTTGGCTTCACATGTAGGATTCTCATTGCCTGATGATTCAACAATTGTTCCTTCTTTGACAAACCTGACGGGAACAAACGAAGGAATGATACCTGATTTGAATTTGTTGACGAAAGTTGGAGAAGAAACTGATATTGGTGTTGGAGCATCATAAGTGGAATCGTCATTAATCTTCTTATCAGACCCTTGCTTGAGGAATCCCAAACCTATAGGAGAATCCTGCACATCTCTAACCTCTTTAAGATTAACACTGCTTAGACCTGCATTTAAACGATTAGTTTCTGCAGCTTCAATCAAATCATTTGTTGAATGAGGTCTGGGAATTGGTGAATAACATAAAGTAGAAGGAGGTGGAACTGAATTAAATACAGTTTCACCATCAGATTTATATCCAATCCCATGTTTTACCCGCACCCCTTGTTGTTTAGCAATAAGCTCATCCTTTTTCATGTGTGAAAGGGTCCATTTATCAAGCTTTGTTTGAAGCTGAGTTGTTTCAAATTGAGCTAAAACAGCCCTTTCTTTCAAAATATTAATTTCAACGTTACGCTCCAAAATGGTTCTTCTTAAAAGATCATTTTCATCCAATGCTTTATTAAGTTTTCTTGAAAAAGCAATTTCATTTTTCTTTAATTCTTGATTGATTGTTTTTATTTCTTTTTCATTTTCCAATAACAATCTGTTTGCCTTATAAATCCCAAATAACCGGATTTTGCATGACGAAGAACACATATCCTGAATAGTCTCATAAGGAAGACCCATGATAGTTCGTTCTGCAGCTAAGCTCTTTTCACAGTTGCAAGCCCATGTGATTTCTTGTTGTTCCTCTTCTTTGACCTTCAGCATCTTGTCAACCTCAGACTCTTTCTCTCTTTTATCAGCTTTTCCAGCCTTATCATCATCGGTTCTCATAGACTCTGGTTTACTGTCATTGTCGACTCTTAAAGCTTCACGATTCTCTTCAACAGTTTCTCTGAATTTAGAGTTTAAATCTGAATCAGTTCTCAATAACTTCAACTTTTCAATCATCTCTGTTTTGTAATCAAGTATGCCTGTTACAGAAGACACAAGATCAGTATTAAGCGCGTGGGTTTGATGTGGGAACACGGCTTGCTGAAATTTGTTTCTTTGGATATCCAACTCGAGAGATTTTAGCTTGTTGATCATATCCATAAGTTTTGTGTCGACATAACCTCTTTCTTGCTTCAGCATTTTAACTTGATGATTCCATGCAGACGGAAGAGAGTTTAGAAGCTTTTGAATCTGTTCATGATTACTGAGATCAGGAACATGCTTCTTTAGATTATTTGCCACCTTTAAGAATCGATCAATCAAATCTGATAATTTTTCTTTCTTCATTGCTGCAAAAGAATCAAACCGGCTTTGTGCCGTTGTGAGATTATCTGATTTAAAATCTTCTGAAGATGACATGATTGTACAAATCTTTGAACAATTAAACGTCCCAAAAATAATTTTTCCCAAAAAAGTTTAGAATAATTCTCTCACGGGAAAAATATATTCTTTATAAATGTCACGCTAGACAATCTTAGCAACTGGGGTCAAGCTGTAATTATAGTTTCGCAGAGCTAGTTTCGCTGAGAACTCTAGTTTCGCTGAGCTGACAGTAGTCTCGCTGGCAATTTCGGCAGCAGTTTCGCTAGCCAAATGCTTTAGATTGCTTAGTTTCGCCGACAATTTCGCACAAAACAAGCTTGAACTTTCGTTCAAAGATACTTTCGGCAGCAATTTCGCTTGTAATATGCACACAAGCACTATTGAACTTTCGTTCAAGATCACTACTTTCGCTGAGATGCTGAAATTAACTATAAAGTGTAAAACACTTGTAGTTACGCCGAAAGAACAAGCAATTTCGCTGGAAGAACTTGTAATTTCGCTGAACGAAGCTGAAAAACTTTTTCAACACGAAATCAATCTGAAAACGCCCAAATCTCAATGGATTTGAAACCTGATGATTAATAGAGCTTTCCCAACCAATAACAAGCAAATTTCAATCAATTTCCATATCAATAACACTCAAATTTGATCCGAAATTGATGAAAACATGATATTGAACAAAAACAACCAAAACCTCAACTTTTCTCTCTAAAAATCTTCAAATCTTCAGTGAATTTGATCCAAAATGGCTCTGATACCAAATTGTAACTCCAGGATCATCAAACTTGAATCAAATCATGAAGAATTAGATCAAAATATGATAATCACAATCAAAACCCCTTTGATCTCTATTGATTGCTAATAATATTGTTTACAAGTAAAACCCTTAATCAATTGGTTATTCAACCATTAACCTAATTCTAATTACAAGTAGGCTATTTATAGTCTAGTTTAAGTTTCCATATTTACACATAACCCCCTAGACTATATATTTAGACTAAAACATGACTCAAAGAAAGTAAAATATATTTTGTTCACACAAAATATATTTATTACAATAAAACTCCTAGTCATCTAAATCTTCAACGTCTCGTCTCGGTTCCTCGTCTCGAACGTGTCGGGTTTGACTTTTATTGACTTTGACCGTGACGTTGACTTTTGTTGACTTTCATAGTGTTGATAATATAGACTATATTTTCCAGCTCCAACATTCCTGCGAAACTATAGTTTCACAGGTAGTTTCGCAGACATGTTTTTCCAACGAAAGTTGGGCGAAACTGGCAGCAAAACTGGCAGCGAAGATGCCAGCGAAACTGCCAGCGAATGTGCTAGCGAAACTAGCAGCGAAACTGCTGGTGAAACTAGCAGCGAAAGTGTTGGCGAATCTAGTTGCGAAATTGCTGATCTTGCAGCGAAATTAGCAGCGAATTTAGGCAGAAAATTAACCCCTTAGAGTGTTAACTTGTCTGCAGGCTGTGTACTGTGATCCTAGCCTAGAAAGCTTAGTCTAGAAGTTAGTCGTGGTATCCAGGTGAGGTTTAGATCCCCTATTTATAAGTTTTTCCATGTTTTGGGGCTATTATGCATACTAAATTTACGTTTTTAAATGACCAAGATTTTAAGGGGTTTTAACAGGAAGAATGATTTTTCTACAAGTAAATGTGCTATATAAATGTTTAAATAAAACAGGTCAGCTCGGCCCCAGCCAAATCATCCTGGGCTCTCACCAGGATAATAGCCATTTGTCTTTCTTCACAGCCATCACATTCTCTGCCATACATGCAAAAATCAGTCTAGCAATGTTGGCCTTCTCCCCTTTACAACATAGCACCATAGCTTTAGCCCAATCGAGATTAAGTCCATCGGATCCACCTTTACGGTGATCTAAGCACATAATAAAAACATGAGCGATATATCTCCACTCCTTAGATAAGAAAGACTTTTTGATATCTTTCCTTGAACCAAAACCTGGTCCCTCATACCCCATTCTTCTGAAAGCTTGAAACACTTCAGACTCTGTCATATCCACTTTATCTCCAGAATCATCATCTAGTCTAAGAATCCTAGAAACACTCTCAGCAGTGATAGTCACATCATGATCAATAACTTTGGCAGTGATTCTCTGTACATCTCCTCTAGTATCGTATTCTGCTGATCTCCAAAAATCTCTAATATGAAGATCATAAATAGTAGGTGAGTGAGAAATAGCATAGGCAATAGGTGATCTCTGAAGCCATCTGATAGAGTCACGAAATCCAGCTGCCTTGGGAAGAGTATCGTCTAAAATAGCAGTGATGTTATTCCTCTCATCAAATTTAAGATTTGCCATGATAACCTGAAAAGGAAAACAATTAAAGTTGAATGAGAAATAATGAAAATAAGAAAATAAGACTAAAACATAAAAAACTAGCAATTTCGGCAAGCGAAACAATAGTTTCGCTCACTAAGACATGATAGTTTCGCTGAACAAAGGCAGTTTCGACAGAGAAAACAAACAGTTTCAACAAGCGAAACAATAATTTCGCTCATTGAAACTTATTATTTTCGCAGAACAAAAAGCAATTTCGACAAGATTAGAATAGATTAAAGAAGTTTCGCAATTAGTTTCTCCAAGCACAAACATAGTTTCGCTGTTCTAAAATTAGTTTCGCTGTTCAGAAGAAAACAAGATCAAGCGAAACTGCGCAAGTTAAAGACCAGACATTGCGAAATTAAAGAAAATATGGCGAAACTCTTAAGTTCGCCCGGACAGCATAACTTTACAGTTTCGCTGAAAAGAAGAGAACTTTTGTTCAGTTTTGCAGAAGAATCAGTAGTTTCGCTGAAAGAACAGCGAACCCACCGAAGAGTCACAATCCAGATTACTTAAATGGAGATGATTTTAACCAGATTAAAAGATGTATCAAGGTTCGAAACTCACATGCGAAGCAAATAACACTAATTATCAGTCCAAAACACAAACACAAATCAAAATCGCCAAGAAAAGTCACGGAGAAACCCTAAGAGCTACACTGAACGATTTTGCGAAATTATGAGAAAAATTTCGCAAACATGACTTAAATAGCAAATAGTTTCGCAGACAGCGAAACTATAAACTCGCCTGGCGAATTTACAGTTTCGCCTAGTGAAACTGTAATTTCGCTAGGAGATAACTAGTTAACAACTTATTAGCAAACCTAGCGAGATTGCAGTTTCGCTTTGCGAAACTATTAGCGAAAGAATAATTTCGCACCAATATTTAATTAAAATATTTTTTTTATTTATATTTTTTTATTATTTATTTATTTTTTATTATATATTTTTTTATTTATTTATTTTTTCATCAATAAGAAGCACATCACATAATGAGATCTAAAATAATCAGAGATCACATTCTCTAAATATTTATGAACATAAAGATGATCAAAAATCATCTACCAGCCCTGAGATCATACTGAATACAAGATCTGATCACAATCTGCACAGAAACAACTGAAATTAGAACAAATCGATAACGATTGCTGATATAATTGTCCACTTAAACTCATGCCTTATTCTTTTTCAACAAACAGCTTATGATTCGTTTAAGGTTCGATTAGATGCTTTAGAATGTTAGGACCCCACAATCATTTGGTAAAAACCCTCACCCAACCTCAGGATTTCTTGAATTATGAATCAATCTTCAAAGAACAAGGCTTGTGCGTTAGTGTGCAAATGATTATAAACAGAATATTTCATTCTGAGAGAAACTCATCGATAAGATGATTTGACATAATTATATCAAAATGGTGAGAGCTCTAGATCTATACTCACGTATAACAGAGGAGATAACCATTTGAACATGTGCTGATGAGAGCTCCAGGTCAGTACTATCGTACAGCAGAGGAGATCATCACTCCAGGTCAGTACTCACGTACAGCAGAGGAGATAAGCACAGACACATGACACCTTAACACCAAACATACCAGCGGTGGTTCTGGGTGATGACATAACAAAGCAAAATGGACGAAAGATTCATTCTCAATCCAATTTTTGTCAGGACTCAGTTTTTGTGCAAGCCAAAATGATTGAGTAAATCCAGACATTCTTAAGCATGATGTTTAATTTAATCATAAAGCTGCTGCCTACTTTATTCATCAGGCTGAGTCTATCAAGCATATCGTTAAAGAATCTGATCAATTTTCCTTTTTAAAAAATAATGTGAAACAGAATCCAGTATCAGTTACTATCATTTCTCATTGAAGTACCAGTCATGTATATAAAAATACTTAGAGAATATACAATCATTTCTCATCATGTTAAATTCCGATCTCAGAACTATGAAATTACTCCCCCAAATTTTTATTTTCATATTTCTATTATTATAAGTTAGTCAAAAATTTTGTTATATATATTTTTTATTATTTTTTTTATTTTTAATCAAAGAAATAGAAAATGAATATTTAAAAATATATTAACCCAAGCATAGAAATCAATTCATAAAAACGAGGTTTATCAAATGTTTTTGTGAAAAGATCAGTTTTTGATTTTTTGTATCGATGGGTATAATATTAATGAAACCCTTCTCTTGAGCATCACGAATCGCATGAATTCGTGTTTCAATATGCTTGGTGCGGGAATGATGAATGGGATTTTTAGCAATTCCAATGGCAGCCTCATTGTCACAGAATAAAGGTGTATGAAGAAAATTAATCCCATAATCAATCATTTGGTGTTGGATACAGAGAACTTGAGAACAGCAGCTGGATGCAGCAATGTATTCAGCTTCCCCTGTAGAAAGAGAAACAGTAGTTTGTTTATTGCTCTGCCAGGATACCAAACAATTTCCCAAATATTGACAACCGCCAGACACAGATTTTCTGTTTAACCTGCAACCATTGGAATCACTATCAGAGTAAGCATGTAAATCAAAATTCCCACCATATGGATACCACAATCCTAAACGAGACGATCCTTTGAGATAACGAAATATTCTTTTGATAGCTTTCTCATGAGATTCCTTTGGGGCCGACTGATATCTAGCACAGTAACCAACATCGAAAGTGATATCAGGACGACTTGCAGTAAGATACATGAGAGAGCCAATCATAGATCTAAAAAGATGAGGATCAACTGGTTTTCCATTTTCATCCGGAGTGAGACAAGTCTGAGCGGTAAAGGGAGTCATCTCTGTAGAAGCATCAACCATCTTAAATTTCTTCAAAATATCTTTAATATACTTCTCCTGATGAATAAGAATTCCTTCTTGCTGTTGTTCAACTTGCAATCCAAGAAAGAAACACATTTCACCCATCATACTCATTTCAAACCTTTGGCTCATAACTTCTTCGAACTCTCTACACAATTGAGAATTTGTAGATCCAAAAATAATATCATCAACGTACACTTGGACAAATATCATTTCACCATTCACCTCTCTTTTGAATAAAGTCATATCAATGGTACCACGAGAGTAACCATTGCTTAGAAGATATTGCGTAAGAGTCTCATACCAGATTCTGGGTGCTTGATGAAGACCATACAAAGATTTATCAAGCTTATACACTTTATCAGGAAAATCAGGATCTTACAAGCCTGGTGGTTGACACACATATATCTCCTCATCAATGTCTCCGTAGAGAAAAGCACACTTCACATCCATCTGGTAAACTTTGAATTGTTTATAAGCAGCATGAGCAAGAAATATTCTGATTGCTTCAAGACGAGCAACTGGAGCAAAGACTTCTGTATAATCAATCCCTTCTTCTTGAGCGAAGCCTTGCACTACAAGTCTAGATTTGTTACGCACCACCACTCCCCGATCATCTGGTTTGTTCTTAAACACCCATTTTGTACCAATTGGATATTTGTTAGGAGGTAAATCAACTAAGGTCCAAACCTTAAGCTTTCTGAACTGTTGAAGTTCCAATTGCATAGACTCTACCCAACAAGGATCTTGTAGAGCAGCATGAACATTTTTCGGGACAATTTGAGAGATGAAGCATGAGAAAAGACAAACATTAATTAGACCAGATTGACTTCGCGTGCGAACACCATCAGAAACAGATCCAATCACATTATCAAATGGATGATCTTTCAGAGTTTTGTAATCACTTGAAGAAGGAAAGATGGTTGAAGAAGTATCACTCATAGCTGGTGAAAGATTAGATGAAGGTGAATCAATGATAGGTGTTGGATCAGGTAAATGAGAAGATGTAGGAGGTAAAGAATCAGATGATGGAGCCTGATCAGGCATTGGAGACGAAGAGCTGACATCAGTTGTAACAGCATCATTTACTAACGTGGTGGATTGAACAGACGATGGAGATGATGAAATAATATTTGTTTGAGTACTTGGAATTGATGTATCATCATCGAAAACTGGCAGATTAAACGAATTGAACACCGTATCGGAGTCAAAGAACCATGTAGGTTCAGATTTAACTTCAGAAGGATTGGATTCCTGCCAATCAACATAGAATGACTCTTGAACAATACGTGTTCTCTTGTTATAAACCCGGTACGCCTTTTGTGAAGAAGAGTATCCAACAAAATAACACTCGTCAGAAACAGCACCAAATTTTGTGTTTTGAGATTGAGTATTCAAAAGAGTACAAGAACAGCCAAATGGTAGAAAGAAATCAATTAGTGGCTTCCTCTTATGAAAAAGTTCATAAGGAGTCTTCACTTTATCTTTCACAATTAACACCCTGTTTAGAACATAAGATGTACAATTGACAGCTTCAGCCCAGAAAATAATTGGTAATAAGGATTCTATCAGCATTGTACGAGCAGCTTCCACGAGAGTGCGATTCTTTCTTTCCGCAATACCATTCTGCTGGGGTGTTCTTGCAGCACTAAATTGTCTCACAATCCCTTTTTGAGCACAAAATGAATCGAGAATCTGATTTTTGAATTCAGTGCCGTTGTCACTTCTTAGTCCCATAACTCTTCTCTTACTGATTGATTCGATAGAAAGAATTAATTTCTGCAATTCCTCTGCAACTTCGCCTTTGTGTGCAAGAAACCTCACCCATGAATATCTTGAGAAATCATCTGTAACAACAAGACAAAAAGATTTTTTAGCAATTGATTTAACACTAATTGGCCCAAATAAATCAGTATGTAGCAACTCAAGAGGACTTGATATGCTATTTAAAAGTTTGGGCTTATGAGGTTTCTTATGTTGTTTCCCTTTGGCACATGCCATGCATTTTTCATTAACAGAAAAATCTTTTAAAGGAAGTCCTCTAACAAGATTGTTCTTTACTAATTTTTAATTATCTTAAAATTGACATGGCCTAAACGACGATGCCACAAGAGTGACTCAGAGGTTGATGCTTTTGAGAGAAGACAAGTTGCAGTAGCCTTTGACTCGTTTGAATTCATATCAAGAAGATATGTATCATGTTTCCTTGGAGCACGCATGAGAATTAAATCATCTGGAATGGCAATCTATGATTTTAAAAATAAACATTCGTCAGATTTAAATAGAACAGGAATGTCTTTATCGCAAATTTGAGAAACACTCAGAAGATTAAAAGCCAATTCAGGAACATGGTTGACTTTTTCTAGAGTAAGAGAACCATTGGTAACTTCTTGTCCAATCATTTTTCCACCCTTCTTATTTCCAGCAAACGCCACATATCCTCCATCTATAATCCGATAATTGGTCAACAAATCCTTTAATCCCGTCATATGCTTGGAACATCCGCTATCAACATGCCATAAACTGCGTACAATCTTTGATGAGGATTCCTGAAATGAATTAACAAATCACTTAGTCAGGAGTAATAGGGACCCAAGATTGAACAACTTTGCTTTTTAAAGAAGCTGATTTTTTACAAAAGAAATTATTAACCAATTTTGTCAATTTATTCCCAAAACAATTCCTATTAGAGGATCCTTGAATCAAAGGACAATTTTTGACAAGATGATCCTCTTGACCACACCAGAAACACTGAGGTTTGAATCTAGGTCTATGATGTGATGAGGTAAAAATAGGATCAATAATAATCTCCTCATCACATTCAGACAAACTAGAATCAACATCACTGAATGTCTCATACAACTCATGAGGTTGTTGTTTATTTGAATCAGAGTTTTTCTTTACAAAATTAGAACATGATTCTTCTGACAATTCAGTAAAACTTGTACCATTGGTACTGGTGTAAGATGAAGACGAACTGCATTTTTCTGATGATGTCATATTTAATGGTATGAAAGATGGAATAGGTTGAGAAAAGAACTTTTCGAAACAATTAATTTTAAGTTGCTCAGTTGTTTTTGGAGAAAGATCAGATGCATTACATTCATTACGAGAACAAAAATCATCACTACCATGATTTGAAGTACAAGATGGAATAAAACTATCAAGAGAACATGAGACATTCAAGTCTGTTACATTTGAACTAGAAACAAAAATTGAATTTAAACTAGACTTATTATCTAAAACAGACTGCTGATTTTCAGGTGTACTAGAACTAGTGCATCCAAGCCCACTAGTTGGTCCATAGTCGTAGTCTTCACGAATGTACTTAGAGTTATTCCCGACTAAACCTGCAGACATACTGTCAGTATCTGTTTTGATTAAATCATTAGAAGGATGAGGAACACGCATAGGAGAATAACAGTATGTACTAGGTGGAGGATAAACCTGTACATTTTCATAACCCAAACCTGTTTTAATTCTTGCTCCCCGTTGAGATTTACAAAGATCATCATGTTTCATTCCAGAAATAGTCCATTTATCTAACTTTGACTGAAGTTTGCTTGCCTCAAATTCAGCAAGAGCAACCCTTTCAGTCAAAGTATTAATCTCGACATTTCTTTCCAAAACGATTCTTTTTAAATGATCAGTTTCTTTTAAAGCCTCATTTAATTTCACAAAATATTTTGATTCATTCATTTTAAGTTCATCATTAATTCGCTTTAAATCCTTTTCATTATCAATTAACAAACGATTAGCCTTATAAATCCCAAATAGTCTAATTTTGCAAGCAAATGAGCACGTATCCTGTATTACCTCATATGGAAGTCCCATTACCATCCTTTCAGCAGCTAAAGCTTTATAACACATGCATACTAGAGTACTTGATTTCCTTTCCTCAACAGTAGCAGCAACATCATCCTTCTCTTTTCCTATCTCATCTCTTGAATTTCTTTTCTCACTTGAACCTGCAGTTTCCTCTTTCCCATCTCCATCTGCCTTTTCTTCTTTCTCATTTACTAAAGACTCGTTTTCTCTTTTGAATTCCTTGAACAGCACAAATCCATCTTCACCAACTTCCACTTCATTACCTTCCACAATCTCAGCAACTAACGCATGATTTATCTCAGTTCTTGTTTCTTCCACCTCTGCACTCCAATCAAAGTTCGAGATCAAGGCCGACTCCTTTTTTGGATTTACTTCTTCCTTTTCTTTCTCTGCTGTCAATCTTGGTACTCCAGTGTTACTAGGATCTGTGACAAATGGTAATGGACATTCACGTTTAAAATGTCCCAATTGTTTACAATTAAAGCACCTCAATTTTGACTTATCAAATCCCAGTTTTGAGGTAGATGATTGACCACCAAAGTTCTTTCGTCCTATTCTTTCCATGAATCTTCGGGCTCTTAAAGTTAACATCGCCATTTGCCATTGAATGTCAGTTTCTTCTAAATCATCAGGGTCAACCTGATACATGTCCTCCATAGTCATTCCTTTACCTTTCAGTTCTCCAGCAACAAGAGCTTCATAGCTCTGAACAAACATTCAAAAAAGTGTCATTGTTTCAGATGGAATTGAAGTTTCAGCATTGACCTTAGAATTTCCCAATTCTTTTCCAACATGACTATTACCACTCGAGAAATTACTTGTATTGCTCCCTCCTTGAATTGGATTTTGAATGTGAGAGTTTGCAGCGGATGACAACAAAGCAGCATTTTGAGAAAAACCAGATGTGGGCATCATAGTCTGGTTAAATTCTCTTCTTTTCATATCCAACTCAAAAGATTTCAACTTGTTAATGATATCCATCAGCTTGTAATCTGTAAAACCTCTTTCTTGTTTAAGCATTCTCACTTGAAGACTCCACTGTGGTGGAAGAGAATCGAGAAGCCTATTAACTTGTTCACTGTTGGAGAGCCTTTCATCATACTTCTTTAGAGTGCTTGAGACGGTTAAGAAACGGTTTGTAAGATCTGTAAAACTTTCATTCTTGTATCCTACAAATGAATTGAACTCCTTTTCAGCCTAAATACTCTTGTCTTTTACCAAATCTGCATTCCTATCATAGAATTCACAGAGAGCATCGTAAAGGGATTTAGCATTTTTATGCTCTGCAAAACGGTTGTAGATGTCTGGAGCCAAACAGAGAGTTAGAGCACCAAAAGCCTTTTGATCACGATCAATCAATTTCAGATCTCTTTCAGTATAGGAAGATGGGTCTTTGTTCTGAGAAACAACATCACCAACAGTAACCGTAGGTATGTGAGGACCAGAAATAATCGATTCCCATTGATTATGATCAGTGTAGAAGAAGAAAGCTTTAAGACATCTCTTCCAATCTTCAAAATTATCTCCATTAATGAGTCTTGGAGGTCTATTAGGAGCAACACTTTCAAGATCAGCAAGTGTAAGAGTAGTTAATTTCGACATGATAGTTTCGGCAGAAATGTTTATAATTTCGCTGACAAATTCGTAGAAAAAGGTGACTTGGATAACAATTTCGCTGAAACAGTACTTTCGCTAACAATTTCGCAGAAGCTGACACTTTCGCTAGCAATTTCAGCAGCACTTTCGCCTGAACAGAGACACCACTTGCTTAGTTTCGCTGCTAACTTCGCACGAAATAAGCTTGAACTTTCGTTCAAAAATAAATTCGGCAGCAATTTCGCTTGTTGACTGGTCACAAGCACTAATGAACTTTCGTTCAAGGAATTAGTTTCGCAGAAACTCTAGAAAACAACTTCTGATCCAAGATAACTCATAATTTCGCTGAAAGATGATGACAGTTTCTCTGTAAGAACAATAGTTTCGCTGGTCGATCTCAAAACCCTTTTTCACCTCAAAATCAATCTGAAATCATCCAAAACTTATTGAATTTGATATCTGATGATTGTAGAATCTTCCTCAATCAAAACCAAGCATAATTCAATCAATTTCCATGCCAAAAAACAGCTGATAATCCAATGAAAATTGATTGAAACTAGATATTGACCAAAACCACAAAAAAAATCAACAAATCAAGAGCACTAAGGCTCTGATACCATATTGTTGGTCCATGTGATCGAATAACAGTACAATTGAAATGATGAATTGCTCAATATCAAACATTCATGCTAAACAACAACAATTGAGAAGATAGAAGATAAATCTAACACATATTTGATACTCAAAGGAACAAAAGCAATCAATAACATCAAGCACAATAGTATTTCTGTGTGAAAACTGCTTAGAATTGGTAGCTTGTAACAAAGATCCACGATTAGGGTTTTGCAAGCTTACCTTACAAAGTGAATTGACAAAAGTATATATAGCAGTCATAGTTTCGCTGACAGTTTCGCTATCAGCGAAACTGTCATGCCGAAACTATAGTTTCGCCCGGCAGAACACAAGTTCGTCGGGTAAACCAAAACAGCAAACTGTGAGCGAATGTATAGATTCGCTCATAGTTTCGCTGGACTGCCAAAACTACTAATTACTAAGAACATACAAAAGGAAACTAACAAAAGTCCTATTACAATGAAAAGTAAACAACTGTACTAAAGTGAGTCCAACCTAACATGATCTTCAGTGGCAAACTTCACCTTCAGATCTTCCTTGCACTTGCTGATATCACGCACAGCCTCTATCTCTCGCACCCACCGATGGGCAGCAGTAGTAGTGCCATTGCCATCGAAAGTTGGGGTCTGCATCTTTGAAATGCCCCATAGTTCCAGCCTCAAGCTATTTTGGGCATAACCTCCTCTTCCTCCTCATCATCAGAGACAACTGTCTCAGTCTCGGGTTGCTCCCTTTCTCTTATAGGCCTATTCCTCTCCTTCCTCTCCCCTTCCCTTACAACCTTAATCACCTCGGTCACCACAGACGGTAGGATCGTCTGAATGACCTGATGAACCTCCTTGACCACAGCCTCTTTCACGAAGGCCCTTAGATTGGCACTCTCGTTACCACCCTCCGGATGAGGGGTCTCGGGCTCTTCATGGGCCATCTCTTCAGCCCTAACCCTTCCTCTTATGACCCGTGGTCCAGCACCACGTCCACCACAGCCTCCTCCTCGAGAAGCCTTAGAAGATCTACCTCCAGCCATCCTCTAACACACTATAAGATCCAAATACCAACATGGTCATTCAAGGTAATAGCTCAGTTTATGTTAAGTATAGTAAGTCCCTAATTACAGTGGCCAGTTGTGATTAGCCACTTACTTTACTCTTCATACCTCAAGCATTTCCTATCTTGACTACATCAGTATCTAAATCTACTAAAGGCACATAAACCACATAACATGCGCATATAATACCGGTTAACGTTACAGAGAATACCTGATGGCACTTAGCTACTTGGACTGGCATCCTTCCATTTTGTCCCATTCTCAGTTTAAGTTTAGGTTTTTGAAATACCCATTTCTCTTAAACTTTAGCTCTGATACCAACTTGTAAGGCCCCGTTCCCGGGACACTCACAGTTGGATATTCATCGCATATAAAAACATAAAATATACATTTACATCTATGAAAACATTGCAGCGGAATAACTAAAAACCATTTCATATATTAATGACTGCTTTTACAAAATAATACATCATTGTTAACATTAACAAAATATTATGTTTGCATTACATCACAAAAACTTCATAGTTATACAAATGGATGCCATCCAAAATGCCAAGTAGCTGACCCGTGCCATCCTCAGCAACATTTACCTGCCAACTAGAAAATATATAAAAGTCAACATTGCTGATTGAGTTCTAGTTTTATAAATATAATACGTTACTTTTGCTTAAAACCGTTCATTACTTTCATTCGCAATCATACATCATACGTACACATAGATAATCTTATTATTATCTTTCATCATCATTCGTCATCATACGTTATTCGTTATCATTCATTATCATCATTCATTCCTTCTCTTTCGTATCATTCATTCCGTACATAAATCATTAACCATTACATTCATGCGGACCAATACCATGTGTTACACCCCACCATCATGCATAAAGCGGGTACTGGGCCGAAGTCTATAAATAGACTCCCATACATTGTGCCTGGTGGCCTGACCACAGTACTGGGGTAAGCTGAAAGGATCCCATACGTATGGTCAATCGCAAGGATTAGACCCATTGTGCATCCTTCCGGGGTAGCTAACCCACACACAGTTGAGCTAACACCCTTCTTTGGGTGTGAACATCCTTTCATTTGTTTGCAAGACTTTCCATTCATTCTTTCATTACTGCATGCATTCCTTCGTTCCTTACGTAGCACATTTCATTATCATTAACTTCTGTTTTTCATTACATAATACTTTACGTTCATCATTTTAATCACACCACAGAAGACTACACAATAATACGCAAGTAACATAAAGAAAACATAAGTTATACATACATAACATCATCACACGTAACCATATAATCATCACACATCATCCACTCACATACACATACACATACATAACAAGTACAAGTCATCACAGAACATAACCGACCCCCCGCGGGACAGCGGGGGTTCGGGGGCGGCAGCCCCTGACAGCGGGGTCCTAGGGGCAACAGCCTCTTGTGGGGTCCAAGGGGCAACGCCCCTGGCTGGGGCTGTGCTGCCCCAAACATCATGTTATAGAAAAATTGATCTTCGTGTTAAAACCTCTTAAAATGTACTCGCACATGTGTGTCATTAATGTTGTCTAATTTATCACTCACATAAGTCTTGTTTATTTTGGGAAATTTTTTTTCTAAGTAGATATTCCTTAGAATTTTAAGAGTTAAAAACTTATTTTCTCTCGGAAGACAATAAGTTGTCTTCTAAAGAAAGTTATGTATTCAAAACTAAAAACTACTTATTAAGGAATTTAACTTTGTGTAACACCCCGAAAAGTCGAAACGAGTCATTAAGGACAATGGGCTTAATTAATGGGTATTTAATAAAAGAAGGAAATGGGTTATGGGCCAAAATTGGGTTTATGGGCAAGAGCCTAAGTGATTAAGGCCCATAATCAGCCCTTAACCAACCCAAATCAGCTCCATCTCCATCATTACAACCCTAGCAACCAAAATTCGTAGAGAGAGAAAGTAGAGAGAGAAAGTGAAGAAAACTCAAGATTTGGAGCTTCCAAGGTGAAGAGATTGAAGATCTGGGTGTTGGAGCATCAAGATCTAAGAAAGAAGAAACAAATCCAGGTAAGAATCGACCTCTAAACCCTTCTGTAGATCAAACCCGGATTCTAGGGTTTTGGGTTTTGAAAAATTGCAAAGAATCGCATAAAGGTCACATTTTTACGTATGAAAACATGTATAAAGCTTAGATATAGCCTCATGGATGATAAACTAAGGGATTGGACGTAAAAAGTTATGATTTTGGGTTAAAAACGGTCTGGTCCGTAATTTTTATGCGATCTGCGAAACTGCGTATTCATCCAGCGAATTTGCATATTCAATCAGCGAAACTGTGGATCTTCCTGCGAAATTATAGTTTCGCAAGTAGTTTCGCAGACATGGTTTTCCAACGAAAGTTGGGCGAAACTGGCAGTGAAACTGGCAGCA
This sequence comes from Flaveria ramosissima, assembly GCA_025215565.1. Classification (NCBI taxonomy): domain Eukaryota; kingdom Viridiplantae; phylum Streptophyta; class Magnoliopsida; order Asterales; family Asteraceae; genus Flaveria; species Flaveria ramosissima. The sequence continues at coordinate 19,701,141 of CM046034.1, forward strand.
AAGATGCCAGCGAAACTGCCAGCGAAGGTGCTAGCGAAACTAGCAGCGAAACTGCCGGTGAAACTAGCAGCGAAAGTGTTGGCGAATCTAGCTGCGAAATTGCTGATCTTGCAGCGAAATTAGCAGCGAATTTAGGCAGAAATTAACCCCTTTAAGTGTTAGCTATTCTGCAGGCTGTGTAGAGTGATCCTAGCCTTGTAAGCTTAACCTAGAAGTTATTCGTGGTATCCAGGTGAGTTCTAGATCCCCTATTTATAAGTTTTTTATGTTTTGAGGCTATTATGCATACTAAATTTACGTTTTTAGTAGGGGCTGCTGCCCCTAGGACCCCGCCAGGGGTGTTGCCCCTTGAACCCCAGCCAGGGGCGTTGCCCCTTGAACCCCACTAGGGGCTGCTGCCCCTAGGACCCCGCTGTCAGGGGCTGCTGCCCCCGAACCCCCGCTGTCCCGCGGCGGGTCGGTTATGTTTTATAATGGCTAGTACTTGGCATGTTGTGTACTTAATAAGTTAAGTATTATATATACTAAAGAGGAAGATGATATTAATGAAAAGTGAAACTTAATGAATGTTACCCCCGAGCCCGTATGATGATGAAATGTCTTGCAAGCACTATGATAGACTTCACTTATGTGAGTCTGATGTATGATGATGGATCTGTATTCATGAGCGGGCTATGTGCCTTGCAGTGTGGATCAACTGTCGGGGGTTAGCTACCGTTTTCATGTGTACCGACAGGGATTGGCATTTGTTGTCAATCAACATGGAGCTCTTGCTTTGTAAAATCTCGTTCATGATGAAAGTGAAAGATAATGAAAGAATGAAAGATAATGAACATGCTTATTATGATGCAAGTAATGTTATGTACTATGATGTATGCATGGTCATTCTATGAAGGATAAAGTTTATATTTTCTTATATTATTTAAAACTAGAACTCACTCAGCGAAGCTGACTTTTATGCATAATAGTTGGCAGGTAATCGCTGATGCTGAGGATGGCACACAGAGCTACTTGGGGAGCTATGGATGGCATTCAAGTTTATGAAAATCTTTATTGTAATTTAAGAACAAGTAATATGTTTTGTTTACAATTAAATGACAAATGTATGAGTACGATGTGTTTTCAAAGGTTTAAATGAATGTTTAATTATTTCCGCTGCAATGTTTTATTATTAAAATGATTTTATGCTATGATTAACCAACTGTGAGGTTTCCCGGGAACGGGGCCTTACAAGTTGGTATCAGAGCCAAAGTTTAAGAGAATTGGGTAAACTATTTTCAAAACCTAAACTTAAACTGAAAATGGGACCGAATGAAGGATGCCAATCCAAGTAGCTACGTGCCATCAGGTAAAAGTTTCAAGTATACCGGAATTATGTGCGTGTGCTATTTGTTTTATGTGCTTTTAGATTTGAATACTGATATGTGTTAGGATAGTGATTGCTTGGGATAGGAGGGTAAGGTAAGTGGTTAATCACACTTGGCCACTGTAATTAAGGACTTACCATACTTAAAATGATCTGAGCAATTATCTTGAATAACCGTTTTGGTGTTTGAATCTTATAGGAATTAGTTATGGCTGGTAGAAAATCTGGGAAGGCGACCCGAGGAGGTGCTCGTGGCGGGCGTACTACTGAGCCACGTGTCACCCGGAGCAAAGCTAAGGCTCCCGAGCCTGTTCATGAGGAGTCAGACCTCCATAGTCACCCGGAGGGGGAGGGATCAGCCACCCTCAAACCCACTGTGAAGGAGGCTATCGCTGATGAGGTCTACAATGTCATGCAAAATGTCTTACCCTCAGTGGTGACCGAGGTGATCAAAGCAGTTAAGGATGGAGAGAGAGCTGAGAAGAAAGGGAAGGAAAGTGAGAAGAATTCAGGAAAGTCCACTGGGAGGACTGAGGAATCTGAAGAGGAGCCATCAAACCCTAAGGTGGTAGTCCATGATGACGATAGTCATGAGGAGTCCGAGAGAGAGACTACTACAGGGTGCAACTATGGGGCATTTCAAAGGTGCAAGCCCCCTACCTTTGACGGTAACGGCACTGCTACTGCCGCTCATCGTTGGGTCAGAGAGATGGAAGCGGTACTGGAAATTAGTGAGTGCCGCGAGGATCAAAAAGTTAAGTTTGCCACTCATTCCTTCGTTGACTCAGCGTTATGCTGGTGGGACAATATTGTCCAGGCTGAGGGGAAGCGATCGATAGCCAAGATGAAGTGGTCTAAGTTGAAGGAGTTAGTACTGGAGGAGTATTGTCCCCATCTTGAATTAGACAAGATTGAAAAGGAGTTCTTGTATTTGAAGGCTGGGAACATGACTCATCAAGAGTATACCTCCAAGTTCAATGAACTTGCAAGACTTGTGCAAGATATGGTGACACCTGCGTCCAGGAAGATCAAAAGATACATACAGGGTTTGCCTGTGGACATCAGGAGGCACATGATTGCAGCCAGATCGGGTACGTTTAGGTCTGTGGTGGATTTAGCTGGGAGGTTGTACAATGAGAGAGACCCGGCGCCTATACAGAAGAAGGTGGAGAAATGGAATGGGAACAAGAATGGAAATGGGAAAAGGTTCGGAGGTGATAACTTCCGGAGTGGAGAGAAGAGGATGAGGGTTGAAGATCAGTCTGGGAGACAGGGAAATTCTGGTGAAGGAGGTGTTTGTAGAAAATGTGGAAAAGGTCATTCAGGGGAGTGCAGAGCTGGGACGGGAAGATGTTTTAAATGTGGAGGCGAGGGCCACTATGCTAGGGATTGCAAGGTGGGGAGGTGTTACCAGTGTGGTGAGATGGGTCATGCGGGAAGAGACTGTAAGAAAGGAAAACCAGAAGGATCAGGAACGGTTAAAGCTGGAGATAAGGAAAGCGGTGACGGTTCAAGGGCGAAGGCGAGGGCATTCAACATAACTCGCGAGGAGGCCAGGGCAGACCCAGAAGTAGTTTCAGGTATGTTTCTGGTAGACCATGAATATGGTTCTGTGCTCTTTGATTCTGGTGCTAGTAGGAGTTTTGTGTCTGCTGCCTTTTGTCGTTTGTTGCATGATAAGAGTAGAAAGTTAGATGAGCCTTTCTATGTAGAAACAGCCATTGGTAAGTCCACTAAGGTAACTGAGGTGGTTGAGGATTGCCTGATTGAGTTAGAAGATTGTAAGTTCCCTGCTAGGTTGCATGTTATGGCCTTAGGAGGTTTCGATGTGGTGTTAGGCATGGATTGGTTAGCTACCTATGAAGCCAATATAGTATGTAGTAAGAATATATTTCGTCTAACAGTGCCCGATGGTAGTTCTGTTACGGTTCGTGGAGATAAGGTGTGTTGTGTACCGAAGGTCGTGTCGATGATCACAGCTGAAAAGTACTTGAGACGTGGGTGCAGCGCTTACTTGGCCTATGTAAAAGATGTGGATGCGCCAGAGCCACAATTATCAGACGTGCCAGTAGTGCACGAGTTTCCTGACATCTTTCCTGAAGACCTGACCGGTGTGCCGCCTGACCGCGAAATCGAATTCCAAATTGATTTGCTACCGGGAGCTCAACCTGTCGCTAAAGCACCGTATCGATTAGCTCCTTCGGAGATGGCAGAACTGAGGGACCAGTTGCAAGATTTATTGGATAAAGGCTTCATCCGACCGAGTATCTCTCCATGGGGTGCTCCGGTTTTATTCGTCAAGAAGAAAGATGGTAGCATGCGGATGTGCATTGACTATCGCGAGCTTAATAAGCTGACCGTAAAGAATCGGTATCCGTTACCAAGGATCGACGACCTGTTCGATCAACTTCAGGGTGGCAGCTGGTTTTCAAGGATAGACCTGCGGTCTGGTTACAACCAGCTGAAGGTGAAAGAACAAGACATTCCAAAGACAGCGTTCCGTACGCGTTATGGACACTACGAATTCCTCGTCATGTCCTTTGGATTGACCAACGCGCCAGCTGCTTTTATGGATCTTATGAATCGGATATGTCGGCCGATGTTGGATAAATCGGTGATAGTGTTCATTGATGACATCTTGATTTATTCAAAAAGTGAAGAGGAACATGCCGATCATATTCGAGAAGTATTGGAGACGCTTAGGAATGAGAAATTATATGCTAAGTTCTCTAAATGTGCATTTTGGCTACGAGAAGTTCAATTTCTGGGTCATGTGGTTAATCCCGAGGGGATCAGGGTGGACCCTGCGAAGGTTGAAGCGGTGATGCAATGGGAACCTCCAAAGACGCCATCTGAGATTCGTAGTTTCTTAGGCCTGGCAGGCTACTATAGGAGGTTTATTCAGGATTTCTCCAAGATAGCTTCTCCTTTGACAAAATTGACCCGAAAGGACGTGAAGTATGAATGGGGTACTGATCAGGAGAAAGCCTTCCTAGAACTGAAGATGAGGTTAACTCAAGCCCCTGTCTTGACGTTACCTGAAGGGAACGAGGATCTGGTGGTGTACTCGGATGCCTCGTATGCAGGATTGGGTTGTGTGTTGATGCAACGAGGGAAGGTGATAGCCTATGCTTCTAGACAATTAAAGGTTCACGAGGCCAATTATCCTACCCATGATTTGGAGTTGGCTGCGGTGGTGTTTGCATTGAAGATTTGGAGGCACTACCTGTATGGGGTGAAGTGCACCATCTTCACTGATCATAAAAGTCTAAAGTATTTATTTGAACAAAAGGAACTCAATATGAGGCAGAGGAGGTGGTTGGAACTGATCAAGGATCATGACTGCGAAATTCATTATCATCCAGGCAAAGCCAATGTGGTTGCTGACGCCCTTAGCCGAAAAGGACGACCCGAACCAATTCGGGTGAGGGCTTGCCAGATAATCATGACGCCTGATGTTATGAAACAAGTGAGGGAGTTCCAAGATAAGGCATTAAGAGAGGACAGAATCAACTCTGAAAGGATGAAAGGACAAGTTTCAGATTTGGGGGAAAACACCTTGGGAGTTAGAACCCGATCTGGGCGAATGTGGATCCCTCTCTATGGAGAATTGAGGGAGAAAATCATGGATGAGGCTCACAAAACTCGATATTCCATACACCCCGGTGCCACGAAAATGTATCAAGATCTGAAGAAAGATTACTGGTGGCCGGGAATGAAGCGAGACGTGGCTAAGTACGTGAGCAAGTGCCTGACTTGTCTGCAAGTGAAGGCAGAGCACCAAAAGCCATATGGGAAGATCCAGCCTTTGGATATCCCTGAATGGAAATGGGAACACATCACAATGGACTTCATCACAAAGCTGCCTCGCACGGCGAGGGGAAGCGATGCAATGTGGGTGATTATTGACCGTCTAACAAAGAGCGCCCATTTCCTACCAATTCATGAGACGTATTCCTCTGAGAGGTTGGCACAGCTATTTATCAAGGAAGTCGTGGCTCGTCACGGCGTGCCAGTGTCTATCGTTTTGGATAGGGACACGCGGTTTACGTCCAAGTTCTGAAAGAGGTTTCATGACTCAATGGGGACTAGACTGCATATTAGTACGGCTTACCATCCCCAAACAGATGGTCAGTCGGAAAGGACGATCCAGACTTTAGAAGACATGCTACGAGCCTGTGTAATCGACTTTGGAGGAAGCTGGGATGAGCACTTACCGTTAGCGGAATTCTCATATAATAATAGTTACCATGCCAGCATCGGTATGCCACCTTACGAAATGTTGTACGGTAGGAAGTGCAGAACGCCTGTGTGTTGGGGTGACATCGGGCAGAAGGAATTGGGGAGTCTTGAAGTGATTGAGGTCACAACTGAGAAGTTAGATAAGATTAAGGCGTTCATGAAAGCTGCAAAGGACCGCCAGAAGTCTTATGCTGATAAGAGGCGTAGACCGATAGAATTTGAAGTTAGTGACAAGGTTATGCTCAAGGTATCGCCCTGGAAAGGGATCATCAGGTTTCGAAAAAGGGGAAAGTTAAGCCCAAGATTCATAGGGCCATTTCGTATTATCGCAAGGGTAGGAGAAGTGGCCTACAGATTAAAACTACCTGATGAGTTGAGTGGAATTCACCCTACGTTCCATGTATCTCATCTCAGAAAATGTCTGGCAGACAATGATGCAGTCGTACCACTTGAGGACATTGAAGTCGATGAACGGCTTAATTACGTAGAGCAGCCGGTGGCCATCCTTGATTGGAAAGAGAAGCACTTACGGAATAAAGTGGTTCCACTAGTACGGGTATAGTGGAGACACAAAAAAGGGTCAGAATCTACGTGGGAGACTGAGGAGGAGATGAGGAAATTTTACCCTCAATTGTTTGATGACTGACAGGTTTCGAGGACGAAACCTAAATAAGTGGGGGAGACTTGTAACACCCCGAAAAGTCGAAACGAGTCATTAAGGACAATGGGCTTAATTAATGGGTATTTAATAAAAGAAGGAAATGGGTTATGGGCCAAAATTGGGTTTATGGGCAAGAGCCTAAGTGATTAAGGCCCATGATCAGCCCTTAACCAACCCAAATCAGCTCCATCTCCATCATTACAACCCTAGCCACCAAAATTCGTAGAGAGAGAAAGTAGAGAGAGAAAGTGAAGAAAACTCAAGATTTGGAGCTTCCAAGGTGAAGAGATTGAAGATCTGGGTGTTGGAGCATCAAGATCTAAGAAAGAAGAAACAAATCCAGGTAAGAATCGACCTCTAAACCCTTCTGTAGATCAAACCCAGATTCTAGGGTTTTGGGTTTTGAAAAGTTGCAAAGAATCGCATAAAGGTCACATTTTTACGTATGAAAACATGTATAAAGCTTAGATTTAGCCTCATGGATGATAAACTAAGGGATTGGACGTAAAAAGTTATGATTTTGGGTTAAAAACGGTCTGGTCCGTAATTTTTATGCGATCTGCGAAACTGCGTATTCATCCAGCGAAATTGCATATTCAATCAGCGAAACTGTGGATCTTCCTGCGAAATTATAGTTTCGCAAGTAGTTTCGCAGACATGGTTTTCCAACGAAAGTTGGGCGAAACTGGCAGTGAAACTGGCAGCAAAGATGCCAGCGAAACTGCCAGCGAAGGTGCTAGCGAAACTAGCAGCGAAACTGCTGGTGAAACTAGCAGCGAAAGTGTTGGCGAATCTAGCTGCGAAATTGCTGATCTTGCAGCGAAATTAGCAGCGAATTTAGGCAGAAATTAACCCCTTTAAGTGTTAGCTATTCTGCAGGCTGTGTAGAGTGATCCTAGCCTTGTAAGCTTAACCTAGAAGTTATTCATGGTATCCAGGTGAGTTCTAGATCCCCTATTTTTAAGTTTTTTTATGTTTTGGGGCTATTATGTATACTAAATTTACATTTTTAAATGACCAAGATTTTAAGGTGTTTTAACAGGAAGAACGATTTTTCGATAAGTAAATTTGCTATATAAATGTTTAAATATAAAAATTTTTCGCGCTGACCTGGTAGCCCGGCCCCAGCCAGGGGCGTTGCCCCTTGAACCCCACTAGGGGCTGCTGCCCCTAGGACCCCGCTGTTAGGGGCTGCCGCCCCCGAACCCCCGCTGTCCCGCGACGGGTCGGTTATGTTTTATGATAGCTAGTACTTGGCATGTTGTGTACTTAATAAGTTAAGTATTATATATACTAAAGAGGAAGATGATATTAATGAAAAGTGAAACTTAATGAATGTTACCCCCGGGCCCGTATGATGATGAAAAGTCTTGCAAGCACTATGATAGACTTCACTTATGTGAGTCTGATGTATGATGATGGATCTGTATTCATGAGCGGGCTATGTGCCTTGCAGTGTGGATCAACTGTCGGGGGTTAGCTACCGTTTTCATGTGTACCGACAGGGATTGGCATTTGTTGTCAATCAACATGGAGCTCTTGCTTTGTGCAATCTCGTTCATGATGAAAGTGAAAGATAATGAAAGAATGAAAGATAATGAACATGCTTATTATGATGCAAGTAATGTTATGTACTATGATGTATGCATGGTCATTATATGAAGGATAAAGTTTATATTTTCTTATATTATTTAAAACTAGAACTCACTCAGCGAAGCTGACTTTTATGCATAATAGTTGGCAGGTAATCGCTGATGCTGAGGATGGCACACAGAGCTACTTGGGGAGCTATGGATGGCATTCAAGTTTATGAAAATCTTTATTGTAATTTAAGAACAAGTAATATGTTTTGTTTACAATTAAATGACAAATGTATGAGTACGATGTGTTTTCAAAGGTTTAAATGAATGTTTAATTATTTCCGCTGCAATGTTTTATTATTAAAATGATTTTATGCTATGATTAACCAACTGTGAGGTTTCCCGGGAACGGGGCCTTACACTTTGGAAGAAATTCTTACATATCTTCCAAATATAAAATATGCTTCTAAGTACTTATATGTTTGTAGAACAATTTTATTCCGAAAGCAATTTAGTCTCAGAAGCTTTTCTCTACTCTTTGAGTAAAACTTCTGAAATTTAATATCTTCCTAAACCAAATCTATCTCAAAAGCAAATTTACTCTTAGTATATTTTATTCCGAAACAATTCTTCTCAAACCAAAGAATATCGTCCAAAGTTAATTTAGCTTCGGAAGATTTTTTAAAACTTCCCAATATAAATTACCTTTGGAAGATTTTGACTTACAAGATAACTATTTTTTGGGCACTTTTTTGGAGGTGGGACCTACTTTCAGATTTCAGAGTTTATCTTTTGCAATAACTTTGTCTACGATCCAAGCATATTTCAGGACCGTTTAAGGGCTTAAGCACAATTACAACACAACAACACAATGAGGAGAAATAACTAAGCTCTAATCAAACAGTGAACTGGGTAACCAAAGTGATACAAAGAACACAAGTAAAGCAAGAGACAGAACAAGAGAGTATGGGTTTCAAGGAGGCAGTATATTGCTTTCTCAAGTTCTTTTACAAGTGTTACAAAGCATAAAGAAAAGATACAAGAACTTGAAATACTTATACTACAACCTACAGCCGGCTATACTTTGAAAGCCAGCTGGATACAATTGACTAGACACTAACAAAATCAATTGTAGGATCAAAAGGCATATCTGCCTTTTGACCTTGTGACTATGACATGCCATAGCTCACATCCTTATACAATACAAAAAGGATAAAGTACATAAAGTGGAAAGTTAAAGACTCAAGACCTCAATGTACAGTTACCAAAAGCAAGGCCCTTTTCACCAACTCATGTAAGTTGGTGACTTTACAGAGATGCAGCGGAAAAGGTGCTTTATGGAACAGTACATCAGATAAAGCATGTGTACTAAAAGTCTTCGGAACAAATCTGTCTTCATAGGATGAGGCTTCGGAAGACTTTGTCTCTGAAGCTTCGGAAGACGTCATCTTTGGCTTCGGAAGATATTGGTCTTGGCTTCGGAAGATTTTACACTTAGAGTATTTTCTAATGCTTTGTGTAAAACTTCCGAAGCATTCTTCACTTCAGTACTTAGTGCATGTTGCTGAGACACTTAGGCTGTTTTGGGTTGCATCAGACTTCAGGAATCCTTACAAACTCCCCCTAGGCTGATGCTACCAAAACACTTGGAAGATCTTCAAATGTTGGTAGTCTTCAGTACAATCAGGACCATTCCTTTCTTCATGAGATGGTCAGGATCATCAAGACTTTCATAGTATCTTCTCATCTCAAAGAGATCATGCAGAGGTAAGTTGATTATGTCTTGCCATGAGTAGACATTCTCAACACCTTGATCTCTGATAACAGTCCATCTCTCTGGATTGGTAGAGTATGTCCAGGACAAGATGGGTGTCTCACTAGTTAGAGGAGCCACTTGAATAGGAGTTGATTGGGCTGCCTCATCATGCACTTCCTCAGGTTGATCTGATTCAGCCTGAGGTGCAGAGGTAGATGACTTTGGCTTCTTCTTCTTTGTCTTTGGTTTAGAAGCCATCCTCTTCTTCCTCTTGGTTGTCTTTAACTGAGAAGACTGGTCTGCAGCACCATGTTGATCATCAGTGTCTTTCTCAGTTGGGTGTTCCTGCCTAGGATCAGAAGATGAAGCTTGCTGGGGCTCAGCTGGAGGTGCTGGTTGAGGTGTCTCTGGTTGTTCAAACTTGACCTCCACTTCAGGTGGGACTTGACTTGGAAGAGAGTGCAAGTCAATAAGTTCTCCACTCTTAATCTTCTGCTTGATCACCCTAATATGCTCATCCATAGTGGATAGAGACATGGGGCCAAGTCTCCTTCCGGAGAATCCATACAGCTTCAAGAAGCTCACCATTCTTTGTCTGTCAGCAGACTTCTTTGCATTCTTTTGAATGATGGCCCTTGACTTTGCAGCTTCTTCCCTTAGTTTCCTTTTGGTTGTCTTTCTTTCCTTGACTAACTCAAGCTCAAGTTGCTTTAGATACTCGAACTCAATGAAGTCATAGGACAAAGGGAGAAGTGCATCTGCCTGATAGAAGCCTGTGGCACTCAGGTAGTTGATCATCTTGATCCTATCTTCTCTTTATCTACCTGAGGTTCTTGTGGAGCCACATCTTCCTGTGCAGGACTTTCTTGAACTGGTGAGAGAGTAGGAGCATGCTTGTAAGTCTTTTCTGTCTCTTCTCCTCTTTGAGTTGGAGAAGTATCATTGCATCCTCTTTCTCCTTCAACTCTCTTGACACTTCTCTGTCAGCCAGTTCATTTAGTTCTTCTAAGGGGAGGGAGATGATCTCATCAATGTCATAGTTCCTGGTCTGTAAGTAGGTAATCCTGACTGCCCTTAACTCATCATCCTGAGTATTTGGTCTGGGAGCAGCCCTGATTGCAGCTTGCATGAAGCTAGATGACCCAGTGGAACTTTCTCCCCTTAGTCTCCTTTTCCTCTCTCTCTTCCTCCTCAATTTCCTCAGGAGTCATTATCCTTTTCCCTTTGTCACCAACAGACCTTTGTGACTCAGGGTGGATTGAAGCTTGGCCTTCATTGCTTGGAGTAGCTTCCATGCTCTGGCCAGAGAGAGGCTGAGAAACACCTTCACCAGCAGGTGTCTCAGATGGAGTTTGGACCTCAGCAGCAGTTGTTGATGATGAGACAGGGGTCTCAGGTTCTGTCACTGGGCCTTCAGTCAAGGTTTCCCCTATGAAACTAATCTTAGGGTCCACCTCAACATCCAGTTGACCGATGACATTGCCTGATTCCCTAAGTCTCCTTCTTAGAGAGAACTCTGCAAGGATCCTGTCTTGGATTCTTTGAGCCAGCCTGTCAGCTTGTCTTGAATTGCTTGGATTGACAAGTGGCAAGTTGACTAAATCCAGTCTTTCATAAAAGCTCAGGCTTTGGAATTGAAAAACTTCTTGTTGGCCTTGAACTCTTTGAAGTATGAGGGCTCTCCTGTCATCATCATACCTCCACCTTATGATTTGATTGCCAGTTCCCAGTGGTGGAGATGAGACAGCCCTTGGTATGCCTTCCTCAAAGAGACTCCTGATGAGAGAGTCTATAGAGTCCACATTAATGTGAACTTGAGGAAGTTGCTGAGAATGCACAACAGCAAGTGAGGATGGTGAGTCCTCTATGTCCATTCTCTCTGAAGAACTCCCAGGTTCTGTGGTTGTAACAACTTTCTCCCCCTTTTTGGTAGCATCACCCACTTGCATAGGTGAGCTGGAGGATAAGTCAATCACTTCCACAGGTTCTTGTGTTCCTGGTTGAGCTCTCCTTAAAGGTCTCCCAGCTAGTTTTTCCTGCAGATATGAAATCTGGAGTTGCTGATCATTGACCCTGTTTTGCAGGGTAGTCACCTGAGATTCCAAGTGACTAACCTTAGAGACTAAGTAGGTGCATGTTTTTGACAGTTTTTGCACCTTTAGTCTCAAATTCCCCTCATCTTCATCAGAAGATTCATTGGGGGATGAGATGATTGGACCAAAGTCCTCTCTCTCACCACCAGCTTGAGTTTCTTGGCTGCTGGTTTTCCTCTGCTCACTGGCAGCCTCAGTTGAGATGCCAATGGGCTGAGTTGCCATGGTTGAGGTCTTAATGATGTAATCACTTTCAAAAGTGAGAGCCTCTTCCATATGGACATCCTGAACAGGTTCAGAAGTGTCCACCTCAGTAATAGGTGACTGATGGGGGATAGACTGAGGAGAGTCAGAGGTACTCATCTCTCTTTGAGTAGGGGAGGAGAAGAGAGACTCATGGTACTCACTGAATCCTAAGTCTTCATCAGTGTAAAAGGATAGGTTGGGAATTGGTTGGTTGAGATCCAAAGGCTGGGGATGGTAGCTGTCCCCTGAAGGTTGTCCACTTGAGTGTTGAGACTCAGAGTGAAGGCTTAAGGTTGTTGGGCTATTGAGCTCATCAGGGTGAGCTTGAGGAACCTCAGCCCTGATAGGTGAAGTAATGGGAGTGGTTTGCTCCTCAGGAGAAGTGGGAGCTCTAGTGTCCACTTCTTCCTGTAAGGTTGAGTATTTGGGGGCCTGCACAGACTCAATAGTCTGAGCAGGGGTTCGTTTGGATTTTCTTTGGTAGGTGAGGGTGATTTCTGGTCTTTTTAATGGTAGGGACAAAAGAGGTGTGGGTTCAACACTAGCTTGTGTTGCTAGGTTGTCACCTTGAGCAATGAGCTCTAACATTTTTGGGACTAGGGCTGTTTCTACCCCTGAGAAGCCTACAGTTGGCTTCTTCATTATTTTAAAGATGCCGGGCTTCATCTGTCCCAATTTAAGAATATTACCTGTTTCCCTCAACTGTGAGCCCAGTTCACAGTTGAGAATGTGTTGAACATATCTAGGAAACATGTAATACTCTAAGGAGTCTAAGTTTGCAAGTAAATTAGTATAAACAAATTGTGAATACCTGAACTTGACCCCTTGAACCATTCCATGAACTATAAAGGAGAGATCCTCAGGAATCTGGTCCCATCCACCATGCTTGTTTGACAAGCTGTGGATAACCACATGGAGCAGGAATTTCCATTGGGATGAGACCTTCCCTTTCCTAAAGGTCTTTACAGAGAAATCTCCCTCATAGCCCATCTGCTCAAAAGAATGATTAACAGCTTCTTTTGGGAAGGACACCTCACCTTCTTCATCATCCAGCTGTAGATGTTGGTTAATGATGGCCGGAGTGATGAAGACTGTCCTCCCTTGCACTGTGGCAGACAGTGCCTTCTCCCCATCCATAATGACCTCTTGGCAGGTCTTCCAGAATTCAAGCAAATGATCCTCATATAGAGTAGGATCAATGGTTAGGGAGGTGAAATAATTTGACAGAGTCAAGAATTGGCAAATCTCTGAGAAACTTGCATCTTTCTCAGAGCTTAACAGAGCAACTTGATTATGTTGCCTGTGTAGTTGCATGGAGAAATCAGGGTTGTTTCTGCGGTTAAGGTTGGCCATTTCAGAAGCTTAAGGGTGAAGAAAGGTAGAAAGCAAAGGCGGTTTAGAGAATTAGGTTAGAGAAACAGTAGAATTGAGGAAGATAGTGGGAAAGAGGGGGAACCGTTGGGTATTTATATGAAAAGGGATTTGAACCAAAGTTAATGAAAGAGGATAAACTTTGAAATCCGAAAGTCGGTCCCACCTCTGAAAAGGTAGTTTACTTTTGCTCAAAAAGTAGTTTTCTTGGAATTCGAAAAGCTTCCGAAGTTTATTTGTCTTCGGAAGTTTTGATTTAAAAAGCTTCCGAAGCTAAAATGGCTTCGGAAGATTTTCCTGAGAGTCTTGATAATTTATGCTTCGGAAGAGAAATAAACCCTTGAATGCTTTGTATGAAAATAAACAAAGCTTCCGAAGGTTAATTTTGCTTCGGAAGGAAAAGGTTCTTGAAAATAGATAAGTGTCTGAGATAAGAATTTTAAGCTTCGGAAGATGAATCTTTACTTCTTCCGAAGGTAAAATCTCTTAGACAGTTATTTATTTTAAAGACATGTTTTTCTTCCGAAGATAAAATTTTATCTTCCGAAGTATCAGAAATTTTCAAGAATCTAAGGAAAGTCTTCAAAAAGAATTTTACATCCAAAGAAAACATGAGCTTATGAAAGTGATGAACTAGACAACTTAGGACACACATATTTTAAGAAGAAATAATTAGAATTAGTTTTAATAAAAAGTCTACTCAAAGTTAATCATCCCAATAGCTGATATCAGATACTTAAATCTCTGTTCATCAAAAGCTTTGGTGAACAGATCAGCATATTGTTCATCTGTATGAACTTTGACTAGTTTAATTAATCCTTTTTCATAGTTATCTCTTATTAAATGATACCTGATGTTGATGTGTTTGGTCCTTGAGTGCTGCACAGGGTTCTCAGTGATAGAGATAGCACTATTGTTGTCTATGTGGATAGGAGTCTCTTTGAAGTTAAATCCATAGTCCAGCATCTGATTTTGAATCCAAAGCACTTGAGCACAGCAGCTTGCAGCAGCAATGTATTCAGCCTCAGCAGTTGATGCAGACACACAGGATTGTTTCTTGCATTGCCATGAGACCACCCTTCCACCAAGGAATTGACATCCCCCAGATGTAGACTTTGCAGTCATATTGCAACCACCATAATCACTATCTGTATAGGCATACAGATTGAAATTTGGATTCTTTGGATACCATAGACCAAGTGTTGAAGCACCTTTGAGGTATCTTAAAATCCTTTTCACAGTGATTAAGTGAGACATCTTAGGGTTGGCTTGATATCTTGCACAAATACATGTAGCAAACATGATATCAGGCCTGCTAGCTGTAAGATACATAAGAGACCCAATCATAGCCCTGTATAAATGCTCATCTACACACTCCCCCTCAAGATCTGGACCAAGGGAGTGGTTTCTGGCTATGGGTGTCTTAGCAATCTTACAATCAGTCATATTGAACCTCTTGAGTATGTCTTGAACATACTTTGACTGACTTATGAAGATGCCATCTTCAACTTGCTTCACTTGAATTCCCAGAAAGAAGTTGAGTTCTCCCATTGAACTCATCTCAAATCTGTCTTTCATCAGCTTCTCAAAGTCTTTGCAGAGCTTTGGATTAGTTGAACCAAAGATGATGTCATCAACATATACTTGAACCAGCAATAAGTCATTTCCCTGTCCTTTGATGAAGAGAGTTCCATCTATAGTACCTCTTCTGTATCCATGCTTGCAGAGATACTCAGATAGTGTCTCATACCACTTTCTGGGTGCCTGATGCAGCCCATAAAGAGCTTTGTCAAGCTTGCAGACATAATCAGGATGATCAGGGTCTACAAAACCAGGTGGCTGTTTGACATAAACCTCCTCATCAATCACTCCATATAAGAAAGCACACTTTACATCAAGTTGGTAGACCTTGAAGTTCTTGGATGCAGCAAATGCCAGGAATATCCTAACAGCTTCTAGTCTTGCTACAGGAGCAAAGACATCAGTGTAGTCAATCCCTTCTTCTTGTGTGTATCCTTGAACAACTAGTCTTGCCTTGTTCTTGATGATGATTCCCCTATCATCCTTCTTGTTTCTAAAAACCCATTTGGTTCCAATGGTAGTCTTCCCATGAGGAAGAGGACAAAGGTTCCAAACTTTCTGCCTTTTGAATTGAAGCAGCTCTTGTTGCATAGCTTCAACCCAACTTCCATCCTTTAGAGCTTCATCAACTTTCTTGGGCTCTATCTGGATAAGAAACAAGAGTGAAGACAAACATTTGCTTCATGGGTTTGTCCTCTTGTTCTTACCCCTGTGACAACATCTCCAATGATGTTTGTGGTGGGGTGAGACTTGTGGATCCTTAGCTGAGGGATCACAGCAAGTTGTTGAGAAAGATCTAAATTTGAGAAATTTAAATCTGGTCTTGAAGATTCACCCTCCACATTATCACACTTATCAAGATTAACTTGATCCAATGAGTGTGAGACATCATTGATGTTGTCATCTATGGTATGGTTATTAGCATCAAGAAATTCCTGATCACTATCACCATCACCATTGTTGTCTTCTACAAGTGAGGTATCTTTATCTGGTTGAGAGGCCTCTGAGCTGGAATTTGAAGGCATGCCAGATGTATCAGCTGAATTTGTCATTGTTGTGCTGATAGAAACCTCATTTGCTGAAGTAGTTCCAACTGGAGCTGAAGATGTATGAGTTGAAGGTCTTCCTAGCTCAAATCTTGGATCAGGATCACCTGTATTTAGATTTTCTGCAGATCCTGAAACATGCTCACAAGATTTGTTAAAACAGTTGGTAACTAAATCAAGATCAAACAGCCAATCCGGACCAGAACCAGCCACACAAGGAGTGTGCTCATTGAAAGTCACATTGGCTGACTCCTCAACAATTCTAGTTCTGAGATTGTATACTCTATAAGCTTTAGCTTGAGAAGAGTATCCAATGAAATGTCCATCATCTGATTTCTCAGCAAACTTGGCAATTTGATCTTTGGTATTCAAGATGGTGCAGGGACATCCAAATGACCTGAGAAAACCAATGAAAGGTTTCCTCTTGTGCCAAAGTTCATAAGGAGTCTTACCATGTGTCTTAACTACTAAAACTCTGTTTTGCACATAGCAAGCAGTATTGACTGCCTCTGCCCAGAAGGTGATAGGCAGTTTAGAGTCAGACAACATAGTTCTTGCAGCTTCAATAAGTGTCCTGTTTCTCCTCTCAGCAACTCCATTTTGCTGAGGAGTCCTGGGAGCACTATATTGTCTTGTAATACCCTTTTCATCACAAAATGCATCAAGGATTTGGTTCTTGAATTCAGTTCCCTGATCACATCTTATGTTTTGACCTTGTGATCACATTGATTCTCAACTTTTAAGATGAAATTCTTCAGAATCTCAGGGGTTTCATCCTTAGTTCTAAGGAAGAAGACCCAAGTGAATCTTGTAAAATCATCTGTGATCACCAGACAGTAAGAGGTCCTTCCTAAACTCATTACACTGGTGGGGCCAAAGAGATCCATATGTAACAAGTGTAGGGGAGTAGTGATGGAGTTCTTTTCCTTAGGCTTGTGAGATACTTTGTGTTGCTTCCCTTTCAGGCATGCCACACAATGATCATCACTAGTAAACTCTTTCTTTGGCATTCCAGTTACCAGATCATGTTTAATTAATTTATTCATGTTCTTAAAGTTTACATGGCACATTCTTTTATGCCATAGGAAAGACTCATCACTATTTGCTTTAGATAGAAAGCATGAAACTTCTCCTGAGGGAGATGTTTCTTGCAAATCCATCTTGTACATGTTCCCTTTCCTGGGGGCTCTGAGCAGGATATGCTCATGAGGAATGACCACACCAGGTTTGAGAACAATGCACTCATGCTCAGTAAAGAGCATGTTATGACTCTGATCACAAAATTGGGATACACTCAGAAGATTGTACCCAAGCTCCTTAACAAAGTTTACCTTCTCAATGCTGAGCTTACCATTTGTGACCTTGCCCCTTCCAGAAATGTAACCACCTTCATCTCCTCCAAAAGCAACTGGTCCTCCATCAATTCTCTCAAAATTATGGAGTAGAGACCTATTGCCTGTCATGTGCCTGGAAACCACTGTCAATTATCCAGACATTCCTGTTGGTCTTGAGCTGTTCCTGCACAGAGAAGATGATTAGTTACATTTGGAAACCCAAGCCTTACTTGTCTTGGGCTCATTAACAGTAATAGAAGGTAATGCAACAGTAATAGATCCTATGGTTGTACTATGGGGATCTTCAGCTGTTGTTGATGGAGAAACCTCAGTCATTTGGTCTTTCTTAGACTTCCACACCACCTTTGGAGTCTTGGACTTGACCTTCAAAACCTTAGAAGCTTTTAGAACTTCATAAGTTTTGATGACTGATCCTTCGGAAGAATCTACAGTCACTGCAGCAGACTTTAGTGCTTCGGAAGAACTCCTTTCTTCCGAGACCAACTTTGCTTCCGAAGTAATTTTCCACTTACCTCCTTCTTTGATTTGGAGCTTCCGAAGGAAACAGACTTTCCTTCCGAAGCTTGAGACTTCTTGAGACTCTTTGAAGTCTTTGTTTTAGTCATGTGGACAGTACTTTTAGGATTGTATGGGCAATCCTTAGCAATGTGAGAAGTACTTTCACACATGACACATAACATTTTCTTCTTCAAAGAAGTCTCCCTTTGAGAGCAAGACTGGCTTTGGTCACATCCCTTCTCCACCTTCATCTTGGTAGATGCTGAGACAGTTCCTTTGGGCTGTGAACTGTTCTTGGAGTTTGATGGTCCAGGCTGTGCAGCAGTGGTACACAGCAGCTCAGTCTTCTTCTGGCACTGAGATGATTTGAACAAGAACCGTGACTCTTAGCTGAGGAGTCTTGGTTATGTCTTCAGTCCTTACTACTTTGAAACCTGCAGAGATAAAAACTGTTTCTGCTTAGCATCAAAAGTAGCCTTGATTTCTTGAGCCTTCTTTGCCTTCCTTTTGCTCTTTCTGATCAAGTTCTTTCTTTTGGACTTGGTCATCACAGTTGATTTCTTCTCCTCAGAAGGATAGTGGCCCTTGGAAGAATCCTCTTCTTCACTTTCTCAGAGGAATTCTTCACTATCACTTCTTCATCATCCTCACTTACAGGATCTATGAGAGGAAGCTCATCTTCACAAGTTCCACACCTAGGAGATCTTACAGACAAGATTGTGTGTGGAGGAGCTATCTCATTTGATCCTAGTCCCTGTCTATTTTGATAACAAACCTTGTTGTGCAGGGATGAGGATATCATGTTCTTGAAGGTCTCTTCTTCAAGAACACTTTTCTCTGCCTTGGCTTTGCTGATCACAAGCTCAGCCTGGCACTCAGTTAACTTAGTGATGAGATCTTGGATCTGAGTTCTGAAATCTGTATGTTCATGTTTTAGTACTGAAATGGTTTTCTCCAAGTCTTCTATCTTTAACTTGTAATCATTTTCAGACTTTCTAAAATCAATTTTAATATGTTTAATGACTCAAGATCAGATCTCATCTCTAGGTTATAGGACCTGTATCTATTTACTTTAGCAATGCATTCAGGGGAGCAAAGATGTTCCAATACCTTGGCTTCATCATGGTCAGCCATCAGTGCTTGGTTTGGAGAAGCATCCTCCACCTGAAAACTCCAGTCAAAGCCTCCTTCTTCAACAGCAACAGCAGCATGTTGCTTTGTCTTCTCAGCCTGAAGAGCTTTGTCAGTAAAATTTGGTCTGGGTTGTGTTTGGCCCCCATTTGCTTTAGGTGCCTTACACTCCCTGGCAAAGTGACCCATAAGGTTACAGTTGTAACACTTAACTTTGCTTTTATCCAGCCCAAACTTACTACTGGTAACATTGCTTGGAAATCTTCTCCCTGTCCTCTTGTAGAACTTCTTGGCTCTGTGAGTGAGGAGAGCCATCTGCTGAACTATCTCCATGTATTCCAGGTCATCTGGATGGATACAGTCCAGGTCTTCAAGAGTGAAGAGATAATTCCCACAGCTTTCATCTGCAGACACAAAGGCTTGAGAAGAACTTGTCTCTTGGAATGGGTTTCCTTGAGTAAAGTTCTCCCTTGGTGTCTCCGGGAAAGTGATGAAAGGACCCTTTTGTGAGTTGTCAGGGTAGCACAAGAGATGATGCTGGGGTTCTATGTTGTCCCTTTGAACCACATGAAGGGCTGAACCCATTTGATTGTTGGAGTTGTCAGATGAACATTGCATGTTCATCTCCATCTGGTATCCACTGAGAATCCCATACAACTCTGTAAGAGTAAGAGTCTTAAGGTTCTCAGTCCTCTTGATCACAACACAATAGTGTGTCCATTGCCTAGGAAGTGAGGACATGAACTTCCTTACAATGTCCCTGTTCTCAAGAGGAACTCCTCCATCCACTAGGGTATCCACAATCTCAACATACCTGAAGTATTGTTGGGTCATGGTCTCACCTGCTTTGAAGGTGAAATTTTCAAACTGCTGCTTCAGAAGATCTTTCTTGTTCTCCTTGGCTTCAGAGGAGCCTTCATACATCAGCTTCAGTGCATCCCACAGCTGTTTGGCTGTCTTGCACTTCTTAAAGCCTCTGTATACAGAGTTTGGGAGAGCAGTCTGAAGAGCAGTCATGGCCTTCCTGTCAATCTCTACTCTTTTTCTATCTTCATCTGAGTAGTTGGCCACATCTTTAGGAATCATACCAGCACCAGTAGCAGAGGGGGTGCTGGGTATGAAAGGTCCATTCTCAACAGATTCCCACATTCTTGAATCAAGAGACCTGATGAATCCTTCCATCCTCATGCACCAGGTGTCAAAATCATCAAGAGTGATCAGTGGGGATTTGTTCATGGTTCCAGTCTCCATATCAGTCTTAGAGATGGCAGCCATTTGAAGAGTTTAGCTTTTGTGTGTGTGAGGGATCTTAAGATGGTTAGATCTTATATCAAGAGCATGAAAAGCTCTGATACCAATTTCAGGACCGTTTAAGGGCTTAAGCACAATTACAACACAACAACACAATGAGGAGAAATAACTAAGCTCTAATCAAACAGTGAACTGGGTAACCAAAGTGATACAAAGAACACAAGTAAAGCAAGAGACAGAACAAGAGAGTATGGGTTTCAAGGAGGCAGTATATTGCTTTCTCAAGTTCTTTTACAAGTGTTACAAAGCATAAAGAAAAGATACAAGAACTTGAAATACTTATACTACAACCTACAGCCGGCTATACTTTGAAAGCCAGCTGGATACAATTGACTAGACACTAACAAAATCAATTGTAGGATCAAAAGGCATATCTGCCTTTTGACCTTGTGACTATGACATGCCATAGCTCACATCCTTATACAATACAAAAAGGATAAAGTACATAAAGTGGAAAGTTGAAGACTCAAGACCTCAATGTACAGTTACCAAAAGCAAGGCCCTTTTCACCAACTCATGTAAGTTGGTGACTTTACAGAGATGCAGCGGAAAAGGTGCTTTATGGAACAGTACATCAGATAAAGCATGTGTACTAAAAGTCTTCGGAAGAAATCTGTCTTCATAGGATGAGGCTTCAGAAGACTTTGTCTCTGAAGCTTCGGAAGACTTCATCTTTGGCTTCGGAAGATATTGGTCTTGGCTTCGGAAGATTTTACACTTAGAGTATTTTCTAATACTTTGTGTAAAACTTCCGAAGCATTCTTCACTTCAGTACTTAGTGCATGTTGCTGAGACACTTAGGCTGTTTTGGGTTGCATCAGACTTCAGGAATCCTTACACATATAAATACCTTTTCCAATGGGTCTCACTCTCACATCTTCCTCTTCATCTGCAATCTTCTAGCCCTAAATCACCCACAAACCCTTGTTTTTCTTCACTTCTTTCTCACTAAACTTCACAAATGGCAAACCCTGAACCCTAAAACTAACCACTCGTCGTCAAGCACCTACACAGGCAATACAACCAGGTTGCTCTGTTGTCCTGTGAAAAAGACCCTGGTTATTAGGGATTCGAAACTATATTTCTCGCTCATCATACCTCACTACACTCACAGTAGACCCTCCACTTTATGAAGATCAACTACTAGAATTTCGGAGGACCTGTCAAGAGGTTATCTTGGATGGTGAGAGGGCTATATCTGCATCGGTGCAGGGGAAGACGGTTTCATCATTCAAGCCACCATCAATCAACATCTGAGGCTGTAATCGAGTGATAATAATTCAAGGTTTAATTGATCTAATTATGTGATATTACATCATCGTTAGTATGGAACGAAGTTACTTTGAGTTTGTTTTGATGTGTAGGGAAGTGAAGCTTTAGGAAGCTTATTTTAAGGTGAATAAGCACAGGATGAAACCACGAGGACCAAATGCGCAGTTACCAAAAGATGAAAAACGGGAAACCGGAACTAAATTTGGTGAATCATGAAGAGTATGGAAGAAGTGGGATGGAAATCGGAGCCCGAGAAGTGAAGAAATGCAAAAACCGAAGGTTCAAGACCATGGTAATTTAAAATGGGCATAACTTGGGATAGGAAAAGTGTTACGGGGGCCACGACCTGTCAACAGAAAGCTCGTGAAAAGTTACATGTGAAAATCAAAATTTGACAGGGGCCCAACGTATGATATGCCGCCCTGGGCGTATCATACGCCGGTCGGCGTATTGGAAGCGTATTTATGGGTGTATTTGACAAAAAATTCAGAAAGTTGGGCGTAGGAAAGCTGAGGGGGGGCATATGATACGCCGTTCTCGGGGTATCATACGCTGGTGGCTAAACTAAAACCCGGATTTTGTGGAATTTCAAGTTTATTTAAGCAAAAACAACCCTAATTCGATCTAGAACTTCTTGGAGACAAAAAAGTGACGGACTGTAGGTGATTTTTGTTCTAAAGCTCCCCAAATCATCCACAAACATTCTCCAAGTCAAAATTTAAGATTGAACGAAGATGATGCGTGGCTAGGTTCTCTTAATTGCTTTCGGGAGTACAATTCTTGTAAAGTGAGACGATTGGTTTGATTGATTAGGTTTTTGTATTAAACATTGATCTATTGAATGAAACATTATGTTTTGATTGATTTAAACGATTTGCTTATAAATAAAGTTGTTTGCTTGATTATCAGTTTTTCGGTTCCTTGCATCGTGAACTCACTAAGAAAAGTAGGCAACGTGATATAAGTGAATTGGTAATATTGTGAATGAACGAGTCTTAAAAGATTGTTACTTTGTTGTCACTTTAATCAAAAGCTAAGATCTTGAAGTATTGTTTCTTACAAACCCTAATTTAAAAGTACCAAATGTTGATGTTGCAGAATTAGAAACCCGGAAGTGATTGTTTTTCGTTATTTAATTAACTTTTTTACCAAGTTTGTTGCTTTATGTAATTATGTTCATTAATCCATTCCAAGTTTCAATTTTTAATTATAAAGTTTGAGTCTTTTAGTTAATCGTGTCACGTTAATTAAACACTTTCCACATATTCCCTGAGGAGACGACCTTACTTACCCTTGCACAATAAAGGTAGCTAAGACCGATAAATTAAATTCTTTTTGATCGAGTCTCGACAACCACATCAAAATGGCGCCGTTGCCGGGAATTAGTGCGCAAAGTGTTTTTTTATTGTATATTTTTTAGTTTTCTTTTCGTTTCTTTTATTTTTTTTGTTGGGTGCTACGCTAGGTGTTTTATGTCTGGCATGTTACTCTCAAAAAGTTAAACCTCACCATGAATCGAGTTTATTATTCATGTACTGGTTGTGGAAGTCCAGTTCATACGCAAGATCATTGCCCTCAGTTCTTGCAAAAGTGTGAAGACGCGAGAAGAAAATTATACGTATTGGATGTCTATTATGGTGACATCATCTTATCCGTACTACGAAGCATCTTCTCCATATTATGAAGGATATTATCAATCAGAGGTAGATTAGAACTTTGAGAAAGATTGGGATTGCAACAACTATAAACCAGAGATGACATCAAGCTCAAGTTATCGGGGGAATTATAACCACTATCATCAATAATACTCTCAGGTGACATACGAGGATCATAATCAATGTCAATTTCCTAAACAAAAACATGTTATCCAGGATGTTGAGCAAGTTTGATTTCCATTGGATAAAAAGTCTGATGCTCTGAGCTTTCTTCCTTTGGTCACTAGCTCTTTTGTTCTTTCAACATATTCCCATCCAGTAATGAGATAAGAGTATTGATTACCTTCAATCTTCTTTATTAAGGCCATCCTCCTATATGTATATCCAATCCTCGTCAAAAATTCATCATCCACTACTTCAAAAGGTTTGGATTGAGAAGTCTTTTGTTTTTGGTTTCTCCTTTTATGCTCAACATCATCCCTTATTGCTTCCTTAAAGATATCTCCCTTGAACTTGTTCCTAAGTTTCTTAATAATTACAGAGAAGTCTCTTCCTCTTTGGTTGATATGATAGTTAGTGATTTGGATGTTTTGAAGTACAAAAATGTCAGCATCTGGCAGAGATATGATGGACTCCAACCATGGGAAGTATTGAATCATGCCAGAAGCTCTATTGATTACAGCACAATCCCATTCCTGATCAAACTTCCATTCAATAATCTTGTTTTCTTTTGCTGAAGTCGGAGTTGTCAGATGATCATATAACTGGATCAATGTTGATCTTTGTTCAGTTATCTCCCTCACTGTTGTTCCCAAAGGCCATACTTTAGTTGGAATGACATCCCTTGGCTCTCTCATCAGCGTTTCTTTACCCTTGCGCATATCTTTGCTTTCAACAACAATGGGTACAACAAGGGATTGTTTTGCTTTTGCTTTCATAGCTAGATTAGGAGCACCAATCCTGAATTTTACACTAGTGTCCAATTCAATATTCATCACATAGTGCATCATGCTTCTAAGTTCAGGCACTAATCTTCCTTTTAGTTCATGAGGTTCATAGTTGTGGCTTTGCAACCAACAGACCCTGTTATACTTGGTAAGGTTCTTGGTGTCACAATGGCCTAACTCATTTTTGACCTTCTGTATTGCTTAATACTTTGAAAATGTTTCATAGTTGCACATTGGCAACACAAGTCTTGCTACATCAATGTCTTTTAGCACTTTCTTCATCTCATCATTGTTCATCCTTCCACCATAAACTATGGAAATCCATTATAAATTAAATCCATGAACATAGAAGATTGAGCTATTTCTTCAAATATATCATCAGTAGTAAGTAACTCTTCAGCTTTTGAAGTATCATCCTTTGTCAAGTCTTCCCATTCAGCATAACTTTCCTCTTCATTATGTTGGATTGGCTTCAAAGTGTCTAGATCTGCTGAAGGAGTGTGCTCAGGGCACATTGCCTTGGTTTCAAATGGTGAATCTTCAACCACTATTACTTCATCTGACACTTTTGCTTTATTTGTTGATTCTTCATCCTTTATCCCTTCCCAATACTTTTTCTTCCTTGTGTATTGAATGGATGGTTCTGATAGCTTAACTAATGGAAGATTTGCAGTTAGTGTTGTTGGTTGAACATTATTTTGAATTTGGTCTTGATGAATGACTGATTCTTGTTCAGTCATTTTCTTCTTTAATGCTTCAATCTCCTCATCTTTTTCTTTCAGTAGCACTGATTGTCTTGAAATAGTTTTCAAAGCTTTACTCAAATCAGCCATATACTTTTTTTCCTCTGTTCTCTGAATCAGCAGAATCAATGGACTCAGTTATCAACTGATCCATAGTGATAAAAACATCATCAGGAGACTTAACCTCCTCTCTTAACTTCTAAATTATTGCTTCTTGACTTGTAATAGCTTCTTCTTGTTCTTTCAACTTACCTTTTAATTTTCTTAATTTTTCCATCTTTTGATTGCTTTTGATGATAAGATTGTTGTACTTAGCCACCAAGAAGCTTTTGCTCACATCTATCTCCTCATCACTTTGCTCATCTTCATTCAAAGCAATGATATCAACAATTTGATCATCATGCTCATCTTGTTGTTCCACATTAGAGGACTCTATCTGCTTATTAACCTGTTTGTCATCTTTTCCCTCATTTTCTATACAGAATTCTTCAGTAGCATCAACCCTCACTTCATCTTCATTCCCCTCATCAAGATTAATTAATTCAATGGATGTTGGGCTTTCAATGGGTGAAAGTTGTTTGGAAGCTGGAGGAGAAAGAGTTTGTATTGTTTCAAGAAGGGACTGAGCTTGGTTAAGATTTGGTGAAAATGGTTCTGTTTCAGCTGAATTTATGGAAGTGTGAGATTTAGAAGGTGAGAAAGGTTAAGTGTTGTCACTTTTTTCGGAAATGGGTTCAGTAGGTGAAGAATCTGGTAAGTTAATAAAAGGTGTTTGAGGTTGGGTAAATGTTTCTTATTGGAGTGATGGTTATGATGATATTTGAAGAGTGTGATAAGAAGATATTGGTTCAGTAGTAGCTGTGTTGAGCGATGATTGTGAAAAGGCAGGGGATGGGTTGTGTATGCTCACTAGGTGGTGAGTTTATGTGAAAAGGTGGTGTTTCAGGTTGGTTAGGCACAGGTGATGGTGGAGTTTGGTGGATATGGGCAGGAGACATGTGTTCTTCTTGTTCAGAGGAATCAGCAGATGCTACTTCTTCTTGTTGATGCTTAATAAACATAAGCTCTTCAGGAATGTTTGTATTTTCATTCAACACATGAGTAAACATTTCTATCTCAGCTCCTTGATATTGGCCACTTATTTTATTCAATACAGATCTCTCTAGATGTGATTGCACAAGCATTTCACCTTCTTTTTCCACATTGGGCAACAGATCATTGATTATGAGATGAATAAATCTTGAACACATGTACATATTGTCTTCCTTAGGCACCCTTATATGATCACATAGGCACCCAAGAATGTATTTGGCATAAATGTATCTCCTTCATTCAAAGACTCCAATAATACCAGAAGAGATGTCCCTAGAAAATCTATCCAGCCCAGATTTTCTGTTTGACATGCATTTGAGATAGGTGTGACACAAAAACCTATAAGGCTTGCACAACCTTCCTTTTTTGATTTATCCGTTATTGTAGTCTCCATCATAGCCCATTAGGTTGAATATCCTCTGAATGTATTCATGATCAAATACATCAAGATGACCTTGTTCTTGTTCACCAATCATAGCACCCTTCTAATTGTCTATTCATCAACCTTCAGCCCTTCATTTCTTATTGAAGCATAAATCACATGCTCATTATCCTCCTCTTCAATCGTTGCAGAATTCCAGAAATCCATCATGTGTGATTGATAGATGATGGCTTCCGCAAATAGAGCATAAAAGATTCTAGATCTCCGCAAATATCGAATAATGTCTTTGCACCCTTCGGACACAAGATCTTCAGGGTTTAGAAAAGCACATACATTATTATCTTTAGCAAATCTATTAACCATCCGCATTGTAACCAAAATCATTAATACACATACATTTGAAGATATAATATTCAAATCAAGAAATATGAAGTTCAAGAGTTTCAGACTCAAAGAATAAACAATGTTGATTTTTGATGTTGTTAATGATGATTTACCTTAATAGAATTGATCGAAGAATACTATATTGATGAAGGGTTTTGAGATGAGCAAGTTTTTCTAGGTCTGAAAAAGTGTATTGAAAATGACAATGGTCAAATACATCATTTACACACCCTCGGACTTATTAATTTCATTTATTTAATGTTGTGGGACCCTCAAGTCTTATTACCCTTCCGTGGATGTTTGTTCTTTCGTAGATCATCTGTGGAAGACAAACTTTGGTGATTTTATCCGTATTCGATCTACGTAAAGCAATTTGTTAAAGTATAAACACATCCGTAGGATACCATTCTACGGAAGGTCAAACCTTGTGTTTTATACTAGAACTTTTGTTTGAAAGACAAATGTTATGCACAATGATTCTTTCCCCTTTGTGATTTAATCACTTTTTGCTGTATGATTGTAACATATTGTTAGATCATTTGATGATTGCTGTTGGACCTTGTTGACTTTGCTTCATGGAAAAATGTGCAAAATATCTATTTGATTTGTAAACTTCAAGTATCATGCAGCCAAGTTAGTGCTCAAGTGCCAATTTTCTTCATTTGATGTGTTAAAAACTCAAATTTCATGCTAATTAACTACTCCCCCTAAATTTTTGATTGATCATGAACTTATACATTTATTATAAATTTATTAAGAGAATAGCATGAAAGGCAATTAAATGTCCAAATAAAGAAAATTTAAAAGAACATAATTTTTTTTTGAATTTTTGATTATTAGCAGAAATGAACCATAACTTATTTACAAGCATTTATAATCATATCAAGGGATCATACTATAACACTAAGTAACTTCCTGTATCAATTTGTTTGATGATAGTAGACATTGATCTAGTGTTGATTGTAAGTATAATGATCTACATTAATTCAAGCAAGAGTATATTTTCAACTGGGCATGTTGTTTATCATGTTTTGATATTGATTAAAGATAGACAAATATGGACTCCACATTCAATTCACATTAGAGTTTGTCCTCCGTTTGTGAGTCAATTCATCACTTTTTCACACTTAAAACTAAAAGTTATAAGCTCTATCTTAAGATTTCTTTGAAATCTTATTAATGCTTTGTTTATTTTCTCTTTGGTATAATATACAGTTGATCATATTGGATTCTTATTGAGCTGTTTCTTTTTGGAACTTTTGATAAGCATCAGGTCACCAGGTCTTTACTTACATGAAACAAAGGTGCCTATGAATCCGTCTCTTTGTTTACACAAAACAGAGGGTCCATGATGTGCAAAGATAGAGGTTATAAAGTGTTATAACATAGTGTGCTTGTGTGATTGAGTTGATCACATCAGGATAAGACTTACTTGCTTCTCCTTAAATTGGAATTGCCCAACAGTAGTCACTTTGGCATTATGTTAAGCATGAACGTTGTTTATTTTCCACTCAAGCTGAACCTACCCACATATCAAAGCACATCTGATCGGTCTTTATTATAATTAAAAAGCTTAGGCAAGTAAACACATGTATAGTGTATAATCATTTCCTAAGATATGAAATGCTATACAAGAAAACATATTAACTAAGACAATATTTTTGTGTTTTTATATGTTTTTATGAATGTTTCTGGATTTTTCATATGAGTATGTACATGGACAGAACATGCTTTTCTTTTTTATAATGATTAATCTAAGTTGATCATGCCTAAAGACTCAATAAAAAAAATTAAATCTTACTAACTCAAAGGGTTTAGTGAATAAATCAGCAAGCTGATTTGTTGTATCCACTTTGATCAATTTAATTAACCTCTTTTCCAAGCAATCTCTCAAAAAATGGTATCTGATTTCTATATATTTTGTTTTACTATGCTGCAATGGATTAGTAGTGATAAACATAGCAGCTGAGTTATCTATGTGAATTGGTGTTTAAAGAAAATTATAACCATAATCAAGTAATTGGTTTTGCAACCATAAAACCTGAGAGCAACCAGCTAAAGCAGCAATGTACTCAGCCTCAATTGTGGATATTGATACATTTGTGTTTGCTTTCTGCACTGCCAAGAAACTAGTCTTGGTCCTAAAAATTGACATCCACTAATTGTGGATTTTATGTTGTTGTTGCACCCTCCAAAGTCACTATCTAAATATGAGTAAAGGTTAAAGTCTCCTTCTTTGGGATATCAAAGCCCAAGAGCTGGCTTTCCTTTGAGGTATCTGAAGATCCTGTTAACAACATTCATATGGGACTCCTTAGGGTCTGATTAGTACATTGCACAAACACACACAACAAACATTATGTCAGGTCTGCTTGCAATTAAGTACATTAAGGATCCTATCATCGATTTATATAATATTTGATCAACAGATTTTCCTTTAGGATAAGGTATAATCTTGTCAATTGTTGATGATGGTGTTTTGCATGAAGAAGAATCAGCAAGGTTGTACGTCTTCTGATGAATTTGTAAACCAAGGGAGAATGTCAGTTCTCCCATAGAGTTCATTTGAAATTCAGACTTCATCAAAGATTCAAAGTCTTCACATAATATCTTCTTTGTTGATCCAAATATGATATCATCCACATATATTTGAACAACCAAAAGGTCTTGATATTCAGGTTGAGGAAGTGAGTTTGATCAATTGTTCCTCTTTTTTAACCATGCTTAGGCAAGAAATATGATAATGTTTCATACCACTTTCTTGGGTCCTGATGAAGACCATACAAAGCTTTGTCAAGCTTGTATACCCTATATGGATAATCAGGATCTTCAATGTAAGGCCCCGTTCCCGGGACGCTCATAGTTGGACAATCATCGCACATAAAGTATAAAACATACTTTAACATTTACTAAAATGCCGCAGCGGAATAACCTAGCAAAACATTTCATATATTAATAATCACTTTTGCAGGACAATACATCATTGTTAAGTTACAAATTATCATTTGTTGCTTTACATCATAACAATTATCATAATATAAAATGAATGCCATCCAAACTTAGCCAAGTAGCTGCCCCCGAGCCATCCTCAGCAACTCTTACATGTCAACTAGAAAATACATAAAAAGTTCTAGTTTTATAAATAAAATACTTTACTTTCGTATAAAACCTTCCTTTACGTTCATTCGTGATCATACATCATGCGTACACATAGATAATCTTATTATTATCTTTGATCATCATTCGTTAACATTCATTCATCATCCATCTTTATCTTTCACTTTCATCAGGACTAATGCCATGTGCTACACCCCACTATCATGCATAAAGCGGGTACTTGGCCGAAGTCTATATTTAGACTCCCATACATTATGCCCGGTGGCCTGACCACAATACCGGGTTAAGCGACAAGGGCCATACGTATGGTCAATCACAAGGATTAGACCCTTGTATGCAGCCTATGGGGTAGCTAATCCGTACATAGTTGAGCTAACGACATTTCAGAGTCGTGCACCTCCTTTCATTTTGCTCGCAAGACTTTTCATTCATTCCTTCATGCATGCATGCATTCATTCATTCATTACGTTCCACTTTTCATTATCATTAACTTCCGCTTTACGTTACTTAATACTTTACGTTCGTTTTCATAATCATACCACGTAAAGCAACGGAATAATACGTAATAAGGAACGTAAAGAAACACATCATAGTCATACATAACAGCATCACATATCATATACAACATCATACAACTATTGGATTCTTTATGCCCAAGACACATAGAACATTGATGTGGTTAGTACGTTATGATCCAAGTCAGGTCATACTCAATAACAAGCTTAGCAAACACCAATAAATATATAATTGATGATATGATCATGCAATTAAATAATTACACCAATTTAGAAAAGGGGGTTTTCTAAATAAATTGTACATGAGATGAACAACTTATAAGGATATTTTGTTCATGGGTATTATTTGTAATGTTATTTTAGTTGGTTAAATAACATCAAATAATAATAGTGTGTATGAGTTATATAATTAAAAGGTTGATTACATAACTTATTAAGTAACAAGTTAAATTAAATGAAAGATAAAAAAATGGGGGGAAACCCCATTTTGAACCTATTTTCGGCCACCCTTGTGGGTGTGGTTGGTTCATTATTGTGCCTTGAAAGTAGACAATCTTAACTAGTCCCACACTCCATCTCTCCCTCTCTTTTACATGCAAAGACCAAAAGGCACAAAACTCTCTCATTTCTTGAAGAAACTCACAGCTGAAAAGGGGTTTTCAGCAGCCTTTTGGGTCGTTTTTGGTGTTCAAATCCTAGCAACAAACGTGTTTGCTTGATGCTTGTGGGTATGAAATCTTGAGGACACCTTCCTTGGTGTTTTGGTCGTTCAATAACTTCATCCTCTTCCTCATTCTCACGTTTTTTGGCAGCTCTTGAAAGGTACTTTCATGAGTTTGTATTTGGTTGTTATTTTATGCTTGATAGCTAGTTCTTTCACATATATTGATCCTTTGTTCTTGGGTTTGTTGATTGAAGGACCGGTTAAGGGCTTAACAATTACACCACAACAACACAAATAGGAGATTAACCAAACTTGATCAAACAATAAACTGGATTAACCAAGATAATGATACAAAGAACACAAGTAATTATAAAGAGACAGAACAAGAGATTTAGGTTTCAAGGATGCAGTATATTGCTTTCTCAAGTTCTATTACAAGTGTTACAAAGCATAAAGAAAGATACTAGAACAAGGAATACTTATACTACAACCTACAGCCGGCTATACTTTGAAAGCCAGCTGGATACAATTGACTAGACATAAACAAAATCAATTGTAGAATCAAAAGGCATATCTGCCTTTTGACCTTGTGACTATGAAATGCCATAGCTCACATCCTTATCTATTACAAAAAGGATAAAGTACATAAAGTAGAAGGTTACAGACTCAAGATCTCAATGTACAGTTACCAAAAGCATGGACCTTTTCACCAACTCATGTAAGTTGGTGACTTTACAGAGATGCAGCGGAAAGGTGTCCAGCTTTATGGAAATATACATCAGATAAAGCATGTTACTAAAAGTCTTCAGAAGAAATCTGTCTTCATAGGATGAAGCTTCGGAACACTTTGTCTCTGAGGCTTCGGAAGACTTCATATTTGGCTTCGGAAGATTTTACACTTAGAATATTTCCAGTGCATGGTGTAAAACTTCCGAAGCAATTCTACTTCAGTTCTTTAGTGCATTGCTTGCAGAGAGACATTGGATGTTTTGGTTTGCATCAGACGTAAAGGAATCCTTACAAACTCCCCCTAGGCTGATGCTACCAAAACATTTAGAAGATCTTCAGATGTTAGTAGTCTTCAGCACAATCATGACCATACCCTTCTTCATTAGATGGTCAGGATCATTCAGACTTTCATATTATCTTCTCATCTCAAAGAGATCATGCAGAGGTAAGTTGATTATGTCTTGCCATGTATAGACATTCTCAACACCTTGATCTCTGATTACATGCCATCTTTCTGGATTGGTAGAGAAGGTCCAGGATAGGATGGGTGTCTCTGCTGCAAGAGGAGCCACTTGTATTCGAATTGATTGGGCTGCCTCTTCATGCACTTTCTCAGGTTGATCTGACTCAGCCTGAGGTGTAGAGGTAGATGATTTAGGCTTCTTCTTCTTAGACTTTGGTTTAGAAGCCATCCTCTTCTTCCTCTTAGATGACTTTAACTGAGAAGACTGGTCTGCAGCACCTAGTTGATCATCCTTGTCTTTCTCAGTTGGGTGTTCCTCCCTCACAGGTTCAGAAGGAGAGGGAGTTCGACCCTGCTGTGGATCAGAAGATGAAGCTTGCTAAGGCTCAGCAGGAGGTCCGGGTTGTGTTGTCTCAGGTTGTTCAGGTGGGACTTGACTTAGAAGAGACTGTAAGTCAATCAGCTCTCCACTCTTGATCTTCTGCTTGATTACCCTTATATGCTCATCCATTGTGGATAGAGACATAGGGCCAAGTCTCCTTCCGGAGAATCCATACAGCTTTAAGAAGCTCATCATCCTTTGTCTGTCAGCAGACTTCTTCATACTCCTTTGGATGATGGCTCTTGACTTTGCAGCTTCTTCCGTTAGCTTCTTCTTAGTTGTCTTTCTCTCCTTGACTAACTCAAGGTCAAGTTGTTTTAAGTACTCAAACTCAACAATTTATAGGACAAGGGAAGAAGTGCATCTGCCTGATAGAAGCCTGTGGCACTCAGGTAGTTGATCATTTTGATCCTATCTTCTTCTTTGTCTACCTGAGGTTCTTGTTGAACCACATCTTCTTGTACATGGCTTTCTTGAACTGGGAAGAGAGTAGGAGCATTCTTGTAGAGTCTTTTCTGTCTCTTCTCCTCTTTGAATTGGAGAAGTAACCTTGCATCCTCTTTTTCTTTCATCTCTCTTGACACTTCCATGTCAGCCAGTTCATTTAGTTGTTCTAAGGGGAGAGAAATGATTTCATCAATGTCATAGTTCCTAGTCTGCAGGTAAGTAATCCTGACTGCCCTCAACTCATCATCTTGAGTATTTGGTCTGGAGGCAGCCCTGATTGCAGCTTGCATAAAACCTGAAGACCCAGAGGAACTTTCTCCCCTTAGTTTCCTTTTCCTCTCTCTCTCTCTCTTCCTCTTCGATTTCCTCAGGAGTCAAAATCCTTTTCCCTTTGTCACCCACAGACCTTTGTGACTCAGGGTGGATAGAGGTTTGGCCTTCATTGCTTGGTGTAGCATCCATGCCTGGCCAGAGAGAGGCTGAGAAACACCTTCACCAGCAGGTGTCTCAGAGGGAATGTGAATCTCTGCAGCAGTTGATGATGATGAGACAGGGGTCTCAGGTTCTGCCACTGGGCCTTCAGTCAAGGTTTCCCCTATGAAACTAATCTTAGGGTCCACCTTAACATCCAGTTGACCGATGGCATTACCTGATTGCCTAAGTCTCCTTCTTAAGCTAAACTCTGCAGTGATCCTGTCTTGGATTCTTTGAGCCAATATTTCAGCTTGTCTTGAGTTGCTTGGGTTGACAAGTGGCATATTGACTAGATCCAGACCTTCATAGAAGTTCAAATTTTGAAAGTCAAATACTTCTTGTTGCCCTTGAACTCTGTGAAGAATAAGGGCTCTTCTATCAGCATCATACCTCCACCTTATGATGTAGTTTGAAGTTCCTTGAGGTGGGGATGACACAACCCTTGGTATACCTTCCTCAAAGAGACTCCTGATGATAGAGTCTATAGAGTCTGCATTTATGTGAACTTGAGGAAGTTGCTAAGAATGCACAATTGCAGGTGAGGATGGTGAGTCCTCTATGTCCATTCTCTGTGAAGAACTCCCAGGTTCTATGGCTGCAATGACTTTCTCCCCCTTTTTGGTAGCATCACCCACTTGCATAGGTGAGCTGGAGGATAAATCAATCACATCCACAGGTTCTTGTGTTCCTTGTTGAGCTCTTCTTAAAGGTCTCCTAGCTAGTTTTTCCTTAAGATATGAAATCTGAAGTTGCTGATCATTGACCCTGTTGTGTAAGGTAGTCACCTGAGATTCAAGGTGACTGACCTTTGAGACTAGGTAAGTGCATGTTTTAGACAATTTGTGCACCATTAGTCTCAGATTCCCCTCTTCTTCATCAGAAGAATCATTGGGGGATGAGATGATTGGACCAAAGTCCTCTCTCTTACCACCAGCTTGAGGTTCTTGGCTGCTGGTTTTCCTCTGCTCACTAGCAATCTCAGTTGAGATGTCAGTGGGCTGAGTTGCCATGGTTGAGGTCTTAATGATGTAATCACTTGCAGAAGTGAGAGCCTCTTCCATATGGACATCTTGTACAGGTTCAGAAGTGTCCACCTCAGTTATAGGTGACTGATGTGGGCTAGACTGAGGAGACTCAGGAGTACTCATCTCTCTTTGAGTAGGGGAAGAGAAGAGAGACTCATGATACTCACTGAATCCTAAGTCTTCATTGGTATAGAAGGATAGGTTGGGAATGGGTTGATTTAGTTCTAAAGGCTGGGGATGGTAATTGTCCCCTGAAGGTTGTTACCTTGAGTGTTGAGACTCAGAGTGAAGGCTTAAGGCTGTTGGGCTTGTGAGCTCATCAGGGTGAGCATGAGGAACCTCAGCCCTGGTAGTTGAAGAGATGGGAGTGGTTTGCTCCTCAGGGGAAGTGGGAGCTCTAGTGTCCACTTCCTCCTGTAAAGGTGAGTATATAGGGACCTGTACAGACTCAATAGCTTGAGCAGGGGTTCATTTGGATTTTCTTTGGTAGTTGAGGGTTACTTGAGGCCTTTTTAGTGGTAAAGAGGTAGAAGGTGTGGGTTCAACACTAGCTTGTGTTGCTAGGTTGTCACCTTGAGCAATGAGCTCTAACATTTTAGGGACAAGGGCTGTTTCTACCCTTGAGAAGCCTACAGTTGGCTTCTTCATGATTTTAAAGATGCCGGGCTTCATCTGTCCCAATTTAAGAATATTATCTGTTTCCCTCAACTGTGAGCCCAGTTCACAGTTGAGAATGTGTTGAATATATCTAGGAAACATATAATACTCTAAGGAGTCGAAGTTTGCAAGTAAATTGGTATAAACAAATTGAGAGTACCTGAACTTGACTCCTTCAACCATTCCATGCACTATGAAGGAGAGATCCTCAGGAATTTGGTCCCACCCTCCATGCTTGTTTGACAAGCTGTGGATAACCACATGGAGTAGGTATTTCCACTGGGATGTGACCTTCCCTTTCCTGAAGGTCTTTACAGAGAAATCTCCCTCATAGCCCATCTTCTCAAAGGAATGATTGACAGCTTCCTTTGGGAAGGACAACTAACCTTCTTCATCATCCAGCTGCAAATGAGTGTTGATAATGGCCGGAGTGATGAAAATTGTCCTCCCTTGCACTGTGGCAGACAGTGCCTTCTCCCCATCCATGATGACCTCTTGGCAGGTCTTCCAAAATTCAAGCAGATGATCCTCATACAGAGTAGGATCAATGGTCAGGGAGGTGAAGTAATTTGATAGAGTTAAGAATTGGCAAATCTCTGAGAAACTTTCATCTTTCTCAGAGCTTAATAGAGCAACCTGGTTGTGTTGCCTGTGAAGTTGCATGGAGAAATCTGGGTTGTTTATGCGGTTAAGGTTGGCCATTTGAGAAGCTTAAGGTTGAAGAAAGGTAAAAAGCAAAGGCGGCTTTGGGAATTAGGTTTGAGGAATAGTAGAATTGAAGAAGATAGTGAGGAAGAGGGGGAACCGTTGGGTATTTATGTGAAAAAGGATTTGAACCAAAGTTAATGAAAGAGGATAAACTTTGAAATCCGAAAGTCGGTCCCACCTCTGAAAAAGTAGTTTACTTTTGCTCAAAAAGTAGTTTTCTTGGAATTCAAAAAGCTTCCGAAGGTAAATTATCTTCGGAAGTTTTTAATGAAAAAGTTTCCGAAGCTAAAATGACTTCGAAAGATTTTCCTGAGAGTCTTGAAAATTTTGCTTCGGAAGATAAATTAAAAACACTTGAATGCTTTGTATATGAAACAACAAAGCTTCCGAGAGTTAATTTTGCTTCGGAAGGAAAAAGTTCTTAAAAACAAATAAGTGTCTGAGACAAGGATTTAAACTTCAGAAGATAGATTTAGACTTCTTCCGAAGGTAAAATTTCTTAGACAGTTATTTATTTTGAAGACATGATTTTCTTCCGAAGATAAATATATATCTTCCGAAGGATCAGAAAATTTTCAAGAATCTAAGGAAAGTCTTCAAAAAGGATTTGATATCCAAAGAAAACATGAGCTTATGAAAGTGATGAACTAGACAACTGAGGACACATATTTTTAAGAAATAATTAGAATTAGTTTTAAGAAAAGATCTACTCAAAGTTAATCATCCCAATAGCTGATATTAGATATTTAAATCTCTGTTCATCAAAAGCTTTTGTAAACAGATCAGCATATTGTTCATCTGTATGAACTTTGACTAGTTTAATTAATCCCTTTTCATAGTTATTTCTTATTAAATGATACCTAATATTGATGTGTTTGGTCCTTGAGTGTTGCACAGGGTTCTCAGTGATAGAGATAGCACTATTGTTGTCTATGTGGATAGGAGTCTCCTTGAAGTTAAACACATAGTCCAGCATCTGATTTTGAATCCAAAGCACTTGAGCACAGCAACTTGCAGCAGCAATGTATTTAGCCTCAGCAGTTGATGCAGACACACAGGATTGTTTCTTGCATTGCCATGAGACAACCCTTCCACCAAGGAATTGACATCCCCCAGATGTAGACTTTGCAGTCATGTTTTAACCACCATAATCACTATTTGTATAAGCATACAGATTGAAATCAGGATTCTTTGGATACCATAAACCAAGTATTGAAGCACCTTTGAGGTATCTTAAAATCCTTTTGACAGTGATGAGTGAGACATCTTAGGGTTGGGGTGATATCTTGCACAAATACATGTATCAAACATGATATCAGGCCTGCTAGCTGTAAGATACATGAGAGACCCAATCATAGCCATGTATAAATGTTCATCTACACACTCCCCCTCAAGATCAGGTCCAAGGGAGTGGTTTCTGGCTATGGGTGTCTTAGCAATCTTACAATCAGTCATGTTGAACCTATTGAGTATGTTCTGAACATACTTTGACTAACTTATGAAAATGCCATCTTCAACTTGCTTCACTTGAATTCCCAGAAAGAGATTGAGTTCTCCCATTGCACTGATTTCAAATCTGTCTTTCATCAGCTTCTCAAAGACTTTGCAGAGCTTTGGATTAGTTGAACCAAAGATGATGTGATCTACATATACTTGAACTAGAAATAAGTCATTTCCTTGTCCTTTGATGAAGAGAGTTCCATCTATAGTACCTCTCCTGTATCCATGTTTACAAAGATACTCAGACAATGTCTCATACCACTTCCTGGGTGCCTGATGCAGCCCATAAAGAGCTTTGTCAAGCTTGCAGACATAATCAGGATGATCAGGATCTACAAAACCAGGTGGCTGTTTGACATACACCTCTTCATCAATCACTCCATACAGAAAAGCACACTTTACATCAAGTTGAAAGACCTTGAAGTTCTTGGATGCAGCAAATGCCAGGAATATCCTAACAGCTTCTAATCTTGCTACAGGAGCAAAAACATCAGTGTAGTCAATCCCTTCTTCTTGTGTGTATCCTTGAACAACTAGTCTTGCCTTGTTCTTGATGATAATTCCTCTATCATCCTTCTTATTTCTAAACAGCCATTTGGTTCCAATGGTAGTCTTCCCATGAGGAAGAGGACAAAGGTTCCAAACTTTTTGCTTTTTGAATTGAAGCAACTCTTATTTGTTGGACCAAAAGAACCAATGAGCCGGATCAGAAAAACCTTTAAGTCCCATAGATGTCATAACAACTACTGAAGTCCACAATAGCTGAAGACAACACCTGATGACAAAGTCTGAAGACAAGTGCTGAAGACAGTCTGAAGACACAAGTGCTGAAGACAAAGTCTGAACACAAGTGCTGAAGACAAAGTCTGAACACAAGTGCTGAAGACAAAGTCTGAAGACAAGTGCTGAAGACCAAGTATCAGACGTTGTCATAACAGCTGAAGAGGACTTCTTCAGTAGTTGTGACGGTTTACTTTCGGTAGTTTTATATTTTCAGTAGTTTTGTAAAACGACTGAAGAGCTTGTTCTTCAGTCGTAGTTTCAGTAGTTTCTTATCAGTAGTTTTATGTTTTATACTTAGCACTCTGACATGTTCTCAGTAGTTGTGAACATTTCAAATGGTTTGTTAAGTGTTAGTTATTTTTGTAATAGATCTGCCAGTTGTCACTATCCCGTGATAGCAGCAGTGATTGCACTCTATATAAGGAGTGTCAACCTTATTGTAATATGTGAATGATTGAATAGAAATATTTGGTATAATTGAATCATTCCTTATCACAGAAATATATTCTCTCGTATTTGTTTACAAATATCAAACTCTTGCTATAATTTGTCTAATTCTTGATCTTATTCCGCTGCATTACTCACTAATCCATCGAACTTGTGATCACTGATCCTGATAAATGGTATCAGAGCTGGTTAATCATTGATCGATCTAATAATTGATCATTGAAACTGCTATTCAAGATCCAAGTTTGATTGAATTAGCATTTTTGCAAGAAACGGTCATAGAGATTGAATTTTCTGTGTTTTTTGGTCATTCATCCTGAGATTTATTCTTGGTTTTCATTGAGTTTGTTGTGGTCTGTCTAAAATCTTTTAAAAGCTTGAATAAAATTGTTTTTGGACCCAAAATGACTACTCCTTCCAATGATCCTCACAATACTGGTTCCTCAATCAAGCCTCCAATGCTGGTTAGGAATGAGTATAACATATGGCAACGACGTATGCTCCATCACCTGTCTGTTAACAGCTCAGGTTGTTGGACATCAGTGGTACATGGTCCACACAAGCCTATGGTGAATAACCCGGAAACCAATCAAATGGTTCCGAAGAGGAAGGATCAATACTCAGATGAGGATAAGAAATTGTTTGAGATTGATGCAAAAGCCCATGGAATTCTGGCCATGGCACTACCCAATGAAATCTATTCTGGGCTAATGCATTATGAATCTGCCCATGACCTCTGGAATGCCTTGAAAGAACAATTTGGAGGAACAGATTAGGTCTTGGCAAATAATAGAGAGATCTTTGCCCAACAATATGAGACATTCTCTCATAGAAAGGGTGAGACACTGACTCAACAGTTTGAGCGGTTCTCTTGTTTGATCTCTGAATTAAAAATGGTCAAACATGAGTACACCAATATCCAGATGAATAACAGATTTCTCAGATCACTTCCTGAGAGATGGGACACATATACTATTGTCCTACGCTCCAGTGCAAATTTGGACAAACTATCTCTCACCCAACTCCATGGGAAATTGCTCACATTTGAGAGAGAGATAGAACAAAAACGAAAACTGTCTTCATCTGGTAAGCTCACTGAAGACTTTGTACCAGGCAACACTGCCTTGGTTAGTCATGAGTCAGAATATGCTTCATCTGAATGCCAGTATGATGAGCATATTGATTTCTCCTCAAACATTTCTGATTCTGCATTTGTGAGTGTTGATAGTCAGTTTACTGGGTGTAATAATGACAATCTATGCTTCATCATGGATGATCTCAAGGGGATTGCTGATGATGACTTAGAAGAGATAGATATTTTGAGCCAAATGGCCTTGATAAATATCAGATCTCAGAAGTTCTACAAAAGAACTGGAAGAAAGTTCCCAGGACTCTCTGGCAAAACCAAAGTTGGTTTTGACAAGAGTAAGTTGAGGTGTCACAAATGCCAAAGGCTTGGACACTTGCTAGAGAATGTAGATCATCTGGATCTAATTCCTCTGCACCTTTTGTACTTTCCCTAGCAATAGTCAACAAAACAAAGGGCAACATCCTGTCAATTCTAGTCATCATTCTCAACCACAATCTCCTGCATATTTTGTTCCTCAGGGTCAAAT
The DNA here is from genome assembly GCA_025215565.1 of Flaveria ramosissima. Lineage (NCBI taxonomy): Eukaryota > Viridiplantae > Streptophyta > Magnoliopsida > Asterales > Asteraceae > Flaveria > Flaveria ramosissima. The sequence goes on from CM046034.1 coordinate 19,741,380, forward strand.
GCCATACCCTTACCCTTGTTATTACATGCCACAATCCAGTCAAGTTCAAGCTTCTATGGTACCACAACCTCATGCTCTACCAGAACTCAACCATCTCATCAACCTCCTCAACCTCAACAACATAGCTTCTTCACCCCTGAAGTTGTTGACTGGAGCAGTTTGCCAGATGACATGTCTGGTCATGAACAACTGTTCACAGGTGCTGATCAACATGGTGGTGATAGTCCTTTTGGGAATCTGGCACTTATGGCTCTGGAGTCTACTGAGGGTTCTTGCTCAAATGCATCATCTTCACAGGTAACTCAGGTATCTTCAGAGGCTAAAGCCAAGTTATGTTCTGAATCATGCATAGCTGCCTTTGTCTCTATTAGAGAGGCAAATGTAGCATTAATAAATCAAAAACTTGAGTTTGAGAAAACCATTTCCAAAAGACAACCTGAGTATGAGTCTGCTCTTAATAGTAAAAGTGATGAGATTTATAAGCTTAAATGCCAATTAAATGATGAAAAGGCTAAGCTAGAGGTTATTCTGGAAGACCAGAGAAGTCTCAAAGAAACCCTTGTAGTCACCCAAGTAGAGTGTGATCGATGGGTACAATCATGCAAAGGTTTTGAAATGCTTCTTAGTAAGTAATCAGCTTCCAATGTAAAGTTTGGCATTGGTTATAATCACACTGCTCCTCCTACCGATTTTGCTCCAAGAGTAGAAGTGAAATCTGATGGAGAAAGCAATAACCAATCCACCTCATCATGTGATTCACTTTTTGATAGAGCATCATCAAAAGTAGAAGTCAGCACTAAGCCCTCTCAGAACCTATCAGCTGATGTTGATGGTTCCACTGACACTCACATGATCAAAGAGTTGATCAACTCAGGAGTTATTTCTGGAAGTCCTGAAAGGACTGAAGAGCAAGATTTAACACCTGAAGTTCAAACTCCAACTACTGTCAGCACTGAAAAGAAGAAAACTGTCAGTAGAAAGAGTTTGAAGACTACTAAAGAGGAAGTCAAGAAAGCAAATAATGCTTCCAAAGTACTGAAGAGCAAGTCTTCAGTAGTTTCATCCTCTTTAGTTGATGATCAACATAAGATGAAAAAGAAACCATGTGAAGTATGTGGTTGTTTAATCATCTTACAGATGATTGTTGGTACAAAAGAGGATCCAAACTCAAACATAAAGAGGAAATTAAAGAGAAAATGGTTAAAATGAAAAATGAGTTTGAAGCCACATTTGTACCAGCAACATCAAATCCTGTAACCCTTAAGTCCAAAAAGAAATCCAAAAAGGAAGGGGTTAAACAGGTAACAGCTGAGATTGCTCAAAAGAAGAAGGTGCAACATAAGAACTTATCAAACTCCAATGCTAATGTGTCTGAAGAGCTGAAAGCTTTATCACAAAATCAGACACAGCTGGTTATGATGGTTCAACATCTATTGGGAAGAGTTAACTAATTAGATGTTCCTATGTTGAAACCACATAAAAGGAGGTCCAAGCCAAAGGATTCCTATTCTTCACCATCTTCTTCCTCTCAGGCTGTTATTTCCAACAAACCTGTTAGTCTACCATCATATGACAGGAAACAGATCACTTCTTAATGACTACTCTCAAGGAAGGAAGGGGTTTGTGTCTTTTGGCAATGATGCAAAGGGTTACATCATCGGCAAAGGCTTTGTTTCCAATGGGGAAATAAAGTTTGATGATGTTAACCATGTGGAAAATCTCAAGTACAACCTCTTGAGTGTCAGTCAAATGTGTGACAAAGGCCATGTTGCTCTTTTCACCAGTCAGAACTGCCGGATTCTGTCATCCAAAGTTCTAAGTTTGATTGATAAGGTGTTGGATGAATACACTCTCCTTAAGGCCAACAGGACAGGAAGAGTGTATGCCTTAGATCTTTCCAAGAAAATAGATCTCAAAGGCCATCCTTGCCTATTTTCCAAGGCTTCCCCTCAAGAATCTACACTATGGCATAGAAGGCTGGGTCATGTTAATCTCAAAAACATAAATCAGCTGAAAACCATGGTTTAGTAAGGGGATTGCCTATGAAGGAGTTCAAATGTGAAGATGACTGCACTGCTTGTTTAAAAGGAAAACAGCACAAAGCTTCATTTCCCTCCATAGAAGAACCTAAGTCCAATGCCTGCTTACAGCTTCTTCACATGGATCTCTTTGGTCCTGTGAGAGTGATGAGTATGGCTAAGAAGAAATACTGTCTGGTAATTGTGGATGATTACTCCAGATTTGTATGGACTTTCTTCTTGCATTCAAAGGATGAAGCAGCTCAGAAGATTATCAACTTTGTGTTGTATGTTGAGAAGCAGTATTCCCTCTCAGTCAAGTGTATTAGAAGTGATAATGGAACAGAATTTAGAAACAATACACTTGATGAGTTCTACCTCTCAAAGGGAATCAAGAGGCATTTTAGCATTCCAAGAACTCCTGAACAAAATGGAGTAGTGGAGAGAAAGAACAGGACCCTTATTGAAGCTGCAAGGTCCATGTTGGCTGACTCTGGACTGCCAATGACTTTTTGGGCTGAAGCTATCAATACAGCTTGCTATGTACAAAATAGAGCTCTAGTAAATAAGAGGTTGATGAAAACTCCATATGAAGTTCTTCATCATTGGCCCCTCTAATTTCATTCTTCAGAGCTTTTGGATGTCCTTGTTTCATTCTCAACACACAGGATCAACTCCAAAAATTTGATTCTAAGGTGGATGCAGGGTACTTTGTTGGTTATTCATCAACTTGCAAAGCATACAGAGTCTTCAACTGTAGAACAAAGATGGTTGAAGAAACTCTACATGTTAAGTTTAATGAATCTCCAAAATATTTGATTTGGACTTACTGCAATATGTTCCTTATCCTGCTGTTGCTCCTGTCAACAGTTCACCACCTGGTGGTACTGCTGGTGCTGATGATGATGATAGTAGTACTCACCTCTTCAAGTTTAGTGATCAACTGCCTGATTCAGCTAGACCTGATGTTCCTGTAGCTCCAGCAGCACAATCCACAACACTGATGAGATTTCTACAACTTCAACTTCCTTTGAATTACCATCTACTGATTGGTTTCAAGGAAATGCTTCACCATCACCATCTGTTGCTGCTGAGCCTGCTACAAACACTTGCACTGATCTCATTGTGTACCAAGATCTGAAGAATCACCCTATGTCTCAAATCATTGGTGATATCACTGCTGGAGTATCAACAAGAAGTCAATTGTCAAATTTCTGCTTCTATGCTCTCTTCATCAGTCAGCAAGAGCCAAAGAATTATCACATTGCTTTAAAGGACAATGGATGGGTTGATGCCATGCAGCTTGAGCTTCTTCAGTTCAAGAAACAGCAAGTGTGGGAACTGGTTCCTCTACCTCCAGGTAAGTGTGCAATTGGCACTAAATGGGTGTTTAGGAACAAAACTGATGAAAATGGGCTCATTGTTAAGAACAAGGCCAGACTGGTTGTTCAGGGGTTTGCACAAGAAGAAGGTATTGATTATGATGAAACTTTTGCCCCTGTAGCCAGACTGGAAGCAATTCGATTGTTTTTAGCTTATGCTGCTTATCAAAATCTTAAAGTTTTTCAAATGGATGTCAAAAGTGCATTTTTGTATGGGAAAATTAAAGAAGAGGTTTATGTATGTCAACCACCAGGTTTTGAGGAAAACAAGCATCCTAATTGGGTGTATAAGCTTGATAAGGCTCTTTATGGGTTGAAACAAGCTCCTAGAGCCTGGTATGAGACATTATCAAACTTTCTTCTGGAAAATAATTTCACTAGAGGTTCCATAGATAAAACTTTATTCATTAAGAAAGCTGGGCAGCATAATCTACTTGTTCAAATTTATGTAGATGATATTATTTTTGCATCCTCTGATCCACAGTTGTGTGATGCCTTTACAAAGTTGATGCAACAAAAGTTTGAAATGAGTGCCATGGGGGAATTACAATTCTTTCTGGGTTTGCAAATCAAACAAAAGGCTGATGGAATTTTCATTCATCAGTCCAAATACACAAAAAATCTTTTGGAAAAGTTTGATTTACAAAATTGTAAACCCTGTTCTACTCCCATGTGCAACACCACACAACTGGATACAGATCAGAAAGGTAAAGTGGTTGATGAAACACTTTACAGATGTATGATTGGGTCCTTGATGTACTTAACAGCTTCTAGACCAGATATTATGTTTGCTACATGTGTTTGTGCTAGATTTCAGGCTGCACCTAAGGAGTCTCATTTGATTGCAGTCAAGAGGATCTTTAGATATCTGCAAGGCACTCCATCTCTAGGTTTATGGTATTCTACTAGACATTCTGGTAAATTAGTTGCTTTTTCTGACAGTGACTATGCAGGGTGTAAGTTGACCAGGAAATCAACTTCTGGTGGATGTCAATTCCTAGGCAACTGTTTGATTTCTTGGCAGAGTAAGAAACAAACCTCAGTTGCTACATCAACTGCTGAAGCCGAGTACATTGCTGCTGCAAGCTGTACATCTCAGGTACTATGGCTTCAAAACCAATCATTGGATTATGGCATAACAGAGACTAAGACCCCATTGTTAATGGATAGCTCTTCAGCTCTTTGTATTGTCAAGAATCCTGTCCGGCACTCTTGGACTAAACATATTGAAATTAGACACCATTTTATTAGAGATTGTTTTGAAAAAGGTCTGATTGATCCAAAGTTTGCTCCTAGTGCTGATGAGCTTGCAGACATTTTTACTAAGCCTTTGGATAGTTCAACTTTCCACAACCTGGTGTTAAGGCTTGGTATGCTGCAGCTAGAATAAGTGACAACTACTGATGATCTCAGTAATAAATACTGATGATCACTGGTAACCATGTCATATATAAGTACTGATGACCAATGAAACCTCTGAAACTCAGATTTAAGTCTGATGAGTAAGTGTGGAGGTCAGACTGAAACAGCTGAAAAGCTATGAATTGACGAAAACAGCTGATGAGTAATTTCTCTTCAGTTGTTTCTACAACTGCTGTTTCTAAACAACTGAAGCCAAACCTATGTCTTCAGTAGTTTACAACTACTGAAGACTAACACCAAGTCTTCAGCTGTTTACAACAACTGATGACAAAACCACTGTCTTCAGTAGTTTCACAACTACTGATGACAAACACCATGTCCTCAGTTGTTTCACCACCTGAAGTCAAGATTGTCTTCAGTAGTTTTATAACTACTGAAGACTAAATCAGAGACTTCAGTTGTTTCAACGTCTGACGGTTAAAACCAAGTCTTCAGTTGTTTTATAACAACTGATGATCACACCAATACGGTCAGTCATTTCAAACCTCTGAAAGTTAATGCCACGTCATCAGTAGTTTCAACAAATGATGACTAACACCAAAACCTTCAGTCGTTTTACAACCCTACCCTATAAATACCTTATCCCACCTTCAGAGTTTTTCTCACCTCTCTTCTCAAACCTAACGTTCAAAAACTCTGTAACCTCTCTTCATCCATGGCGACCATGCAACTAAAACCACGACACAACTGTGTCGCTCACCTCACAAAATCGCCATACTGGACCAAGTTTCACAACGCCATTGATTTAATTGTTCAGTCACCTTACCAAACGGCTTTTCTGTTAAAGCCACCATATATGCCGAATCTCTTAGCCAATTCTGGACAAACGTCACTCTTGTCTCTGAGGAGAATGACACAGAGTCTCTTCAATCGTTTGTCAATAGTCAAAAGGTGGTCATCACTCCAGAAATTCTTCGCCAAACCCTCAATCTAGATGATGCTACTTTCCCGACTAGTTATCCAAAGGGCACAACAGATCTATCATTTGCCCACCATGGATACGAAGGTAACCTGAGTGCCTCTACCATATTGAAAAAACATTTCCAGGATGCTGAACGGCTCATCTTTCATATGGTAAATGTCTGCCTGGCCCCCAAGACTTCATCATGGGATCAAATGTCAACAAGGTGGCAACAGGTAATGTACTCCATCCTTGAGCAACAACCTTTAAATTTTTCTGAAATACTATTTTTGGAGCTCAAGGATATGGCCCAAAAACAACTTGCTAACCGTTGGATATTATATCCTCGGTTCATAATGGCCATAATTGAAAACCAGCTTCAAGCTGAGGGACTTGTTGGCCTGGGAGTCCCTGCTATGGCTGTATTGCCTGAAGTATACTCCCGGCACAACTCTGACCAATCACTGAAAATGGCTGCCAAGCTGCGCAAACCCACGCAGCTGGAACCCACAGCCACCACCACCAAATCCAGAGTCCCCACCAAACCAAAAACAAAACGACCCAAAACAGCTATTCAGGGAGATGAGTCCCCTGAAGATGCTCCTGTACCACCAAGGCAGGATATACTTGCTGGTGTAAACCCCCCAGCATTATCCAAGACTCTACCAGCCACAGCCGCTCAGGATTCCTCTCAAAAGGAGCCTGAAGCAACCAAAGAAGGGGTACCCACTATTCTGGAATCTTCCTCATTTGAGGAGATTGCCATTGAAAAGCACCATTCTCCCAGGTGCATACTGATCTTACCCTATCTCCCCATGAAAATGCCTCCCAAAGTCCAACTATTATAATTGCAAATGTGCTGACTCAGTTGCATGCCTCTCCACCTCCCCAACAACCACCAAAAGGGAAAACCACAGCCATTGAGGAAGAGGATCAACATGCTTCTGACAACCCACAGCACCGGGGTTTAAATGTTTTGTCTCCTGGTGTAGATAAGGAGATCAGAATATCTGATGAGGCTGCCACCTCTTCTGAATCAGCACATGATCAGACTGAGGCTGGTAACATTGCTAAGACCTCATCAGAGGCAACAGCTGATGAAGGACATCGTTCTGAGGCTGGAAGTCCCCAGTTCCAAGAAAAAGGGGCACATGCTACAACTGGTCTACACCCAGGGCATGTACATCCTGCTACAAGCAGGAGGTCAGGTGATTTAGCATGTGATGATGATGACCTGGGCTTCTTTTATGATGTTCTAGCCCAGAACACAATTCTTGAGGAAGAAGTCAGTAGACTACAAAGACTACTTGACCAATTCTCTCAAGAAGCAAGTCCATCTGACACCAACATACACCCACAGATGGCACCTTCACCTGAAGGTCTCCCAAACACTCAGCCAATCAAAACTTACAACCCACCAGCCTCTACTTCTGGCACTGCTTCTCAGGGACAGAACCCCTCTGAGCAAACAGCTGCTATCTTCCAGAAATCCCTACCTCTCATCACCCCAATGATCACAGATATACAACCCCTGGTGGAGGAGATTGTGAGCACAAGGCTTTCTACTACTCAAACCCTTGAAACCAATGCAACCAAAAAGGGGGAGAGTCAGTTAGTGAAAGCAAAGGGGAAGACCATACTGAAAGAACAGGAGACTGAGAAGGAAGGGGAGGTTGTGAAGGAGACTGAGAAGGAAGAAGAGTGTGTGAAGGGAGCTGACATTGATCAAGTGGGTGAAAGTCACAAAGACTTTCATATCACATATAAGAAGAGGAAGATTGAAAGAAAAGAAAAAGAACTCCAAAAAGAACTCCAACTTGATGAGATGATCAAAATGGCGGATGATACACATAGTAAATCAATGGACTCCATTATTGATCAACTGTATTGACAAGGGTTCGATACTGCACAGCTTGACTCAGAGATTAGAAGACTTGAAGTTGAAGAAATTAACTCAAGATGGGCAAGTTATGATGCATTAGAAAGAGAAAGACTGGAGATCATGATCAGATTCATTGCAAAGTATCTTGGGAGATCATTGATCGAGATTAAGTAATGGACCAGGGACAGTATCTTGGCAATAACCACCAAGATCTGTACGTCTGAAGCATACACTAAGGGACTGGTGATTGAAGCACTAAATGAGGCAGGTGCTGGGAACAGAAATGAACTAGCAAAACACTCCAAAGCCTCACTCACTACAAGAATGCTAGAACAACCTGCAAAACCTACCACTTCAAAATCACCACTACCACAACCCATTAAACCAACTCCTTTACCCTCAAAACCAACAGCCGATGATGCATCCAAGAAGAAGAAGAGAAGGATGTTGAGGCTAGAAGAAGAAGAAGAAGAGGATGATGAGGAAGAAGATAGGCTGCCTCTTTCTACAGTCCTAACTTTGCCTAAAGCCAAACCTATGACCATCACTCCCACCTCACAGATGGAAACAGTGAGAGTAAAGATAGAAGAAGAACAGCAGTAAAGGCTTCATGATGAGGAGATGCTGAAAAGCATAGACAAAACTTATGCTGCTTCTTCATCAATAATAAGTATGAAGAAAGAGGCTCTGAGATTGTACACCCTTGCTAACACATTTCAATATCAAAAGGAAAAGGTGAGAATATGGCCTGATCCTAGGGTGGCTCACAGAATTGTAAAGAAAGACATTCCTGCGAGATACAAGGGCCAAGTAAAAAGGATCGTAGATGAAGAGATCATAGTGGTCCTGGTAGTATCACCTTGGGAAATTGTAGAAGACTTCAAGAAGGCTTATGAGACTAAACAGCCACCCCAAAAGATGTTAGAGAACAGAGTTATTAAAAAGGGGTTAGTCTACAAGAAGCTTGAGAACTTCAAACAAAATGAGCTCAGTCTGTTACTTGAAATTACTCACCAGATGAGTTTGCATACAGACAGATTACAACAGTTGAGCTCAAAAATGGCAAACAGGCCAAGTACATCTCAGAGCTGTATGGGCGTGAAGGATTGTTTGATGGTGAACCAGAAAATCTTACCATGGAAGAACAAATTATGTTTCTTAGAGCATACACCAGAGAATCCTACAGGCTTATACATGGGAAGTGAGTCTCATGGATGGGGGAACAGCTCAGTGTCCAATTCCCCAATACAGAGCTCCCATCCATACATTGCCAACCAAATCAGCAGAGACTCATTTCCAGGCCAGTGCTTATATGGGTCATCTTCTCAACTGATCAAGAAGGAAAAAGACCAACCATTTTGCCAACAATAAGTGGGACCTCAATAAAGTTAAAGGTTTTGGCTGCATTGGTTCAGGGGGAGTTTGTTGGACCAAAACAACCAATGAGCTGGATCAGAAAAACCCTTAAGTCCCACAGACGTCACAACAACTACTGAAGTCCACAACAGCTGAAGACAACACCTGATGACAAAGTCTGAAGACAAGTGCTGAAGACAGTCTGAAGACACAAGTGCTGAAGACAAAGTCTGAACACAAGTGCTGAAGACAAAGTCTGAACACAAGTGCTGAAGACAAAGTCTGAAGACAAGTGCTGAAGACCAAGTATCAGACGTTGTCATAACAGCTGAAGAGGACTTCTTCAGTAGTTGTGACAGTTTACTTTCAGTAGTTTTATTTTTTCAGTAGTTTTGTAAAACGACTGAAGAGCTTGTTCTTCAGTCGTTGTAGTTTCAGTAGTTTCTTATCAGTAGTTTTATGTTTTATACTTAGCACTTTGACATGTTCTCAGTAGTTGTGAACATTTCAGTGGTTTGTTAAGTGTTAGTTATTTTTGTAATAGATCTGCCAGTTGTCACTATCCCGTGATAGCAGCAGTGATTGCACTCTATATAAGGAGTGTCAACCTTATTGTAATATGTGAAAGATTGAATAGAAATATTTGGTATAATTGAATCATTCCTTATCACAGAAATATATTCTCTCGTATTTGTTTACAAATATCAAACTCTTGCTATAATTTGTCTAATTCTTGATCTTATTCCGCTGCATTACTCACTAATCCCATGAGGAAGAGGACAAAGGTTCCAAACTTTTTTCCTTTTGAATTGAAGCAACTCTTATTGCATAGCTTCAACCCAACTTCCATCCTATAGAGCCTCATCAACTTTCTTTGGCTCTATCTGAGATAAGAAACAAGAGTGAAGACAAACATTTGCTTCATGGGTTTGTCCTCTTGTTCTTACCCCTGTGACAACATCTCCAATGATGTTTGTCGTGGGTGAGACTTGTGGATCCTTAGCTGAGGGATCACAGCAAGTTGCTGAGAAAGATCCAAATTTGAGAAATTTAGATCTGGCATAGATGATTCACCCTCCACATCACTACACTTATCAAGATTTACTTGATCCAATGAGTGTGTGACATCATTGATGTTGTCATCTATGGTGTGGTTATTAGCATCAAGGAATTCCTGATCACTTTCACCATCACCATTGTTGTCTTCCATAATTGAGGTATCTTTATCTGGTTGTAGAGCTTCTGAGCTTGAATTTGAAGGCACCCCAGTTGTATCAGCTGAATTTGTCATTGTAGTGCTGATAGAAACCTTATTTGCTGAAGTAGTTCCAACTGGAGCTGAAGATGTATGAGTTGAAGGTCTTCCTAGCTCAAATCTTGGATCAGGATCACCTGTATTTAAATTTTCTGCAGATCCTGAAACATTCTCACAAGATTTGTTAAAACAGTTGGTAACTAAATCAAGATCAAATAGCCAATTAGGACCAGAACCAGCCACACAGGGTGTGTGTTCATTGAAAGTCACATTGGCTGACTCCTCAACAATTCTAGTTCTGAGATTGTATACTCTATAATCCTTAGCTTGGGAAGAGTATCCAATGAAGTGTCCATCATCTGATTTCTTAGCAAACTTGGCAATTTGATCCTTGGTATTCAAGATGGTGCAGGGACATCCAAATGACCTGAGAAAACCAATGAAAGGTTTTCTCTTGTGCCAAAGTTCATAAGGAGTCTTACCATGTGTCTTAACTACCAAAACTCTGTTTTGCACTTAGCAAGCAGTGTTTACTGCCTCTGCCTAGAAGGTGATGGGCAGTTTAGAGTCAGACAACATAGTTCTTGCAGCTTCAATTAGTGTCCTGTTTCTCCTCTTAGCAACACCATTTTGCTGAGGAGTCCTGGGAGCACTATATTGTCTTGTAATACCTTTTTCATCACAAAATGTATCAAGGATTTGAGTCTTGAATTCAGTCCCTTGATTACATCTTATGGTTTTGACCTTGTGATCACTTTGATTTTCAATTTTTAAGATGAAGTTCTTCGGAATCTCAGGGGTTTCATCCTTAGTTCTAAGAAAGAAAAACCAAGTGAATCTTGTAAAATCATCTGTGATCACTAAACAATAAGAGGTCCTTCCTAGACTCATTACACTGGTGGGGCCAAAGAGATCCATATGTAATAAGTGTAGGGGAGTAGTGATGGAGTTCTTTTCCTTAGGCTTGTAAGATACCTTATGTTGCTTCTCTTTCAGGCATGCAACACAATGATCATCACTTGTAAACTCTTTCTTTGTCATTCTAGTTACCAAATCATGTTTAATTAGTTTATTCATGTTCTTAAAGTTTACATGGCACATTCTTTTATGCCATAGGAAAGACTCGTCACTATTTCCTTTAGATAGAAAGCATGAAACTTCTCCAGAGGGAGATGTTTCTTGCAAATCCATCTTGTACATGTTCCCTTTCCTGGGGGCTCTAAGCAGGATGTGCCCATTAGGAATGACCACTACAGGCTTGAGAACAATGCATTCATGCTCAGTAAAGAGCATATTATGACTTTGATCACAAAATTGGGATACACTCAGAAGATTGTACCCAAGCTCCTTGACAAAGTTTACCTTTTCAATGCTGAGCTTACCATTTGTGACCTTGCCCCTTCCAGAAATTTAACCACCTTCATCTCCTCCAAAAGCAACTGGTCCTCCATCAATTCTCTCAAAGTTATGGAGTAGTGACTTATTGCCTGTCATGTTCCTGGAACAGCCACTATCAATGATCCATACTTTCATGTTTGTCTTGAGTTGTTGCTGCACAAAGAAAATTATTAGTTACATTTGGAAACACAAGCCTTACTTGTCTTGGGCTCACTTAGTATAATAGAAGGTAATGCAACAGTAATAGATCCTATGGTTGTGCTAGAGGGATCTTGAGCTGTTGTTGATGGAGAAACTTCAGTCACTTGGTCTTTCTTAGACTTCCACACCACCTTTGGAGTCTTCGACTTGATCTTCAAAACCTTGGAAGCTTTTGGGACTTCAGAAGTTTTGATGACTGAACCTTCGGAAGATTCTACAGTCACTGCAGCAGACTTCAGTGCTTCGGAAGAATTCCTTTCTTCCGAGACCAACTTTTCTTCCGAAGGTAATTTTCCATTTTACTTCTTCTTTGATTTGGAGCTTCCGAAGGAAACAGATTTTCCTTCCGAAGCTTGAATATTCTTGAAACTCTTTGAAGTCTTTGTCTTGGTCATATGGACAGTACTTTTAGGATTATATGGACAATCCTTAGCAATGTGAGAGGTACTTTCACACATGACACACAACATTTTTTTCTTCACAAGAGTCTCCTTATGAGAGCAAGACTGTCTTTGGTCACATCCCTTCTCCATCTTCATCTTTGTAGATGCTGAGACAATTCTTTTGGGCTGTGAACTGTTCTTTGAGTTTGATGGTCCAGGCTGTGTAGCAGTGGTACACAGCAGATCAGTCTTCTTCTTGGTACTGAGATGATTTGAACAAGAACCAGAACTCTTAGCTGAAGAGTTTTGGTTGATGTCTTTAGTCTTTACTACTTCAAGCCCTGTAGAAATAAAAACTTGTTTCTGCTTAGAGTCAAAAGTAGCCTTGATCTCTTGAGCCTTCTTTGCTTTTCTTTTGCTCTTCCTGATCAAGTTCTTTCTCTTTGACTTGGTCATCACAGTAGTCTTCTTCTCCTCAGAAGGATAGTGGCCCTTAGTAGAATCCTCCTCTTCATTCTTCTCAGAGGAATTCTTCACTATCTCTTTTTCATCCTCCTCACTTATAGGATCTATGAGAGAAAGCTCATCTTCACAAGTTCCACACCTAGGAGATCTTACATACAAGATTGTGTGTGGAGGAGCTATCTCATTTGATCCCAGTCCCTGTCTATTTTGATAACACACCTTGTTGTGCAGGGATGAGGATATCATGTTCTTGAAGGTCTCTTCTTGAAGAACACTCTTTTCTGCCCTGGCTTTGCTGATCACAAGCTCAGCCTGGCACTCAGTCAGCTTGGTTATGAGATCTTGGATTTGAGTCCTAAAATCTGTATGTTCATGTTTTAGAACTGAAATTGTTTTCTCTAAGTCCTCTATCTTTAGTTTATAATCATTTTCAGACTTTCTAAAATCAGATTTTAAAATGTTTAAGGACTCAAGATCAGATCTCATTTCCAAGTTATAGGACCTATATCTGTTAACTTTAGCAATGCATTCAGGAGTACAGAGATGTTCCAATACCTTGGCTTCATCATGATCTGTCATTAGTGCTTGGTTTGGAGAAGCATCTTCCACCTGAAAGCTCCAGTCAAAGCCTCCTTCTTCAACAGCAACAGCAGCTTGTTGCTTTGGCTTCTCATTCTGAGGGGCTTTGTCAGTGTAGTTTGGTCTGGTTTGTGCTTGGCCATCATTTTTTTTAGGTTCCTTACACTCTCTAGCAAAGTGGCTCATCAAGTTACAGTTGTAACACTTGACTTTCCTTTTATCCAAGCCAAACTTTCCACTGGTGGCATTGCTTGGAAACCTCCTTCCAGTTTTCTTGTAAAACTTCTTGGCTCTATAGTGAGAAGAGCCATCTGCTGAACTATTTCCATATATTCCAGGTCATCTGGATGGATACAATCCAGGTCTTCAAGAGTGAAAAGAGAGTTACCACAACTTTCATCAGAAGACACAAAAGCTTGAGAAGAGCTTGTCTCTTGGAATGGGCTTCCTTGAGGGTAGTTCTCCCTAGGTGTCTCTGGGAAGGTGATGAAAGGACCCTTTGGTGAGTTGTCAGGGTAGCATATGAGATGATGTTGGGGTTCTATGCTATCCCTTTCAACCACATACAGGGCTGAACCCAATTGATTGTTGGAGTTTCCAGATGAACCTTGCATGTTCATCTCCATCTGGTAGCCATTGAGAATTCCATATAACTCTATCAGAGTAAGAGTTTTGAGATTTTCAGTCCTCTTGATCACCACACATTAGTGTGTCCATTGCCTAGGAAGTAAGGACATGATCTTCCTTACAATGTCTTTGTTTTCAAGAGGAACTCCTCCATCCACAAGCGTATCCACTATCTCAACATACCTGAAGTATTGCTGAGTCATGGTTTCACCTGTTTTGAAGGTGAAGTTTTCAAACTGCTGCTTCAGGAGATCCTTCTTGTTCTCCTTGGCTTCAGAGGAGCCTTCATACATCAGTTTTAGTGCATCCCACAACTGTTTAGCTATTTTGCACTTCTTGAAACCTCTGTACACAGAGTTTGGAAGGGCAGTTTGAAGAGCAGTCATGGCTTTTTCTATCAATCTCTACTCTCTTCCTATCTTCATTAGAGTAGTTAGCCACATCTTTAGGGATCATACCAGCACCAGTAGCAGAAGGAGTGCTGGGTATGAAAGGTCCATTTTCAACATATTCACACATTCTTGAGTCTAGAGACCTGATGAAACCTTCCATTCTCATACACCAGGTATCAAAGTCATCAAGAGTGATCAGTAGGGACTTGTTCATGGTTCCAGTTTCCATATCAGTCTTTGAAATGGATGCCATTTGAAAGTTAGTATTTGTGTGTGTGAGGGATCTTAAGATGGTGAGATCTTATATCAAGAGCCTGAAATGCTCTGATACCAATTGCAGGACCGGTTAAGGGCTTAACAATTACAACACAACAACACAAAGAAGAGATTAACCAAACTTGATCAAACAGTAAACTGGATTAACAAAGATAACGATACAAAGAACACAAGTAATAATAAAGAGACAGAACAAGAGATTTGGGTTTCAAGGATGCAGTATATTGCTTTCTCAAGTTCTATTACAAGTGTTACAAATCATAAAGAAAGATACTAGAACAAGGAATACTTATACTACAACCTACAGCCGGCTATACTTTGAAAGCCAGCTGGATACAATTGACTAGACATAAACAAAATTAATTGTAGAATCAAAAGGCATATCTTCCTTTTGACCTTATGACTATGACATGCCATAGCTCACATCCTTATCTATTACAAAAAGGATAAAGTACATAAAGTAGAAGGTTACACACTCAAGACCTCAATGTACAGTTACCAAAATCATGGACCTTTTCACCAACTCATGTAAGTTGGTGACTTTACAGAGATGCAGCAGAAAGGTGTCCAGCTTTATGGAACAGTGCATCAGATAAAGCATGTTACTAAAAGTCTTCGGAAGAAATCTGTCTTCATAGGATGAAGCTTCGGAAGACTTTGTCTCTGAGGCTTCAGAAGACTTCATATTTTGCTTCGGAAGATATTAGTCTTGGCTTCGGAAGATTTTACACTTAGAATATTTCTAGTGCATGGTGTAAAACTTCCGAAGCAATTCTACTTCAGTTCTTGAGTGCATTGCTTGCAGAGAGACATTGGATGTTTTCGTTTGCATCAGACTTAAAGGAATCCTTACATTGATGTTAAATAATATGCTTTAAATTTCAGTTTATAAAACATATTATTAAGCTTTGATTCCGCTGCGTTTTCATGTTTAAGAGGTTAAACAACTTTGATAAAGTGTCCAACAAACCCAACAATGGCATCTAGAGCCGGATATATGGAAACCTAGCTTCTAAAGTCCTTGTAAAATTGGTTTTATGGGACTTAAACAACCTAATAGGGGCTGTTTTGTGATGATATAATGAATCCCCAATCTTTCAAGGTTATATCTTACATGCTTATGATTAAACCTTGAAAGATAGATGTCAAATGGTTGATTATTTTTGTTTGAACAAAAACCCTAAATTCTTGAGTTTATATTGGCCGAAAATTTTGGGTTAAATGGGGATTTATTTTGGTTCTTGAATGTTGAATATGTTGTTTAATATTGGTGCATAACCTAGCCTTGACCTTGTGTTGCTTTGGTTTTGGATAAATGTTTGGTTTTGGTTAATTTCATTCATGATGGGTTGTATTATTTATTCTTTTGTGCTTGTATATGGGTGTAATTTATTTATTCATTCAATGGTGATGTAATAAATATATTAGGTGTATTTTCTTTTATTAGAAAATTTGTATTAGGATATAAATTTTGTAAAAGAAGATGCACAAGTTGGAAGCACAAAAGGAAGGCACAAAGAAAAGGACTTGAAGCATTTGGATGCAACTTCAAGTGGGGGTCTTTGGAGATCCTATCTTATGTGTTGTTATTAACCCTTAGGAAAGACCAAATGACAACACTTGTGATGGCCAACAAGTGTAGTCAACTTATTGGCTATGGTTATGCACTTGTGATTGTATGATTATGCTTGTTTGGTTGTTTGTTTTATGATTGTTGTTTGATATATGGATATGCATGACAAACTAATTAACAAACAAAACAAGCTGAAAATTTATGGTTCCTTATCATTAAGTGATTAATAAAATGTTATTAAAAGGATGAATGATTTTAATAAAAAGGGTTTTACTAAAAAGAGAACCATAGGGTACCATGTATTTGAAAGCATGCGAATACAAGGCACATAGAGTTTTCAAAACTAGAATTGATGAAAACTAAAATCCCTTTGGAAACAAGTTTAACACCATCCTTTTACACGAAACTCGAATCACTTGAGAACTATTTGTGGGATAAAGTTCACCTAACCACTTTTAGGGAACTTGTGTGTTTGAGGTGGGCTTAACGTATTTGTGGGATAAAGGTCACCTAACCATTTGTATGTGTAAACTCACACGTGTGTGTAAGTAGGACGACTTAAATTGGAAACCATGTGCAGAGGGTCACCGAAGCATGGCGTACAATGGTGTTGATGGGATTTTACATGCCAACTAAACATAAGATGTTTAACCGATCCCATAAGGCTAGAAGTTGCAAAAGGTTGCAATTGTCAAGTGTTGACTACCTTGTTAATTTAAATAATGGGATAAAGGTCACCTAACCATAATTTAAATGTAACGTTGGATTCTAGGTTTTAATTATTAATTGTCTATGAGACAAAAAGGGTATTAATGATTAAAATTTAATATTTCAGAAATACTAATATGAACTTTGTTAATTATTGTAGAAATGGCCGCAAACAATAATGCTACCACCCCGACCGTCCATACCCTATCGCTGAGAACTATCTTAGAGAGGGATCGTCTTAACCATAATAACTTTATGGACTGGTTTTGAAACTTTAGAATTTTTCTCAAGCAAGAGAAAAGGCCTATGTCCTTGATGATCCCATTCCTGACCAACCCAACCCTGAGGATGTTGAGGCCTATAACAATTGGCTTCAGTATACTGAGGATTTCATCCAGGTTTTTCCGAACTCCAAAAGGATATGCAGCATCATGGGGCATATGACATGATTACCCAGTTGAAGGAAATGTTCCTTCAACAAGCTAGGGTAGAGCGCTTCGAAACTGTTCAAGCGCTTCACCCGTGTCGCATGGAAGAACCCCAATCGGTATCATCTTATGTACTTAAGATGAAAAGCCACATTGATCGCCTCGAGAAGCCACATTGATCGCCTCGAGAGGCTTAACTGTCCCGTCTCAAAGAAGTTAGCCACGGATTTGATCCTTAATGGCCTAACTAAAAGGTTTGAGATGTTCATAATGAATTACAATATGAACGGGTGGGACTAGAGCATTGGTGAGCTTCACGCAATGCTCAAAACAGCCGAGGCAGGGATGGGTAGAAAGGTTCTACCTGTTCTCTCGATCAATGAGGGAGGCAATAAGAAAAGGCCATTCCCTTATCCCAAGTCAAATGTTGCCAAAGGAAAGGGGTACATCAAAGGCAAAGGGAAGGGAAAGGCTAAAGCGGAACCTCCAAAGCCTAAGCTTAAGAAGCCTAAGGTAACGGAGAACGATCCATGCTTTGAGTGTGGTGAGATAGGACATTGGAAAAAGAATTGTTCAACCTATCTCAAAGAGTTGAGAAACAAGAGGGATGCTAGGCAAACCTCAGGTACAACTTTCATGATTCATATTGGTTTAAATGTTATATCTTCAAACACATGGGTATTGGATACCGGATGTAGAACTCACATTTGCAATTTGTTGCAGGGGTTTAAAAGAAATAAGCACTTCAAGAAGGGAGGCACAAGTCTCTACATGGACAACAGAGCAAAAGTTGATGTCGAAGCCCCAAGGAGACTATATTTTGAAACTTTCAAATGGTTTGGAAGTTGTTCTTAAGAACATTTTGTATGCTCCTAGTTTGACTGGGAACATAATTTTTGTTTCCCTTTTAAAACAATGTGGTTATGAATTAAAGTTTGTAAACAATGGTATTTATGTTTGTATGGATGATGTATTTTATTTTAAGGCTATGCCTTTTAATGGTATCTATGAATTGGTTTATGATGATTCATCCTTTAATAACTCATTATACCAAACAAGCACCAAGAAACTTAAAATGGGTTTAAGTGATTCATATCTTTGGCATTGTCGTCTTGGCCACATAAACAAGAATCGGATTCAAACACTTCAAAAGAATGGTCTTTTGAAAACAAATGAAAATGGTTCATTTGATAAGTGTGAATCTTGTTTACAAGGTAAGATGACCAAGTTGCCCTTTAGTGGTACTAACGAGAGGGCAAAAGAGTTATTGGGAATCATACATTCGGATGTATGTGGTCCTTTTAAGACAATGACAAGAAATGGTGAAAGATACTTCATTACCTTTACCGACGATTACAGTCACTATGGTTATGTGTACTTGATGACACATAAATATGAAGCTTTTGAAATGTTCAAAATATTCAAGAATGATGTAGAAAATCAACTCAACAAATCTATCAAAGTTCTTCGTTCAGATAGAGGAGATGAATACCTCAGTGAGGCTTTTCAGGATCAACTAAGAAGTTGTGGGATCGTCTCACAACTTACTCCACCCAGAACACCACAACATAATGGTGTTTCTGAAAGGAGAAACCGAACCGTATTGGATATGGTTCGATCTATGATGGCTATAAGCTCACTACCTCTATCATTTTGGGGTTTCGCGTTACTCTCCGCGGCTCGTATTTTGAATGGCCCCGACCAAGAAAGGGGATCCAATACCTTTTGAAATATGGCATGGAAGAGTTCTATCGCTATCATATTTAAAAGTATGGGGTTGTGAAGCTTATGTTAAGCTAAACACCCAAAACAAGTTGGAAAGTCGATCAACAATGTGTATATTTGTTGGATATCCCAAAGACTGTATAGGATACTATTTCTTTGATCCAACAGAGCAATAGGTATTTATTGCTCGAAAGGCAGAGTTCTTGGAAGCTAAGTTCTTTATGGAAGAAATGACGTATAGAACAGTGAAATTTGATGAGGATCAAGATCCACAAGCCGATACACGTTTGGTTGACACTAGCAAACAACAAGAGGTTGTTGATGATGATCAAGAGGTTGATCAATACACACAAAACGTTCGCAGATCTGGTAGAGTTAGCATTTCACCTGAAAGATATGGATATTTCATGAATGGATGCTATGTGGTTGACTCTGATGAGCCAACTACATACCATGATGCAATGTCCAATTCTGATTATGACAAATGGATGGAAGCCATGAACGTAGAGATGCAATCCATGTATGACAACCAAGTTTGGGAATTGGTTGACCCTCCACTTAACTCCAAACCGGTTGGATGCAAGTGGGTTTTCAAGAAGAATACGGATGCATGGAAACTTGGATACTTATAAAGCAAGACTTGTAGCAAAAGGTTTCACTCAAACTCAAGGGGTTGATTATGATGAAACCTTCTCGCCTGTGGCAATGCTAAAGTAAATTAGGATATTATTAGCCATAGCTTCATATTATGACTATGAGATTTGGCAAATGGATGTCAAAACCGCTTTTCTTAATGGACATCTCGAAGAGACTGTCCATATGGTTCAACTTGATGGTTTTGTCGATCCACGACATCCTAATAAAGTATGCAAGTTAAAAAGATCAATCTATGGATTGAAACAAGCATCGAGAAGTTGGAATCAACGTTTTGATGAAGAGAACAAGAAATTTGGTTTCATCAAGAACGGTGACAAGAAGAAGGCTAGTGGGAGCATAATAACATTCTTATTGTTGTATGTTGATGACATACCTCTTTTTGGAAATGATATTCCAACCTTGGAAGGTGTTAAAACCAGGCTTGGAAGTTGTTTTTCCATAAAAGATTTCGGTGAAGCCGCCTATATTTTGGGAATAAAGATCTATAGGGATAGATCGAGGCGGTTGATAGGTTTAAACCAAAGTGCATATATTGATAAAATCATGAAAAGGTTCAAGATGGGAAACTCTAAGAAAGGTATGGTACCTATTCAAAGAGGGACAATATTGAATACATCTCGATGTCCAAGCTCAAAGGATGAGCAAGATCGAATAAAGGACATTCCATATGCATCTACTATAGGATCCATCATGTATGCGATGATATGCACTAGCCCGGACGTGTCATGCGCGTTAAGCATGACAAGCAGATATCAACAGAATCCAGGTAATAGCCATTGGATGACTGTTAAAAGTATATTGAAATACCTTAGGAGGACTAAGGATATGTTTCTAATATACAGATTTGATGAAGAGGAACTCGTAGTAAAGGGTTACACGGATGCGAGTTTCCAAACTGATCGAGGTGATTCTCGATCACAATCGGGGTATGGCTTCATTATGAATGGAGGAGCAGTGTCCTGGAAGAGTTCAAAACAAGACGTGGTAGCATTATCCTCTACGAAATCCGAATTGATAGCCGCCTCATTAGAAACTCAGGAAGCTGCATGGATAAAGAAATTTATTGCCGATCTAGGGGTGGTCTCTACCATTCAAGACCCCCTAGAAATATTTTGTGATAACGAGGGTGTGATTGCTCAAATCAAGGAACCCCGTGCACATCAAAAGACTAGACACATTGAGCGGGGATTCAACTACATAAGGGATAAAGTTGAAAAAGGAAAGATATGTATTCGTAAAGTTCACACCGAGCAAAACATTGCGGATCCACTCACGAAGCTCCTTGAAAGGGCAAAGCATGAAAGTCATACTTGTGCCTTAGGACTTCAAGATTCTAGTGATTGGAATTGATCTTTTTAGTATTTAAAGGTTTGGAACAATGTAACATTTAACTCTTTCATATATTTGTGATATTCTAAGTTATGTTCCTTTTAGCATGTATACATCCATGAATATGTTTATTATTCTAAATGTCCGTAGTCGGTCATGTTTGTGGGAACAAATATGAACGTAAGACTATTATGAACATGGATTGGTGGATATTCATATGGCATGAATATAGAGCAATTGGTTGCTGCCAAGGTTCATAGATATTTATGAGATACGAATATTGGACTGACCCGCGTCTCAAATTTTACTACATGGAATCATCTTGATTGATCATAAGTAATTTTGAGTAAAGATGAATATCATTTGGTATCCTCCGACCTAAGATACACATTGGGTTTTAATATTCACCAAAGTGTTATACCTTGAGCTAGTTCTTCACTGCTCTGAAATAATGGATAGTACATAAGGCTATGTTCAGAAACATATGTAGTCAAGATGGAATTTGTTCCTGTTATTCGTTGGGAGCAAGATGTCTAAGGCCTGATTCAGTTAAATCAACAAGGAATGATCATTCTGTGTCCTTGGATTTAACATGACATCTGTAACAAAAGGATAATTGATTGATTCACCTAAATCATTTCAAGTTGGATACTTGAAGGATATGATGTTATTGAATGGCTTTTAGTCATGCGTATTAAGGGTAGTAAACCGTTGTTAGGCGGTATTTACTGCTTGCATCAATCTTCTATGAATCTTGTGCAAGTGGGAGATTGTTGGATTCTTTATGCCCAAGACACATAGAACATTGATGTGGTAAGTACGTTGTGATCCAAGTCTGGTCATAACCAATAACAAGCTTAGCAAACACCAATAAATTTTTTAATTGATGATATGATCATGAAATTAGATAATTACACCAATTTAGAAAAGTTGGTTTTCTAAATAAATTGTATATGAGATGGAACAACTTATAAGGATATTTTGTTCATGGGTATTATTTGTAATGTTATTTAAGTTGGTTATATAACATCAAATAGTAATAGTGTGTATGAGTTTTATAATTAAAAGGTTAGTTACATAACTTATTAAGTAACTAGTTAAATTAAATGAAAGATAAAAAAATTGGGGGGGGGGGGAACCCATTTTGAACCTATCTCCGGCCGCCCCTTGTGGGTGTGGTTGGTTCATTATTGTGTCTTGAAAGTAGACACTCTTAACTAGTCCCACACTCCATCTCTCCCTCTCTCTTACATGCAAAGACTAAAAGGCACAAAACTCTCTCAATTCTTGAAGAAACTCACGGCTGAAAAGGGGTTTTCAGCAGAGTTTTGGGTCATTTTTGGTGTTCAAATCCTAGCAACAAAGGTGTTTGCTTGATGCTTGTGGGTATGCAAGCTTGAGGACACCTTCCTTGGTGTTTTGGTCATTCAAGAACTTCATCCTCTTCCTCATTCTCACGTTTTTTGGCAGCTCTTGAAAGGTAGTTTCATGAGTTTGTATTTGGTTGTTATTATATGCTTGATAGCTAGTTCTTTCACATATATTTTATCCTTTGTTCTTAGGTTTGTTGATGTTAAATAATATGCTTTAAATTTCAGTTTATAAAACATATTATTAAGCTTTGATTCTGCTACGTTTTCATTTTTAAGAGGTTAAACAACTTTGATAAAGTGTCCAACAAACCCAACAACAACATCATATAACCATCATACATCATCCCCGGGAATATCCCAAGTCATAGCCTAAAACTTCCTTTTTCACCAAAATTTGAGAAATAATTCTAAGTCTTTAGGCGCATGGGCGCTATGCAGGCGCATGGCCTCTTAGGCGCATGGAACACTTAGGTGCATGGCAAAGTTCTAATCGCAAGAGCACTATACGGGCGCAAGAATCCTTGGGCGCATGGGAATACTTAGGCGTCTGAGGAGAACTTAGACGCATGGGATGGGCACATGGGCACTCAGGAGCATGGGCACACACTTAGCCGCCTGAGTAAAAATCCTAGGTGCATGGGCCTGGCTTAGGCACATGGGCACTTAGGCATTCGGGCAGATGGGCGCATGGGCAAACACTTAGGAATTTTGGCATATTTCTAGCCGTATGGGTACTATTTGGGCACATGAACATCCTGTTTTCATCATAAATCAATTTCTAAACCCAAAATCCGTTTCTAACCTGTTCTAAGCCCAGTTCTAACATACTAAGCATCATAAACATGCATAAAATCATAAACATCATCAAAATCATTCCCGAACATACACCCACCCAACATATCACATACACATACATACCGGTACACACCCAACTTTTATAAAAACGTTACAAAATGTATTTTCAGCCCCAAAACAAGTTAAAACATGTAAAAACGGGGATCTAAAACTCACCACTTGCAACTTTCGAGTAGACTTCTTCAACCCGAATTATCTTGGAGTTCAAACACCTAAACACACCCCAAAACACATACCCGAACACACACAATACACATAAGCACTAACCCGAGACTTGAAATCAGTCAAGAACACTTAAAAACATCAAATTCATACCTTAATTCAACTTCTTCTTCTTCTTCTTCAAAAACCCAAAGCTTCTGCTATTCTCTCTCTCTAAAGCCGTAGACAAAAAGATGAAAGTAACATGGCATGGGCGGCCATGTTAATTTTTGTTGGAGCATATATTGTCATATATAGTGTGTCCGTCGCTTGTCGAATAGTCTAGACTTAATGTAATACACCTGATATATTGTAAACACATGAAACTGGGTCATTCGCAGGAGCATATGCGAATGAGACTCAGTCGTGCGACTGAGCCTTACTAACGGGCCAGTCGTGCGACTGAGAGATGCGATTGGGTCAATCGTACGATTGAACCATACGCATGGTCCAATCGCACGAATGGGCCCAGTCGCATCTAATATGGGCCGAAGCCTATATATACCAGTTTCAATGTGTAGAGAGATTAGGGGTTTTGGGGAGGGAGTCTGCCCGGGGCCTAGGGCTGCCGGATGAGAGGGGAGATCATGCTCGATCTCCCCTTGCCAAGAGTCTTGATTCTTATGTTGTAACGAGCTTGTAATCGTTAGGTTTTATCAATGAAACCAATTTTTTGATAGTTCGTGTTATTGATTGACTTTTGGTTGCTGTTGTTTATCCTTCCGTCAAGAACATGCTCGGATGTTTACCGATCTAGTGACTTCACAATTGGTATCAGAGCCGGTTACTGCTGGAATGATCTAACAATCATTCCAGCAACCCGAGCTCTTGATTTCTGGATCAAATTTCATATCTTGACGTTAAACCCACTTCGTGTTCTTCGTGTTTTGCTCAGATCTTGTTACGTGTGTTGTTTCTATGTTAAAATCGAACTCGAAACCACGTTCCTATGACCCGTGCGAATCTGATGATGTCTATTTTGTTTCGGTTCATGTAAAATTCATCAAATTAGGGTTTTTGGCAGCTTTGGAGGCTGCAGATCTGAAAATCTGCGTACAGACCCATTCGTGCGACTGGACCATGCTAATGGACCATTCGTGCGACTGGACCATGCTAATGGACCATTCGTGCGACTGGACCATGCTAATGGACCATTCGTGCGACTGGACCATGCTAATGGACCATTCGTGCGACTGGACCATGCTAATGGACCATTCGTGCGACTGGACCATGCTAATGGACCATTCGTGCGACTGGACCATGCTAATGGACCATTCGTGCGACTGGACCATGCTAATGGACCATTCGTGCGACTGAACCATGCTAATGGACTATTCGTACGACTGGAATACGACTGGAATGCGACTGGACCAGTCTTATGACCAGTCATGCTACTGGACCAGTCTTATGACCAGTCATGCTACTGGACCAGTCTTATGACAAGTCATGCTACTGGACCAGTCTTATGACCAATCATGCTACTGGACCAGTCTTATGACCAGTCTCACGAATATATCATTCGTATCATCCATTCACATGAATGTGATATTTGTCCTCCACGTCATACGGATGAACGGTATTCCAAAAAAAAAAAAAAAAAAAAAAAAAAAACGAAAAAGTCTGGAACTACCTTTTGCACAGATTTGAGGATGAGCAAAGCACATTCACCCTGAGATTCTTTTGTCAAATAAGTTCGATGTATACCCCATTATTCGTCGGACTTCCAGAATAGGTGAATGAAGTTGGAACACGAAAGAGAGAAGAGAAAATGTCAGCAGTCAGTGCTGATTTTGTGGGGTAGTCAGGAGCATCTGACTATTTATGGGCCAATCAAGTTATAATTATCCGCACAGAGAGGATTCTCATTCTTAGGGGGAATCCATGTATAGAGAGATTGAAGACGCAATCAGAAAGTGATGATGTGAGCCGGTTTCCGATGAAGAATCTACATGCATGCTGATTTGTTTGATATTGTCAGCTGTGGATTGGAACCTTCAACCTTTTGCCCAATACACCGTATGAAGACGCCAAGAGAGAGCACAACGTTTATATATTGGGATATGCTGAATGTGAGGGGGAATTTCTGCAGGTGTTAATGTTATTCAGGTTAGCCTGTGTGAAGATTGAAGCAATGGAAAACTGTTCATGTCATTATCTGGAAAAAATCAGTCATATGGGGAATCTTGATGCTGTGATGGTGTTCTGCAAAGTAAACGAAAGCTATTGTGCCTAAATTCATTTTCAGGGATATTGTAGCAACCTGACGGATCGGCAACGTTGGCTAATATGGTTTTCGTTTGATTCTATTGATAACCAGAGCAAAGATTGACTGAAGATTGTAAGAGGTGTTATCTACTATTCGCAAGCAACGTCCAAGGGGGAATTTGTTGGAGCATATATTGTCATATATAGTGTGTCCGTCGCTTGTCGAATAGTCTAGACTTAATGTAATACACCTGATATATTGTAAACACATGAAACTGGGTCATTCGCAGGAGCATATGCGAATGAGACTCAGTCGTGCGACTGAGCCTTTCTAACGGGCCAGTCGTGCGACTGAGAGATGCGATTGGGTCAATCGTACGATTGAACCATACGCATGGTCCAATCGCACGAATGGGCCCAGTCGCATCTAATATGGGCCGAAGCCTATATATACCAGTTTCAATGTGTAGAGAGATTAGGGGTTTTGGGGAGGGAGTCTGCCCGGGGCCTAGGGCTGCCGGATGAGAGGGGAGATCATGCTCGATCTCCCCTTGCCAAGAGTCTTGATTCTTATGTTGTAACGAGCTTGTAATCGTTAGGTTTTATCAATGAAACCAATTTTTTGATAGTTCGTGTTATTGATTGACTTTTGCACGAAAAATGCAATCTTTAGCATCAAAAGTGATCTTGGACGTTCCCTGCTCATCGAAGTTCAGTTTCTACGGACTTAGACGATTTGGACTTGCAAAATTTCGAATTTTTACGGCTGAAACCCGTCAAACCTAGAAATTTTCGCAAAACAGCAGCTTCAGTCGCACGAGTGACCCATTCGCACGACTAGACTCATTCGCAGTGCTCATTCGCACGACTGGACCTAGTCGCACCCTCATTCGGCCGACTGAACCGTTCGTTCGCATAGCTCATACGCATCAGATTCTTTCGCACGACTGAACCATTCGCCCTGTTCAGTCGCACGGTTGAACCAATCGCAGAGTTCATACGCACGATAAGACCATTCGCATCCTTCAGTCGCATCAGTTAAAGTTGATTTGATTAGATTCTAAGTTTATTAACCATGGAAGATCAGATGTCAGCCTTTACTGCTGGGAAGGACTCAAGAATTCAGAACCTGCTGCTGCTTGAGAGTGAGGTGGGTATTCACAATAAACCACCAAAGCTCTTGACTTTAGATGAGTTTCCCCACTGGAAACAACGTTTTGAGATCTACCTCAATGGAGTAGATCCTAATCTGTGGGAAGCCATCGAGGTTGGGTATAGTACACCGGTGGGAGCAGATGGAGTAAAATTAACGTTAAGTGGGATGACTGACGCACAGAAAGTAAAGTATAATGCAGAGAAAAGGGTTTATGCGTTGATAACTCAGTCGATCCCCAAAGACATATTCCACCAGTACTCAGAGAACAAGCAGTCCAAGAAACTGTGGGATGAGCTAGAGAAAAGGTATGATGGGAATGCATCATTAAAAGCAATCAAGGCAAAGGAGTTAAAGAAGGAATTCGATAACTTCTCATCGATTGGTAACGAGAGTTTAGATGAAGTCATAGACAGATTCTACCACTTGATGAGCGAGTTGCATACACATGGAGTGGAAACAACTATGGAAGAGAAAGTAAGCAACTTCGCATATGGATTGCCTGATAAGTGGGCTTCATTCGTGTCTAATCTTAGACAGAATGGAATGCTTGTAAAGCTGGATATAAATGACTTTATTCTCAAGCTGCGTGAAGAAGCACTAAGGATGAAGTATAGAGCACAGAAGTCTTCGTATACACAAAACCCAGCTTTATACAATGCCACGCCTCAAGCTAAGACATCTGGAGCACCTCTCCAGACATCATTTGTGTCTAGCTCGTCAGGTCCTTCACATGCTTCTCCTTCTGGATCAGACACGTCAGGGTCGTCATGTACCCATTATATTGGATCAGAAGCAAGTGCTACCAAATTGAAGACCGAGAACCTCGGTAATGTGACCGTAGAAGTAGCACGAGAGCATATGGATCTTCTCGCCGCAGTAGTTCATTCATATGATGGACTTGTGGCTGGGAAGATTGGAAACTGTCATTTGGCAGATGAAGACTACGAGCAGGTAGATGAAATGGAGCTTGAAAGAATGGATATAATGTGGGCCTTAGCTAGCGCTGTCCGAAGGGCGAAGAAGTTTGTTAAGAAGACAGGACAAAATTTGATAGCTACTAAGGATACCACATTTGGTTTTGACAAGAGCAAAGTGACCTGCTTCAACTGTGGAGAGAAAGGGCACTTTAAGAGGGAATGTGTCAAGCCAAAGAAGACGGGTAATGGGAACCCGTTCTCATCCTTTACTCGCCAAGACAAGCAAGCCTCTAGTTCTACTTCATCAAACAAGGACCCAAAAGCCTTGACTGCTCATGATGATGAAGGACAGGACTGGAGCTTTAGATTTGTCTCCCCAGAATCTAACATTGCCAGTGTTGAAGATATTGATGATGATTCTGCGAGTGAAGGTGATTTGGCAGTTGAAATAGCGGTGTCACACAGTGAAGAAACAACTGCAGCTGAGGTCAGTTACAAAACAAAGGAGGAGACTTCCACGTCAGAAACACAAAAGTCAGAATCACCAGAACCAGAAACATCTGATGCTACGTTGATGGCTAACTCTTCTGAAACAACACAGGTAAGTACAACTGACCAAATGTTTAATAATCATGCTTGTTCTAACTGTGATATGTTTAGGAATAGCATTGATGAAAAATTTGCTAGGTTATTAGATCACAATGATAACTTAGTAAAGGATTTACAACTATGCACTGAGGCCAATAGAGTTCTAAAACAAAATGAGCATAGTTATAAAGAAAAGATAGACCTATTGACTAAACAACTTAGGGAAACCGAAGTAGTTGCCTTTAATCAAGCAAATGACATTAGGTACTATCTAAACTCCCTAGAGGACACTAAGAAACAAAAGGCAGTTCTAGAAGTAGAAGTTAATTCCTTAAAACAGAAACTGCATAGTTGGACTAGTTCTTCACACATAGTTCAACACTTAGTGAGAGAAAGGAATAATGGGGAGGGATTAGGCTACAAAGTGGTTCCACCACCACCTGAGACCTTGATGAACACAAAGTCTAAACCAGTAAACAACAACCCAATCAAGGATCATGTGGTGACCACTCCTCTTGTTACTGATCCAGACACTTCATGTTCATCTACTGAATCTGGACAGAAACAAAAGGAGGCCATTACAAAGGCAAAGGGTAAATTGCCTTGTGTTAATCTTGAAAATGAATTTGAAAAAGTTAACTTAAAGTCAGGGTCAAACAGAGTCAAATCAGAACCCAAAAAGACTTCAAACGTTAATTTTTCACATGCTACAAGTCAAAAACCGGTTAACCAAAAGGTGGAACAAGTTAAACAGGTGAAAACAGTTAAATTTGTTAAACCAGAGAAAACATCAACCATGCAAGAGTCAAAACCTAAAGTGATTGATGTTACTAAAGTGTCACACATTTCTCCACAAAGAAAGTCTACTTATAAAGTTGATAGCAGATTGTGCTACAACTGTGGAGAATGTGGACATATTGCTTCCTATTGTCCTTTCTATCAGACACCTAGGAAGAAGATTGATCTTCAGGACTCTAGACCTAGGTCTTCTAAGAGGAGTTCTCTAACTCCACCTAGAAGATCTAGTGAACCTAAAGTCCAACCTGTAAGCCAGACGACTGTTTATCATAAACAGGCATTGCACAAATCTGGCTTATGGAAAGAGAAGTCAACCTGTGTGACTGATACTGATGACAAGAAGGAATCTGAGTTACCCTCACCTTCTAAAGGTCAATGGGTAGAGTTTATGATGTGTGATGCCTCTGGGAAACCCAAGACAGTAAAGGCTTGGGTTCCTAACCTCCTCGAGCTTGGTATGAGAAACTCTCAACTCATCTGGTGAAACACGGCTTTCGCAGGGGAGTAATTGACTGTACACTGTTTATTAAGGAAAAGGATGGCGACCTACTGCTTGTACAAATATATGTTGATAACATAATCTTCGGGTCAAAGAACGAAGAGTTATGTAAAGAATTTGAAGCAGTAATGAAGAAAGAATTTGAGATGAGTGCCATGGGGGAGATGAAGTTCTTTCTCGGGTTACAGGTGGATCAGACACCTAATGGAATCTTTCTACATCAGACCAAGTATGTAGGAGACATTCTCAGTCGCTTTGACATGGAGAATGCTTCTGCTGCTGGGACTCCACTTGCTACGAATCATGATATAGCACCTGATGAGAATGGAGATCTAGTAGATGCCACGATGTACCGAGGAATGATTGGATCCCTCATGTATCTCACTGCCTCAAGACCTGATATTATGTATGCTACATGTCTATGTTCTAGATATCAGGCTAAACCAAAGGTCAACCATCTGATCGGGGTCAAGAGGATTTTTCGTTATCTGAAGGGTACACCCACACTTGGATTGTGGTACCCTCATGATGATGACTTTGAGCTTACCGCGTATAGTGACTCGGATTACGGGGGCTGCAAGATGAACTACAAGTCTACATCAGCAGGGTGTCAATTCTTTGGGAGAAGATTAGTTACCTGGCAGTGTAAGAAGCAGACATCGGTTGCATTGTCAACCTGTGAAGCCGAATATGTTGCTGCCGCAAGTTGCTGTTCTCAAATCATCTGGATTCAACAGCAAATGCGGGATTACGGTTTAAAATTCTCATCTACTCCTATTTTCGTTGATAACTCTGCTGCAATTGCAGTAACTAAAAATCCGGTTCAACATCCTAAGACCAAACACCTCGGTATTAAATACCATTTCATAAGAGATTGTTTTGAAAAGAACTTAATTGATGTGGTTAAAATTAATACTGATTTTCAACGCGCTGACCTCTATACTAAAGCTTTTGATAAACCACGTTTTCAATATTTATTAGAGGTCAACGGTGTTAAAAAGAAAAGTGAGGTAATTCCTGATGATGAAAATGTGTAGTCCGATGTCGTGTAGTTAAATTTTATTTTATTTATTTTGATTTGTCTATTTGATTTTAATTTTATTTAAACTCATGTTCTCTTGCTGTTTATTAAAATTCTAAAATAATTAAACCAGAAATGATTTCAATATTTTAGGGGGAGAATATGACAGCAAGTTAACATTAAAAAAAAAAAAATTAGGGAGAAGGAGTAGCGAGCTGAAATAAGGTAGATTGTATCTGTGATACCGATTCAATACCTTTGGAAAATGATAGTACACAGGAACAAATCAAGAGGGACTTTAAAATTTTAGTTTTAGTAAGATGCAAAAGTTCAAAGTAATAAATCTGTGTAGTCTAAGCAATACCAAAAGGAAAGATGATAGAAAACGGGCAACTCCTAAGGTGACACAAAGAAAGTAGACTTAGAGGTTGCTAGACCATATATGATATGTTGGTAGATTCAACACATTAGACAAATAGACCGGATTGGTGATTTCAAGATAAAACTAAAGTGTTCAACTGACTGTGGGCTTCCATCTTATCACTGGTTAACACAATCAACAATATTCCAATAAGGTGTAATGAGCAAGTAAACGCCACAAATGTTTGCGGATGACCATAACTAGAGCAAAGCAAAAAAAAAAATAATAAAAATGAAAGACAAATGCAATAAAGCTAATGACTTATGTTGTTGGTGCATTTTGTGCAAAATAAAATAATCTGCTCTAACAAGGAGATAGGTTATGTGCCTCTCTGCTGTGCGATGGCACTGACCTGAGGATAAGCATAACCTAGATATTCTAGAATTCATTGTTGTTTGCCGCCTCTCTGCTGTGCGATGGCACTGACCTGAGGACAGGCTTCTCTTTGAAAGCTCTAAGAATAGTCTCTTCTTGTAATAATACCCGTAGACCGCTCAAAAGCTCCTGAGGAATGTTGATTACCATATAAGTGTGGGATCCACAAGTGTTAGTTGAAATAATTAAACCTAAATAAGTCACCAGTCTGTGTCAAAAGTCTGTGTATGGATTTAAGTGGACAAACATACTGACAATCATTGTGGCTACATTCTCAAAGGTTCAAATCAATGTGAAAATCTAAGAGTTTCAGTATGATTTCCTTATGTTGCTAACGACTCTGGATGAACACCGAGAACTTGAGCATCAAAAGGTTTAATAACTAATCCCAAATGATTTGAACTGCCTGTATGATTCCAAAATTGAATTGGTCCAGGTGTGATCAATCTAAGTTGAAGCTATCTACTCCTGAACCAAATCCCGTAGATATCAATCTCTGGATTTATCTCTCACAAAAGGCCAAAAATATGTCTGATTATGTAATTAGTTTAAATTCTTAAATTAGTTAGTCGTTTTAAGTTTTAATTTGAGTCAAGTGTCGGGCTACATCAGGAAAATCAGAAGGAATAAACTCACTAAAAGGGTCATGTCTGAGATGACCATATGTGCTTTGAAAGGTTATATCAGTCACGTCTGAGGTGACAAAGTATTTTTAAAAGGGTCACGTCTGAGGTGACCAAAGTGGTTAAAAGGATCACGTCTGAGGTGATCAAAGTGTTTTCAAAATAAAAGGATCATGTCTGAGATGATCAAAAGTTCATAACGTTAATTTAATTGATATAAAAGTGTTTAAAGGTAAATTGGTAAAAATAGCAGAAAAATTAACTAAGTATGACCCATTCGCACGAATGGACCATACGTATGGACTAACCATACGAATGAAGTCCATTCGCACGAATGAACTATGAGTATGGACCATCCAACCGAATGGATCATACGATTAGTCCAATCGGAGGCTTAAGTGCGAACGAGTGAGTCAGTCGCACGACTGAACTTCAGTCGAACGACTGGAGAAGGGCGACTGACCCAATCGCACGACTGAGTCCCACTCGCACGACTGAGAGGTGCGAATGAACTCAGTCGCACGATTGGATCTAGGGTTGATATAAATAGAGGTGGAGTCGGTCGCAGAGACTCATCACCCGCAAATCGCCCCTAAATCGCACATCCTACCGTTACTCTGCCAAAATTTGATTTACCCTAGTTTTCTCTTTGATTGTGTGTTGCTGACGTTCGCTAATCTTCATACAGGTACTTTGAAGTCCACTTCCATCAAAATCAGAAAGATTGGAACCCTAAATGGGTTAAATCGACTGTGAAATGCGAACCGCGACATGCACACCCTAATAACCTATTAAAACTAAGCAATATGTTAAAATTGAGTAAAATAGGTTATTAGTAAAGAGAATGCGACTCTAAAGAACCGGTTAATTGAGTTATAGGACTTAGTTTGCGTAGATTCGAACGTTGGACGACTGAACACCTGAGACAGATGACTGGTCGTACGGATGAACTTCAGTCGCACGACTGAAGGGAGCGATTCACTCAACCGCACGACTGAACCATGCGAATGAGACTCAGTCGCACGACTGGTGTAACCGCACAAGAGTACATGCGCATGAGTCCAGTCGCACACTCAGTCGTGCGCATGAGGTCAATCGCACGTCTGAATCTCAATCGCACGATTCAGTCGCACGACTGTCTTCAGTCGTACAACCTCAATCGCATGACAGATAGTTTTCATTCAAAGTCTAAGTGTTGCATTATACTCTTAGCCAACGAAACTAACGTTTATATTATTATGTGTCACAGATGGCGAGTCGATGGAATATGAGTACCAAGCACAACATATGTGCTCACCTGGACTTGACATCCAGGAATGCAGCTGACTTCACAGGCATTATTACATTTTTACTGAGATCCAGGATCGCTTATGCTATATCTACACCCTGCACACCATACAGATCAGTGCAGCAGGCCTTCTGGGAAGGCGCGTCGGTTGATAGATCCACTGAGCCTCATTGCATCAGAAGTTCGATTTTTGGTGAGGCTATCACTGTATCTGAGGAGGATCTGAGGATAGTTCTACAGTTTGGGGATGATCCTGAGTGTCCCACTCGTCTACACCCCCTCACGGTCAGAGGATGTTTCATGAGAGCCAAGTACTCTGGGGACATCAATGCCGGGGTACTCAACAAGAGTAACCTCTGTCCCCAGTTTAAGTACCTTGCGCACGTGCTGCTGAAGTGTATAGCATCAAGGAAGGGAGGTTTTGACGAGCTCTCCGACCAGATCCAGAACGCATATGCTTCGTTGGTGCTGAACCACCCGTTCAGCTTCTCCAACATGATATTCACCTACTTGGTGGAGAACCTCGAGGGGAAAGGGAAGGAAGGCTTCTGTATGTACCCCAGATTTCTACAGATGATCATTGACCAGAAGCTTCCCTCCCTGCCGAAGGAGAAGGAGGACGCTGTTGTTCTTGAGGTTATGGACGACACTACACTCGGCAGGATGAAGGTATACAGGGGGAAGCAGGTGAAGCCCCCTGTCAGGAGGTTGTTTGGGCATCTGGCCCGTGCTGATTATGTGGCGCCAGCCAAGAGGAAGTGGCGCCACGAGGACAGTGACTCGGATGTTGAGCATATTGCTATACCAGAGACTGACTCTGATGATGATGATAGCAGCGACGCCGGGGATGACATGCCTGCCCCATCTAGAGGCACAGATTCAGACGTTATTCCCCCGGGGTCAGCCACTGCCGGAGAGGTCGCAGAGATGGCCGGTTTCCATCAAGAGTTTGTTACTGGTGATATAGAGGAGGAGGAGTCAGATGAGGAGCCCCTCACCAGGACTGTGGGAAGTAAAGTAGTTCCCACAGACCACGGGCTTAGGGTAGTTGGTGAACACCCTAGGGACTCCTCGGAGAGAGACACTGACCCGAACTATGTTCCGGGGTCAGTAAGAAGAGCTGCAGGGGGAGCATCTACTTCCTCTGGGACTAGGAGGAAGTGGATGGCTCAACCCCATGGATTGAAGAAGAAGAAGCGTCGCTTGACCTTCGTGACTACTACTTCCAGCACCACAGCTACCACTACCACCACTACTGACATACCACCCATCACCACAGTCACCACAGCCACCACAGCCACTACTCCCACCACCACATCCACCACTTTACCTACCACCACTGTAGCTATCCCATCCATCACCAGATCATTCACTCCTACTTCACCAGCATCAGCCCACCGACCCATATTCACCACTGCCACTGCCACCACCACCACACATCATGCTGGACCTTCAGCCCAGCCCTCACATGCTCATGGATTCACTCTACCTCACATCGGGGTAGAGGAGCAGCTCTCAGCGCTAAACCGTATGGTGATGCGTCTGCTTGCTGCGGACGAGGAGAAGGCGGCGCAGATCCGCCAGCTGACCGACCTGACTGCTGCCCAGTCTCACCAACTGGCAGAGCAGGCTCGGGTCATAGACCAGCAGAGAGTCGAGGTGTCCCAACTCCAAGACATGCAGGCTCAGTCCGTCAAACGTATAGAGGAGTTGGAGACGACCAACAAGACTATCATGCTGAGGTTGAAGGGGTCGAAGGATGAGCCCCTGAAGCTAAAGGAAGGTGACGGGGATGATGGAGATGATGATGATGAAGATGAGGATGATGATGAGGAAGATGATGATGATGAGGAGACTGAAGAAGACAGGACAGAAGGACGTGATGATGATGACGAGGCAGAAGGAGGGGATGCGGCTGCATCGGCCTCTGCTTCAGGTCAAGAGCGGAGATCTAAGCATCGACAAGACCAGTCATCCACTACTTCTGCTCCTCCGAGCGACACGCCACAGATTCAAGACAAAAGTACTGATTAGATGTTTTATGTATTTATTTATTTTGTACTTGAATCATGTAATGGAAAACAAGTGTATTAAATGTTTATATATATTAAGTTAATATAAGTTTGTTTGATCAATTACTAATGGTTTATGTGTTGAATGTTTATATCAAACAGATCCAAACTTTCAAAGGGATGAGTTTGACTTTGCTCCCCTTCAAATGGTCAAGACTCAATTAACCATGATTCTTGACCTACAAGGGATAGTGAGACGGTCTGTGAGTTATACCCCTGAAGAAGGGGAGATAATTCATGACCTGTCTGATGAGCAACTGGCAGAAATGTTCAGACTCAATCCCGATGAAATAGTGAAGGACGCTCCAACAGTTGATTCAACCAGTGATGAGGAACTGAATGACATTGATGAAGTTGAGGTTGAAGACATTACTGCAGAAGAGTATCCTCAGTACGCTGACGCCGAGGGAAATGTGGTCCCCAATCTGGGTGAATCCCTAGTCAGTGATACTTTTGAGGTACTAGACAAGATGGAGCAGGAAACAGAAAAGACTGAAGGAACAGCCCAAGCCTCAAATGCAGACGTAGATATTCGCAAGGCTGAGTGGGCTGCCTGTTTTGAAGAAGTAAGAGCCCAGCGTGCTGCACCAAAGAGAGATGCCTACACCAAGCTCTACAGAGTCAAGAAACACCACAAGGTGTCAGGCAGGATTATCTCATGGGCTTATTTTGAAGACCTTAACGCTTATGCAGTTAAGAGGGAGCAGGGCATAGAGTACTTCAGGTTCCCACATGATCTGAAGACTCTACCTGGTTTTGAGCTCAACCAGCTGGCTAAACTAAAGCTGCTATATGCTGACCCGAGAAAGATGTCAGGCTGGTTTGAGGCTGCCCTGAGGAAAGAGTACCACACCAGGTGGGTCAACTTCAAACCTCAACAACCTACGAGGTATATCAGACGTTCTGAAGTTGATGCCATAACTGGTAAGCCAAAGATAGTGCTGAAGTGGAGTCCCCCGAGAACAATGTCGAGAATCCCTCTCAGGGAAATGCCACAGGATTTCACTCCCCACTTCAAATGGTGGTACTATGATTGGAGAACAGCTGAAGCTGTCATAGTATTGAATAAAGAGGGACAAATGGATACTATCAGGGTATTTGACCCAATGTGGCTAACCAACTTGTCTGCCAATGATGTTTACACATTATACAAGTGGCCACTATTCTATGACACGCAAGATATTGTACAAGCCCTCCAATTCCAAAATGTCATAAGACTCTGCTTTGCGTTTGAGATACACGCAGGAGTCACTAAAGAGGAGAAGTACAAGAAGTATAAGGAGGTTATGCAGAAGACAAGAGAATAGATAGATCTAGGTCCAAGGGGGAGTTTGTTGATACATGTATGTCCCTAGATCATGATTTGTAATGTAATGAACTTGTCTATCTGATTATGATGTAATTGTATTGATTAATGAAATGACATGAATTGTTTGTTACTTGTGATGTTTAATATTTCATTAATGAGTCGTGATTGAATTGATTGGGTTTATGATTGTTTGAATGATTGCACATTATGTTATATTAATTAAAACATTCAAACTTAACTTAATGAAGTTCTCATGCGGATGGCCCATGCGAATGGACCACACGCATGAATAACTTCATACGATTGACTCAATCGCACGATTGAAACAGGAGACTGAATCAGTCGTATGATTGACACATAAGATTGACTCAATCGCACGACTGAACACTCAGTCGTGCGGATGAATCAACCGCATGGTTCAATCGCACGACTGAACCATACTTATGGCCCAGTCGCACGATTGAACAATACTAACCTATAAATAGACCCAATTCGTGGGAAAACGTAAGCATTCATCCCATTACGATTCCAGACGTACCCTAGCCGTCCAGAAGCCTCCCAAATCGTTCTCCAAGTTCAAATACCAGGTCCTAACAATTTTGTACAAAATAGTATACATTTTTTTACTTTTTACATATTTAACCCCTCAACTTGTGTTAAATTGCATTTTCTCCTTTTTCTTCATTTTTATTCTTTATTTCTCATCTTTTAAAATTTCGGGTGTTACAAGTCCACCCCCTTATATAGGTTTCGTCTCCGAAACATGTTATTCCTCGAATAGTCGTGGATAACGCTGTCTCATTTCTTCTTCAGTCTTCCACGTAGACTCGGATTCCTTTCTATACTTCCACTCTACTCGCACCAAGGGAACCACTTTATTCCTTAGCTTCTTCTCTTTACGATCAATGATCGCCACTGGTTGCTCCACATAGTTGAGCTGTTTGTCTACCTCAATGTCCTCCAGTGGTACGACCATATCCTCATTTGCTAAGCACTTTCTCAGATTAGATACATGGAATGTCAGATGAATTCCACTTAACTCATCGGGTAGTTCCAACCTATAGGCCACCTCTCCTACTCGAGCAACGATTCGCAGAGGCCTTATATATCTCGGGCTCAACTTGCCCAGCTTTCTAAACTGAATGATACCTTTCCAAGGTGAGACTTTCAACATAACTCTATCAACCACCTTAAACTCAATCGGTCTACGTCTCTCGTCGGCATACGACTTTTGTCTATCCTTTGCTGCCTTCATTAAGGCATTGATCTTCTCTAGCTTCTCAGTATTCGCCTCAATCACCTCAATGCTCCCTAACTCTTTCTGACCAATATCACCCCAACAAACGAGCGTTCTACATCTCTTACCGTGTAGCATCTCATAAGGGGGCGTACCAATGCTGGCATGATAACTGTTATTGTATGAGAGTTCGGCTAACGGTAAATGGTCGTCCCAACTTCCTCCAAAATCAATGATGCATGTCCGGAGCATATCCTCAAGCATCTGAATTGTTCTTTCCAACTGACCATCCAGCTGAAGATGATAAGCCGTACTAATATGTAACCTTGTCCCCATCGCATCGTGGAATTTCTTTCAAAATTTGGATGTAAACCGGATGTCACGATCAGACACCGGTACACCATGACGAGTTACAATCTCCTTGATGAACAGATCTGTAACACCCGGAAATTTTCGTTGAAGCCGACGAAAGAAGAAAAAGAAATAAAGTCTAAAGTCGAGGGACCAAACTTTCCAAAATGGAAGAAGGTTGGATGAGTGTGAGTATAAAGGGGGGAAGGCATCCCACACCCTCCCCCACACTCACACATTTCAGCCATAGAGAGAAAAGAGGAAGAAAGTGGTCTCAAGCTTGGTTCGTGTGGATTCGAGCGTGAAAATTGGAGTGTAGCGTGTTGATTCGAAGCTCTTCTCGTTGTGGTCGTTTGTGTGAGTTCCAGGACCCCTCTTTTACATGTTTTCAAACGATTTTGGGGCTGGAACACATCAAAACCCGTTTTTGAAAAAATAGGTGTTGAAGCCGTTTGTATGTGTATGTGTATGTATTTGATGCATGTGGGGTTCGATTTTGGGCTTGTGTGTGCTTGAAGGGTGTTGTGGTAGGTGTTTCTAAGGTTTAAGATGGTTGATTTGGACTAAAATCGAGTTTGGAAGAGCTTGGAGGCCGGAAAGGGCAGTTTGCATTTGGCTGAACTTTATTCTTCATCAGATAGGGCTAGACCGACTGGAGTGCGACTGGATGCCATACGACCGATTGGCATGCGACTGAGGTCCATGCCCATGAAGGTCATTCGACTGAGGTCCATACGCATGGAAGTCATGCGACTGAAGTTCATGTGCCTGTAAGGCATGCGATTGAAGGGTATGCGATTGAGGTCCATGCGCATGAGGCCATGCGACTGAGGTTCATGCGCACGATTGCCATGCGACTGAGGTCCATGCGCCTGGAGGCCATGTGACTGAGGTTCATTCGCACAAAGGGTATGCGACTGAAGCCCATGCGCCTGAAGCATGCGACTGAAGGTCATACGCATGAAGGTCATGCGACTGAGAGTCCATACGCATAGGAGTCCATTCGCGCATAGGTCCATCCGCATAGGTCCATTCGCATAGGGTCCATTCGCCTAAGTGTTCAGTCGCCTGGAAAGCCATGCGACTGGAGGGTGTCCATACACCCAAGTAGGGCTCATACGCCCGAAAGAACAATGGTTTATTATCTAACTTTCGAGGGAAAGTGCAGATGTGGGTTTTGACTTGGGAGTTTCCCGGGGGTTTATGTAAGTTGACTTTTGAGGTCATAGACGTTATGATGGGCATGTGCGATGTATGCTAGATGCTTGTGTGATGGTGCATGTTATGTATGATGTTAAGCATGAGGGTATGTGTGATATATGGTATGTATGCATGCTGTTATGTATGATGATTTGCATGATCTCTTTGATGTTTCTATTTATGTATGTTTATCTTCCCGTGGTTGTGCGATGAATGTTAATGAATGAAACGAAAGTATTATGTAACGTAAAGTGGAAGATAATAAAAGGGGGAACATGATAAATGAATGCATGCATTAATAAGCGATGAAATGTAACAAAAGTCTTGCAAGCATTGTATATCGGGACACGCCAATTATAAGGTGTTAGCCCAACGGTGTGTGGTTTCGCTACCCCGGGAGGATGCACATCGGGGTCCTTCTTTGTGACTGACCATTTGTATAGAACCATTGTTGCTTGCCTTCGATACTATGGCCATGAGGTGCTGTGCACCGTAATGGAAGGTCTATGATAGGCTTCGGTCCAGTACCAACGGACGGAAGGGCATAGCGCATGACAATGGTATACCTGAATTTTTACCTTCGGTAATTTGGCCATGAGGTGCTGTGCATCGTAATGGAAGGTCTATGATAGGCTTCAGCCCAGTACCAACGGACGGAAGGGTAAAAGTTCATGCTTTTGATGGAAAGAAAAGTTGTAATGATGAACGAACGAATGAAAGTAAGAACGTATGAACGAATGGAAGTTAATGAACGGACGATGAAGATAATAATGGTATTATCTATGTGTACGTGTGATGTGTGATCGCATGAAAGTAAAGAACGGTTTTAAATGAAAGATAAAGTATGTTTTATTATAAAACTAGAACTCACTCAGCAACGCTGACTTTTATGTGTTTCCAGTTGGCAGGTGATGTTGCTGAGGATGGCATGGGGCGACTACTCGGCTCTTTTTGGGATGGCATCCATTATTATAATGCTTTTGTAATGTAATGGAACAAATGTTTTGTAATTGGACAGCGATGTATTATGTTGCAAAAGTTTTTATGATGAAATGGAATGATGTTTAATGTTTCCGCTGCAACGATTTATGAAATATAAATATAATTATATGTTTTATGTGCGATAAGTATCCAACTGTAAGCGTCCCGGGAACGGGGCCTTACAAGTTGGTATCAGAGCCAAAAGGTATTTTCATAATGTTAACCGGTATTACGTGCGCATGTTATATGGTTTATGTGTTGCTGGTAGATTTAGATACTGATGTAGTCAGGACAGGTAATGCTTGGGGTATGAAGAGTAAAGTAAGTGCCTAATCACAACTGGCCACTGTAATTAGGGACTTACTATACTTAACATAAACTGAGCTGTTTCCTTGAATGACAGTGTTGGTGTTTGAATCTTTCAGTGTGTGTTAGTGGATGACCGGTGGTAGATCATCTAAAGCTTCGAGCGGTGGAGGTCGTGGTGGACGTGGTGCTGGACCACGGGTCACGAGAGGAAGACCCAGAGGTGAAGAGGTGGCTCATGAAGAGCCCGAGACCCCTCATCCAGAGGCTGGTGATGAGAGTGCGAATTTGAAGGCCTCAATGAAAGAGGCAGTTGCAGAGGAGGTTCATCAGGTCATGCAGACGATCTTACCGTCTATGGTGACCGAAGTGATTAAGGCTTTGAAGGAGGGAGAGAGGAGGGATCGCAACAGGTCCACTGGAGGAAGGGAACAACCGGAGACGGAAACGATTGTCTTTGATGCCGAGGAAGAGGAAGATGAGCCTGTGCAAGAGGTGGCACGAGGCTGTAACTATGGGGCGTTTATGAGATACAAGCCCCCTACTTTCGATGGTAACGGCACTACTGCTGCTGCTCACCGGTGGGTGAGGGAAATGGAGGCTGTTATTGATATCAGCGAGTGCCGGGAGGACCAGAAAGTGAAGTTTGCTACCCACTTGTTTGTGGACTCAGCTTTATGCTGGTGGGACAATATTGTCCAAGCTGAGGGTAGTCGGGCAATCGGGAGAATGAGATGGTCCAAACTTAAGAAGTTGGTGATTGAGGAGTTCTGTCCTCATAGAGAAATGGATAAAGTTGAGAGAGAGTTCCTGCAACTAGAGGCGGGAACCATGACACATCAGCAATATACTACCAAGTTCAATGAGATGGCACCTCTAGAGCCAGACCAAGTGACGCCTTTGTCATGAAAGATCAAAAGATACATTCAGGGTTTGCCAGCGGATATTCTCAGGCACATTATCGCTGCCCGACCGAGCACATTTAGGTCGGCGGTGGATTTGGCAGGAAGATTGTATGATGAGAGAGCCGTGGTGGTGGTGGCTGAAGGTAGTAAGAAGGATGGTGGTGAACGGAACTGGAATGGGAAGAAGTTTGGTCAGGGTGATGCCTCGACGGGTAACAAGAAGGCACGGGTGGACGACCGCCGTGTGGTCACCACGGGTGCGAGTTTGAACAGGTGTGTTAGGTGTGGAAAAGAGCATAGTGGGGAATGCAGGCTGGGGTTAAACTTGTGCTTCAAATGTGGGAAGATGGGGCATATAGCAAAAGACTATCGTATGGTCCGGTGTTTTAACTGTTGGGTGGAGGGCCACATGGGTAGGGATTGTAAGAAGCCGAGGGCTAAGGGTTCTGGGGTGAAGAAGGCTGGAGGAGAGGGACCGAGGGCGAGCGCCAGGGCATTCACTATGACACAGGAGGAAGCTAGGACGGACCCCGATGTCTTGTCAGGTACGTATCTAGTAATCAAACTCTTGCTCTTGGGTTGTTCGATTCCGGTGCTGGTAGGAGTTTTATTTCTGCTGTCTTTTGTGCTAAGTTGCCCATTAAGAGTGGAAGTGTTGATGGGCCCTTCTATGTAGGAATTGCCATAGGTAAGTCTACCCGGATTTCCGAGGCGATAGAAGGCTGCGATATTGAATCAGAAGGCCATGAGTAGTTTCGTGTTCGACTGTCCGTGATGACCTTAGGCGGTTTCGATGTAGTCCTAGGAATGGATTGGTTGGCGGGTTACGAGGCGAACATTGTGTCGCAAGAAGATGATCTGGTTGACAGCTCTTGACGGGGTGACGGTGACAGTTTAAGGTGATCGAGGGTACGACTGAGAAGCTCGAGAGGATCAAAGCCTTTATGAAGGCAGCCAAAGATAGACACAGTCGTATGCCGATAGGAGATGTAGGCCGATCGAGTTCTAGGTGGGGGATAGAGTTATGTTGAAAGCCTTACCTTGGAAAAGTATCATTCGGCTCAGAAAGAGGGGCAAGTTGAGCCCGAGGTACATAAGGCCTCTCCGAATCATTGCTCGAGTAGGAGAGGTGGCCTATAGATTGGAGTTACCAGATGAGCTAAGTGGGATTCACCTGACACTCCACCTATCTCCTCGGAGGAAAGTGTTTGGCGAACGAGGATATAATTGTTCCACTGGATGATATCGAGGTAGATGAACGACTCAATTATGTGGAGCGACCAATGGTAATCATCGATCGAAAAGAGAAGAGGTTGAGGAATAAAGTGGTTCCACTTGTGCGCGTACAGTGGAAACACAGAAAGGGATCTGAGCCTACGTGGGAGACCGAAAAAGAGATGAGACAGTATTGCCCGCAATTGTTTAAGGAATAATAGGTTTCGGGTTGTAACACCCGGAAATTTTCGTTGAAGCCGACGAAAGAAGAAAAAGAAATAAAGTCTAAAGTCGAGGGACCAAACTTGCCAAAACGGGAGAAGGTTGGATGAGTGGGAGTATAAAAGGGGGAAGGCATCCCACACCCTCCCCCACACTCACACATTTCAGCCATAGAGAGAAAAGAGGAAGAAAGTGGTCTCAAGCTTGGTTCGTGTGGATTCGAGCGTGAAAATCGAAGTGTAGCGTGTTGATTCGAAGCTCTTCTCGTTGTGGTCGTTTGTGTGAGTTCTAGGACCCCTCTTTTACATGTTTTCAAACGATTTTTGGGGCTGGAAAACATCAAAATCCGTTTTTGAAAAAGTGGGTGTTGAACCCGTTTGTATGTGTATGTGTATGTGTTTGATGCGTTTGGGGTTTGTTAGGTCTACGATCAGTAGATCTAGTCCATTTTGTATAGGCTTAGTACTTGAATTAATATCTGTAATGAATGGTTGTAATTCATTATTGTGTATGTATTATATATATAGGTTAACCCATTTATATGTGTGTTGATTTATGTATGGTGGCAGGTACAAACATTATACTTGGTCAATTTCTGAAATTGACCAAGTGTAAGAAACATCTACGGATGAACATTTTGTTTTTTCGTAGATATGTTTCTTACAAGTAAAATGCATCCAAAGATCTTCTGCGGATGAACAACCTCACAGGTTGGAAGAACAAGATTGCTTCGGAAGAACAACATTGCTTCGGAAGAACAACATTGCTTCGGAAGAACAGGATTGCTTCGGAAGAACAATGTACCCTTGGAAGAACAAGACTTCTACGGAAGAACAAAACATCTACGGAAGACAATATTCCTGCGGAGTCCAAACACTTGTATAATACAAGTGTTACAAGTCAACAACTCAACAAGGCAGTTATTCAAATCCCGAGAAATCCGATGATTCCTTAACAGAAACAATTCAAATCCCAATAGATCCGGTGTTTTTGTCACACCCCGGGCCCAGGTAGGGTGGGACGTCACAGACTAGCAACAACATATGGCAGCGGAAACAAA
This sequence comes from Flaveria ramosissima, assembly GCA_025215565.1. Taxonomy (NCBI): domain Eukaryota; kingdom Viridiplantae; phylum Streptophyta; class Magnoliopsida; order Asterales; family Asteraceae; genus Flaveria; species Flaveria ramosissima. The sequence continues at coordinate 19,785,515 of CM046034.1, forward strand.
CCATTATAAAAGCTCAAAGGATAGAATATCACATGGCATTAAAGTTTTAAAAAGGTAACAGGGCTAGAGACACATCAAGCCCCAAATAAGTTTTACAATCATCCATAAAAGTGAAATTGTACTTGTTCAACACAAAATATAAATTGTTCAATTGTTTCATCAAGGAAATAAGCCAATGCCATGTCACGGGGATAAGTCTAGGTCTTCACAACTGCTAGGATCTCTTCATATATTACCTGAAACATGCTCAAAAGAAAATTGTGTCAACTAAAAAGTTGGTGAATTCAAGTGCTTAAAGTTTAAAAACAAAAGGACTTAATAAATCCTTCTTTGATTAAAAGAAAATAATCATTGTTTATCATCGTGGGAAAAATAAAATCATAATCAACCCTGCACTCAGTCCCGGTTAGCCTCTTCTAAAGTTGTGTTTTACCGGATATTCCCGAAGGAAGAAACTGAGCCCCAAACCAGTGAACCCTACCTGCCTGGATGGTTCACCATAGAATCTTAACAAAACTTGTTACATGCCACAACGATCCCTCAGGATCTCAGTGGGGTAACCTTCCTGGAACGGAAGCCACAGTGTGTGGTGGATTCCCCAAATAGATCTATCCATATAAATCAAGCGGTTCACGAAAGAATTAATGATCATGATATAAGAATCAGCAGGTATCCACAAATCCCACATAGTATCATCAAATAAAGCACAATCATAGTTCATAAAAAAAAGTAGAGCATGTTTCATCCCAAAACAGTAGTAAAAAGGGGGATCACTAGAACTCACCTTAGGTTTCCAAATCAAAGTCTCTTGGTGTGCTGGGAAGTGTCACAAGTCTAGCACCCTAACATGTACATATTAAGCAATAAGCTACTGCCCTAAACTCATTCAAAGTGCAACATTGATGTCAAGAGTTTAGCTATTGAGTACGGCTTTGGTTTCATGAAGGTTTGTATAAAAAGTTTCATTTTATGGCAAGTCAAGGCGTCTTCATGAAAATTGGGGATTTTCACTTCATTAGATTAAGTATATTAAGAGATTTTGTTGTTCAAGTGTTTATTAGCTTCCTGGAAGTCGGTTATAAGGTTTGGAAAAATTTTACAGTTTAGTCCCTCAAGTTTCAAAATTGACAGTTTCTACCCTTAAGTTTAGTTTCTTGCCTTTTATGTCATTTAAGTCCAAAATCAGATTATTAGAGTCATATTATGATTATTATGGAGTAAGTTCTTCAAAACTTTAGTCTACGGGTTCGATTTTAAAAACTCCGCGTTTAACGCTCCCGGTTACGGTAAAAGCCGGATAGTTTATACAGTAATTTGGAGTTTTCCTAAATTTAAATCTTGGACCAGTAGGTATTTTCTAAAAGATTTCTTTATAAATTTTTAAGTCCTTAAATTGTGTAAATTGGCCTTTTATAGTTAAAAATCTTGTTTTTACGTTTGACCCGTTTATACGCGGTTTTGACCGGGTTTGACCATTTAAAGCTCATTTGACCGAATTTTTAAATCTTTTAGGTCCTTTATCACTTAACTTACTGAAATCATATGATTTTTATAAATCTTAGTTTTGAACTCTTTTTTTATGGATTTTTCTCAAAAAATCGATGCTCGGTTTGTACCCGTTTTTAGTTAAAATGTCATTTATTTGGGTCTTTGACCATTTAAATTATACATTGACTCCAGAGTACTTTATTTATCATTTTTGAGCCTGGAATTCTTTTTAAGAATGTTAAATTTGTATTCTTACTATTTTTAAGTCATTTTACCGTGTTTTCGGGTCCCGAAAGTGACTAAAAGAGGGTAAATCACAACATGTCCTTTATTCCAGAGATAAAACATTGCTAACACTTCTAATATTCACTAAAACCTACTGTAATTTCAGTCCCAACATGTTGCCTAGTTGATCTATACATCCATATGCTTCAAATATGTAGAAAATGCCATAACCGACCATTACACTAGTGTAAACCATCTTAACTTGAGTTTAAATGTTACCAACACTTCGTTTAACTTCATAAACAGATTATTAAGGTGTCATTAAGTCGTTCATGTGTAGGTTATGGGTCATGGTTAAAAGGATTTTTCAAACAAATGCTCAAGAGGGTGTTGTTACATGTGGAAAGGAGGGTTTCAAGGTGAAATCCATGTATCAACCGTGGATTTGAGTAAGTAGCCACTTGGAACTTTTAAAAACAGGTTCTTGGGAGTCCATTAAGTCATAAAAATGCAGGTCACAAGTTTGGTTTACAAGAGTTTAAGCTTTCACAAGTTAGATGATGTCAAAACACTCAAAATGAGGGTTTTCATGGTGGAAATCGGTTTCCACCTCAAGAATGACTAACATAACATGAAGTTTACCTTCAAGAACGTTGGGAACTCCTTAAGAATGAGAGGATGGTGAGATGTTTCTGCTACAACAAGGAAATACACGGTTCTTAGATGTTAAATGAAGAAAACAAGAGAAATGTCACAAAACCGACAACTTGAGCTTACACTCGATGTAACTCACGGTTTAGAAGGTGTTGATGGCCGTGAATGGCTTGAAACTCCTTGGACTTGAATGGAGAAACTCGAACTAAGGCTGGAAAGGTGGAACGAATACGGTTGTGTGACAAAATCTTGCGAACAAGGCTACTTCTTTGCGGTTTTTGCTCTTGGCCGATTAGAACTTGGTGTGGTCTTCGAATTTTTCTTCACAAGACTAGAGAGAATTGTTGGAGAGTGTTGTGAGATGTGTGTGTGTGTTTTGGTTCAGCTGGTTCGAATTAAGGGAGAGAAGGAGAGAGAGGGAGAGAGATGCATGAAAGATGAGTGGGTGTGTGGGGTGGTGGTGAAGAGGAGAGGAGAGTGGTGAGGGGGGCGGCCGTTCTTGGAGGGTAGTGGGGAAGGGTTTTTGATTTAATTTTAATTGAAATTTTTGTTGTGTAGTGTAATTTTGTAGTATTGGGTATTATGTATTATTTAGTGGAAGGTGGTTTGAGGTATCTAATGCATGCCCATGCATGCATGGCCGAAATTATGTAAGTGTGAGTGTGTATGCTCACATTTTAATTGCCTTCTCTTGAGTTTAATTTTGTAAGGGTGACTAGTTGACATTCCCGGAACACTAATTTTTAAAAAGGTAGAAACCTAAATTGGTTAAAAGTCAATAATAAAATTCACATGAAATCATAATTTACATCAAATAGTAAGAATTGATTCCAATTTCATAGTAGGGTTGAATAGTTTCAATTATTAGCACTCATAACATGGATAATGATGCAAGTAATCTAGGGTTAGGGTAACAACCTGGAGGTCGGTTGTCACAGTTTCCTTTAACAGAAACATCATTTTCTATATAAATGGATCCTAGGTTTCGAATCATGGCGGCTTCGACGGCAACAGCAATAGCAATACGACAATTCCTCAAACAGCAAACATCACATCAAATCTCACAATCAAACCCTAGCAGCCGTCGCATCATTCATCACAAAATTTAATGTCATTCATTCATTATTTGTAATCATTAACATGTTTTAATGAAATACATATTATTCATTAATTGTGTTTCTTTTAGTATGTTCTTGAATCTTTATTGATATTTAAATTTACTCCAAAACAATTAAACCAAGCCAACGTTGATTCCGCAAACGTTGACTTGACTTCAACCGACACTGATAATTCCTGATTGCGATCCTTGGATTCACAGGTGGTATCAGAGCCAAGTGCTCATTGATTTAGATCGATTGATCTATCAGTGTTAGTTTTGTTTAATTGCTTTGAATTCTGTAGATTTGTCAGTTTTTACTGATTAGATCTATTGTCTATAAAAGGGATTTATGTGAAACTTGTTTGTCGTTCAACAGTAGTCGATTAGATTAACTTGGATCTATATTCAAATCAATTGAATAGCAGATCCTGTTGATCATATTCATCAATTAACATCTCAGATATTATCTAATCATGAGCAACTTCAGTAGATCATCTTACCAACCACCGAAGTTGGAAACAAAAGCAGACTTCAAATCATGGAAAATCAAGTTTAGGAATCATGTAAATTATACAGATTCTGACTTATGGGTCTCTATAACAGAAGGTCCTTATATTCCACCCACCCTTGGGCCGGATTATAATGATAACAATCAACCCATAAGCACAAAAGATCTTTCACCTGATGATATTAAGAAGGTTCAAGTTGATATCAAAGCATATAGCTTGCTTAGTATGGCTTTGCCAGAAGAAATATTGATCAGATGTGAAAATTATAAAACAGCAAATTCCTTGTGGAAGATTCTTCATACACTTTGTGAAGGGAGTGATGAAATTCGAAGCATTAGGAAGGACACCCTTCGTTCACAATATGAAACTTTTCATCATATTGAGGGTGAATCAATTCCTTAACAACTTCACAGGTTTATGCAACTTGTCACAGAAATGAACATTCTGGAGTTGAAATACACAAATGAGGAATTGAACAAGAAAATGGTCCATACTTTACCAAAAAGTTGGAAGCAAGCTGTGTCCATGTTCAAGAATACCATAGATCTCAAAGCAGTCGGACTAGACACTCTAGTGGCTAAAGTTGAGGCTCTTGAACTGGATGAGAAATCAAGAAACAAGAGTATAAGAACTCATGTATCACCATATCACTTTAAAGAAACAAGAAGTGTTGGAAGTGTTTTCATGTCTAGTAATGATGGTGATAACTCTTGTACTTTGAGTGAAGATGAAGAGGAAGTAAGTTTCTATGCTTCAAAACCTCCTAAGAATTCTTCTCAAAGTAAGTCAAGAAAAGAGAAAGAAAGATCTGATGATCAAAGAGACAAATCATCTGAAAAACCATCATCCAACAATCAATCAGAGTCTATCACTGTCATTCTAGACTCTGAAGAACAAAGGCAGCTTTTACAGCCTTCAGTTCAAGCTTTCAAGCTTACCTAGGAAGTACATTGCCCACTGCCAACATGTGCCAACAAGATTTAGAAGAACTGCCTCCAGATGTATTGGAGGAAATGGATCTACAATGGCAAATGGCAATGATTGCATATAGAGCCAAACAATATCTGAGAAGAAACAAGAATTTGGCTGCTGCAAGTAAATCATCACGTATAGGAGTTGATATATCAAAGGTAAGATGCTTCAAGTGCAATCTCTATGGACACTTTTCTAGAGAATGCAATCACCAAAATTCTGACACAACACAATATCAGAATCATCAGGCCAAACAACCCTCATCAACTCAAAGATGTTTTAGACAGCCACAACTGACCAACTCATCCCCACTAGCCCCCAATTCACCAGCAGAAACTAGCAACTCTAAAGACTCTGCGCTGATCATCCTTCAAGTTGGAACCTGTGACTGGAGTGTGTATGAGAAGGAAGTCTTAGAAGAAAATCAAGCTCTAATGGCTCACATGGAAAACAAGGTTCCACCCATGGCAAGTGAGACAGGTTTTGTTCATCAATATGTGTTGAGGAAGTAGAAAGATAGAGAGTCCATGCTCAACAATTAGCTGATAAAGTTAAAGAAACAATGATTTTGAATGAATCTCATGTAAGAGAACATAAACTATATCAAATTAAAATTAACTCTTTACAAAAGGATTTAGACAAAATTGTTTCTGAAAATTACAGCTTGAAAGCACAAGTTGAGCATCTGACCACTTCCTTAACCAAATCCATGGCTGATCATGCATCAACTGAAGTGAAACTTCAGAAGTTTCGGCTCTCATCTCTACAATATGAGAAATTACTAAATTCTCATATTGAATCAAAGAAAAGGTCTGGGTTGGGATACAATGCTGTGGCACCACCAATTAACAATAACTATGTTTCTTTGCCTGAATCAATGACAAATAATCTATCAAAACATTTTGTGCCTAGCACCAGTATAGGAACTAGCTCAAATCAACAAAACATGATAATTAGGTGAATGAAACTGAGTCTTCTGAATCAGAAAAGATTAATCAATTTAATTCAGAATTCAACTTAGATGAGTGGGATGACTTGGATGATTCTGATGAACATGATGCTAATCTTTTAAATAAGGGTAAGAATGTTGTGTTTGAAACAAATATTCCAAAAGTCCTTGAAGAAACAAAGTTGCCATACCCTCCTATACAAAGAAACATACTGAAAACCATTTGCTAGAGAATAGCTCAGTTGAATGAAGGTCTTCAAGAACTAAATCAGCAACAAGCCTCCTCCAATAAATTAAAGGAGAAATCTGCTTCTACTGAGGAAAGAAAGAAATCCATGGAAAAAGGAAAGAAAAAGGCATCAGCAGATCATCAACGGAAGAAGAACCTCTTTCCTGTACCAGATCTACGAAAAAAGAAAACTTCAGTAGAAGTTAATGATGATTCAGTATATGATCTACGGAAGAGGAATTCAGCAACAAACAATCAAGAGATGCATAATGTGGAAAAAGAAGAAGCACATCCAAAGCTGAAGAAGAAAGAACAACATCAAAAGTCAGCAAACCATAAGAATGATTCTGAGAAAGAATCAGATGAAAAGTATTGCAAATGGTGTGACATGAAAAATCATAATACTGAAGATTGTTACTTCAGTAGCTACTGCTCTATTTGCAATATGAACAATCACATGACTGCTGATTGCTACTTCAACAAACATTATGCCATCTGCAACAAAAATAACCATTCCACTCAGGAATGTTATTTCAACAAAAAGAACAAGACAAAAGGCATAAAGAAGAAAGAATCAGATAAGTCTGAATCAGATACTCAATCTACTGATTGTGAAAAGGGTTCAAAACTGAAGAAGTCTGAACTAAAATCAAAGTCAAAATTAAAGGACAAAACATCATCAAGTGTTCATCCATTGAAGAAAAGACCAACTTTCCAGCAGTCAAAAACACCTCACAAAAGGGTAGATTTGACTGATAAGGAAACAAAGGATGATGATGGATTCTTTGATAAATTTGAAAAGGGAAATCATATACCTCATTCAAAAACAAAAGATTGTGAGACATTTAATCATAAAGTTTCATTATCAAAACCAAAGTCCGAAATGAACAAAATTAAGTTGAGTCAAGAAGAAATTGGGAAACAAGAACCTTGTTAATTAACATCCCATTCAACAGAATCATCCTCATCTGAAACAACTCAGAATGAATCAACCAAAACTAAAACTGAAACTTCAAGACTTGTTCATGAAGGAGTAACTATTTTAGACACTGTTGACAAACCCAAGATCATTGAGACTTGGGTTGTCGATTCTAACTGATTTATTTATGAATGCAGGAACAATATTGTAGAGCTGACAACAAGTGGTATGTTGACAGTGGTTGTTCCAGGCATATGACAGGAAACTGTTCACTTCTCCATGATTTCAAACATAAAAATGCTTCTTATGTGGCATTTGGTGGGGATAAAAAGGGAGGTAAAATTGTTGGTGAAGGAATAATAACAAATGGTGTGCTCAAAGTTGAGAAAGTAAATTATTGTGAAAATTTACAGTATAATCTACTAAGTGTGTCTCAAATTTGTAATCAAAATTATACCACATTGTTTGATAATACTAATTGTTACATTCTTAAGCCAGGATTTAATGTTCCAGAAGAATGGGTCCTCCTCAAAGCAGCAAGAAAAGGAAACACTTATGTTTTGGATATGAACAACACATCACTCACAAAACATGAAACATGCCTTCTATCTAAGTTATCAGAAGATGTATCTCAACTATGGCATAGAAGGCTTGTCCATTCTAACATGAAGAACATGAACCAATTGGTGATAAATGACCTGGTCATTGGATTGCCAAACAAAGAGTTTCATTGCTTAACTCACTGTTCTTGTTGTTACAAAGGAAAACAACATAAAGTGTCACATAAATCCAAAATTATCAATACTAATACTACACCACTCAAATTGCTTCACATGGATCTGTTTGGTCCAACCAATGTGATGAGTATTGGAAAAAGGCAATATTGTTTGGTGATAGTTGATGATTTCACAAGATTCACATGGGTCATTTTCTTAAAACAAAAAAGTGAAACATCAGAAAGATTAATGGACTTTGTGATCAAGATTGAGAATCAACTTGATACAAAAGTTAAAATTTTTAGGAGTGACAATGGTTCTGAATTTGTCAATTTTGATCTGGATTCCTTTTGCTAGAGCAAAGGTATTGCAAGGCAATTCAGTGCACCAAGAACTCCACAACAAAATGGAGTTGCTGAAAGAAGAAACAGAACTCTCATTGAATCAGCCAGAACAATGCTAGCTGATTCACAATTACCCATCACATTTTGGACTGAGGCTGTGAATACTGCATGCAATGTTCAAAACAGAACATTAGTTGTCAAAGAACATAACAAAACTCCTTATGAGCTCTTGTTTAAAAGAAAACCATACGTAGGATATCTTAAAGTCTTTGGATGTCATGTATATGTTTTAAACATAAAAGAGTCATTGGGGAAATTTTTAGAAAAAGCATATGATGATTTCTTTGTTGGATACTCTTCAACATCTAAATCTTATAGGATTTATATTCCACAACATAACATTGTGGAAGAAACTCCTAATGTATCCTTTGATGAATCTGTATTTACTAAGTCAGTTAAAGGTTCATCATGGGTGTTTGACATAGATGCTCTAACTAAATCATTTAACTATGATCATTTGAACACTGCAGGATCTGATGAAGTATGTTATCCATTTGTTCCACCTCATATGACTGAAGTAACATTATTTGCGGATCTTCCAAGGATACACACATCCTCGGGTGGAAACACATCAGCAGCAGCTGCAAACACTACATGTGGAAATGAACATGGTGCATCCGGAGATGTGAATGCTGTCCCTTCAACAGATCCATGCTCTCAAGTGAATACAACAAACATTGGAAATGTTTCAAGTCCTCACTTATCTTCCGGAGAAGTTTCTGTAACTCCTACGAAAGAGCAAAATGATTCCGGAGGAGTTCTTGAAACTCCTACGGAAGAGCAAAATGATTCCGGAGAAGTTCCTACGGAAGAGCAAAATGATTCTGGAGAAGTTCCTACGGAAGAGCAAACCGATACTGGAGATGCTCCTACAGCCCATACAGAAGACACTCATGATCCTTCACCTCATGTTGAACATTTTGACTATTTTCTAAACTCTCAACATGGGTTGGATCAGTCTGAGGCAATGGAATTGACTAACCTGGAATCATCTATGCCAGTTGAATCAACTCCATCAATGAGAATCCATAAGACTCATCCAGTCAACAACATCATTAGAGATCTTACAAAGAGAACTACAAGGAGCCAAAGTGGTACTGCCAACCTTTGTCTCTTCAGTTGTTTTCTTTCTCAAGTGGTCCCTCTAAACATCACTGCTGCTTTAAAACACAATAGTTGGATTGAAGCTATGCAAGAAGATCTTCAACAATTTAGAAAGCAAAAGGTATGGTCTCCAGTTGATTTTTTTGAAGGTCAACATCCTATTGGAACAAGGTGGCTATACAAAAACAAACTTGATGATAAAAGGATTATTGTAAGAAACAAAGCAAGGTTGATTGCACAAGGATACACACAAGAAGAAGGAATAGACTATGATGAAGTTTTTGCACCAGTTGCAAGAATTGAGGCCATAAGAGTGTTTCTAGCTTATGCATCATATAAGAAGTTCACTGTGTATCAGATGGATATCAAGTGTGCATTCCTATATGGGAAGATTTATGAGGAAGTTTATGTGTCATAACCCCCCGGTTTTGAAGATCCTCATTATCCTCATAGGGTATACAAGCTAGATAAAACCTTGTATGGTCTTCATCAAGCACCAAGAAAGTAGTATGAAACACTATCATCTTTCTTGCTCAAGCATGGCTACAAAAGACGAACCATTGATCAGACACTCTTTCTCAAACAAGAACATCAAGATCTCTTAGTTGTTCAAATATATGTTGATGACATTATATTTGGCTCAACTAATAAGAGATTGTGTGTAAATTTCGAAGAGCTGATGAAATTTGAATTTTAGATGAGTTCAATGGGTGAATTAACCTTCTTTCTTGGTCTTCAAGTTCATTAAAAACCAGATGGGATATTCATCAATCAAGAAAAATACATACATAAAATTTTGAAGAAATACAATCTTGCTGAAGTATCCTCATGCAAAACACCAGCATCAACAATTGACAAGATTGTTCCTGATCCTTCAGGAAAATCTATTGATCACAAATTATATAGATCAATGATAGGTTCACTTATGTATCTACCTGCCAGTAGACCTGACATTATGTTTGCTGTGTGTGAGTGTGTGCTAGGTACCAATCTGATTCAAGGGAGTCTCATCTGAATGCTGTAAAAAGGATTTTCAGATACCTCAAAGGAAAACCAGGACTTGGTCTTTGGTATCCAAAGGATGGTGACTTTACACTCTATTCATACTCAGACAGTGACTATGGTGGATGTAATAGTAACAGAAAATCAACAACTGGTGGATGTCAATTCATCGAACCAAGGCTAGTATCATGGCAGTGCAAGAAACAAACCAATGTATCTGTATCCACAGCTGATGCTGAGTACATAGCTGCTTCAGCTGGTTGCTCACAAGTCTTTTGGTTGCAAAACCAATTGCTTGACTATGGTTACAACTTCCTTCAAACTTCAATTTACATAGACAATTCTGCTGCTATGTTTATAACTGCTAATCCTGTGCAACATAGTAAAACAAAACATATTGAGATAAGATATCATTTTCTGAGAGATTGCTCAGAAAAGGTTTGATTAAGTTAGTCAATATGGATACAACAAATCAGCTTGCTAATTTATTCACTAAAGCCTTTGATTCAGTCAGATTTAATTTTCTAATTGAGTCTCTAGGCATGATTAACTTAGATTAATCAATTTGAACAAACAAAATACTGTGTGTAATGATGCTTCAGCATGACATATGCATGGAAAATGATAGTACACTATATCTTTGCTTATTCCTGAATTTATAAATAACAATAAATCTAAGCAAGTTTCTTGATATGTGAATAGATTCATCTTGAGTGGAAACTACACTGAGTGCATGCCAAACATAATGCTAAGTGATTGTTTGTGGGAAACTTCATTTTGAGAATACAAAGTGAGTCTTATTCTGATGTGACCAAATCACTCATCTAAACACACTATGTACCAACACTTTATAATATCTATCTTTGCGAAACATACTCCCTCTGTTTTGTGTGAACAAAGACCTGAGTGTATGATCACCATACTGAATATCAGTTACAAAAGGTGAAAAGATCATGATCCTCATCATCCCTCTGTTAAAGGCACCTCTGTTTTACGTGAGTAAAGACCTGGTGACCTGATGATGATCATATCTAAGCTCTCAAAAGAATCATATGAGATCAATTGTATATTAATCTAGAGCTTTTACATCATTGCATTAATGAGATGCCCAATGAATCTCAAGATAGAACTTATAACTTAAAGTACATAGTTCTTAAGTGTGAAAAAGTGATGATTTGACTTGCAAAGGGAGGACAAAATCTTTGTGAATTAAATGTGAAGCCCATAACAGTTATTTCCAAATCAATATGAAAACATGATAAAGAACATGCCTAGTTGATACATAAGCTCTTGTATGGATTTAAGTGGACAATATACTAGCAATCAGAACTTTGTTCAGGTGTCAATTCAACAAAATAACTCATTAGGAAGAGGCTTAGTATTATAGTATGATCCCATCATATGTATATATATGTTTGAGCATCATCATACAGTTAAATGTCACTCATGCTATTCTTCTTAGAAATTTATGATAAATGCTTAACGTCATCATTAATCACAAATTTAGGGGGAGTAGAATTCATGAAGTTAAGTTTATCAATCAGCAGCTTTGTCTATTTCATTGTCAATTTAAAGGAATTGGAATCTGAGCACCATCTTAGCTCCTAGATACATGAAATTTTATTTAAAATCATTTTAAACTTTCTTGTGCTAAATTGTCATGAATACAAAGTCAACAAGGTCCAAAAGCAATAAATGGTTCTAAGCATTGGACTTGGACCATACAATAATATTTATCTGCATTGTGCCAACTTAAGCATCAGAAGAAGCTACAGTGTTGAAAATTTAAATGTTTATCCGTAGATTGGTAAACTACGGATGAGCAAAGATCAACAAATATAATTTAATTTCATAGTTTGGTAATCTGTGAAAATGTAAGTTATACTTCATCAGCAGATGATTTATGGGATCCGTAGATGATCTGCGGAAGAATTTGTTGAGGGTCCCACTTCATTAAAGTAATAAAATTAATGTGTGAGAGAGTATAAATGATGTTGTTTGACTTCAAAATTCATTATTCGCTTTTTCAGTTCACTTTTTCAGACCTAGAAAAACACACTCTCAACAAACTTTTCCCCCTTCTATAACATTCAAATTTTACCAAATTAAAAACATCAAACAAACATATATATGTGCTCTCAGATCGCTGTGTTCAAGGTAAAACATGTCGTAATGTTTCAATAATGAACCATTTGAATCTCGTTTAATCTCACAACTGTTCGTATTCTCAGTGTGATTCTAACGAAATCTTCTTCTTCTGAACAGATGGATAATCGATTTGCGAAAGAGCACAATGTGTGTGCCTTCTTAAACCCTGACGATCCTGTTTCAGTAGGATGTCAAGACATTATCCGATATTTAAGAAGATCCAAGCTGTTCTATGCCTTATCAGCAGAGCCTGTGATTCACCAATCGCACATAACTTATTTTTGGAACTCCGCCCAAATAGAGGAAGATGGTCAAGTTATTGTGGCTGATGTGAAGAATCAAAGACTGAGAGCGGATGAACAGACAATAAGAAGGGTTCTTGAGTTGGGAGATATAGAAGCTGGTCACCCTGATGTGTTTAACAATGAATACATAGAAAAAGTCTTTCTTCTGATGGGGTATGATGGTGACTTCAAGAAAGGAGAAATAAAGAAAGGAAGACTCTGCAAGCCGTACAGATTTCTCGGCCACACTTATCTTAAGTGCATCTCAAGCAGGAAATCTGGACTTGACAGATTTTCAAGGCATATCTCTTCAGGCATTATTGGTGTTTTTGAGGGAAGAACCTACAATTACTCAGAGTACATCTTCAACTGCTTATGTGATCACATCAAAGTACAGAAGGCTGACAAGATGTACATGTTTCCAAGGTTTTTGCAACTAATCATCAATGCTGATCTGCCTGGAACTACTGTGGATGGTGATGTGTTCGTTCAAGCACACCTTGGCAGATCCGTACTGAATAAAATATCTGGGAAATATGAAGGAGGAGACATGCTCATCTTTGATCATGTGGTAGATGCTCATGCAAACATTCCTCAAGAGCTTGTGTGGGAAGATCAACAGGAGGTTTCATCAACCAACTTTGTTCAAGACACTCACTCACCAGATATATCACCCATACATAATCAACCTCAACCATCACTACCAAATTCACTTGCCAGCCAAAACACAGAACCTATCTTTCGAATTCACCCTCTATCACCAAATCAATAACAAACAACCCAAGCAAATTCACATGCCAGCCAAAACACAGAACCTATCTCTCCAATTCACCCTCAATGACCAAATCAGCTTCAAATGCAACTTTTTCAACAACCTCCAAATCTAGAAAATTCATCCACTGAGAGCATTTACACTAGGGAGACAGAGTTAGCCTCACAAGCAAGTACAGTTCAACTGTCGTTAAGCAAAACAGAATCTCCTGTACTCTCAAATAAAACTAAAACAGTCTCTCCGGTCACTGACCATCAACAACAACAACAACCACATCAAGAACCGAAAGATCAAGCTATTGAGGCAAGTGTAGCCCATGAAGAAGTAAAAGATGATGAGATTGCTTGTCAACATCAGGAAGAAGAAGAAGAGGCAAACTATGTTGATGTGATTGCCTACAATGAAGATGATCTAAGTGATACTGATATCCCTGTGAGCAAGAGTTATCTAGTTGCTAAATAAAACAAGCTTGTTTTGAAGTCTAACAATAGAAAGCAAAGAATTCAAGAGTTGAAGGAATGATGAAAGTAAAAGATGATCAGCTGATGAAGCAAGAATCAAGTCTGAAAAGATTGAGGGAGAACATACAAGAAAACAATGAAGTGATTGATGCATTGCATGAGCTGGTTAAAGAACTTAAAGACTCAGCAAAGAATGAGAATATTGAAAATAAAAAGCTAAGGCTGAAGGTTGATCAAATGAATGATTCTCTCTATGATCAATCAACTTTGTTGAGAAGAAAAGAAGAAGAGATTGATCAGCTGAAGTGAAGATATATGCTATTGAATCAGAGCAACTAAAGAAACCTGTTGAAACTTTAAAGCAACTTATTCAATACTCAAGAAAAAGGAAGTATTTGGGTTCAACAAATATACAAACAATCAATATTGAAGAGACACCTAAGAAGTCAAGGCATACATCTTCAGAACACACTCCTTTAGTGGATGTGTCACCATTAAAGCAAGTAACTCATGATGAAGATGAAGCTGAGAGTGATGCTGAATGGAAAAAGCTGATTGAAGATGAATCTAACAAAGATCAAGAAGAATCAAAGACTGATGTTCTTCTTACAAAAAAAGACATTATGGAAGAGAGGCCCGAGTCATCTGTGTTTATGACACTGATCAATCATGGGTTCCCATTTGACATGGTTGAAAGAATGAACTTGACTGAGATGAAAGATATGCCGAAAGAGTTTGAGCTTGCTAGGTTAATTGTGACTATGAAGCATTCACCACTTTTCAAGCCATTCAGAAAATGAAGAAAGATCTAGGTCACTGTGATACAACAAAACTAAGCAAGTACAATATGGTATGTTGGCTACAGGGTCACAACTATAAAGCTTAAAGGAAGAAGTATTGCTGAGCTAAGAAGAATGATGGAACATGTAATGTCTGTTGAACTTGATACTGGAGTCAGATTCAGAACTGAAGCTCCACACCAATCTTATGAGCAACAAAGCAAACTTCCTGCTGATCCTATAACTGTTGAATCTAAAGATCAGCACAAAGGAAAAGAAAAACTGATCAGAGAACCAAGAGCAGTCATTCCTGGCAAAGTGTGGCCATTGGGAACAACAGACAAAGAAATCACGGAGAAGAAGTCTACATTAATAGAATTGTTTGACCACATTACTAGTCCATCCTCTCTGGAAGACAACAGAATCATGGCATGGAAATATGATCAAGAATGGGACTGTGCTATCATCAAAAGAACATCCGGAAGGATTCAATACTTCCAAGATTAGCATCAGTATTGTGCCTACCTGATTGTGATCTTAAAGATTTGCAAAGCTTGATTATCTGTAACTATCCTGTTCACCCAAGAGGAAGAGACTTCTCTGTGTTAGTGGGAAAGCTAAAAACAAAATTCAGAGATGATGTGCTTAAGGAAGCAAAGAGAGAGGATGATGAGCACAAAAGAAGGTTACAAAGAATGGAACAGACCGAAATCTAACTCCTCTACAATGGTAGATGATGAGTTCTTGAAGAGGGTTGGATGTCAAAGCAATAAGTCAGTTATTGTTAAAAGAATAGATGGGAATCAATATACATATCCCATAACAGAATGGGGATATGTTGAGAAGACCAAAGAATTAGTGCTGCTGAGGAATGCAGAAGGGAAGAAAGCTGAAAGAATCAGAACATTTGACCCACTAGAGATCAAATTGCTCCACCCTAGTTATACTTCATACCTTCATGACAAATTCTTCCCAAAGCTAACTGATGAAAGGGCTCACAATGACTTGTGTCTATATGTGCACATGATTCAAGTTGTGGATAAGTTGAATGCCAAAGCATACAAGAGAAGAAGGTATAATGTTGGGATGATGAAGGGAGCTAACATTGAAGATATATCAGAACTGAGAATCTGAGAAGAAGATGAGCTAGAGATTATTAACAATCAATGTGTTGTGGAAACCCTCACCACTGAAGAATATGTATTGGGGTTGACTTTTGAGACACTTCAAAGGATATGCAGAATGGAGATCAAGTACAAGTACGATGATCAAAAGGATGCAGTATCATATTTCAATAAGAAAATGGTTTCAAGATTAAAGGAGCTTTTAGTTTGAAGAGCTGATTACAAGTATCTAAGCCTAAGGGGGAGTATTATTAGGTCTAGGATCAGTAGATCTAGTCCATTTTGTATAGGCTTAGTACTTGAATTAATATTTGTAATGAATGGTTGTAATTCATTATTGTGTATGCATTATATATATAGGTTACCCATTTATATGTGTGTTGATTTATGTATGGTTGCAGGTACAAACATTATACTTGGTCAATTTCTGAAATTGACTAAGTGTAAGAAACATCTACAGATTAACATTTTGTTCTTCCGTAGATATGTTTCTTACAAGTAAAATGCATCCAAAGATCTTCTGCGGATGAACAACCTCACAGGTTGGAATAACAAGATTGCTTCGGAAGAACAACATTGCTTCGTAAGAACAAGATTGCTTCGGAAGAATAGGATTGCTCCGGAAGAACAATGTACCCTTTGGAAGAACAAGACTTATGCGGAAGAACAAAACATCAACGAAAGACATTATTCTGGCAGAGTCCAAACACTTGTATAATACAAGTGTTACAAGTCAACAAGTCAACAAGGCAGTTATTCAAATCCCGAGAAATCTGATGATTCCTTAATAGAAACAATTCAAATCCCAAGAGATCCGGTGTTTCCTTTAACAGAAACATCATTGTCTATATAAATGGATCCTAGGTTTCGAATCATGGCGGCTTCGACGGCAACAGCAATAGCAATACGACAATTCCTCAAACAGCAAACATCACATCAAATCTCACAATCAAACCCTAGCAGCCGTCACATCATTCATCACAAAATTTAATGTCATTCATTCATTATTTGTAATCATTAACATGTTTTAATGAAATACATATTATTCATTAATTGTGTTTCTTTTAGTGTGTTCTTGAATCTTTATTGATATTTAAATTTACTACAAAACAATTAAACCAAGCCAACGTTGATTCTGCAAACGTTGACTTGCCTTCAACCGACACTGATAATTCCTGATTGCGATCCTTGGATTCACATGTGACAACCGGCCTCTAGGTTGTTATCCTAACCCTAATTTACTTGCATCATTATCCATCTTATGAGTACTAATAATTGAAACAATCCAACCCTATCATGAAATTAGAAGCATTTCTTGCTATTTGATCCAATTTATGATTTCATATGATTTTATTGACTTTTAGTTAGTTTAGGTTTTACCTTTTTCAAATTTAGTGTTCCGGGAATGTTGACTAGTCACCCTTACAAAATTTAATCTCAAGTGAAACAATTAAAATGTGAGCATACACACTCACACTTATATATTTTCGGTCCATGCATGCATGGGTATGCACAAGATACCACAATTAACATCATCCACTAAATAATATATTATACCCAATACTACAAAACTACACTACCTAATAATTATTAACAATTAAAATTAAAAATTCAAACACCCACACTAGGAGCCAAGATCGGCCGCCCCCTCTCCCTCCACTCACCTCTTCTCTACACCACCAACACCCTCACCATTCACACTTCATGCAATCCTTACACCTTTCACCTCCACACTCTCTCCCTCTCCTCTCATATTCGAATTCTCAGCTGAATTCTCTCCTCCTCCCCTTGCAAACTCTCTCAAAACACTCTCTACTTCAGCTCCAAAAATCGCAACAACAACATCAACAAGCATCGGCCAACCGAAGACCCGCAAGAAGGTGGCCATATCCGCGAGTTTGGACACACCTCTACCCATTGTTAAACTCTTCCAGCTTTGTTAGAAGATTCTCCAGCCTTGTATAAGGGGATTCAAGCCATCCAAGACCATTTACACTCTCCAAAACATGAACAACACCAAGTGTAAGCTTCATGTCACCCGAAAATTGTCTTTTCATGTGTTCTTTCATTTCTCTTTTAAAAACACCTCCTCTCTTGTTGTAGCAGAAACCCGACACCACTACATTGTTCTTGAGGAGCTTTCAACTTCACAAGAGGTATCTCACTCGTTATACTTGTCATTCCTAAGGTGGAAACCAATTTCCACCATGAAAACCCTATTTTTGGGACTTTTGCACCATCTAACTTGTGGATCTTGTAACCCTTGAAAGCAAAACTTATAACCTGCTTGTTAAAGGTTTAATGAACTCCTAATAACCTGTTTTAAAAGTTATAAAAGAAGATACACCGTGGATATATGGTTTTAACACAAGATACACCTTAAAAACCTTATTTTTACAAGATATATTGCAAGCTAAGCACTTGTTTGAAAACCCTCTTAACCAAGACTTACAACCTGCTCATAAACGACTTTGTAACACCATAATAATCTGGATTTAAAGTTAAATGGGGTTTTGGTAAGGTTTAACTATAAGTTGCAATGATTTACACATGTGTTATGGTTGGTTATGGCTAAATCACTAAGTTGATGGTTCATTGTTGAGATGGGTAACCTAGCCGTGAGTTTGGACATAATTTCAGAATGTTTTGACAAATATAATGGGTGTGACAAGTGGTTAATCTCTGGAAATTAAGGACATGTTAAGATTAGACCCATTTTAGTTAATTTCGGGACCCGAAACATGGTAAAACGACCTTAAAAATAGTAAAAACATGGTTTTCACCCTCTTGAAAATTATTCCAGGCTTAAAAATGACAAATAAAGTGTTCTGGAGTCAATGGGTAATTTAAATGGTCAAAAGAACAATTAAATGACGTTTTAACTAAAAACGGGTACCAACCGTGCATCGTTTTAAGGAAAATCTATGAAAAAGGAGTTTAAAGCTAAAATTTATAAAAATCATGAAATTTCAGTAAGTTAAGTAATAAAAGACCTAAAGGATTTGAAAAATTGGTCAAACAAGCTTTAAATGGTCAAATACGGTCAAAACCGCGTTTTAACGGGTCAAACGTAAAAACGAGATTTTCAACTATTAGAGGCAAAATTTCACAATTTAAGGACTTAAAACTTATACAAATATCTTTTAGATGATACCTACTGGTCCAAGACTCAAATTTATGAAAACCCTAGATTAACTATTAAAACTCTCCGGTTTTTGCCGCAACCGGGAGCGTTAAACGCATAGTTTTTAAACCGGACCCGTAAACTGAAAATTTTGGAACACTTACTCTATAATGAGTGAAATTTTACTCTAAGAACCTGATTTTTGGTCTTAAGTGTCATAAAGGACAAGAAACCAAACTTGAGGGTAGAAACTGTCAATTTTGAAACTTGAGGGACAAAACTTTAAAATTTTACCAAACCTTATAACCGACTCCTATAAAGCTAATAATCACTTGAACAACAAAATTTCCTAATGTCCTTAACCTAATGATGTATAAATCCCAAATTACATGAAGAAACCATGACCTGCCATAAAAGGAAACTTTTTATACAAACCTTCGCGAAAACAAAGCCTTACCCAATAGCTAAAATCTTGACACTATTGTTACACCTTAAATGAGTTTAGAGCAGTAGCTTATTACTTAATATGTACATGTTAGGGTGCTAGACTTGAGACACTCCCGGCACACCAAGAGATATTTTGACTTGAAACCTAAGGTGAGTTCTAGTGATTCCCCTTTTTACTACTGTTATGGGGTGAACCATGCTCTGTTATTTACAAACGATATTTGTGCTTTACTTGGTGATTGTATGTGGGATTTATGGTTACCTGCTGATACTTATATCATGATCATTAATTCTTTCGTGAACCGCTTGTTTTATATGGATAGATCTATTTGGGGAATCCCCCACACACAGTGGCTTCCGTTCCAGGAAGGGTACCCCACTGAGATCCTAAGGGGTCGTTTGTGGCATGTGACAGGTTTTGTTAAGAAACTATGGTGAACCATCCGGGCAGGTATAGTTCACTGGTTTGGGGCTCAGTTCTTCCTTCGGGAACATCCGGTTAAACACAACTTTAGAAGAGGCCAACCGGGACTGAGTGCAGGGTTGATTATGATTTTCCCACGATATTGAAACAATGATTATTTCCTATTAATCAAAGAAGGATTTGTTAAGTCCTTTTGTTTTTAAACTTTAAGCACTTGAATTCACCAACTTTTTAGTTGACACAAATTTCTTTTTTTGAGCATGTTTCAGGTAATGTATGAAGAGATCCTAGCTGTTGTGAAGACCTAGACTTATCCCATGACCATGGCATTGGCATATTTTCCTTAATGAATCATTTGAACAATTTTATATTTGTGTTGAACAATTACAATTTATTTTTATGGATGATTGTAAAACTCATTTGGGGGCTTGATTTGTTTCTAGCCCCGGTATCTTTTTAAAAATATTAATGCCATGTGATATTCTCTCCTTTGAGCTCTTGTAATGGTTTGTTTCCGCTGCCATATGTTGTTACTAGTCTGTGACGTCCCACCCCACCTGGGCCCGGGGTGTGACAGATTGGTATTAGAGCCAAAGGTTGTAGAGAAGTCGAGAATACCATAGTAGACCCTAGGCTACAACCCTGATACCCTAGGACTGTCCTTGTGGGAAGTGTTGGGATGATCGGGTTGGGTAAATTGATGATTACACTTGATCAACGTAATCATGAATTTACCGGACGCGTAAATTCCATCACGAATCTTTAGGTTATGGTTGGACTTTTTCTGATTTATATTGATGATTTTGAAACTAACTTCAAAAAGGGGATTTAAATGATTTTTTTGATGAACTATGTTATCCGATACTATTTGAAGAGACTATTGATTTGGGCAACACGGATAATTATATGTTGGAATAACAGACACTATTGCCATCACTAGTATTACTAGTACTATTATTATAATCATGAGCTATGAGAAACCAAATTACTCATGATGTATTTCTTACAGGACGCAACGAATATGGCTGATAAAGGTAAGGCACCTGCTCACCCCGACACTGAGACCACTCCTACCTGAACCTTGAGAAGGGCGAAGCCTCAGACTGAGTATGAAGCGTACCTCCGGAGATGCGGACATCCAGGGTGGATATCCGGCACGTCAGATGACACTGAAGCTTCTGAGGACTCTTCCTCCACATCACCTTCCCGAAGCCGAACGCGTTCCCACTCTCCTCAAGTAGCTTCTCCTACCCTCTCACCCATCCCACCTATTGGGAATAGGGGTGCACGTACTGTCACCCGACCTCGCAAAAGTGTTAGGCCAGGATCCTTCGTATCCTTTAGGATGCCTCCTCCTCCTCCCCCGCCTGTTAGGATTCCGACTTCGGTACCTCCGCTGTTTGACCCACGTGATGAGCACCTGATGCCGCCGAGGCATAGTATGTATGACGGCCCTAGCGTACTGGCTGGTGATAGGTACTCCCAGTCGAGTCGCTGGGCAAGTGACGTAGGAACCTCTGATGCGACATTGGATGAAATCTTGAGGACCGTTCGTCGTCATGAGTTGACTGTTCAGCACGCCACTCGAACCTCCCAGTCTGCTCAATTCCAGGCTATGATGGCTACGCAAGGAGTGCAGCGTTCGGAGCAGGAGCAGAGAAAGAAGAGTTCAGGATGGTTTGGATGGCTGAAGAAAAAGTGGATGTGAGAGTAGGGGTACGCAGCAGGATTATCTGTCTCTAGACAGTAGAAGGAAACTATTTGAATTATTATTCGATACTATTATTATTATTATCATGGGGGTGATGGCACCTTCCAATTTGTAAGAGCTTGACTCTGATTCAACTTTGTTGGGTGATACTACTATCTCTATTTATCTATGAACTGTTTGTTTGGATGCTAGATTTATTGGACTATTTGTATTGAATTTCAATATGTTGTGTTGTGCCTTGAAATTGGTCCGTGCCTTTGCTAATTGGTTGTCCAACTGTTATGTCATGTTTTGATTTGGACCTTGTAAGATTTTCTTAGTGGGTTGTAAATACTTATGTGCGCGCCATGATCCCTCTTCCTGAGGCATGGTGTAATAGGGTGATGATGCATAAGCTATTTGAAACAAATTTTGAGATGCTAAACGAATCTATTTGTGAACTATCAGAATGCCGACTCGCAGAGGAACACGATTTGGACGGCGAGGAGCCACTAGGGGCCGCCGTGAGGAAGCCAGACAGACTGGAAACCAACCTACTCCACCAGGAACTCCCCACAGGGAAAATGCTAATCAAGAGAATGATGAAAGAATTGCTAACCTCGTAGCTCAACAACTAGCTAACGCCATCCCGACCATTATCGCCCAGATAAATGCTGATCGGGATAATGCTAATGGTAATGATCGGCCAGCGAACGACGAGGGCCACGACGAGGAAGCCAAGGCGTTAAAGAATGGATGCTCCTATAAGACCTCATGGCATGTAAGCCTAAGGACTTCTATGTCACCGAGGGTGCTATAGAAACTTACAGATGGATTGACGAAATGGAAGCTGTCTTGGACATTAGCGAGTGCAAGATGGATCATATGGTGAGGTTCGCATCACAATCCCTCAAGGGATCAGCTCTTGAATGGTGGAAGTCAATTACTCAAACCCGTGGAAGAAATGTGGCTAATTGAATGAGTTGGACCGAATTCAGAGAGCTAATTACCAGCAAGTATTGCCCTATCAATCAACTCGAGAAGCTGGAGACAGAATTCCTAAGTTTGGAAATGAAAGGTCCCAACTACACAAAATATATCAATTGTTTCTTAGCCCTATCCCGACTTGTTCCCCATCTGGTGACGCCTGAAGCTAAAGGTGTAGCACGATTCATCTGGGGGCTACACCTAAGAGTTAAGGGAATGGTCCGTTCCTCCCACCCTTCAACCCTACAAGCTGTTGTTGACCTTACCAGCAGTTTGACTGATGACTTAATTAGGGCTGGATGGACTGAACAAGCAAGGGCTGATGAAAAGAGGAAGTTTGTTGGTGAGAAAAGGAAATGGTTTGAAGTAAAGAGAGCGGTTGGAAGTAGTAGCGGGTCAGGTAGAAAGAGTTCTTAAGGTGCGAGGCGTGATGATCAGGGAAGCAAGACTCGGAGACTGTATTCGGGGACAAGCCCATTTTGCAACAAGTGCAAGTTACATCATCAAGGGGAATGTAACCCGATGCCCTGTTTTAGGTGCAAGAGAACAGGCCATCTAATCAAAGACTGCACTTACGCACTAGGAAAACAATGCTATGAATGCGGAGATCCAGGGCACATGAGGAACAAGTGTCCTAAGCTGGGTAGAGACAAGGATGCCAAGCACAACAAGCCTAAAGGAAGAGCTTTCGTAATGGACCCAGCAGGAGCTCGTAGGGAACCTGACGTGGTTAACGGTACGTTCCTTGTAAACAATCATCCTGCTACTGTTCTGTTTGATACTGGAGCGACTGCTAGTTTTGTCTCTAGTACTTTTAGGCCTTTGATTGACTTAGACGCGTGTGCCTTGACCGATACGTTTACCGTAGAATTAGCTGACGGTAACATTTTAGAATCTAACGAAGTCATCAGGGATTGCCCACTGAATCTAAAGGGGAATACGTTTAGGATAAACCTGATGCCCATTAAGTTAGGAGGATTTGATGTGGTTGTTGGTATGGACTGGCTAGCTAAGCATAGAGTCGAAATCGTATGTGATGAGCGTCTACTCAAGATACCGTTGAGCGACAAAGAAGTGTTAGTGGTAAAAGGCGAAAGGAGTAACACCCTATACCCTATAATATCCCACTTAAAGGCTACCAAGAGCCTAACGAAGGGATGTCCAGCTTTCATAGTTTATGTGATGAAATCCCAAAAGGAGAAGAAGATCGAAGATATTCCCGTGGTTTCTGAATACCCAGAAGTGTTTCCGAAAGACCTACCAGGACTTCCCCCGAATCGACAAGTTGAATTCCAGATAGATTTGCTGCCTGGTGCTGCACCAGTAGCCAAGGCACCGTACCGACTCGCCCCACCTGAGATGAAGGAGCTAATGGCACAAATCCAAGAACTACTGGACAAGGGATTTATACGTCCAAGTGTCTTGTTATGGGGTGCTCCGGTACTGTTTGTGAAAAAGAAGGACGGAACCCTGCGAATGTGCATTGATTACAGAGAATTGAACAAGCTGACCATAAAGAACTGTTACCCTCTTCCGAGAATAGATGACTTATTTGATCAACTGCAAGGAGCAAGTTATTTCTCCAAAATAGATTTGAGGTCAGGATACCACCAACTGAAGATAAGAGAAGAGGACATACCCAAAACGGCCTTCCGAACTAGGTATGGACACTATGAGTATTTGGTCATGCCCTTTGGGCTGACTAATGCTCCAGCAGCATTCATGGACCTCATGAACCGCGTTTCCCGCCCTTATCTCGACAAGTTTGTGATCGTGTTTATAGATGACATACTGATCTACTCCCGTGGTAAAGATGAGCACGAGAAACATCTCAGGCTAATTCTTGAGTTACTCAAGAATGAGCAACTATATGCCAAGTTCTCTAAATGTGAATTCTGGATGCGCAAGATCCAATTCTTAGGGCATGTGGTGAATGAGAATGGAATTCAAGTCGACCCTTCCAAGATTGAGGCCATAAAGAATTGGAAGATTCCTGAAACTCCCACGGAGATAAGGCACTTCTTAGGACTAGCCGGTTACTACCGACGATTTATAAAAGACTTCTCGCGCATAGTGCAACCTTTGACCGCACTAACTCAGAAGAACACAACCTTTGTGTTGGAGCGAGAGCAGAACGAGGCGTTTGAAACGCTTAAGGAGAAGCTATGCAGTGCGCCTATCCTTGCCCTTCCAGAAGGAGTAGAAGACTTCGTGGTCTATTGTGACGCTTCGCATCAAGGACTAGGATGTGTATTGATGCAGCGCAACAAGGTGATTGCTTACGCATCTAGACTGCTGAATGATCATGAGAAGAACTATACGACGCACGACCTGAAATTGGGTGCCGTGGTGTTTGCTCTCAAAATGTGGAGGCACTACCTCTATGGCACGAAGTGCATCATCTACACTGACCATAGAAGTTTGCAACACATTCTTAACCAAAAGATGCTCAACATGTGTTAGAGAAGATGGGTCGAACTGTTAAATGATTACGAGTGCGAAATCCGCTACCATCCCGGTAAGGCCAATGTTGTGGCGGATGCGTTGAACCGAAAGGAAAGAGAAAAGCCTCTTCGTGTACGAGCCTTAAGGATGAGTATGTATACCAACCTTATCGTGAAACTGAAAGAAGCTCAAAACGAAGCATTAAAAGAAGAAAGGTTAAAAGAAGAAGGGTTAACTGGAATGGAAAAGCGATTTGAGACAGGGGACGATGGTACATACAGGTATGAAGGGAGAACTTGGGTGCCGAAGCACGGAGGAATTCGAGAAGTAATCCTCGACGAAGCACACAAGTCTAGGTATTCGGTTCACCCTGGAAGTGATAAGATGTACCAGGATCTAAAGGCACTTTTCTGGTGGCCTGGAATCAAGAAATCAATCGCCATTTATGTGGGGAAATGTCTAACCTGTGCCATGGTAAAAGCTGAAAACCAAAAACCACTAGGAACGTTACAACAACCCGAAATCCCAGAATAGAAATGGGATAACATCACAATGGATTTTGTTACTAAGTTACCCAGAACGTCTAAAGGCCATGATGCTATTTGGGTGATAGTAGATAGGCTAACGAAGTCGGCTCACTTTCTGCCAATTAGAGAAGACTACGACATGACGAAATTGGCCCAACTATATGTCGACGAGATAGTAACGAGGCATGGAGTGCCTTTGTCGATCATCTTCGACCGTAATAGCTGTTTCACTTCTCGTTTCTGGAAATCATTCCAGCAAGCTTTAGGAACCCGTTTGGATCTAAGAACTGCTTACCACCCTCAAACCAACGGTCAGAGCGAAAGGACTATTCAAACGATGGAATATATGTTAAGAGCTTGCATGATGGACTTTGGCGGAAACTGGGACAACCATCTCCCTTTGGTGGAATTTGCCTATAACAATAGTTACCACGCGAGTATTAAAGCCGCTCCGTATGAGGCCCTATATGGCAGGAAATGCCGATCACCATTGAGTTGGAATGAGATTGGTGATAGCCAAGTGATGGGACCCGACATCGTGTTGGAGACCACTGACAAGATCTTTAAAATAAAGGAACAACTAAAAGCAGCCAGAGATCGGCAGAAGAAGTACGCAAATAGGAGACGGAAACCTTTAGAGTTCCAAGTGGGCGACAGGGTAATGCTAAAGGTAGCACCATGGAAGGGAACCGTGAGGTTCGGAAAAAGAGAAAGTTAAGATTGAGATACATTGGACCATTCGAAATACTGGCGAGAATTGGCCCAGTGGCGTACAAGTTGAAACTACCCCCGGGATTGAGCCACATACACCACACCTTTCATGTGTCGAACTTGAAGAAGAGCATGGTAGACAAAACCCTAGAGCTACCATTGAAAGAAGCAAGAATAAATGACAAACTGAATTTTGTGGAAGAACCCGTGGAGATCACGGATCGCTTGGTCAAGCAACTCCGGCGGAGCCGCATACCCAAGGTTAAGGTTAGATGGAACTCCAAGCGAGGACCAGAAAGCGTGAAGATGAGATGAGGAAGAATTATCCACACCTCTTCAAACCCACCCATTCAGACTCTAATCGAAGCTAAAATTTCTCGACGAAATTTCCTAAATGGTGGGAGAATGTGACAACCGGCCTCTAGGTTGTTATCCTAACCCTAATTTACTTGCATCATTATCCATCTTATGAGTACTAATAATTGAAACAATCCAACCCTATCATGAAATTAGAAGCATTTCTTGCTATTTGATCCAATTTATGATTTCATATGATTTTATTGACTTTTAGTTAGTTTAGATTTTACCTTTTTCAAAATTAGTGTTCCGGGAATGTTGACTAGTCACCCTTACAAAATTTAATCTCTAGTGAAACAATTAAAATGTGAGCATACACACTCACACTTATATATTTTCGGTCCATGCATGCATGGGCATGCACAAGATACCACAATTAACATCATCCACTAAATAATATATTATACCCAATACTACAAAACTACACTACCTAATAATTATTAACAATTAAAATTAAAATTCAAACACCCACACTAGGAGCCAAGATCGGCCGCCCCCTCTCCCTCCACTCACCTCTTCTCTACACCACCAACACCCTCACCATTCACACTTCATGCAATCCTTTCACCTTTCACCTCCACACTCTCTCCCTCTCCTCTCATATTCGAATTCTCAGCTGAATTCTCTCCTCCTCCCCTTGCAAACTCTCTCAAAACACTCTCTACTTCAGCTCCAAAAATCACAACAACATCAACAAGCATCGGCCAACCGAAGACCCGCAAGAAGGTGGCCATATCCGCGAGTTTGGACACACCTCTACCCATTGTTCGACTCTTCCAGCTTTGTTAGAAGATTCTCCAGCCTTGTCCAAGGAGATTCGAGCCATCCAAGATCATCTACACTCTCCAAAACTTGAACAACACCAAGTGTAAGCTTCATGTCACCCAAAAATGGTCTTTTCATGTGTTCTTTCATTTCTCTTTTAAAAACACCTCCTCTCCTTGTTGTAGCAGAAACCCGAACCACTACCTTGTTCTTGAGGAGCTTTCAACTTCACAAGAGGTATCTCACTCGTTATACTTGTCATTCCTAAGGTGGAAACCGATTTCCACCATGAAAACCCTATTTTTGGGACTTTTGCACCATCTAACTTGTGGATCTTGTAACCCTTGAAAGCAAAACTTATAACCTGCTTGTTAAAGGTTTAATGAACTCCTAATAACCTGTTTTAAAAGTTATAAAAGAAGATACACCGTGGATATATGGTTTTAACACAAGATACACCTTAAAAACCTTATTTTTACAAGATATATTGCAAGCTAAGCACTTGTTTGAAAAGCCTCTTAACCAAGACTTACAACCTGCTCATAAAAGACTTTGTAACACCATAATAATCTGGATTTAAAGTTAAATGGGGTTTTGGTAAGGTTTAACTATAAGTTGCAATGATTTACACATGTGTTATGGTTGGTTATGGCTAAATCACTAAGTTGATGGTTCATTGTTGAGATGGGTAACCTAGCCGTGAGTTTGGACATAATTTCAGAATGTTTTGACAAATATAATGGGAGTGACAAGTGGTTAATCTCTGGAAATTAAGGACATGTTAAGATTAGACCCATTTTAGTTAATTTCGGGACCCGAAACATGGTAAAACGACCTTAAAAATAGTAAAAACATGGTTTTAACCCTCTTGAAAAGTATTCCAGGCTTAAAAATGACAAATGAAGTGTTCTGGAGTCAATGGGTAATTTAAATGGTCAAAAGAACAATTAAATGACGTTTTAACTAAAAACGGGTACCAACCGGGCATCGTTTTGAGGAAAATCTATGAAAAAGGATTTTAACGCTAAAATTTATTAAAAATCATGAAATTTCAGTAAGTTAAGTAATAAAATACCTAAAGGATTTGAAAAATTGGTCAAACAAGCTTTAAATGGTCAAATACGGTCAAAACCGCGTTTTAACGGGTCAAACGTAAAAACGAGATTTTCAACTATTAGAGGCAAAATTTCACAATTTAAGGACTTAAAACTTATAAAAATATCTTTTAGATGATACCTACTGGTCCAAGACTCAAATTTATGAAAACCCTAGATTAACTATTAAAAGTCTCCGGTTTTTGCCGCAACCGGGAGCGTTAAACGCATAGTTTAACTGAAAATTTTGGAACACTTACTCTATAATGAGTGAAATTTTACTCTAAGAACCTGATTTTTGGTCTTAAGTGTCATAAAGGACAAGAAACCAAACTTGAGGGTAGAAACTGTCAATTTTGAAACTTGAGGGACTAAACTGTAAAATTTTACCAAACCTTATAACGGACTCCTATGAAGCTAATAATCACTTGAACAACAAAATTTCCTAATGTCCTTAACCTAATGATGTAAAAATCCCAAATTACATGAAGAAACCATGACCTGCCATAAAAGGAAACTTTTTATACAAACCTTCGCGAAATCAAAGCCTTACCCAATAGCTAAATTCTTGACACTATTGTTGCACCTTAAATGAGTTCTAGTGATTCCCCTTTTTACTACTGTTTTGGGGTGAAACATGCTCTGTTATTTACAAACAGTATTTGTGTTTTACTTGGTGATTGTATGTGGGATTTATGGTTACCTGCTGATACTTATATCATGATCATTAATTATTTCGTGAACCGCTTGTTTTATATGGATAGATCTATTTGGGGAATCCCCCACACACAGTGGCTTCCGTTCCAGGAAGGGTTCCCCACTGAGATCCTAAGGGGTCGTTTATGGCATGTAACAGGTTTTGTTAAGAAACTATGGTGAACCATCCGGGCAGGTATGGTTCACTGGTTTGAGGCTCAGTTCTTCCTTCGGGAACATCCGGTTAAACACAAATTTAGAAGAGGCCAACCGGGACTGAGTGCAGGGTTGATTATGATTTTCCCACGATATTGAAACAATAATTATTTCCTATTAATCAAAGAAGGATTTGTTAAGTCCTTTTGTTTTTAACCTTTAAGCACTTGAATTCACCAACTTTTTAGTTGACACAAATTTCTTTTTTTGAGCATGTTTCAGGTAATGTATGAAGAGATCCTAGCTGTTGTGAAGACCTAGACTTATCCCGTGACCATGGCATTGGCATATTTTCCTTAATGAATCATTTGAACAATTTTATATTTATGTTGAACAATTACAATTTATTTTTATGGATGATTGTAAAACTCATTTGGGGGCTTGATTTGTTTCTAGCCCCGGTATCTTTTTAAAAACATTAATGCCATGTGATATTCTCTCCTTTGAGCTCTTGTAATGGTTTGTTTCCGCTGCCATATGTTGTTACTAGTCTGTGACGTCCCACCCCACCTAGGCCCGGGGTGTGACATTACAGGGTTCGATTTCAGGTTGTGTGTGCTTGAAGGGTGTTGTGGTAGGTGTTTCTAAGGTTAAGGATGGTTTATTTGAACTATAATTGAGTTTGGAGGAGCTTGGAGGCCGAAAAGGGCAGTTTGCGTTCGGCTGAACTGCATTCTGCATCAGCTAGGGCTAGGCGACCGACTGGGGTGCGACTGGAGGCCATACGGCCGATTGGCATGCGACTGAGGTCCATACGCATGGAAGTCATGCGACTGAAGTTCATGTGCTTGTAAGGCATGCGATTGAAGGGTATGCGATTGAGGTCCATGCGCCTGGAGGCCATGCGAATGAGGTTCATGCGCACGATTGCCATGCGACTGAGGTCCATGCGCCTGGAGGCCATGTGATTGAGGTTCATTCGCATGAAGGGTATGCGACTGAAGCCCATGCGCCTGAAGTCATGCGACTGAAGGCCATACGCATGAAGGTCATGCGACTGAGAGTCCATACGCATAAGAGTCCATTCGCCCATAGGCCCATCCACATAGGTCCATTCGCATAGGGTCCATTCGCCTAAGTGTTCAGTCTCCTGGAAGGCCATGCGACTGGAGGGTGTCCATACGCCCGAAAGAACAATGGTTTATTATCTGACTTTGGAGGGAAAGTGCAGATGTGGGTTTTGACTTGGGAGTTTCCTGGGGGTTTATGTAAGTTGACTTTTGAGGTCATAGACATTATGATGGGCATGTGCGATGTATGCTTGATGCTTGTGTGATGGTGCATGTTATGTATGATGTTATGCATGAGGGTATGTGTGATATATGTTATGTATGCATGTTGTTATGTATGATGATTTGCATGATCTCGTTGATGTTTCTATTTATGTATGTTTATCTTCCCGTGGTTGTGCAATGAATGTTAATCAATGAAATGAAAGTATTATGTAACGTAAAGTGGAAGATAATAAAGGGGGAACATGATAAATGAATGCATGCATTAATAAACAATGGAATGTAACAAAAGTCTTGCAAGTATTGGATATCGGGACACGCCAATTATAAGGTGTTAGCCCAACGGTGTGTGGGTTCGCTACCCCGGGAGGATGCACATCGGGGTCCTTCTTTGTGATTGACCATTTGTATAGAGCCATTGTTGCTTGCCTTCGGTACGGTGGCCATGAGGTGTTGTGCACCGTAATGGAAGGTCTATTGTAGGCTTCGGTCCAGTACCAACGGATGGAAGGGCATAGCGCATGACAATGGTATACCTGAATTTTTACCTTCGGCCCAGTACCAACGGATGGAAGGGTAAAAGTTCATGGTTTTGATGGAAAGAAAAGATGTAATGATGAACGAACAAATGAAAGTAAGAACGTATGAACAATGGAAGTTAATGAATGAACGATGAAGATAATAATGATATTACCTATGTGTATGTATGATGTGTGAACGCATGAAAGTAAAGAACGGTTTTAAACGAAAGATAAAGTATGTTTTATTATAAAACTAGAACTCACTCAGCAACGCTGACTTTTATGTGTTTCCAGTTGGCAGGTGATGTTGCTGAGGTTGGCATGGGGCGACTACTCATCTCTTTTTGGGATGGCATCCATTATTATAATGCTTTTGTGATGTAATGGAACAAATGTTTTGTAATTGGACAACGATGTATTATGTTGCAAAAGTTTTTATGATGAAATGGAATGATGTTTAATGTTTCCGCTGCAACGATTTATGAAATATAAATATAATTATATGTTTTATGTGCGATGAGAATCTAGCTGTAAGCGTCCCAGGAACGGGCCCTACAAGATCCGCTAGTGTCTCCGAAGAATACATTTTACGGATCCATAGGAAGTGAGCACTCTTCATCAGACGATCAACTATATTCCATATGGCATCATACCCTTTCGCGGTACGCAGTAGTTTCGTAATAAAGTCCATGGTGATGTGCTCCCACTTCTTCTTGTACGGTTTCTTATGCTCTGCCTTCACTTGCAAGCAAGTAAGGCACTTACTCACGTACTCCGCTACGTCACGCTTCGTACCCGGCCATCAATAATCTTTCTTCATATCTTAATGCATCTTTGTAGCACCGGGATGAATAGAGTATCGAGTCTTATGAGCCTCGTCCAAGATCTTTCCACGTAGATCTCCATAACGAGGAATCCACATCCGCCCAAATCGGGTTCTAACACCGAGAATGTTTTCACCCAACTCCGGGACTAGGCCTTTCATCCTTTCGGAGTTAAGACAATCCTCCTTTAACGCATCATCTTGGAATTCATTGACCTGCTTCATCACATCGGAGGTCATAACCACTTCATAAGCTTTCACCCGAATTGGTTCGGGTCTCTCCTTTCGGCTAAGGGCACCCGCCACTACGTTGGCCTTGCCTTGATGGTAATGAATCTCACAATCATAATCCTTAATGACCTCTAACTATCGCCTTTGCCTCATATTCAAATCCTTCTACCCGAAGAAGTACTTCAAGGTCGTCGGTGAAGATAGTGCACTTCATACTGTATAAATAGTGCCTCCAAATCTTCAATGCAAAGACCACAACCGCTAACTCCAAGTCATGAGTAGGGTAATTAACCTCATGAACTTTCAATTGTCGGGATGCGTAGGCTATAACTTTTCCTCGCTGCATCAACACGCAACCCAACCCCGAATAAGAAGCATCCAAATAGACTACCAAGTCCTTGTTTCCTTCAGGTAACGATAAGACTGGAGCTTGTGTCAGCCTCGCCTTTAGCTCCTTAAAGGCATTCTCTTGTTCTTGACCCCATATAAACTTCACATCGTTACGGGTCAGCTTAGTCAACGGAGAAGCTATCTTGGAGAAGGCTTGGTCGAATCTTCTATAATAGCCCGCCAATCCTAAGAAACTACGGATCTCGGATGGCGTCCTTGGAGACTTCCATTGCATTGTAACATCCGCCCATTTTCAAATTATAAACCCAAATCCGAACTCATTTTGAACTTTCATACGATATAAGTTTCTTTGTTAAACTTATTTTATTTATTCTAATGAATCATATCGATTACAAGTGTAGTTTAATCAATATTAAAAAAATTGTTTTATTAAATTTTCATTTATTAAATCATTTAAACGATTTATAATTTATAAAGTAAAGTGTTATAAATTTATAAATTCTTGATTGTCATTTGTGAGTTTAATATAGAAAGAATAATTATATTTCAAAGTTTCTACAAAACTTATAAAGTTATATAAGTTTATAAAATTTACTATGTTTTAATAATAAATGAATTTATTATATTACAATTATGATATTAAAGTTTAGGGTTTAATTTGTAAATCTTAAAACTTGAATTGAAAGACTTTTTACCTAAAATAACAAAAGCATAAATATCAGGGACTAAATCTGTAAATTGCTTTAAAACCCAAACCACCCCCCTTCCCCCGTCGACTGCTCTCCGGCGACTACTCCGGCGAGCTCCAGCGAGCCAAAGCAACCCTTATCGATTGTTTAAAACCCAATTTAAAAACTTCCAAGCCGTTACTTGACTGTTTCGAACTTAAACCCCTGTTTAATTGAGATTACTCGACCATGAACACATGAAATCAAAATCGAAATCTCCCATTCAATTCCATAACTCGTTCATCTTGAAACTGTTCAAATTACATCTATTTGAATGAGTGGAAATGTTCTAATCGATCCCTTGAACCTATATGATTCATCAATTTCTCATACAATGCACACTCAAACTGATTTCAATCATCATCTTCATTGCAACCTGCAACTTGATTCAACTCTCTTCTATAAACATTATCAATTACAATTGGTTGAGAGTTATTGATCCTCATCCTCTGTGGAATCTACTCACGACATCAATTGAAGCATAACACCATCAAATCTTCGAACCCAAGCTCAAACTGACCGCGACTTGTTCATCTTTCATTTTCTTCAATTGGCTCTTAATCAAGTAAGCTATACTAACAAATACACTCGATTTTACATGGGAATTAAAAGCCCTAACCTTTTATTGATCAACATAATTGGATTGAGGTTCAATTGAGACAAATTGATTCTAGGGTTCATAGCGATTCGGGGATTTCATTATCACAAGTTTTAAAAATTAAATTGAAATTACAGACATATCTGGGCTTCTAGCCCGCCGGTTAACGTACACATACAATGCAAAAGGGACCCGGGTTCGAACCCGGGCACCGGCAAATTATTTCTTTTAATTCATTTTCAACTATTTTTATTTCAACTATTTTTATTACCAGAAAATCATTTAAATGTTATTTGAATAATGTAAAAATCATCTTTATAATTGATAAATTCAAAATTTAATTATTATTTTCCGAAATATTAAGAAATTATAAATTGATATTTACTTTATATTAAGATGTCAAATGTTGTAAAAGTATATAATTTATTTACAAGTTTCAAATTATATAAAAATTATTTTTAAAATCTTTATTTGGTCTCTAAAAATTCTAAAGCATATAATTTTCTATTTTGTTATTTGTCAAAGGTTTAAATATTATAAAACCTTTATAAGAATTACTCAAAAGTTTAAAAACATTATAAATCAAACCTAAATACTTTTAAACTATTTTGTAAGTCATTTAAATAATTAATTATCCAATTAATTATTTTTGATCAAGTTTTAAATGATTAATTATTAAATAAATTATTTCTTTTTACATTTTATACTCAACCATTACTTAATCAATTATAATTAGTATTTGAGAAATATTTATTATTCAATTTCATTAATGATTCATTACCTTTTAAATCTTAATTATTTAATCAATTTATTCCATGGAATCAAAATATAATTAGTAACATTATTGTATTTAACCTAATTATCAAAGCCCAAATTCCAATTGAAACCCTAAATCATAATTAATCTTTAATAATATTATTATTCTGATCCTAAGACGTCAAACCTTAGGTTGAATCGTGAAGGAATCATTGGAGAATCTTATTTTCTTATTATTATTCAAAAGTGCATCTTATATAATGTGAGTTCTCCATGCCCCTTTTTACTTTATTTCACACCTTTTGGGGTGAAACATGTTAAGCTTATAATTATACACTTGTAAAATATCTTGAAACTTGTAATGCACGAGCAATTCGTTTATAAACTTGTCATGGTTATTTGAGATACTTGTGAGTCTTATATGATAGTCATCTTGTAAAACAATCATTAACTATTGCTAGCCTAGCGACGTCATAGATCTATGGGCTTGACAAGTGTCACACCTCGGGCCCAGAGAGGCAGGACGTAACGGTTGGTAAACAACAACCAAAATGCAGCGGAAACTAAATGGTTTATTACAATGCATCTCACAATATCTACATTAGAATATTGGCTTAGTTCAGTTTACAAGGTGTCTCAATCTACCATCTATAGGTATCATGATCAATCACTTGGTCAACATTTCCTGAGGCTTCAGTAACTAAGGCTTCTAGGCTCGACCTTTTCCTTCAACACCTACCCTCACTTCTTGCTTCGGATTTAGATATCTCCTATAGCTCAGCTAATCTACCTAGCTGTACCTGAAAGACATGCTCAAAAGATTTTTGTGTCAACATAAAGTTGGTGAGTTCAAGTGCTTAAAGTTTAAAAACATAAAGGACTTAACAAATCCTCATTTGATTAAAAAAAGGAACAAATCATATTTTCAACATCGTGGGAGAATCATAATCAACCCTGCACTCAATCCCGGTTGGCCTTTTCTAAGGTTGTGTTTAATCGGATATTCCCGAAGGAAGAACTGAGCCCCAAACCAGTGAACTATACCTGCCTGGATGGTTCACCATAGTTTCTTAACAAAACCTGTTACATGCCACAAACGACCCCTTAGGATCTCAGTGGGGTACCCTTCCTGGAACGGAAGCCACTGTGTGTGGGGGATTCCCCAAATAGATCTATCCATATAAAACAAGTGGTTCACGAAAGAATTAATGATCATGATATAAGTATCAGCAGGTAACTATAAATCCCACATACAATCATCAAGAAAAGCACAAATATAGTTTATAAATAACAGAGCATGTTTCACCCCAAAACAGTAGTAAAAAGGGGAATCACTAGAACTCACCTGGTATCCTTATATAAATTCTGAGCTCGGTTAAGAAATGTGAAGGTCACCAACAAAGCAATCCTAATTAGAACATATGAGATTCAAGTTTAGAATTAGCACGATGTCATTACATGCGTGCGGTTGAGCTCTTTAGTTAACTTAAAGTTAACGATTAGTATCATTGAATTACATTAGCTCTTGTGAAATTATCATTTGTTATGTACTAATTCACGCTTATTAGGTTAATAAGTGCCTTTATTCGAGTAATGATTCTTTGTACAATGATTGTAACAATAATCGGTTGATAATAGGGATTCCAATGATATTAGAAATCTTTAATGTTCCAATTATTGTATTAGATGTTCTAATAATATCTATATCGTTTATGCAGATTCTTTAAATGTGTGATACTTGCATAGGTATGCATGTAGTCAAACCTCTAACTGGTTGGTAGTAATAGCAATCTAAAATGCATCTAATATTATGAATTTAACTCTCTTATGTTATTTTCACGCGCATAGCATATATACTTTTTAAGATCGCCTAATTTAGGCTGTTAAAATGCTTAGCTTATAAATTATATGATACTTAGATGGTTTAAGGATAGATACGCTTATATTCCGCTTAACTCTTTTAATGCAAACCAAAATTATATTTTTAACAATAAGTGTAAGTACACCTTCGAAGATCATCGATATTCCATAATTATATAGATATATTTCTACCAATAATGGAGTTAATATGATGCTAGGGTACTTTGAATGTCCATAATAGTTTTCATTATATTGAATCAAAGAGGATGATACAAATAATATTTATTTCATTAATAACAAGACTATCAACTTTTAATAATAATAAGACGATGGGTTAGTATAGAATTATGAGTCTTAAATAATTATGAGTGAACATCAGTTAATCTAGAGTATCCATTGTATATATATATATATATATATATATATATATATATATATATATATATATATATATATATGAACATAGGTATGTACAATTGCATTTTACATATATTAATAATCTATACGCCTTGTAAGAATTTTATATGACACGAGATTAGATAACTTCATATATGTTTCTAATATCTTTGTTCATATGAATACATTTCTAACGTTGATTTTCATTATGTGATTGCTCACGTTATTTTAAATTTTCGCATCCATTCATGATGGTTTATAAACTAGTTAACATTTTATACATATTTGTAGCTCAACGCACACACAAGTTTGTATATAATCATTATATTTACGGGTAAGAATATTTAACGCACGGTTATACCTAACGTTTCCATATCGCATCTTAAAACTCGCTTGTTCCGATCCGCATCGCGTTGACTGTCCATTGACCAGTTTGACCAGCTTTGACCAAAGTTAAACCTAACCAAAACACACCAAGATTACATACATCACTATTACATTGTTATCTTGCAACCAAACGCAACCATAACCACAATATACGTTACCAAACACCTCGGTTGAGGCTTCTACCACCGTAGTCCATCACTTGCAGCCATGATCAACCATGGATAGCCACTGGGCATCATCGGCAGCCCTAGAGCCGCCTTATACTCGCCGAATAACGACTCCAAACCACCAAGTCTCGAAGGT
Source organism: Flaveria ramosissima (assembly GCA_025215565.1). Taxonomy (NCBI): domain Eukaryota; kingdom Viridiplantae; phylum Streptophyta; class Magnoliopsida; order Asterales; family Asteraceae; genus Flaveria; species Flaveria ramosissima. The sequence goes on from CM046034.1 coordinate 19,823,022, forward strand.
CTTGCTTTGAATTCAACATGCAGCCACCAATCCAGCATCAAACGGCTCTATTTCTCCTAAAACAGCAGCAACCACCACGACCACCATTGGTCCACACCTCCGGCCCGTATTGCCACGGCCGGCAGCCACCAAAATCTCCAAAACCCTAGCTGCCGTCATCTTCAAATTCCCATAACTTTCAACCCGTTAAGAGTTAGACAACGCAGCTACAACCGTTGGAAAGATCTCGTCGAGACGAAGAAGAGCATGGGCGGCACATGCCGCCACTCGCCGCCAGTCGCCGGCGCCGGTGGCCGGAAACCTCGCCGGTACCCTAGCCGCCGCTGCCTTCTCTCTTCCATATTTTCCACGTCGTTGCAAATCAGAAGAAACCACCACCACCATCGTGATCAGGAGGTCGAGATTAGTGGGGGTAGGCTAACACCTGGCCAGAAACCGTCGCGCCGCCGCCGCGCCGCCCTCGTGGAGCCTCCTGCTCCGGCGAAGTCGGCTGCAGCAGTTCTTGGGACCATTTTTAGGGTGTTTTAGGGTTTGCAAATGAGAAATGAGGGAATTGTTTGCTTTTATACCTAGGGTTTTTGAGTGGGCTTGATTTAAAAATCGCGTATACGTCCCGAAAACTTCGTTATCGTGTATCGAATGGTCTTTTGGATAAAATCTTGTTAGAAAACCTATAATAGATTTATCTAATTACTTCTGCTTGAAATAAAACAATTCGGTATATTTATCGTCAAACTCTCGGGTTTGACCTATTCTCAGGCCGGTCCACGCTTCAGTCGCGTCTCGAACCACATTGCTCCTTGATAATCGCTTCACTCTCTAATTTAGAATGTTATAATAAGTATAATAATTAAATAAATTTTTATGACGTTATAGGGCTCAGTTGTCGTATCAGATGTCCGTTAAATGCCGGTGTATCTGGTATTCGCGTTTTTCCGACGTATCATAGCTGATTATACATGTTTGGTTAGGATCTTTTAGCAAGTACTGTTTACAGTATGCATCATGATTAACAATGATTTTAAAAGGGTATAAAACCATTATAAGTATGTTCCGATGTAAATTAGACGTTAGTACGCGTTAGATTACCGGACTTTACACGGTATAGGTTTTGAATCTGTTTTTAGTTTGGATTCTTATCGTAGTTGCTTCGAATCACAATTTAATTTATTATCTTATGATCGCTTATTTATTTACATGGTAAATGGGTATTGGGCTTTAAATGGGCCTTGTTTATAAGTTTGGGCCCTTATTGGGCTTATTGGGCCTAAAAAGACTAGTTTCTTTTCCAAGTTTTCTTTGGTAAACCCAATTCAACTCAGACCTTTATTGGGCTTTATAATATTTTATGGTTTTCTAATTGGGCAATATTTCAGGGGTGTTACATTCTCCGCTCCTTAAAGAAATTTCGTCCTCGAAATTTTAGTATCGCTAATGTTGTTTCTGAGTGTGTTACACTCGTAGTAAGAGTCTTGAGGATTTTAAAGTTATTCAGCTGAGCATTCCAGGACGAAAGTTGTCGATTAGGTATCAAACAACCGGGTATGATTTAGCTTCAAGTAATTATCCCACCGTTAGAACAAGTTTGACAAAATCAAAGAGTCGATTCATGAATAGATTTTTGGCTTCACAATCAGGTCATTTAACATTTGAACAAAATTAACAAGAAGAGATTCTCCACTGAGGTTCAATGCACAATCCTACTAGGTAGATCTAGCAAGGAAACAAATACTAAAATTCTAGCAATATCACCATCCTCACGGAGAGTCTTACGAAAGGTTGTGAAGTATCAGATGTTGGTGTGAATGCCTTCAATTAGACTTAATAGTCAAATCGGCTATACGTCACTATTAACTCCTTAGAATCATAAGGTAATAGGTCATAAGATGTCATAGATTAAAGACTTCATATCAAGGAGGATGTGGGTTCCCCCAAGAAGTATAGATTAATATTTAGGAACCGCATGATTATTCCCACAAAGCTAAAACTAAGAATTTTTCATGATTAATAAGAATGAGAAGGTTAGGTCACACACACAAGGTCACTACTTTTCCAACCTTCCTACTCTGGAACGATACTGCAGGCGATAATCCTAGTCTTCGAGTAGTTCCACCTATCTTAACTTACGCATGTCGAGAGTTTTCCCATACAGGATGCGTCATAAGCTCTTGTGAACTGACGTTGGAAGAATTCGCAAGTTCACGATGTGATACGGGTGAAGTCAGTAGAAGAAAAGCCTAATTGCAGGCTATCCGCATCCATCAATGCGGGTAGTAGAGACAAACTCGGCCAAGACTTGTTCTTTCACATTTAGAAATGCGAGCATCTTAGGACAAATGCGGATGAGGGCCTCCTATCCGCACTTGTCAATGCAGTTGATATTACCGGTTGCTGAACACCCTATTGAGTTTTGAACTAGTATTCTAATGGGTAGTCGGGAGAGTAGTACAGCTAATGTATCCGAATGCATATTTCATTTTGTAAACGTCGCGCCCCATAGTTCCAGTTCATGTATAATGTAACTCTTCACGAGTTTCTTAAATTGTCGGGCGGCTAGAAGCTTGTCTTGTATCATTGCACCAACACACATCTCAAGCCTTCTGATCCGTGTCCAAACGGATTTGGCATATTCCTGGGATTACGATGCCAGTTGTATAGCTGCACGAGTGAAGCTTTTATTGATCCTCCCAAAATTTTCGCTTAACCCTAAACGTTGACATAACTCAATGAGTTTTTACTACTTCTCAAACTTAGATAGCCCCAAATTTTAGCGAATTGTCTCGAATTTCATGCTTATTAGCAGTGTCGAGATAACAAGCATGCCTAAGTATGACTTACTGAATCCCATTCATCAGGCTCATGAATACCGTGGGCGTTTGAGCCAGCCCAAACAAGCCTGAATGTGATTTTCATATTGACTCTAATGTATTTTAAATGCAATCCTTGGTAACGTCTTTATCACTTATATACCCGGCTGATAGCATTAGAAGTGTAGTCAGTATCTTACAACTGATTAAGCAGGTTAACAATTCTGGAAAAGGGGTTATCACTTCTTCTAGGTAACTTTATTCAACTCTTGATAGTTTGTCCATATTAAGAGCATTCCATTCCACTTCCCACAAAGTGTATAGGGTTCTTCAAGGTGACACACTATGTCTTATGAACCGTTTATCTAACATTTGTCGGATCTCCCTTCCTTCTACGAGCTTCTTAACATACTTCGAATTTCGTACCACCATACATCACTGCTTCTCTCCGATTCACTTTCCTTTAGGGCAACTCCAGCTGTCATCTTATCTACAGAATCGTTGTATATGCTTCCACTAATTCCCTTATAGTGCTTCCCAATCAAGGTCAACCTTCTAGATGACCTCCTTCTCGTTCCCCTTTCTCCAAAGTAACCGTATCCTGTAGGGGGTCCATTCATGCAACAAGTAACCTCATCTAAAACCTAGTTACTTATAGGCCTATCAATTTGTTCCACTGAAGTATGATAGTAAGCCTTCTGGCTCGGATTTCAACGTACGGAATTTACCAGGGTATGCTATTGGTGATTTGCTCTGTAAAAGTTTTAGAAATTTAGAGGGGAAAATATTAAATGCTTACGACTGGTGATTGATGTGCTGGTCTTTCTCGCCTACTATCTTCTGCATGTTCATTACTACGTCGTAGTTGGACCTCAAGTGATTTAACACATGAGATTTCTTGTAGCTGATCTTCTATGCTTCTTAATACATCTTTTGGAGTAACACAGTCCTTTAAGCCTAACTGAGAGTCTTCCCACGTGAGTTCTTCATTATCGTCGACACATTGACTCGAACGAGTTTTGAACTTCATTAAGGTGATTGCTTAGTAAAAAGGAAACTAACTATGGCTCTATTAATCATATAGTATGACATCAGATTGTAATCTGACTTCGTGATCTTTGCTCTTGCTTCACGAATTCATCACCCGAATAGTAGAGCTCTCGAGGTAGAGGTGATTTACGAGTATCCAGGGCTGTTCGCATTGACGACCATGAGTTTTTACGATGACGGTCGTGATCATGGGTTTAGGGTGATTAGCACCATTTGATAGTCCAAGAATTTCATAAGAATAAGTCCGGAACAAAGTGTGTGAAATTAGGGAATTCACCAACATTGTAGATTCAGATTTTTGTTTCGAAAGCTCGAAGATCAAATTTTTTTCAGCGAATAACTTTGGCACTCGGGCTATTTATCTTTGCGAAAATCGGGGCTATAGGATGACGTTTCATTTCCCACTAATTCTGGCACTTGAAAGGTTACCAAGAACACAGCCAGTTACAAGCATGGTCAAAATAGTTCAACTTATGTTACGATCGAAGTTTGTCACCGGGTGACTAACGGTTGAGGATGATGAAGGATTTCACAAGCATAGTACTATGAAAAACGATGGTTAATTACTATCGAAGCTGATATTAAGAATAGTGCTTGGGTTAAGGGGTTCTATTACCATGAATAGGTGTAGAGAAGTTATATTCATCAAGGACTTTAAGAAAAGATCAGAGGTATTCTAGATTCTAGAATGTCCTATGAAGTGTGAGCTACTAGGGAAGAAGGAAGTGACAAGTCCTCTATGCCATTGATCACAATAGGTGCTTCTCGTAAATCTGTTACTTCGGTAAATTCTCGGCTGCAACCATTATGTTAGAGGGTCCCTTACTATGTTGAGGAAGTTTTGTCGAGTCCTATGCTAGGTAGGAAGAAATTTTTAGACATCGCGAAAAATAGCGCGACTAAAGTACACAGACAACTTAGGTGAAGTGCCACACATTCGGCACCAAACTAGATGGGTTTGAAGCAACATTTGATGATCTCCTAGGTTGGATAGTTGTATCATTATACTTCCAATAGAAGGGCATAACAAAGAAAGAGAGAAAGAAAAGGGATAGTTACTACAATATCGTCCTTGGTAGCTCTTCAAGAGTTAAATGGTTTCTCTCAGCATGAAAGTTTTAAATTTATAATTGTTGAGTATATATTGGATATTGGTGTTTAATCTGGTATGTACTAGTTCCTTGAGTGTTATACCTTGACATTAGTTTACATGACAGGGCCCACCAGAATTCAAGGGTACCTGTAAATTCACCATTACGTGTGCACCCGTAATCGTCAATTTACCTTACACTATCATTCTAGTTGTTCCCATCATAAGTTTCAAGTTTTGTGTAATTAGGTCGGGGAGTTATGATTTTCATTTGGTCCCCATCTGAGATTAAGCACACTTAGATTCTAATTTATGCTAACAACCTTGCTAACCCAACCATTTTCAAAGTACAGTTCAACAAACTAGGTAACGAGCAATCAGGTACAAGCTATAATAGGGAGCAGATCAAACAAAATGGCATCATGGTTGCCATCCTATCCACTGTATTCCAACAAGTATCATCATATGAATGAAGCATATAAGCAAGTATCACTAAAGTAGTTGTCTCATGTAACGACACAAGTCGTATCAAGTATTCAACTAATAGTAGTTGTTTCATATAACGACACAAGGTCGTATCAAGTATAAAAATAATAGTTGTTGTTTCGTATAGTGTCAAAAGTCAGTTGTGCAATCAGATAAGTATCTCCCCAGAATTTAAGTCTTTATATACTTGCACATCTTTGATTCATAATACACCTAGTCCCAGTGCTCAGGGCTCCTAGTAGTCCACTCCAGAAGATTCCAAATATTCTTAGTTTTACTCGGGTGCACCTATCATAGGTAGTACCCTAATGAAACAAGGTTTCTTATAGGGTAGGGAATTCTTAATAGTATCTATCCCATTAGGTATACAGATTAAAGACGAGTGTCCTTAATGGAATCTATTCTGTTGTAAACTTTAGATCACTAATTCATGGAAACAACCTACCAGGCTGGTCCTATTTATGGTTGTAGCTTAGGTATCTCGAAGTAAACCCACTTTCCTATAACCTTGGCTTAACTAAACTCGGAAAGTCTTCTTACAAAGGTGGTCCTATAGGGTTCATATGGTTGTAGTTTAGGTCTCGCGAAGCAGACCTACTTCTCTACAACCTTTGGCTCTGATACCAATCTGTCACACCCCGGGCCCAGAGAGGCGGGACGTAACGGTTGGTAAACAACAACCAAAATGCAGCGGAAACTAAATGGTTTATTACAATGCATCTCACAATATCTACATTAGAATATTGGCTTAGTTCAGTTTACAAGGTGTCTCAATCTACCATCTATAGGTATCATGATCAATCACTTGGTCAACATTTCCTGAGGCTTCAGTAACTAAGGCTTCTAGGCTCGACCTTTTCCTTCAACACCTACCCTCACTTCTTGCTTCGGATTTAGATATATCCTATAGCTCAGCTAATCTACCTAGCTGTACCTGAAAGACATGCTCAAAAGATTTTTGTGTCAACATAAAGTTGGTGAGTTCAAGTGCTTAAAGTTTAAAAAGATAAAGGACTTAACAAATCCTCATTTGATAAAAAAAGGAACAAATCATAGTTTCAACATCGTGGGAGAATCATAATCAACCCTGCACTCAGTCCCGGTTGGCATCTTCTAAAGTTGTGTTTAACCGGATATTCCCGAAGGAAGAACTGAGCCCCAAACCAGTGAACCATACCTGCCCGGATGGTTCACCATAGTTTCTTAACAAAACCTGTTACATGCCACAAACGACCCCTTAGGATCTCAGTGGGGTACCCTTCCTGGAACGGAAGCCACTATGTGTGGGGGATTCCCCAAATAGATCTATCCATATAAAACAAGCGGTTCACGAAAGAATTAATGATCCTGATATAAGTATCAGCAGGTAACCATAAATTCCACATACAATCATCAAGAAAAGCACAAATATAGTTTATAAATAACAGAGCATGTTTCACCCCAAAACAGTAGTAAAAAGGGGAATCACTAGAACTCACCTGGTATCCTTATATAAATTCTGAGCTCGGTAAAGAAATGTAAAGGTCACCAACAAAGCAATCCTAATTAGAACATATGAGATTCATGTTTAGGATTAGCACGATGTCATTACATGCGTGCGATTGAGCTCTTTAGTTAACTTAAAGTTAACGATTAGTATCATTGATGTACATTAGCTCTTGTGAAATTATCATTTGTTATGTACTAATTCGCGCTTATTAGGTTAATAAGTGCCTTTATTCGTGTAATGATTCTTTGTACAATGATTGTAACAATAATCGGTTGATAATAGGGATTCCAATCTTTATAGATAATTATTATTGATGATATTAGAAATCTTTAATGTCCTAATTATTGTATTAGATGTTCTAATAATATTTATATCGTTTATGCAGATTTTTTAAATGTGTGATACTTGCATAGGTATGCATGTAGTCAAACCTCTAACTGTTTGGTAGTAATAGCAAACTAAAATGCATCAAATATTATGAATTAAACTCTCTTATGTCATGATATTATGTTATTTTCACGCGCATAGCATATATACTTTTTAAGATCGCCTAATTTAGGCTGTTAAAATGCTTAGCTTATAAATTATATGATACTTAGATGGTTCAAGGATAGATATGCTTATATTCCGCTTAACTCTTTTAATGCAAACCAAAATTATATTTTTAACAATAAGTGTAAGTACACCTTCGAAGATCATCCATATTCCATAATTATATAGATATATTTCTAGCAATAATGAAGTTAATATGATTCCAGGGTAATTTGAATGTCCATAATAGTTTTCATTATATTGAATCACAGAGGATGATACAAATAATATTTATTTCATTAATAACAAGACTATCGACTTTTAATAATAATAAGATGATGGGTTAATATAGAATTATGAGTCTTAAATAATTATGAGTGAACATCAGTTAATCTATAGTATCCATTGTATATATATATATATATATAGATGAACATAGGTATGTACAATTGCATTTTATATATATTAATAATCTATACGCCTTGTAAGAATTTTATATGACACGAGATTAGATAACTTCATATATGTTTCCAATATCTTTGTTCATATGAATACATTTCCAACGTTGTTTTTCATTATGTGATTGCTCACGTTATTTTAAAATTTCGCATCCATTCATGATGGTTTATAAACTAGTTAACATTTTATACATATTTGTAGCTCAATGCACACACAAGTTTGTATATAATCATTATATTTACGCGTAAGAATATTTAACGCACGGTTATACCTAAAGTTTCCATATCGCATCTTAAAACTCGCTTGTTCCGATCCGCATTGCGTTGACTATCCATTGACCAGTTTGACCAGCTTTGACAAGTTTGACCAGCTTTGACCAGCTTTCACTATTACATTGTTATCTTGCAACCAAACGCAACCATAACCACACTATACGTTACCAAACACCTCGGTTGAGGCTTCTACCACCGTAGTCCATCACTTGCAGCCATGATCAACCATGGATAGCCACTGGGCATCACCGGCAGCCCTAGAGCCGCCGTGTACTCGCCGAAGAACGACTCCAAACCACCAAGTCTCGAAGGTCTTGCTTTGAATTCAACATGCAGCCACCAATACAGCATCAAACGGCTCTATTTCTCCTCAAACAACAGCAACCACCACGACCACCATTGGTCCACACCTCCGGCCCGTATTTCCACGGCCGGCAGCCACCAAAATCTCCAAAACCCTAGCTGTCGTCATCTTCAAATGCCCATAACTTTCAAACCGTTAAGAGTTAGACAACGCAGCTACCACCGTTGGAAAGATCTCGTCGAGACGAAGAAGAGCATGGGCGGCACTCGCCGCCACTCGCCGCCAGTCGTCGACGCCAGCGGCCGGAAACCTCACCGGAACCCTAGCCGCCGCTGCCTTCTATCTTCCATATCTTCCCCGTCATTGCGAATCAGAAGAAACCACCACCACCATCGTGATCAGGAGGTCGAGATTAGTGGGGGTAGGCCAAGACCTGGCTAGAAACCGCCGCGCCGCCGCCGTGGAGCCTTCTACTCCGGCGAAGTCGGCTGCAGCAGTTCTTGGGAGCATTTTTAGGGTGTTTTAGGGTTTGCAATTGAGAAATGAGGGAATTTTTTGCTTTTATACCTAGGGTTTTTGAGTGGGCTTGATTTAAAAATCGCGTATACGTCCCGAAAACTTCGTTATCGTGTATCGAATGGTCTTTTGGATAAAATCTCGTTAGAAAATCTATACTAGATTTATCTAATTACTTCTGCTTGAAATAAAACAATTCGGTATATTTATCGTCAAACTCTCGGGTTTGACCTATTCTCAGGCCGGTCCACGCTTCAGTCGCGTCTCGAACCACATTGCTCTTTGATAATCGCCTCACTCTCTAATTTAGAATGTTATAATAGGTATAATAATTAGATAAATATTTATGACGTTATAGGGCTCGGTTGTCGCATCAGATGTCCGTTAAATGCCGGTGTATCCGGTATTCGCGTTTTTCCGACGTATCATAGCTGATTATACACGTTTGGTTAGGATCTTTCAGCAAGTACTGTTTACAGTATGCATCATGATTAACAATGATTTTAAAAGGGTATAAAACCATTATAAGTATGTTCCGATGTAAATTAGACGTTAGTACGCGTTAGATTACTGGACTTTACACGGTATAGGTTTTGAATCTGTTTTTAGTTTGGATTCTTATCGTAGTTGCTTCGAATCACAATTTAATTTATTATCTTATGATCGCTTATTTATTTAGATGGTAAATGGGTATTGGGCCTTAAATGGGCCTCGTTTATAAGTTTGGGCCCTTATTGGGCTTATTGGGCCTAAAAAGACTAGTTTCTTTTCCAAGTTTTCTTTGGTAAACCCAATTCAACTCAGACCTTTATTGGGCTTTATAATATTTTATGGTTTTCTAATTGGGCAATATTTCAGGGGTGTTACAACAAGCCTATTTGGTGCTTAAGCAGAGGTTATATTCGGCTCCTAATGACGTTATTTTTAACATGTTTTAGGATGCTGCTTTGAGGAATTCTTCTTGCTCATATAGGACCTGGACTTAGTTTAATTCAAGATTTTATTTTGTCGTTTGAATCTTGGTTGTATTGTAACGATTTATTTGTTTAGTATTATTCAATGAAAAATGGTATTTAATATTATTTCAACTTATTTAATTCGATGAGCTATGAACAATCGTTTCACATTCGTCCGGCCTAATAATTCCGCCGTCGGTCGGGGTGTGACATGCATCACTGCCTCCACTTTTTCTAGGTCCACCATAATCCCCTCGGGATTCACCACGTGAACCAAAATCTGAACTTCGCGCAACCAGAACACGTAATTGGAGAATTTGGCATACAACTTCTCCTTTCTAAGCGTCTTCAACACCTCTCGGATGTGATCGACATGCTCCTCCTCGCTCTTCGAATAGAGCAGGATATCATCGATAATCACAATCACTGATTTATCCAACATCGGCTGACATACTCGATTCATTAAATTCATAAAAGCGGCTGGCGCGTTGGTTAAACCAAAGGACATAACGAGGAACTTGTAGTGTCCATAACGCGTGCGAAAAGCTGTTTTATGAATATCTCATTCCTTCACCATCAACTGATGATAACCAGATCGGAGATCTATTTTGGAAAACCAATTGGCATCTTGGAGTTGATCAAACAAGTCACCAATCCTCGGTAATGGATAACGATTCTTCACTGTCAACTTGTTCAACTCACGGTAGTTAATACACATCTTCACACTACCGTCCTTCTTCTTCACAAATAAGACCACAACACCCTAATGAGAGATACTCGGCCTAATGAACCCCTTATCAAGCAACTCTTGTAGTTGTTTCATCAATTCCTTCATCTCAAATGGAGCTAAGTGATATGGCGCCTTAGCAATAGGTTGGGCACCGGGTAACAAGTCAATATGGAACTCGATCTCACAGTCCGGTGACACACCTGGTAAATCTTCTGCGAACACATTGGGAAAGTCACACACGACCTGTACATCGGAAAATTGTGGTGTTGACGTGTCCACATCCTTCATGTAGGTCAGATAGGCACTACATCCACGCCTCATGCACTTCCCCGCCACCACCATCGAAATCACCTTCGGAATCGTAGTGACCATGTCACCGTAGATTGTCACCAAACTCCCGTCAGGCGCTGTGAGTCGAATCATGTTCTTGTGACACACAATATTTGCCTCGTAGTCCGCTAACCAATCCATTCCTAGGACTACATACAAACCCGCCTAAGGTCATCACAAACACTCTAGCATGAAACTTATGACCTTCTAATTCTATGTCACAACCTTCAATCAGGTCAGAAATCCTGGTAGACTTACCTATCGCGGTTTCTACATTAAAGGGCTTATCAATGCATTTACTCCTAACAGGTAAGTTAGCACTAATGGCAGCAGAAATGAAACTCTTACTAGCACCAGAATCAAATAACACAGAAGCAAGAGTTTCATTTACTAGAAACGTACCTGACACAACATCGGGGTCCGTCCTAGCCTCCTCTCGGGTCATCGTGAAGGCTCTAGCATTTGCTCTCTACCCCTCGGTTCGGGTCTTCTTCTTTGCTCTGGAACTTCCAGCCCTCAGCTTCGTGCAATCCCTGTTTAGATGGCCGTTTTCACCACACTTGTAGCATCTCACGACCCCACATTCTCTTGCCACATGACCAGGCTTCCCACACTTGAAACAGAGGTTTGATCCCCATCTACACTCCTCCGTATGCTTATTTCCGCATTTATCACACCTCCTCGTCCCCACACCGACGTAACTACACTCCATTTGTCCACCCTTGCACTCTTGCTGTTAGGAGTGACACCACTACATCCAAACAGCTTTCCATTCCGATTCCTGTAGTCTCTACCATTCTTTTTCACCTCAATCCCGGCCACCTCCCTCACCGCTCTGAACACCTCAGTTACCACAGACGGCAGAATCGTCTGCATGACATGCCGAACTCACTCGACGACAGCCTTGAAAGGATCGGGATCTAGTTTGATCAATTAGATTAAGATTTGCAGCGGAATAGAACAAGAATTAGACGAAATTTAAGCAAGAATAAAATGAATATTCAATCAAACAGTGACGATTATAGAGAGAGAGTTTTGCAAATAGAATATTTTCATTCACGCATAAGCTTCTCTTCGAAAACAATTAGGTCAACATTCCTTTTATAAAGGAATGTGACGTCAGCTGATGTCACTTGATAGTGACATCTAACTGATTTATACAAACAACTGAAAGTAGACTAAACTACTGAAGATGTCCACAACAATTGAGGACACCTTCACAAAAAGCTAAGTACAAGCTACAATTACAACTACTGAAGTTATAACATCTGAAGTGTAAGAAGTTCAGATGTTTTACATAAAATAAAACTACTGATTACAAACTACTGAAAAGTAAACCATCACAACTACTGAAAAGAACTACTTCAGCTGTTCTGACAACTTCTGAGAACTTGGTCTTCAGACTTTGTCTTCAGTAGTTGTCTTCCGACTTTGTCTTCAGACTTTGTCTTCAGACTTTGTCTTCAGCTGTTGTAGACCACTTCAGTTGTTATGATGTCTGTGGGACTTAAAGGTTTTTCTGATCTGGCTCATTGGTTCTTTTGGTCCAACAAACTCCCCCTGAACCAATGCAGCCAAAACCTTTAAGATTATTGAAGTCCCACTTATTGGCAGAAACATTTCTGGATCAGCTCAGAAATCACCAAAATAAGCTCAGGCCAGGGAAAAGGTTTCAAAAAGTTTGATTGGCAAAGGATGAATGGGAACTCTGTCTTGGGGAATTGGACACAGAGCTGTTACCCCATTCATGAGACCTACTTCCCAATGATGAGTCTGCAAGACTCTCTAACATAGGCCTCAAGTAATACTACTTTTTTTCCATTGTGAGTTCTTCAGCTTCACTTTCAAAGAAGAACTCAGGCCCATAGTACTCTGATAAGTATTTAACATTCTTTTCATTCTTTAGCTCCACAGTAGTTATTTCTCTGTATGCAAACACATCAGGATGAGTACCTTCAAGTAACAACCGGAGCTCATTTTTTTTTTTCTTCAAGCTTCTTGTAGATCAACCCCTTCTTCACCATTTTGTTTTATAGTAAAGTTTATGGAGTCATCTTAGACTTGTAAGCTCTCTTGATGTCATCAAGGATTTCCCAAGGTGACACTACAATGGCCATTATCACAGCATCTACAGTCTTCTTTACTTGGCCATTGTATCGACTTGGAATATTCTTTTTATGAATTCTGTCACTTACTCCGGGGTCAGGCCAAATTCTCACTTTCTCTTTCTGATATTGAAATGTGAATTGAGAGCATACAACCTCCGAGCATGTTTCTTCATAGCTTGTACGGATGAAGACTTAGGAAACTCTTTATCAACCATCCTTAACAACTGCTCATCATGTCTTTTTGTTGTTCTTCTTCTTCAAGTTTCACTTTTACCATTTGCCTTTGGATGTCAGGTGTGATTTTGTTGGTTGACTCCTGGGCTCAGGCATCTTTGTTTTAAGACCAGCAGAGATTGGCAGACTATCATCCTCATCATCTTTTTCTTCTTCTTCCATCCTCAACACCCTTCTTCCTCTTGGGATGAAGCATCATTGGTAGTTTTTTTGAGTGGGTTCCTTGGGTAATCATGTTCTTTTTGTTGTTCTTCTTCTTCAAGTTTCACTTTTACCATTTGCCTTTGGATGTCAGGTGTGATTGTTGTTGGTTGACTCCTGGGCTCAGGCATCTTTGTTTTAAGAACAGCAGAGATTGGCAGACTATCATCCTCATCATCTTTTTCTTCTTCTTCCATCCTCAACACCCTTCTCTTCCTCTTGGGTGCATCATTGGTAGTTTTTTGAGTGGGTTCCTTGGGTAAAGGAGTTGGTTTTGAGGGTTGTGATGTTGGTTGTTTTGGTGTGGGAGATTGTACAGGCTGCTCTAGCATCTTGGTTGTGAGTGAGGCTTTGGATAACTTTGTCATATCAGACCTTTTCCCAGCACCAGCTTCATCAAGAGCTTCTATGATCAATCCTTTGTTGAATACTTCAGAAGAACAGATTCTGGTGGTTATCTCCAAAATACTGTCTCTGGACCATGACTTCACTTCAATAATTGATCTTCCCAAATGCTTTGATATGAATCTTATCATAGTTTCCAGCCTTTCCCTTTCTTTCTCATTACAACTTGCCCATCTATGCTCAATCTCTTGAATCTCTAGCCTTCTAATTTCAGAGTCAAGTTTGGCTGTGTCAAAACCTTGTCTGAAGAGTTGATCAATGATCTTATCCATAGATCTGCTATGTTGCTCATCAGCTTCTTTGATAAGTTCTTCTAACTTTTTCTCATCTTCAGTCTGATCAGCACTCTTCTTTCTCTTGTATGTGATCATCTCCTTTTCTTTCTTCTCTTTTTCTTCTTCCTCTTCAACTCTCTTTCTTTTATCTGCTTTCACTGACTTAGACTCCCCCTTTTTGGTTGACTCAGGGGTTTGAATGTCAGAAAGTCTCTTAGAAACATCATCATCAACTAAGGTTTGAAAATTTGACGAAAGCCTCTCATCAATGGCTTGATGCACAATGTTAGTGATGATGGGAGTGATGAGAGGTAAGGAGGATTGAAAGGCAGCAACCATTTGCTCAAAGGGGTTCTGTCCCTGAGAAATGGTGCCTGAATCAAAGGCTGGTGGCACAGTTGTTGGGAGTGGCTCAGTGTTTGGGAGAGCTTCAGAAGAAGCTGCCATCTGTGGGTGAATTTGGGCAGATGGACTTGATTTTTGAGACAATTTGGCAAGCAGTTCTTGTAGTCTGCATACCTCAGCCTCAAGAATGGTGTTGTGGGCTAGAACATTAAAGAAAAAGCCCAGGTCATCATCAGTCTTTCCTGAATCATCTGACCTCCTGATTAAATCAGGATGAACATGTGCTGAGTGTAGATCAGTATTCACATGTGCCCCTATTTCTTGGAACTGGGGACTTCCTGCCTCAGGATTATGTCCTTCATTGGCAGTTGCCTCTGGTGAGGTCTTAGAGATGATACCACCGTCATCCTGTTCATGTGCTGAAACAGGAGAAGAGGCAGCCTCACCAGATGTTCGAATCTCCTCCTCTACACAGGGAGATTAAACTTTGTAATCCCTGTGCTGTGGGTTATCAGCCATATTATAATCCTCTCCCTCAACTGTTGAGGTTTTCCCAGTGGTAATAGGTTTCTGGGGAGGGGTAGAGGAATGTAGTTGAGTCAGCACTTGTGCAAAAATCACAGTTGGGCTTGTAGGGGTGGTTTCAGTGGGAGATAAGTGTGAAAAGGATTGCACCTGGGGTGAATGGTTCTCTTCAATGGCAATCTTCTCAAGTGAGAGAGATTCCAGTAATGTGGTTTCCCCATTTTTGGTTGCATCAGGATCCTGTTGAGAGGATACTTGAGCGGTTTCAACTGGTAGAGTCTTGGAAACTACAAGGGGATTACTACCAGTAGTTTCATCATGCCTTTGTGTTGCAGGGGCATCATCAGGGGAATCAACTCCCTGAGTAGCCTTTTTGGTTTGTTTGGATTGTGGTTTGGAGGGGACTTTAGATCTGGAGGATGAGGCTGTGGGTTCCCTCTGCTTGGGTTTTAGCAGTTTGGCAGCCTCTTTGAGTTGTGGGTCAGAGTTGTGCCTGGAGTATACCTCAGGCAAAACTACCATAGCAGGGACTCCAAGGCCAACAAGGCCGTCACATTTTAATTGATTGATGATTATGACCATAAGAAACCTTGGATATAATATCCTTCTGTCAGCCACAAGTTTCATTGCCAGATCTTTTAATTCCAAAAATATAATTTCAGAAAAATTTAAGCTTTGGCGTTCAAGGATAGAATACAATAGCTGCTGCCACCTGGATGACATTTGATCCCATGAAGAGGTTTTGGGGGCAAGGCAGACATTGATCATATGAAAAATTAGGCGTTCAGCATCATGAAAGTGCTTCTTCAGAATTGTGGTAGCACTTAGGTCGCCCTCATACCCATGGTTGATGAATGATAGATCAATGGTGCCTTTCGCGTATTTAGTGACGAAGGTGGCATCATTCAGATCTAGGGTTTGGTGAATGATAGCAGGAGTGATGACCACCTTCTTCTGGTTTACAAACGACTGGAGAGTGATCGCGACATCATTCTCACCAGTATGGACAGTGACATTTGTCCAGAATTGGCGAAGGGTATCGGGATAGATGGTTGGATTCAGAAGAAAAGCAGTTTGATACGGGGAATCAATCATCAGATCAATGGCAGCATCAAACTTAGTCCAAAAGGCCGATTTTGTGAGGTAGGCAACACAGTTGTGTCGTGGTTTGATTTGCATGGTCGCCATTAATGGAAGATGAAAGTTCGGAAAACGACTTATGAAAAGTTTGAAGTTAGGTTTAGGTATTTATAGGTTATGAAGATAGGTTTAGGTATTTATAGGTTATGAAACGGCTGAAAGAAAACAACTGAAAGTTTTGGTGTTACTCATCAGTTGTTAGAAAACGACTGAAGACATGGTTTTAACTTTCAGATGTTGTAAACAACTGAAGACTTGGTGTTAGTCATCAGTAGTTTGAAACTACTGAAGACTTGGTTTTGGCTTCAGTTGTTTTGAAATGAAACAGCAGTTGTTTGAAACAATTGAAGAGTAAAATTTCTCATCAGTTGTTGTCGTCAATTCACAGATCTCAGTTGTTTCATTGACCTTAACACTAACTCAGCAGACTATCTGATTTTCATATGTTTCATTGGTCATCAGTACTAATCTGTTAGAACAGACATTAGTAGTTGTAACCACATCAGTAGTTGTAACTACATCAGTACTTTTTAACAAATAAAATACTTCAGTACTTTTAAGTAATTTAGTCTTCAGTAGTTATGAAAACTGGTGAAGATAAAATAACTTATCAGTACTTAGTTTTGACAGCTGTATACTAATGCTCATCAGTACTTGTGAACTGAGAGCATCAGTAGTTGTCAAATCATTCTAGCTGCAGCATACCAAGCCTTAGCACTAGATTTTGGAAAGTTGCACTGTCC
This sequence comes from Flaveria ramosissima, assembly GCA_025215565.1. NCBI lineage: Eukaryota > Viridiplantae > Streptophyta > Magnoliopsida > Asterales > Asteraceae > Flaveria > Flaveria ramosissima. Next base: position 19,840,018 of record CM046034.1, read on the forward strand.
AAAGGCTTAGTAAATATATCTACAAGCTCATCAGCACTAGGAACAAACTTTGGATCAATCAGACCTTTTTCACAACAATCCCTGATAAAATGATGTCTGATCTCAATATGTTTGGTCCTAAAATGCTGGACAGGATTCTTAACAATACAAAGAGCTGAAGCACTGTCCATCAGTAAAGGAATCTTAGTCTCTGTAATGTCATAATCTAGTAATTGATTCTGAAGCCAGAGTACCTGAGATGTACAACTTGCAGCAGCAATGTACTATGCTTCAGCAGTGGATGTAGCAACTGAAGTTTGTTTCTTACTCTGCCAAGAAACTAAACAATTGCCTAAAAATTGGCATCCACCAGAGGTTGATTTTCTGGGTAATTTACACCCTGCATAGTCACTATCAGAGAAAGCAACTAATTTGCAAGAGTGCCCAGTGGAATACCAAAGACCTAGAGATTGAGTTCCTTGCAAGTATCTAAAGATCCTTTTGACTGCAATCATATGGGATTCTTTAGGTGCAGCCTGAAATCTAGCACAGACACAAGTTGCAAACATAATGTCTGGTCTAGAAGCTGTAAGGTACATCAAGGAACCAATCATACATCTGTAAAGAGTTTCATCTACTGCTTTACCTTTCTGATCAGCATCTAGTTGTGTGGTGCTGCACATGGGAGTAGAACATGGCTTACAATTTTGTAAATCAAACTTTTTCAACAAATCCTTTGTATATTTTGACTGATGAATGAAAGTTCCATCAGCCATTTGTTTGATTTGCAAGCCCAGAAAGAACTGTAATTCTCCCATGGCACTCATTTCAAACTTTTGTTGCATCAACTTAGTAAAGGCAACACACAACTGTGGATCAAAAGATGCAAAAATAATATCATCTACATAAATTTGAACACGGAGCTTATGCATGCCTACTTTCTTAATGAACAAAGTTTTATCTATGGAGCCTCTAGTGAAATTGTTTTGAAGAAGAAAGTTAGACAGTGTATCATACCAGGCTCTGGGAGCTTGTTTTAACCCATAAAGAGCCTTATCAAGCTTATACACCCAATCTGGATGTTTTATGATCTTCAAAACCTGGTGGTTGACACACATAAACTTCTTCTTTTATTTTACCATATAAGAATGCACTTTTGACATCCATTTGAAAAACTTTAAGATTATGGAAAGCAGCATAAGCTAAGAACAATCTGATTGCCTCCAGTCTGGCTACAGGGGCAAAGGTTTCATCATAATCAATACCTTCTTCTTGTGAAAACCCCTGTACAACCAGTCTGGCCTTGTTCTTGACAATTTGACCTTTTTCATCAGTTTTATTCCTAAACACCCATTTAGTGCCTATTGCACACTTACCTTGGGGTAGAGGAACCAGTTCCCACACTTGCTGCTTTTGAAACTGAAGAAGCTCAAGTTGCATGGCTTCAACCCATCCATTGCCTCTTAATGCAATATGATATTTCTTTGGCTCTTGCTGACTGATGAATAGAGCATAAAAGCAGAAATTGGACAATTGACGTCTAGTTGAAACACCAGCATTGATGTCACCAATGATCTGAGACATGGGGTGATGTTGGTCCATGTGATCGATGAACAGTACAATTGATAGGATAATTTGATCAATATCAAACACACAATCCAAATAACAACAATTGAGAAGTGAATATGATGAATCAAGACATAATTGGTACTCAAATGAACAAACTCACTCAATAACAACAAGCACAATTGTATTTCAATGAAGTAACTGCTTAGAAATGGTAGCTTGCAACAGAATTCCACGATTAGGGTTTTGCAAACTTACCATACAAAGTGAAATGACAATAGTATATATAGCAGTCATAGATTCGCTGACAGTTTCGCTACCAGCGAAACGGTCATGCCGAAACTATAGTTTCGCCCCGCAGAACACAAGTTCGCCGGGTAAACCCAAACAGCAAACTGTGAGCGAATGTATAGATTCGCTCACAGTTTCGCTGGACTGCCAAAACTGCTAATTACTAACAAAATACAAAATGAAACTAACAAAAGTCCTATTACAATGTAAAGTAAACATCTATACTAAAGTGAGTCCAACCTAACATGATCTTCAATACTCCCCCTAGGTTGGACCTCACTATCTTCACTTCTCTTGATTTGACTCGTCGGCTCCGGTTTCCTCTGCTGTTGTTGGTCTATCTTCATCACCTCCCGCAGCAACATCTTTAGAAGCTTCAGCCACTGATCCTCCAAGGTTAGTTCCTGCATCACCAGCTTCCTCAGAATGACCACTAGCTCTAGCAAACTGCCTAGTCATGTCTTGAACATCCATTGCAAAGTCATCTTGTGCTCTCACCTTTTCAGCCAAACTCTTCACCTCCGCCCGTACTCCTCTTATTTTGTTTGCCACATTCATAAACAAGCTTGCCTCTTTTCGTGTTTCCTCTCCTGCCCCAGCCTTAATATGATTTTCACAAAGAGTCAAGAGATCTTCATCACTGAAGCTGAATAACTCCATCGGGTCAACAACCCTAAACTCTTTTCCGTGTTTGGCTCTAATCACGGCATCGCCAGTGTTATTATCATAAAACCACTTTTCAATTTCCTGTAAACGTTGGGGAAGAGGATCAGCCAATCTTACCCTGTTTACCGTTTTGGTGGTTTGACTCTCAAACAATCCTCCCTTTGTCAGTCTCCCAGTCTTTATCTTTCTTTGATCTTTTTCGTTCAGCCTTCATGTATCCAAATGACTCAAAATTATCATTAAGTCCATTTTAATTCTTCTCAAGAAATACTTGCCCTTTCACTTAAATGAGCATTAATCAAAGGCAAAGTCGCCAACCGTCTCAGATCCCATTTGGGCAAGGTCTTAAAAGCCTTCCTCTTGAGCATGTAGCTGATATTACCTCCTCTTCTTTAATCATAAAACATCTTTAAGCTAGGATTATAACACCAACTTATTATCTTCTTATCTGCCTCTTTCATGCTTAACCTTCCATATTTTGAAACAAAGAGAGTAAGTTCTTCAACCTCCTTCTCCTTCACCAACCAGTCACTCTTATCCATCTCAAACACATCACCTTCATCATCTCCCTTCTTAGCAACATACACCAATGGTCTCTCATCTACTTCATAAAACTCTGGTTCAGAATCATAATCAACCAATTGCTCATCCTCCTCTTCTTCAGCAATCAAACCTTTTCCTTTATCTGACACTTCCTCATTGGTAGCTGTAACAATCACTTCTTCACCCCACAATATCCTTATCAAAATCAAACTGTACGTTAACAAACCTGCTTCAATAATATCATCATCCTCATTTCTTCCAGCATCTTCTCTTGGAATCTCTTGTTCCCTGCTTCAGTATCAGCTGCTCCAGAAGTGCCCTCTCCTACCTTAGATGAAGTACCCACATTCAAGAATGAGTACTTAGATATATCAGTCATATCATCTAACTCAGATTGAGTTAGTTGACTAGGTAGGCCAGCTGCAGCTTTCATCTGAGAAATATCTTCAAACAATCTCTTAATCAAATTATTCTAGTCAACCAACATCTTTTTCATTCCTTCAATTACCTCATCCTTCTGTTTTTCCCTAATCTCCTGATTCGTCAGTTTAGTCTTTATCATACTCAACTCATTTGCCAATGAAGTATTTAGACTAAGAATCACATCCTCATCAAGACCAGCACTAGCCTCTTTCCCTGCTGTGAAACCCTCGTGTCGATGTTTTGATCTCCGTTCAGGCTCAACAAAGTCAGTTTTTTTTTAGATCTCCGTTCTTTCTCCACCCTTATCTCCTCTGCTTGTGCATCCTATATCTTCTTCGAAATCATAATCTTTCTCTTTTGCATATCTCTTTCTCTTCTTAGCTGCATCAGCTTGTTGCACCCTTGTTTCCTCAGCCCTTTTGTTTTCAGACTCATCGACCCGTCTGATATAATTCAGCGTTCTGGTGGGTACATATTTTCCCAGAGATGGGTGATTTTACCACTGAAATCATGGCGGATAGCACAGCAATCAGCAAATATCTGAGGGTTCATCTGCACTAATCTCTTGACTTCACCATGTTTAGGAACATCAGGAATAAGATCATCAATAATCATCTGAATAAAGCGAGGATATAACAGCCATTTATCCTTCTTCACAGCCATCACATTCTCTGCCATACACGCAAAGATCAGTCTAGCAATGTTTGCTTTCTCCCCTTTACAGCATATCACCATAGCTTTGGCCCAGTCGAGATTAAGTCCATCGGATCCACCCTTACGGTGATCTAAGCACATAATAAAAACATGAGCTATATATCTCCATTCCTTAGATAAAAAAGACTTTTTAATCTCCTTCCTCGAACCAAAAGCTGGTCCCTCATATCCCATTTGTCTGAAAGCTTGGAATACTTCAGATTCCGTCATATCAACTTCATCACCAGTATCATCTTCTAGTCTAAGAATCCTCGACACGCTCTCAGCAGTAATTGTTATATCATGATCAATCACTCTAGCTGTGATTCTCTGAACATCTCCTCCAGTGTTGTATTCTGCTGATCTCCAAAGTCTCTAATATGAAGATCATAGATAGTGGGTGAGTGAGAGATAGCATATGCAATGGGTGATCTCTGGAGCCATCTAATACAGTCACGAAATCCGCCGCCTTGGAAGAGTATCGTCTAATATGGCAGTGATGTTATTCCTCTCATCAAACTTGAGATTCGCCATAATAACCTGAAAAGAACAACAAATAAATTTGAATAAGAAATACTGAAAATAAGAAAATAAGACAAAAACATAAGAAACAATCAGTTTCGGCAAGCGAAACAATAGTTTCGCTCACTAAGACATGATAGTTTCGCTGAATCAAAGACAATTTCGACAAGGAAAACAAACAGTTTCGACAAGCGAAACTATAATTTCGCTCATTGAAACTTGTTATTTTCGCAGAGCAAAAGGTAGTTTCGACAAGATTAGAATGAATTAAAGTAGTTTCGCAATTAGTTTCACCAAATATTAATTTAGTTTCGCTATAAAAATTAGTTTCGCTGACATAAGAAAATACAAGCGAAACTGTGTAAATTAAAGATCAGTCATTGCGAAATTAGAGAAGATATGGCGAAACTGTTAAGTTCGCTCGGACAGCATAACTTTACAGTTTCGCAGAAAAGATGTGAACTTTCGTTCAATTTCGCAGAGAAATTAGTAGTTTCGCTGAACGAACAGCGAAACCACCGAAGAGACACAATCAAGATAACTTAAGAATAGACTATTTAATCCAGATTAGAAGGTGAATCAGTGTTCGAAACTCACATACGAAGTGAATCTCATGAAAAATCAGTCCAAATCACAAACACAAGTCAAAATCGCCTTAAAAGTTACGGAAAACCCTAAAAGTAAAGCTGTGCGATTGTGCGAAATTATGAGAGAAAATTCGCAAACATGACTTATATAGCAAATAGTTTCGCAGACAGCGAAACTATAAATTCGTCTGGCGAATTTAGTTTCGCCAAGTGAAACTGTAATTTCGCTAGGAGATAACTGATTAACAACTTATTAGCCAACCTAGCGAAATTGCAGTTTCGCTTTGCCAAATTGTTAGCGAAAGAATAATTTCGCACCCCCCTTTTTTTATTTATTATTATTTTATTATTATTTTTTTTATATTTTTTATTTTTTTTAATTTCAATTATTATTTTTTTTAAATTATAATATTAAAGGAAGCACATCTAATAATGAGATCTAAAATAATCAGAGATCACATTCTCTAAATATTTTAGAACATAAAGATGATCAAAAATTATCTACCAGTCATGAGATTATACTGTATACAAGATCTGATCACAATCTGCACAGAAACAACTAAAATTAGAACAAATCAATAACGATTGCAGATATAATTATCCACTTAACTAAAATTAGAAACAAATCAAAAATTAATTTCAGTCATGAGATCATACTGAAACAAGATCTGATCACAATCTGCACAGAAAAGAAAGAAAAACAACTAAAATTGAACAAATCAATAACGATTGCAGAATCTGATCATTTCTTCTTTTTAATGTGAAACAGAATCCAGTAACAGTTACTATCATTTCTCATAGAAGACTGGTCATGTAAATAAAAATATTTAGAGAATATACAATCATTTCTCATCATGTTAAATTCCGATCTCAGAATAATGATATTACCCCCAAATTTTAGAGAATATACAATCATTTCTCATCATGTTAAATTCCGATCTCAGAATAATGATATTACTCCCCAAATTCTATTTCATATATCTATTATTATAAATGATTTAATTTTAATTTTATTACTTTTTTTTTTTGTTTTTAATTATCCAAGAAATAATAGAAAATGAAAATTAAAAAGATTTAACCCAAGCATAGAAATCAATTCATAAAAACGAGGTTTATCAAATGTTTTGTGAAAAGATCAGTTTTTTGATTTTTTTTATCGAATGGGTAATAATATATAATAATGAAACCTTCTCTTGAGCATCACGAATCGCATGAATTCGTGTTTCAATATATTTGTGCGGGAATGATGAATGGGATTTTTAGCAATTCCAATGGCAGCCTCATTGTCACAGAATAAAGGTGTATGAAGGAAGTTAATTCCATAATCAATCATTTGGTGTTGGATCCAAAGAACTTGAGAGCAGCAGCTGAGGATGCAGCATATTCAGCTTCCCCTGTAGAAAGAGAAACAGTAGTTTGTTTCTTGCTCTGCCAGGATACCAGACAATTTCCCAAATATTGACAACCTCCAGACACAGATTTTCTGTTTAACCTGCAACCATTGGAATCACTATCAGAGTAAGCATGTAAATCAAAATTTCCACCATATGGATACCACAGTCCGAGACGAGACGATCCTTTGAGATAACGAAATATTCGTTTGACAGCTTTCTCATGAGATTCCTTTGGAGCCGACTGATATCTAGCACAGTAACCAACAGCGAAAGTGATATCAGGACGACTGGCAGTAAGATACATGAGAGAGCCAATCATAGACCGAAAAGATGAGGATCAACTGGTTTTCCATTTTCATCCGGAGTAGACAGGTCTGAGCAGTAAAAGGAGTCATCTCAGTAGACGCATCATCCATCTTAAATTTCTTCAGAATATCTTTAATGTACTTCTCTTGATGAATAAGAATTCCTTCTTTCTGTTGTTCAACTTGCAATCCAAGAAAGAAAACACATTTCACCCATCATACTCATTTCAAACCTTTGGCTCATCACTTCTTCGAACTCTCTACACAATTGAGAGTTTGTAGATCCAAAAATAATATCATCGACATACACTTGAACAAAGATCATTTCACCATTCACCTCTCTTTTAAATAAGGTCATATCAATGGTACCACGAGAATAACCATTGCTTAGAAGATATTGCGTAAGAGTCTCATACCAGATTCTGGGTGCTTGATGAAGGCCATACAAAGATTTATCAAGCTTATACACTTTATCAGGAAAATCAGGATCTTCAAAGCCTGGTGGTTGACACACATATATCTCTCATCAATGTCTCCGTAGAGAAAAGCACATTTCACATCCATCTGGTACAACTTGAACTGTTTATGAGCAGCATGAGCAAGAAATATTTGGATTGCTTCAAGAAGAGCAACTGGAGCAAAGACTTCTGTATAATCAATTCCTTCTTCTTGAGCAAAGCCTTGCACTACAAGTCTAGATTTGTTTCGCACCACCACACCCCGATCATCTGGTTGTTCTTAAATACCCATTTTGTACCAATTGGATATTTGTTGGGAGGTAAATCAACTAAGGTCCAAACCTTAAGCTTTCAAAACTGTTGAAGTTCCAATTGCATAGATTCTACCCAACAAGGATCTTGTAGAGCAGCATGAACATTTTTTGGAACAATTTGAGAAATGAAGCATGAGAAAAGACAGACACTAATCAGACCAGATTGACTTCGCGTGCGAACACCATCAGAAACAGATCCAATCACATTATCAAGCGGATGATCTTTCAAAGTTTTGTAATCACTTGAAGAAGGAAAGATAGTTGAAGAAGTATCCGCACAGCCGGAGAAAGATTAGATGAAGGTGTATCAATGACAGGTGTTGAATCAGGTAAGATAGTTGAAGGTGTATAATGGAGCTTGATCAGGTATTGGAGACGATGAGCTGACATAAGTTGAAACAGCATCATTTACTAGCGGGATGGAAGGAACAGATGATGGAGATGATGGAATAATATTCGTTTGAGTACTTGGAATTGATGTATCATCATCATCGAAAACTGGCAAATTAAATGAATTGAACACAGTATGGAGTCAAAGAACCATGCAGGTTCAGATTTCACTTCAGAAGGATTGGATTCTTGCCAATCAACATAGAATGACTCTTGAACAATACGTGTTCTCTTGTTATAAACTCGGTACGCCTTTTGTGAAGAAGAGTATCCAACAAAATAACACTCGTCAGAAACAACACCAAATTTTGTCTTTTGAGATTGAGTATTCAGAAGAGTACAAGAACAGCCAAATGGTCGAAAGAAATCAATTAGTGGCTTCCTCTTATGAAAAAGTTCATAAGGAGTCTTCACTTTATCTTTCACAATTAACACTCTGTTTAGAACATAAGATGCACAATTAACAGCTTCAGCCCAGAAAATAATGGGTAATGAGGATTCTATCAACATTGTACGAGCAGCTTCCACAAGAGTGCGATTCTTTCTTTCTGCAATACCGTTCTGCTTGGGGTGTTCTTGCAGCACTAAATTGTCTCACAATCCCTTTTTGAGCACAAAATGAATCAAGAATCTGATTTTTAAATTCAGTGCCGTTGTCACTTCTTAATCCCATAACTCTTCTCTTACTAACTGATTCAATAGAAATGATTAATTTCTGCAATTCTTCTGCAACTTCACTTTGTGTGCAAGAAACCTCACCCATGAATAACGTGAGAAATCATCTGTAACAACAAGACAAAAGGATTTTTTAGCAATTGATTTAACACTAATTGGCCCAAATAAATCAGTATGTAACAACTCAAGAGGACTTGATATGCTATTTAAAAGTTTGGGCTTATGAGGTTTCTTATGTTGTTTCCCTTTGGCACATGCCATGCATTTTTCAGTAACAGAAAAATCTTTTAAAGGAAGTCCTCTAACAAGATTGTTCTTTACTAATTTATTAATTATCTTAAAATTGACATGGCCTAAGCGACGATGCCACAAGAGTGACTCAGAGGTTGATGCTTTTGAGAGAAGACAAGTTGCAGTAGCCTTTGACTCATTTGAATTCATATCAAGAAGATATGTATCATGTTTCCTTGGAGCACGCATGAGAATTAAATCCTCCGGAATAGCTATCTCTGATTTTAAAAATAAACATTCGTCAGATTTAAATAGAACAGGAATGTCTTTATCACAAATTTGAGAGACACTCAGAAGATTAAAAGCCAATTCAGGAACATGGTTGACTTTTTCTAGAGTAAGAGAACCATTGGTAACTTCTCCTTGTCCAATCATTTTTTCACCCTTCTTATCTCCAGCAAATGCCACATATCCTCCATCTATAATCCGATAATTGGTCAACAAATCCTTTAATCCCGTCATATGCTTGGAACATCCGCTATCAACATGCCACAGACTGTGTACAATCTTTGAAGAAGATCCCTGAAATGAATTAACAAATCATTTAGCCAGGAGCAATAGGGACCCAAGATTGAACCACTTTTGTTTTAAAGAAGCTGATTTTTTATGAAAGAAATTATTAACCAATTTTGTCAATTTATTCCCAAAACAATTCCTATTAGAGGATCTTTGAATCAAAGGGCAATTTTTGATAAGATGATCCTCTTCACCACACCTGAAACAATGATGTTTGAATCTAGGTCGATGATGTGATGAGGTAAAAATAGGATCAATAATAATCTCCTCATCACATTCAGACAAACTAGAATCAACATCACTGAATGTCTCATACATCTCATGATGTTTTTGTTTATTTGAATCAGAGTTCTTCTTTACAAAATCAGAACATGATTCTTCTGACAAATCAGTAAAACTCGTACCATTGGTAGCAGTGTTAGATAAAGATGAACTGCATTTTTCTGATGATGTCATATTTAATGGTATGAAAGATGGAATAGGTTGAGAAAAGAACTTTTCGAAAGAATTAATTTTAGTTGCTCAGTTGTTTTAGGAGAAGCATCAGATTCATTGCATTCATTACCAGAACAAAAATACTCACTATCATGATTTGAAGTACAAGATGAAATAGAACAATCAAGAGAACATGAGACATTCAAGTCTGTTACATTTGAACTAGAAACAAACACTGAATTTAAACTAGACTTATTATCTAAAACAGACTGCTGATTTTCAGGTGTACTAGAACTAGTGCATCCAAGCCCACTAGTTGGTCCATAGTCGTAGTCTTCACGAATGTACTTAGAGTTATTCCCAACTAAACCTGCAGACATACTGTCAGTATCTGATTTGATTAAATCATTAGAAGGATGAGGAACAGGCATAGGAGAATAACAGTATGTACTAGGAGGAGGATAAACCTGTACATTTTCATAACCCAAACCTGTTTTAATTCTTGCTCCCCGTTGAGATTTACAAAGATCATCATGTTTCATTCCAGAAATAGTCCATTTATCTAACTTTGACTGAAGTTTGCTTGCTTCAAATTCAGCAAGAGCAACCCGTTCAGTCAAAGTATTAACCTCTACATTCCTTTCCAAAACAATTCTTTTTAAATGATCAGTTTCTTTTAAAGCCTCATTTAATTTCACAAAATATTTTGATTCATTCATTTTAAGTTCATCATTAATTCGTTTTAAATCCTTTTCATTATCAATTAACAAACGATTAGCCTTATAAATCCCAAAAAGTCTAATTTTGCAAGCAGATGAGCACATATCCTGTATTACCTTATAAGGAAGTCCCATTACCATCCTTTCGGCAGCTAAAGCTTTATCGCACATGCATACTGGAGTACTTGATTTCCTTTCTTCAACAGTAGCGGCCGCATCATCCTTCTCTTTTCCTTTTGCAGCTTTTGAATTTCTTTCTTCATCTGAATCTGTAATTTCCTCTTTCTTCTCTCCATTTCTTCTCTTCTTTCTCCTTTACTGAAGATTCATTTTCTCCTTTGAATTCCTTGAACAGCACAAATCCATCTTTATCAACTTCCATCTCATCACTTTCCACAACCTCAGCAACTAACGCGTGATTTATTCAGATCTTGTTTCTTCCACCTCCGCACTCCAGTCAAAGTTTGAGATCAAGGCTGACTCCTTTTTTGAACTTCCTTCTTCTTTTTCTTTCTCTGTTGTCAATCTTGGTACTCCAGTGTTACTAGGATCTGTGACAATTGATAATGGACATTCACGTTTAAAATGTCCCAATTGTTTACAATTAAAGCACCTCAATTTTGACTTATCAAATCCTAGTTTTGAGGTAGATGATTGACCACCAAAGTTCTTTCTTCCTATTCTTTCCATGAATCTCCGGGCTCTTAAAGTTAACATTGCCATTTGCCATTGAATGTCAGTTTCTTCTAGATCATCAGGATCAACCTGATACATATCCTCCATAGTCATTCCTTTACCTTTCAATTCACCAGCAACAAGAGCTTCATAGCTCTGAACAAACATTCCAAAAAGAGCCATTGTTTCAGATGGAATTGAAGTTTCAGCATTCACCTTAGAATTTCCCAATTCTTTTCCAACATGATTACTACCACTCGAGAAATTACTTGTATTGCTCCCTCCTTGAATTGGATTTTGAATGTGAGAGTTTGCAGCGGATGATAACAAAGCAGCATTTTGAGAAAAACCAGGTGTGGGCATCATAGTCTGGTTAAATTCTCTTCTTTTCATATCCAACTCAAAAGATTTCAACTTGTTAATGATATCCATCAGCTTATAATCTGTAAAACTCTTTCTTGTTTGAGCATCCTCACTTGAAGACTCCACTGTGGTGGAAGAGAATCGAGAAGCCTGTTAACTTGTTCACTGTTGGAGAATCTTTCATCATACTTCTTCAGAGTGCTTGAGACGGTTAAGAAACGATTTGTAAGATCTGTCAAACTTTCATTCTTGTATCCTACAAACGAATTGAATTCCTTTTCAGCTTGAATACTCTTGTCTTTCACCAGATCTGCATTCCCATCATAGAATTCACAGAGAGCATCATAAAGGGATTTAGCATTTTTATGCTCTGCAAAACGATTGTAGATGTCTGGAGCCAAGCAGAGAGTTAGAGCACAAAAAGCTTTTTGATCACGATCAATCGGTTTCAGATCTCTTTCAGTATAAGAAGATGGGTCTTTGTTCTGAGAAACGACATCACCAACTGTAACCGTAGGTATATGAGGACCTGAAATAATCGATTCCCATTGATTATGATCTGTGTAGAAAAAGAAAGCTTTGAGACATCTCTTCCAATCTTCAAAATTATCTCTATTAATGAGTCTTGGAGGTCTATTAGGAGCAACACTTTCAAGATCCGCAAGTGTAAGAGTAGTTAATTTCGACATGGTAGTTTCGGCAGAAAAATTGATAATTTCGCTGACAAATTCGCTAACAAATTCGCTGAAAGAGGTGACTTGGCTAACAGTTTCGCTGAAACAATACTATCGCAGACACTTTCGCAAACACAGACACTTTTGCTTGCAATTTCAGCAGCACTTTCGCCTGAACAGAGACAACAATTGCTTAGTTTCGCTGCTAACTTCGCAGGAAACAAGCTTGAACTTTCGTTCAGAAATAGATTCGGCAGCAATTTCGCTTGATGATTGGTCAAAACACTAATGAACTTTCGTTCAAGGGAATACTTTCGCTGAAACTCTAGAAAACAACTTCTGATCCAAAATAACTCATAATTTCGCTGGATGAAGATGATAGTTTCGCTGTAAGAACAGTAGTTTCGCTGGTCGATCTCAAAACCCTTTTTCACCTCAAAATCAATCTGAAATCATTCAAAACTCAATGAATTTGAGATCTGATGATTGTAGAATCTTCCTCAATCAAGAACAAGCATAATTCAATCAATTTCCATGCCAAAAACAGCTGATAATCCAATGAAAATTGATTGAAACTAGATATTGACCAAAACCACAAAAACTCAACAAATCAAGAGCACTAAGGCTCTGATACCATATTGTTGGTCCATGTGATCGATGAACAGTACAATTGATAGGATAATTTTATCAATATCATTCACACAATCCAAATAACAACAATTGAGAAGTGAATATGATGAATCAAGACATAATTGGTACTCAAATGAACAAACTCACTCAATAACAACAAGCACAATTGTATTTCAATGAAGTAACTGCTTAGAAATGGTAGCTTGCAACAGAATTCAACGATTAGGGTTTTGCAAACTTACCATACAAAGTGAAATGACAATAGTATATATAGCAGTCATAGTTTCGCTGACAGTTTCGCTACCAGCGAAACTGTCATGCCGAAACTATAGTTTCGCCCGGCAGAACACAAGTTCACCGGGTAAACCAAAACAGCAAACTGTGAGCGAATGTATAGATTCGCTCACAGTTTCGCTGGACTGCCAAAACTGCTAATTACTAACAAAATACAAAATGAAACTAACAAAAGTCCTATTACAATGTAAAGTAAACATCTATACTAAAGTGAGTCCAACCTAACATGATCTTCAGGTGGTTCTTCACTTCTTGGTACTCAATAATATCTGTGCAAGTGTTTGTAGGAGATTCAGCAACAACAAATGTTGATTCAGACTCTTGAAACCTAGAATGAGATGGCAATTCAAATGAAGTAGAGGATTCAGAGATCTCATCAGCATTTGTTGTGGATGGAACTGCTGAAGCTACAGGAACATCAAGTTTAGTAGACTCAGGCAGGTGATCACTAAAACTTGCATTTATACCACCACATGGATGACTAGTTGCAGGAGATGATGGATTCTCAGAATCTGCAACAGCTGGAGACTGATAAGGAACATATTGCAGTATGTCCAAATCAAATAACTCCATAGGGTTTTGTGGAATTTTGTCCTTTGGAGATTCATTAAACTTTACATGCAAGGTTTCTTCAACTATCTTTGTTCTGCAATTAAAAACTCTGTATGCCTTGCAAGTAGATGAATACCCAACAAAGTACCCTGCATCCACCTTTGATTCAAACTTCTGAAGTGGATTCTTTGTGTTAAGAATGTAACAGGGACACCCAAATGCTCTAAAAAAGGAAATCAGAGGGGCCAAATGATGTAACACCTCATAAGGAGTCTTCATCAACCTCTGATTTACTAACACCCTATTTTGTACATAGCAAGCTGTGTTGACAGCTTCAGCCCAAAAGGTTAGTGGCAAACCAGAATTAGCCAACATTGTCCTTGCGGCTTCAATAAGGGTCCTGTTCTTTCTCTCCACCACTCCATTTTGTTCAGGAGTTCTTTGAATGCTATACTGCCTCTTGATTCCCTTAGATAAATAGAATTCATCAAGTGTGTGGTTTCTAAATTCTGTGCCATTATCACTCCTCACACACTTGACTGGAAGGGAATACTGCTTTTCCACATACAACACAAAGTAGATGACGATTTGAACAGCCTCATCTTTTGAATGTAAGAAGAAGGTCCATACAAATCTAGAATAATCATCCATAATTACCAGACAGTATTTTTTCTTTGCCATGCTCATCACTCTTACTGGACCAAAAAGATCCATATGTAGTTATTGCAAGCAGGCAGTGGACTTTGGTTCTTCTATTGGAGGGAATGATACTTTGTGTTGCTTTCCTTTTAAACAAGCAGAACAGTTGTCATCACATTTGAACTCCTTTAATGGCAGACCTCTCACTAAACCATGATGGATAAGCTGGTTCATGTTTTTAAGATTCACATGACCAAGCCTTCTGTGCCATAGTTCAGATTCCTGAGGAAAGGCCTTGGAGAACAGACATGGATGGCCTTTTAGATCAATTTTCTTTGATAAGTCTAAGGCATATACTCTTCAAATCCTGTTGGCCTTCAGGAGAGTATATTCATCCAATATCTTGTCAATCATTCTCAGAACATTGGAAGACAGAATCCGACAGTTCTGGCTGGTGAAAAGTGCAACATGCCCTTTATCACACATTTGACTGACACTCAACAAGTTGTATTTGAGATTCTCCACATGGTTAACATCATTAAATCTTATCTCGCCATTTGACACAAAGCCTTTGCCGATGATGTAACCCTTAGCATCATTACCAAAAGATACAAATCCCTTCTTTCCTTGAGAGTAGTCAAGAAGAAGAGAACTGCTCCCTGTCATATGCATAGATCCTCCACTGTCCACATACCAGATGCTTCTATTGCATGCTGAAGAACCCTGCATTTGTCACAAGAAACTAGTTAGCTTTCGAAAGGATCGGGATCTAGTTTGATCAATTAGATTAAGATTTGCAGCGGAATAGAACAAGAATTAGACGAAATTTAAGCAAGAATAATATGAATATTCAATCAAACAGTGACGATTATAGAGAGAGAGTTTTCTGCAAATAGAATATTTTCATTCACGCATAAGCTTCTCTTCGAAAACAATTAGGTCAACATTCCTTTTATAAAGGAATGTGACGTCAGCTGATGTCACTTGATAGTGACATCTAACTGATTTATACAAACAACTGAAAGTAGACTAAACTACTGAAGATGTCCACAACAACTGAGGACACCTTCACAAAAAGCTAAGTACAAGCTACAATTACAACTACTGAAGTTATAACATCTGAAGTGTAAGAACTTCAGATGTTTTACATAAAATAAAACTACTGATTACAAACTACTGAAAAGTAAACCATCACAACTACTGAAAAGAACTACTTCAGCTGTTGTGACAACTTCTGAGAACTTGGTCTTCAGACTTTGTCTTTAGCAGTTGTCTTCAGACTTTGTCTTCCAACTTTGTCTTCAGCTGTTGTCTTCAGACTTTGTCTTCAGCTGTTGTAGACCACTTCAGTTGTTATGATGTCTGTGGGACTTAAAGGTTTTTCTGATCTGGCTCATTGGTTCTTTTGGTCCAACAAGCCTCCTTCACTGAGGCCCTCAGATTAGCACTCTCATCACCGCCTTCCAGGTGATGGGTCTCGGGCTCTTGATAAGCCATCTCAGCAGCCTTTGCCTTGCCTCTCGTGACACACGGTCTAGCACCACCTTCACCACGACCTCCGCCTCGTGAAGCCTTTGAGGATCTACCACCTGCCATTCTCTAAACACACTATAAGGTTTACACACCAACATGGTCATTCAAGGTAATAGCTCAGTTTACGTCAAGTATAGTAAGTCCTTAATTACATTGGCCAGTTGTTATTAGCCACTTACTTTACACTTCATACCCCAAGCAGTTCCAATCATGACTACATCCGTATTTAAATCTACTAAGAGCAAACAAATCAAATAACATGCGCACATAATACCGGTTAACATTAAAGAAAATACCTGATGGCACGTAGCTACTTGGTTTGGCATCCCTTCCATTTGTACCATTCTCAGTTTAAGTTTAGGTTTTGAAAATATTTACCCAATTCTAAAAACCTTTGGCTCTGATACAAACTTGTAAGGCCGCGTTCCCGGGACGCTCACAGTTGGACAATCATCGCACATAAAATATACAACGTACTTTAACATTTACTAAAATACCGCAGCGGAATAACCTAGCAAAACATTTCATATATTAATAATCGCTTTTTCAAGACAATACATTTTAAGCTACAAAATATCATTTGTTTCATTACATCACAACAACATTATCATAATATAAAATGGATGCCATCCAAACTTAGCCAAGTAGCTGCCCCCGTGCCATCCTCAGCAACTCTTACTTGCCAACTGGAAAATACATTAAAAGTCAGCGTTGCTGAGTGATTTCTAGTTTTATAAATAAAATACTTTACTTTCGTATAAAACCTTCCTTTACGTTCATTCGTGATCATACATCATACGTAAACATTATATAATCTTATTGTTATCTTTAATCATCATTAGTAAACATTCATTCATCATCCATCTTTATATTTCACTTTTATTTGGACCAATGTCATGTGCTACACCCCACCGTTATGCATAAAGTAGGTACTGGGCCAAAGTCTATAATTAGACTCCCATACACTGTACCCGGTGGCCTGACCACAGTACTGGGGTAAGTGACAAGGATCCCATACTTATGGTCAATCACAAGGATTAGACCCCTGTGTGCAGCCTATGGAGTAGCTAACCCGTACACAGTTGAGCTAACGACATTTCAGAGTCGTGCACCTCCTTTCATTTTGCTTGAAAGGCTTTTCATTCATTCCTTCATTCATGCATGCATTCATTCATTCTTTACGTTCCTCTTTTCGTTATCATTAACTTCCGCTTTATGTTACATAATACTTTACGTTCATTTTCATAATCATACCATGTAAAGCTATGGAAAAATACGTAATAAGGAACATAAAGAAACACATCATAATCATATAGAACATCATCACATATCATTATACAACATCATACAACATCATGTAACCATCATACATCATCACCGGGAACATCCCAAGTCATAGCCTATACTTCCTTTTTCTCAAAATTTTTAGAAATAATTCTAAGTCTTTAGGCGCATGGGGCGCTATGCAGGCGCATGGCCACTATGCGGGCGCATGGAACACTTAGGCGCATAGCAAAGTTCTAATCACATGAGCACTATACGGGCGCATGAACCCTTGGGCCCGTGGGAATACTTAGGCATCTGAGGAAAACTTAGGCGCTTGGGCAATGGGTGCATGGGCACTCAGGTGCATGGGCACACACTTAGCCGCCTGAGTAAAAATCCTAGGCGCATGGGCCTGACCTAGGCGCATGGGCATTTAGGCGTTCAGGCAGATGGGCGCATGGGCAAACACTTAGGCATTTTGGCATATTTATAGGCGTATGGGTACTATTTGGGCGCATGAAGATCCTGTTTTCATCATAAATCAATTTCTAAACCCAAAATCCATTGCTAACCTGTTCTAAGCCCAGTTCTAACATACTAAGAATCATAAACAGGCATAAACTCATAAACATCACAAAATCATTCTTGAACATACACCCACCCAACATATCACATACACATACATACGGATAGACAGCCAAGTTTTATAAAAACATTACAAAATGTATTTTCAGCCCCAAAACAAGTTAAAACACGTAAAATGAGGATCTAGAACTCACCTCTTGCAACTTTCAAGTAGACTTCTTCAACCCGAATGCTCTTGGAGTTCAAACACCTAAACACAGCCCAAAACACATACCCGAACACACAACACACATAAGCACTAACCCGAGAGTGAAAAACAGTCAATAACACTTAAAAACATCGAATTCATACCTTAAATTCAACTTCTTCTTCTTCTTCAAAAACCCGAAGCTTCTGCTCTTCTCTCTCTCTAAAGCCGTAAACAAAAAGATGAAAGTAACATGGCATGGGCGGCCATGTTACTTTTGTATAAAATAATATAAAATTTGTACTTTTTACACATTTAACCCTTCAACTAGGGTTAAATTGCATTTTCTCCTTTTTCTTCATTTTTATTCTTTATTTCTTATCTTTTAAAATTCCTGGTGTTACGTTCAAAGCCTAGAGGTTGGGCAACATAAACATCTTCATCAATTTTCCCATATAAGAAGACATATTTTACATACATTTAGTAAAGTGTAAACTCCTTATGAGAAGCATAGGCAAGAAAGACTCTAATGGCTTCAATCCTTGCAACAGGTGCAAAGACTTCATCATAGTCTACCCCCTCTTCTTGAGTATAACCTTGAGATATTGGCCTTGCTTTGTTTCTGACAATGCTACCTTTGTCATCTAGTTTATTCATGAACAACCATCTTGTGCCAATTGGATATTGGCCTTCAGGAAGATCAACTAGATTCCAGACTTTCAGTTTTCTAAATTGCTGAAGTTCTTCTTGCATAGCTTCAATCCAGCTATTGTCTTTTAATGCAGCAGTGATGTTTGGAGGAACCACTTGAGATAGAAAACAAGATAAAAGGCAAACATTGGCAGCTCCCCCTTGACTTCTTGTGGTTCTTTCATTAAGATCACCAATGATGTTGTCAATTTGATGATACTTATGAATTCTTGATGATGGAATTGATTCAACTGGAATGGATGATTCCATGTTGGTGATATTATTTGATGGAGATGGAACCAGCTGTGATCAAGAATCAATAAAATAGTCAAACTTTTCATTATTTTGATCTTCAGATGCTGAATGAAAACCATTTTCACGAACTTTATCTCGCGAAAGTAGGAATAACTTCCGTAGATGTTACAGTATCAATTTTAGAGGAAGAGTGTTTTTCTTTGGATGTTGGTGCACTAGTTGGACCACATTCTGTTGGATTTGGAACTTCATTTGATAGAAATGAATAATTTCTTGGAGCATATGACACATTTACTAAAGAAGGAATGTTTGCTCCGAATGCATTAGAGACTTCTACGGAGACAATGTCAACTTCTGCGGATGCACCATTTACTTCTTTAGGAGTGAATTATCATTTCCATCAGAGTTTCCATGACTTGTATAAGATGAAGGACTAGGATCAGCAACACTTGAACTGTGTGAAGTTGATAATCTTGGAAGATCAGCAGTTAATTACACATCATTCATACTTGGAGGTACATAAGGATAGCATGTATCCGTAGGACATGCAACATTAAGATAACTAGAGTTAAATGAATTTGTTAAAGCATCTATATCAAACAACCAAGATGATCCTTTTACAGATTTTGGAAATAAGGATTCATCAAAGGATACATTAGGAATTTCTTCTATAATGTTTTGATGTGGGATATAGACTCTATATGATTTTGATGGTGATGAGTAACCAACAAAGAAACCATCATAGGGTTTTTTTAGCAAACTTTCCTAATTGCTCCTTTGTGTTTAAACTAGACACATGACACCCAAATGCTCTTAGATATCCTATAAAAGGTTTTCTTTTAAACAAAAGCTCATAAGGTGTTTTATTATGTCTTTGACTATTAAAGTCTTGTTTTGAACATTGCATGCTGTATTTACTACCTCTGCCCAAAAGGTAATTGGCAAGTGTGAGTCAGCAAGCATGGTTCTAGCGCTTCAATAAGAGTTCTATTTCTTCTTTTAGCAACTCCATTCTGTAGTGAAGTTCTTGGTGCACTGTATTGTCTAGCTATGCCTTTGTTCCTGCAAAAGGAATCTAAAACATGATTAAGAAATTCAGAACCATTATCACTTCTTAAGATTTTGATTTTCAAATCATGTTGATTTTCAATCTTAATGATAAAGTCCATTAATGTTGCTGATGTTTCACTCTTATGTTTTAAGAAAAAAGAACCATGTGAATCTTGTAAAATCATCAACAATCACCAAGCAATATTGCCTCTTTCTAATGCTCATCACATTGGTTGGACCAAAAAGATCCATGTGAAGCATTTTTAGTGGTGTTGTGTTTGAGTTGATTGTTTTGGACTTATGAGACACTCTATGTTGTTTTCCTTTATAACATGAAGAACAATTATTAGAACAGTGAAATTCATTCTTAGGAAGGCCAATGACTAAGTCATTCTTGACTAACTTGTTCATGTTTTTCATGTTTGAATGAACCAATCTTCTATGCCATAGTTAAGCTTCATCTTTTGATAACTTAGATATCAGGCATGTTTCATTGCTTGTCATAGATGTGTTGTTCATGTCCAAAACATAAGTATTGCCTCTTCTTGGTGCTTTAAAAAGGATCCAATCCGTTGGGATCTGAAATCCTAGCTTAAGAATATAACAATAAGAGTTATCAAACATTATGGTATAAATTTGATCACAAATTTGAGATACAATAAGTAAATTGTATTGTAAATTTTCATAAAAATTCACTTTCTCAAATTTGAGTACTTCATTTGTTACAATTCTTTTATCAACAATTTTACCTCCCTTCTTATCCCCACCAAATGCCATATATGAAGCATTTTTGTGTTTGAAATCAGAAGGAAAGAATAGTCACCTGTCATATGCCTAGAACAACCAATGTCAACATACCACTTGTTGTCAGTCCTCCATGGATGTTCCTGTATAAATAATGAAGCCCAGACCTTAATGGTCTTGGGCTTGCCATTGGTATCTAGGATGGTTACTGTAAGGATTCCTATAAGTTTGATGCAGCCAAAACATCCAAAGTCTCTCTGCACGCATGCACTAAAGAACATAAGTAGAAATGCTTCGGAAGTTTTACACCATGCACTAGAAATATTCTAAGTGTAAAATCTTCCGAAGCCAAGACCAACGTCTTCCGAAGCCAAAAGTGAAGTCTTCCGAAGCTTCAAAGACAAAGTCTTCCGAAGCCAAAGAGTGAAGACAGATTTCTTCCGAAGACTTTTAGAGATATGCCTTTATCTTATGTACTTTACCATAAAGCTGGACCACCTTTCCGCTGTAACTCTATAAAGTCACCAACTTACATGAGTTGGTGAAAGGTCCATGCTTTTGGTAACTGTACATTAAGGTCTTGAGTCCATGCTTTCTACTTTATGTACTTTTATCCTTTTTGTAATATATTAGGATGTGAGCTATGGCATGTCATAGTCACAAGTCAAAAGGCAGATATGCCTTTTTACTCTACATTTGATTTTGTAGTTGTCTAGTCCATTGTATCCAGCTGGCTTTCAAAGTATGGCCGGCTGTAGGATGTAGTATAAAGTATCTCAAGTACTTGTAACTTTCTATCGATGCTTTGT
Organism: Flaveria ramosissima; assembly: GCA_025215565.1. Classification (NCBI taxonomy): domain Eukaryota; kingdom Viridiplantae; phylum Streptophyta; class Magnoliopsida; order Asterales; family Asteraceae; genus Flaveria; species Flaveria ramosissima. The sequence goes on from CM046034.1 coordinate 19,861,731, forward strand.
AACTTGTAATAGATTTCGAGAAGCAATATACAGCATTCTTGAAAACCAAATACTTGTGTTGTTTGCAATCTTGTTCTGTCTCACATTTACTTGTGTTCTTAGCATCTTTCATTAACAAGTGATTGCCATGACACCAACCTTCCCCCCTAGAAATTGACATCCTCCTGAGGTAGATTTCTTATTGATGTTGCATCCTCCATAGTCACTATTAGTGTATGTAAGGCCCCGTTCTCGGGATGCTCACAGTTGGCCAATTATCGCACATAAAACATAAAACTTACTATAACATTTACTAAAAATACAGAAGCGGAATCATTTAACAAAAACCATTCCATATATTAATAATCGCTTTTGAAAAATAATATTGTTAAGTTACAAAATACCATTCGTTGCATTACATCACAAAAACATTATCATAATACGAAATGAATGCCATCCAAAACAAGCCAAGTAGCTGCCCCATGCCATCCTCAGCAACTCTTACATGCCAACTGGAAAATACATAAAAATTCAGCGTTGCTGAGTGAGTTCAATGTTTATAATAAAAGTACTTTAGAATTCGTTTAAAACCGTTCTTTACTTTCATTCGCGATCATGCATCATACGTACAAATAGATAATCTTATTATTATCCTTCATCATCATTCATTCATTCGTTAACATCCATTCATTCTCATTCTTATCATACAGTTATTACATTTCATACGTTCGTCATTAACTTTTGATGCCATGTATTATACCCCAAACATCATGCACAAGTGCTGGTACTGGGCCGAAGTCTATAAATAGACTTCTAATCATCATGCACAAGTGCTGGCACCAGTACCAGGGCAAGTTCATTCTCCATTATCTGGGGGAGTTTGTAAGGATTCCTTTAAGTCTAATGCAAACCAAAACATCCAAAGTCTCTATGCAAGTAATGCACTAAAGAACTGAAGTAGAATTGCTTCGGAAGTTTTACACCATGTACTAGAAATATTCTAAGTGTAAAATCTTCCGAAGCCAAGACCAATATCTTCCGAAGCCAAATATAAAGTCTTCCGAAGCCTCAAAGACAAAGTCTTCCGAAGCTTCATCCTATGAAGACAGATTTATTCCGAAGACTTTTAGTAACATGCTTTATCTGATGTACTGTTCCATAAAGCTGGACACCTTTCCGCTGCATCTTCGTAAAGTCACCAACTTACATGAGTTGGTGAAAAGGTCCATGCTTTTGGTAACTGTACATTGAGGTCTTGAGTCTGTAACCTTCTACTTTATGTACTTTATCCTTTTTGTAATAGATAAGGATGTGAGCTATGGCATGTCATAGTCATAAGGTCAAAAGACAGATATGCCTTTTGATTCTACAATTGATTTTGTTTGTGTCTAGTCAATTGTATCCAGTTGGCTTTCAAAGTATAGCCGGCTGTAGGTTGTAGTATAAGTATTCCATGTTCTAGTATCTTTCTTTATGATTTGTAACACTTGTAATAGAACTTGAGAAAGCAATATAGTGCATCCTTGAAACCCAAATCTCTTGTTCTGTCTCTTTATTATTACTTGTGTTCTTTGTATCATTATTGTGGTTAATCCAGTTTACTGTTTGATCAAGTTTGGTTAAATTCCTCTTTGTGTTGTTGTGTTGTAATTGTTAAGCCCTTCACCGGTCCTGCAATTAGTATCAGAGCATTTCTGGCTCTTGATATAAGATCTTCACCGGTCCTACAAATACTAAACTTTCAAAATTGCATCCATTTCAAAGACTGATATGGACACTGGAACCATGAACAAGTCCCCACTGATCACTCTTGATGACTTTGATACTGGTGTATGAGAATGGAAGGTTTCATCAGGTCTCTAGACTCAAGAATGTGGGAATCTGTTGAAAATGGACCTTTCATACCTAGCACTCCTTCTGCTACTGGTGCTGGTATGATCCCCAAAGATGTGGCTAACTACTCTGATGAAGATAGGAAGAGAGTAGAGATTGATAGAAAAGCCATGACTGCACTTCAAACTGCCCTTCCAAACTCTATGTACAGAGGTTTCAAGAAGTGCAAAACAGCTAAACAGCTGTGGGATGCACTAAAACTGATGTATGAAGGCTCCTCTGAAGCCAAGGAGAACAAGAAGGATCTCCTGAAGCAGCAGTTTGAAAACTTCACCTTCAAACTAGGTGAAACCATGACTCAGCAATACTTTAGGTATGTTGAGATAATGGATACCCTTGTGGATGGAGGAGTTCCTCTTGAAAACAGAGACATTGTAAGGAAGTTTATGTCCTCATTTCCTAGGAAATGGACACACTATTGTGTGGTGATTAAGAGGACTAAAAATCTCAAAACTCTTACTCTGACAGAGTTATATGAGATTCTCAGTGGCTACCAGATGGAGATGAACATGCAAGGTTCATCTGGCAACTCCAACAATCAATTGGGTTCAGCCCTGCATGTGGTTGAAAGGGATAGCATAGAGCCCTAACATAATCTCATATGCTACCCTGACAACTCACCAAAGGGTCCTTTCATCACCTTCCCAGAGACACCCAGGGAGAACTACACTCAAGGAAGCCCATTCCAAGAGACAAGCTCTTCTCAAGCCTTTGTGTCTTCTGATGAAAGTTGTGGCAACTCTCTTTTCACTCTTGAAGACCTGGATTGTATCCATCCAGATGACCTGGAATATATAGAAATAGTTCAGCAGATGGCTCTTCACACTCATTGTAACTCCAGGATAAACAAACTTGAATCAAATCATGAAGAATTAGATCAAAATATGATAATCACAATCAAAATCCCTTTGATCTTCAATTAGATTGCAAAATATGTGTTTACAAGTAAATCCCTCAATCTATTGGTCATTCAACCCTTAACCAACACTAATGACAATTAACCTATTTATAGTCAAGACTAATATTCACTATTGCACTTAACCCCCTACACTTAGGCTAATTAATACAAAATTACATATTAAGCATAAAAATGACTAAAATCAAGATAAAATATATTTTGTTCACACAAAATATATTTATTACAATAAAACTCCTAGTCATTTAAATCTTCAACGTCTTGTCTCGGTTCCTCGTCTCAAACGTGTCGGGTTTGACTTTTGTTGACTTTGACCATGACGTTGACTTTTGTTGACTTTCATTGTGTTGATAATATAGACTATCTTTTCCAGCTCCAACAATATTTATAGTCTATCATTATCAACGTCTTCATACGAATTCAGCCCCGAGAAATCAACTGTAGAAAGATCTTCAAATTAAAGCTTTTTGAATTTTATGAGAAAAGTTATTCATCTCATAAGCTCCCCCTATTTATATGCTCCCCCTTTTTGAGTGCATCCTTTGTGAGGATATTGGAACAGCTTTCCCAAATCTCTAATCTTGAGTGCTTCAGAAGATGTAGGAGGAGGATTCCTAGCTTGGTATCTTCTGCAAACTTGAGGAACAGGTTCTCTGAACAGGTACACTGCTCAACTGATGATCGGCCATCACTTACAGCAAAAATCTGAAACACATTCTCAAATACAATCTCGACATTTCTAATTAGATCATTTCATTTTAACAAAATAAACCCGTGTTTATCTGTGTGTGAAAAACAAGCGAACCCGTGTTCGTTTGTGCACAATTTCTGTGAAATGCATGAAAATGATAAAATTGAAACAACATAATATGGAAGACCTAAAAAAAATTTGAAATGAAATTTTATTATATTTTTTTCTAATTTTAATGTATATATCTTTATTATAACATTTTTTATTTGTATATTTTTTAATTACCGAGAACTTAATCGATCATGAGATCACATCCTCAAGATATACTTTAGCACAAAGATGAATTTAATCATCGACAAGCAATGAGATCACACTGGTAACTGAATCTAATTACAGTCTTTGAAGGATTTTTTAAAATTCTCAAACAGATCAATAACGATTGTTGATATGTTTGTCCACTTAAACTCATGCCTTATCTTTTTCAACAAGCAGCAAATGATTCGTTAAGGTTCGATTAAATGCTTTAGAATGCTAGGACCCCACAATCATTTGGCAAAAACCCTCACCCAACCTCAGGATTTCTTGAATTTTGATACGATCTTTATAGAGCAAGGCGTGTGCATTAGTGTGCAAGTGATTATCAATAGAATATTGCATTCTGTGATGAATTAGATGATTTGACACTACTTATACCAAAATGGTGAGAGCTCCAGGTCTATACTCACGTATAACAAAGGAGATGACCATTTAATCATGTGCCGATGAGAGCTCCAGGTCAGTACTATCGTACAGCAGAGGAGATCATCACTCCAGGTCAGTACTTCCGTACAGCAGAGGAGATTAGCACAAACACAAGACACATAAATACACCAATCATGGCTCAAAGATATGGCTTATATGATTTGTATCATGGTGGGTGAAAGATCAATTCTCAATCCAATTTTTGTCGGGACTCCGTTTTTGTGCAGGCCAAAATGATTGCGTAAATCCAGACATCCTTAAGCATGATGTTTTAATTTAAATCATTATGCTGCTGTCTACTTTATTCTTCAGGCTGAGTCTACCAAGCATATCATTAAAGAATCTGTTTGTTTTTCTATTATTTTCAATTAAAAATAAGATGTAAATCAGATAACAGCATCAGTTACAATCATTTCTCATTTTTAAAACGCAAGTCATGCAAAAACAAGTATTGTTGGAGCTGGAAAAGATAGTCTATATTATCAACACAATGAAAGTCAACAAAAGTCAACGTCATGGTCAATGTCAACAAAAGTCAAACCCGACACGTTTGAGACGAGGAACCGAGACAAGACGTTGAAGATTTAAATGACTAGGAGTTTTATTGTAATAAATATATTTTGTGTGAACAAAATATATTTTATCTTGATTTTAGTCATTTTTATGCTTAATATGTAATTTTGTATTAATTAGCCTAAGTCTAGGGGGTTAAGTGCAATTAGTGAATATTAGTCTAGACTATAAATAGGTTAATTGTCATTAGTGTTGGTTAAGGGTTGAATGACCAATAGATTGTAACACCCCGAAAAGTCAAAACGAGTCATTAAGGACAATGGGCTTAATTAATGGGTATTTAATAAAAGAAGGAAATGGTCATGGGCTAAAATTAGGCTTATTGGGTAGTGGCCTATGGGATTAAAGGCCCATAATCAGCCCTTAAGCACCCAAAACCAGCTTCATCTTCCTCATTACAACCCTAGCCACCAAAATTCGTAGAGAGAGAAAGTAGAGAGAGGAAGTGAAGAAAACTCAAGATTTGAAGCTTCTAAGGTGAAGAGATTGAAGATCTGGGTGTTGGAGCATCAAGATCTAAGAAAGGAGCAACAAATCCAGGTAAGAATCGACCTCTAAACCCTTCTGTAGATCAAACCCGGATTCTAGGGTTTTGGGTTTTGAAAAGTTGCAAAGAATCGCATAAAGGTCACATTTTTACGTATGAAAACATGTATAAAGCTTAGATTTAGCCTCATGGATGATAAACTAAGGGATTGGACGTAAAAAGTTATGATTTTGGGTTAAAAATGGTCTGGTCCGTAATTTTTATGCGATCTGCGAAACTGCGTGTTCATCCAGCGAATTTGCATATTCAATCAGCGAAACTGTGGATCTTCCTGCGAAACTATAGTTTCGCAGGTAGTTTCGCAGACATGGTTTTCCAACGAAAGTTGGGCGAAACTGGCAGTGAAACTGGCAGCGAAGATGCCAGCGAAACTGCCAGCGAAGGTGCTAGCGAAACTAGCAGCGAAACTGCTGGTGAAACTAGCAGCGAAACTGTTGGCGAACCTAGCTGCGAAATTTCTGATCATGCAGCGAAATTAGCAGCGAATTTAGGCAGAAATTAACCCCTTTAAGTGTTAGCTATTCTGCAGGCTGTGTAGAGTGATCCTAGCCTTGTAAGCTTAGCCTAGAAGTTATTCGTGATATCCAGGTGAGTTCTAGATCCCCTATTTATAAGTTTTTCCATGTTTTGGGGCTATTATGCATACTAAATTTACGTTTTTAAATGACCAAGATTTTAAGGTGTTTTAACAGGAAGAACGATTTTTCCATAAGTAAACCTGCTATATAAACCAGCCAGGGGCGTTGCCCCTTGGACCCCACTAGGGGCTGCTGCCCCTAGGACCCCGCTGTCAGGGGCTGCCGCCCCCGAACCCCCGCTGTCCCGCGGCGGTTCGGTTATGTTTTATGATGATTTTACTTGGCATGACGTGTACTTAATAAGATAAGTATTATATATACTAAAGTGGAAGATGATATTAATGAAAAGCGAAACTTAATGAATGTTACCCCCGGGCCCGTATGATGATGAAAAGTCTTGCAAGCACTATGATAGACTTCACTTATGTGAGTCTGATGTATGATGATGGATCTGTATTCATGAGCGGGCTATGTGCCTTGCAGTGTGGATCAACTGTCGGGGGTTAGCTACCGTTTTCATGTGTACCGACAGGGATTGGCATTTGTTGTCGATCAACATGGAGCTCTTGCTTTGTGCAATCTCGTTTATGATGAAAGTGAAAGATAATGAAAGATAATGAATGAATGAAAGATAATGAACATGCTTATTATGATGCAAGTAATGTTATATTCTATGTTGTATGCATGGTCATTATATGAAGGATAAAGATTATATTTTCTTATAATATTTAAAACTAGAACTCGCTCAGCGAAGCTGACTTTTATGCATAATAGTTGGCAGGTAAACGCTGATGCTGAGGATGGCACATGGAGCTACTTGGGGAGCTATGGATGGCATTCCTATTTATGAAATAGTTATTGTAATTTAAGAACAAGTAACATGTTTTGTTTGAAATTAAAGGACAAATGTATGAGTACAATATGGTTTCTAAGTTTTAAATGAATGTCTAATTATTTCCGCTACAATGTTTTATTATTAAACTGATTTTATGCTATGATTAATCAACTGTGAGGCTTCCCGGGAACGGGGTCTTACAAGTTGGTATCAGAGCCAAAGTTTAAGAGAATTGGGTAAACTATTTTCAAAACCTAAACTTAAACTGAAAATGGGACCGAATGAAGGATGCCAATCCAAGTAGCTACGTGCCATCAGGTAAAAGTTTCAAGTAAACCGGAATTATGTGCGTGTGCTATTTGTTTTATGTGCTTTTAGATTTGAATACTGATATGTGTTAGGATAGTGATTGCTTGGGACAGGAGGGTAAGGTAAGTGGTTAATCACACTTGGCCACTGTAATTAAGGACTTACCATACTTAAAATGATCTGAGCAATTATCTTGAATAACCGTTTTGGTGTTTGAATCTTATAGGAATTAGTTATGGCTGGTAGAAAATCTGGAAAGGCAACCCGAGGAGGTGCTCGTGGCGGGCGTACTACTGAGCCACGTGTCACCCGGAGCAAAGCTAAGGCTCCCGAGACTGTTCATGAGGAGTCAGACCTCCATAGTCACCCGGAGGGGGAGGGATCAGCCATCCTCAAACCCACTGTGAAGGAGGCTATCGCTGATGAGGTCTACAATGTCATGCAAAATGTCTTACCCTCAGTGGTGACCGAGGTGATCAAAGCAGTTAAGGATGGAGAGAGAGCTGAGAAGAAAGGGAAGGAAAGTGAGAAGAATTCAGGAAAGTCCACTGGGAGGACTGAGGAGTCTGAAGAGGAGCCATCAAACCCTAAGGTGGTAGTCCATGATGACGATAGTGATGAAGAGTCCGAGAGAGAGACTACTAGAGGGTGCAACTATGGGGCATTTCAAAGGTGCAAGCCCCCAACCTTTGACGGTAACGACACTGCTACTGCCGCTCATCGTTGGGTCAGAGAGATGGAAGCGGTACTGGAAATTAGTGAGTGCCGCGAGGATCAAAAAGTTAAGTTTGCCACTCATTCCTTCGTTGACTCAGCGTTATGCTGGTGGGACAATATTGTCCAGACTGAAGGGAAGCGATCGATAGCCAAGATGAAGTGGTCGGAGTTGAAGGAGTTAGTGCTAGAGGAGTATTGTCCCCATCGGGAATTAGACAAGATTGAAAAGGAGTTCTTGTATCTGAAGGCTGGGAACATGACTCATCAAGAGTATACCTCCAAGTTCAATGAACTTGCAAGACTTGTGCCAGACATGGTGACACCTGCGTCCAGGAAGATCAAAAGATACATACAGGGTTTGCCTGTGGACATCAGGAGGCACATGATTGCAGCCAGACCGGGTACGTTTAGGTCTGTGGTGGACTTAGCTGGAAGGTTGTACGATGAGAGAGACCCAGTGCCTGTACAGAAGAAGGTGGAGAAATGGAATGGAAACAAGAATGGAAACGGGAAGAGATTCGGAGGTGATAACTTTCGGAATGGAGAGAAGAGGATGAGGGTTGAAGATCAGTCTGGGAGACAGGGAAATACTGGTGAAGGAGGTTCTTGTAGAAAATGTGGAAAAGGTCATTCAGGGGAGTGCAGAGTTGGGACGGGAAAATGTTTCAAATGTGGAGGCGAGGGCCACTATGCTAGGGATTGCAAGGCGGGGAAGTGTTACGTGTGTGGCGAGATGGGTCATGCGGGAAGAGACTGTAAGAAAGGAAAACCAGAAGGATCAGGAACGGTTAAAGCTGGAGATAAGGGAAGGGGTGACGGTTCAAGGGCGAAGGCGAGGGCATTCAACATAACTCGCGAGGAGGCCAGGGCAGACCCAGAAGTAGTTTCAGGTATGTTTCTGGTAGACCATGAATATGCTTCTGTGCTCTTTGATTCTGGTGCTAGTAGGAGTTTTGTGTCTGCTGCCTTTTGTCGTTTGTTGCATGATAAGAGTAGAAAGTTAGATGAGCCTTTCTATGTAGAAACAGCCATTGGTAAGTCCACTAAGGTAACTGAGGTGGTTGAGGATTGCCTGATTGAGTTAGAAGATTGTAAGTTTCCTGCTAGGTTGCATGTTATGGCCTTAGGAGGTTTTGATGTGGTGTTAGGCATGGATTGGTTAGCTACCTATGAAGCCAATATAGTATGTAGTAAGAAGATAATTCGTCTAACAGCGCCCGATGGTAGTTCTGTTACGGTTCGTGGAGATAAGGTGTGCTGTGTACCGAAGGTCGTGTCGATGATCACAGCTGAAAAGTATTTGAGACGTGGGTGCAGCGCTTACTTGGCCTATGTAAAAGATGTGGATGCGCCAGAGCCACAATTATCAGACGTGCCAGTAGTGCGCGAGTTTCCTGACGTCTTTCCTGAAGACCTGACCGGTGTGCCGCCTGACCGCGAAATCGAATTTCAGATTGATTTGCTACCGGGAGCTCAACCTGTCGCTAAAGCACCGTATCGATTAGCTCCTTCGGAGATGGTAGAACTGAGGGACCAGTTGCAAGATTTATTGGATAAAGGCTTCATCCGACCGAGTATCTCTGCATGGGGTGCTCCGGTTTTATTCGTCAAGAAGAAAGATGGTAGCATGCGGATGTGCATTGACTATCGCGAGCTCAATAAGCTGACCGTAAAGAATCGGTATCCGTTACCACGGATCGACGACCTGTTCGATCAACTTCAGGGTGCCAGCTGGTTTTCAAGGATAGACCTGCGGTCTGGTTACCACCAACTGAAGGTGAAAGAACAAGACATTCCTAAGACAGCGTTCCGTACGCGTTATGGACACTACGAATTCCTCGTCATGTCCTTTGGTTTGACCAACGCGCCAGCTGCCTTTATGGATCTTATGAATCGGGTATGTCGGCCGATGCTGGATAAATCAGTGATAGTGTTCATTGATGACATCTTGATTTATTCAAAAAGTGAAGAGGAGCATGCCGATCATATTCGAGAAGTACTGGAGACGCTCAGAAGTGAGAAGCTATATGCTAAGTTCTCTAAATGCGCATTTTGGCTACGAGAAGTTCAGTTTCTGGGTCATGTGGTTAATCCTGAGGGGATCAGGGTGGACCCTGCGAAGGTTGAAGCGGTAATGCAATGGGAACCTCCAAAGACGCCATCCGAGATTCGCAGTTTCTTAGGCTTGGCAGGCTACTATAGGAGATTTATCCAGGATTTCTCCAAGATAGCTTCTCCTTTGACAAAGTTGACCCGAAAGGACGTGAAGTATGAATGGGGTACTAATCAGGAGAACGCCTTCCTAGAACTGAAGATGAGGTTAACTCAAGCCCCTGTCTTGACGTTACCTGAAGGGAACGAGGATCTGGTGGTTTACTCGGATGCCTCATATGCAGGATTGGGTTGCGTGTTGATGCAACGAGGGAAGGTGATAGCCTATGCTTCTAGACAATTAAAGGTCCACGAGGCCAATTATCCCACCCATGATTTGGAGTTGGCTGCGGTGGTGTTTGCATTGAAGATTTGGAGGCACTACCTGTATGGGGTGAAGTGCACCATCTTCACTGATCATAAAAGTCTAAAGTATTTCTTTGAACAAAAGGAACTCAATATGAGGCAGAGGAGGTGGTTAGAACTGATCAAGGATTATGACTGCGAAATTCATTATCATCCAGGCAAAGCCAATGTGGTTGCTGACGCCCTTAGCCGAAAAGGACGACCCGAACCAATTCGGGTGAGGGCTTGCCAGATAATCATGACGCCTGATGTTATGAAACAAGTGAGGGAGTTCCAAGATGAGGCATTAAGAGAGGACAGAATCAACTCTGAAAGGATGAAAGGACAAGTTTCAGACTTGGGGGAAAACACCTTGGGTGTTAGAACCCGATCTGGAAGAATGTGGATCCCTCTCTATGGGGATCTAAGGGAGAAAATCATGGATGAGGCTCACAAAACTCGATATTCCATACACCCCGGTTCCACGAAAATGTATCAAGATCTGAAGAAAGATTACTGGTGGCCGGGAATGAAGCGAGACGTGGCTAAGTACGTGAGCAAGTGTTTGACTTGCCTGCAAGTGAAGGCAGAACACCAAAAGCCATATGGGAAGATCCAGCCTTTGGATATCCCTGAATGGAAATGGGAACACATCACAATGGACTTCATCACAAAGCTGCCTCGCACGGCGAGGGGAAGTGACGCAATCTGGGTGATTGTTGACCGTCTAACAAAGAGCGCCCATTTCCTACCAATTCGTGAGACGTATTCCTCTGAGAGGTTGGCAGAGCTATTTATCAAGGAGATCGTGGCTCGTCACGGTGTGCCAGTGTCTATCGTTTCGGATAGGGACACGCGGTTTACGTCCATGTTCTGGAAGAGGTTTCATGACTCAATGGGGACTAGACTGCATATTAGTACGGCTTACCATCCCCAGACAGATGGTCAGTCGGAAAGGACGATCCAAACTTTAGAAGACATGCTACGAGCCTGTGTAATCGACTTTGGAGGAAGTTGGGATGAGCACTTACCGTTGGCAGAATTCTCATATAATAATAGTTACCATGCCAGCATTGGTATGCCACCTTACGAGATGTTGTACGGTAGGAAGTGCAGAACACCCGTGTGTTGGGGCGACATCGGGCAGAAGGAATTGGGGAGTCTTGATGTGATTGAGGTCACAACTGAGAAGTTAGATAAGATTAAGGCGTTCATGAAAGCTGCAAAGGATCGCCAGAAGTCTTATGCTGATAAGAGGCGTAGACCGATAGAATTTGAAGTTGGTGACAAGGTATCGCCCTGGAAAGGGATCATCAGGTTTCGAAAAAGGGGAAAGCTAAGCCCAAGATTCATAGGGCCATTCCGTATTATCGCAAGGGTAGGAGAAGTGGCCTACAGATTAGAACTACCTGATGAGTTGAGTGGAATTCACCCTACGTTCCACGTATCTCATCTCAGGAAATGTCTGGCAGATAATGATGCATTTGTACCGTTAGAAGACATTGAAGTCGATGAACGGCTAAATTATGTAGAGCAGCCGGTGGCCATCCTTGATTGGAAAGAGAAGCACTTACGGAATAAAGTGGTTCCACTAGTACGGGTACAGTGGAGACACAGAAAAGGGTCAGAATCTACATGGGAGACTAAGGAGGAGATGAGAAAATTGAAAATAATAGAAAAACAAACAGATTCTTTAATGATATGCTTGGTAGACTCAGCCTGAAGAATAAAGTAGACAACAGCGTAATGATTTAAATTAAAACATCATGCTTAAGGATGTCTGGATTTACGCAATCATTTTGGCCTGCACAAAAACTGAGTCCCGACAAAAATTGGATTGAGAATTGATCTTTCACCCACCATGATACAATTCATATAAGCCATATCTTTGAGTCATGTCTGGTGTATTTATGTGTCTTGTGTTTGTGCTAATCTCCTCTGCTGTACGGAAGTACTGACCTGGAGTGATGATCTCCTCTGCTGTACGATAGTACTGACCTGGAGCTCTCATCGGCACATGATTAAATGGTCATCTCCTTTGTTATACGTGAGTATAGACCTGGAGCTCTCACCATTTTGGTCTAAGTAGTGTCAAATCATCTAAATGATGAATTCATCACAGAATGCAATATTCTGTCGATAATCACTTGCACACTAATGTACAAGCCTTGCTCTGTAAAGATCGTTACAAAATTCAAGAAATCCTGAGGTTGGGTGAGGGTTTTTGCCAAATGATTGTGGGGTCCTAGCATTCTAAAGCATTTAATTGAACCTTAACGAATCATCTTCTGCTTGTTGAAAAAGATAGGGCATGAGTTTAAGTGGACAAACATACCAGCAATCGTTATTGATCTGTTTGACAATTTCAAAAATCATTCAAAGACTGTTATTATATTCAGTTATCAGTGTGATCTCATTGCTTTTCGATGATTAAATTCTTCTTTGTGCTAAAGTATATCTTGAGGATGTGATCTCATGATCGATTCCGTTCTCGGTTATAAAAAAAATATAGATTAAAAAAAATGTTATAATAAATGTATATAATAAAAATAAAAAATATAATAAATTTTTAGTTCAAAATTTCTTTTAGGTCTTCCATATTATGCAGTTACAATTTTATCATTTTTCAAGCATTTCACAGAAATTACATACAAACGAACACGGATTCGCTTGTTTTTCACACACAGATAAACACGGGTTTATTTTGTTAAAATGAAATGATCTAATTAGAAATGTCGAGATTGTGTTTGAGAATGTGTTTCAGATTTTTGCTGTAAGTGCTGGCCGATCATCAGTTGAGCAGTGTACCTGATCAGAGAACCTGTTCCTCAAGTTTGCAGAAGATACCGAGCTAGGAATCCTCCTCCTACATCTTCTGAAGCACTCGAGATTAGAGATTTGGAAAAGTTGTTCCAATATCCTCACAAAGGATGCACTCAAAAAGGGGGAGCATATAAATAGGGGGAGCTTATGAGATGAATTATTTTTCTCATCAAATTCAAAAAGCTTTAATTTGAAGATCTTTCTACTGTTGATTTCTCGGGGCTGAATTCGTATGAAGACGTTGATAATGATAGACTAAGGGGGAGTATTGTTGGAGCTGGAAAAGATAGTCTATATTATCAAAACAATGAAAGTCAACAAAAGTCAACGTCATGGTCAAAGTCAACAAAAGTCAACGTCATGGTCAAAGTCAACAAAAGTCAAACCCGACACGTTTGAGACGAGGAACCAAGACAAGACGTTGAAGATTTAAATGACTAGGAGTTTTATTGTAATAAATATATTTTGTGTGAACAAAATATATTGTTGGACCAAAAGAACCAATGAGCCTGATCAGAAAAACCTCTAAGTCCCACAGACATTGCAACTGCTGAAGATAGTTACATCAGCTGAAGACATCAGCTGATTACAAAGGTCTGAAGACAAAGTCTGAAAGCAAAGAACTGAAGACAAAGTCTCAAGATGAAGTGCTGAAGATAAAGACTGAAGACCAGAGTGATCAGCAGTTGTCACAACAGCTGAAGTTGTTAACTTCAGTAGTTGTGATGGTTTTACTTTTCAGTATTTGTAATTTTATATTTCAGTAGTTTATTGTTTCAGTAGTTATTAGTCAGTAGTTTATGTAATTGTACTTAGCATTTACTGAGATGTAATCAGTTGTTGAGAACATCTCAGTAGTTTGCTTATTTCAGTTGTTTTTGTAATTCTGTTAGATGTCACTGTCAAGTGACATCAGCAGACGTCACATTTCTCTATATAAGGGATGTCGACCTAGCTGTATTTCGAACCGAAGCATTACGTGTGAATGAAATCTTTCCCTTAACAGAAATATTCTCTCTATAATTATGATTGATTGTCTTGCATATTCATTACATTTCTTGCTTGAATTCGATCTCAATTGGTGATATTCCGCTGCATAATTCTAACCTAATTGATCCGATCCTATCAAATGGTATCAGAGCAGGTTAATCATTGATCGATCTAACAATTGATCATTGAAACTGTTCTTTTGATAGCAAAGGTTGATCGAATTAGTAGTTTTGCAAGAATTGATTATAGAGATTAATATTATGTGCTTCCGGTTCATTAATTGTGATTCTAATTGTGTTTTCTAAGTGTGTTGTTGAGTTTTCAAACCAGACCAATTTTAATCTCCTTGACTTCAATTGAATTAGTGAAAATGACTAGTTCAATGAATGATCCTCACAATACTGGCTCCTCAACTAAGCCTCCTATGCTTGTTAGGAGTGAGTATAACATATGGCAACGCCGAATGCTCCATCACCTGTCTGTTAACAGTTCAGGTTGTTGGAAGTCTGTGGTTCATGGACCATACAAGCCTATGGTGAGTAATCTTGAAACCAAGGAGATGGTTCCTAAAAAGAAGGAACAATATTCTGATGAGGACTTAAAACTGTTTGAGATTGATGCTAAAGCCCATGGAATTCTGGCCATGGTTATACCCCATGAAATCTATTCTGGGCTCATGCATCATGAAACTGCTTATGATCTCTGGGTTGCTCTAAAGGAACAATTTGGAGGAACTGATGAGGTCTTAGCAAACAATAGGGAAATCCTTGCCCAGCAATATGAGACATTCTCTCATAGGAAGGGTAAGACACTGACTCAACAGTTTGAGCGGTTTTCATGTTTAATTTCTGAACTTAAAATGGTTCAACATGAATACACAAACAGCCAGATGAATAATAGATTCCTCATATCCCTGCCTGAGAGATGGGACACTTACACCATTGTCCTACGCTCCAGTGCAAATCTGGATACTCTATCTCTCACCCAACTTCATGGGAAGCTCTTAACATTTGAGAGAGAGAAAGAACAGAAAAGGAAACTATCTTCATCTGGAAAGCTCACTGATGACTTTGTACCAGGTAATACTGCTCTGGTTGGTCATGAGTCTGAATATGTTTCATCTGAAAGTTCATATGACGAGCATATTGATTTCTCTTCAAACAGTGGAAATCATGCTTTTGTGGGAGTTGAGGGAAACTCATGTTTTAATGCTGATAATTTGTGTTTTGTGATGGATGATTTAAAGGGAATAGCTAATGATGATCTTGAAGAGATGGATATTTTGAGCCAAATGGCACTGATTAATATCAGATCTCAAAAATTTTATAAGAGAACAGGTAGGAAATTTCCTGCACTCTCTGGCAAAACCAAGGTTGGTTTTGACAAGAGTAAGTTGAGATGTCACAAGTGTCACAGACTTGGACATTTTGCTAGAGAGTGTAGATCATCTGGATCTAACTCGTATTCACCCTTTGTGACTTTTCCAAGTAATAATTCACAATCCAAAGGGCAACATCCTACCAGTTCTGATCATCATTCTCAGCATCAATCATCTCCTGCATACTTTGTCCCTCAAAGCCCCATGCCATATCCTTATCCATGCTTTTACATGCCTCAGTCTGGTCAAGTTTCAGTACCAATGGCTCAACAACCACATGCTCTACCTGATTCTCAGCCTTCTCAATCAAATCAGCAATCTCAACCTCAATCTCATCAGAGCTTTTTCACCCCTGAGGTTGTTGACTGGAGCAGCCTACCAGATGATGTCTCTGGTTATTCTGAGCAATTTGCTGGTGCTGGTCAACATGGTGGTGACAATCCTTTTGGAAACCTTGCTTTAATGGCCCTGGAATCTACAGATGACAATCCTTCATCATCACAAGGGTCTTCATCACAGGTACCACAGGTATCTTCTGAGGCTAAGGCCAAGATTTGTTCTGAATCATGCATAGCTGCTTTTGTTTCTATTAGGGAAGCAAATGTAGCTTTAATTAATCAAAATCTTGACCTAGAAAAGGCAATGTCTAAAAGGAAATCTGAGTTTGAGTCTGTGTTAAAAGAGAAAGATGAAGAGATTTATAAGCTTAAATGTCAAATTACTGATGAAAAGGCTAAGGTAGAGGTCATTCTAGAAAATCACAAGAATCTCAAGGATACACTTGCAGCTACCCAAGTTGATTGTGAACGATGGGTAACATCCTGCAAGGGATTTGAAATGCTTCTCAGTAAGCAAACTGCTTCAAATGTGAAGTTTGGGATATGGTATAATCATACCATACCTCCCTTAGATTTTACTCCTAAGTCAGAAGTACAATCTGAGGTTGAGAGTCATTCCCAAACCACATCATCAGGTGTTTCATTCTCTATTGAAAATTTAAAATCTGAGGATGAAGTTAGTGTGTGTATCTCAGTTAATCAAATAACTGATGATCCTACTACTTCGAAACACTTGATCAAGAAGAAGCTGAGAATCTCAGGTGTTGTTCCATAAGGTACTCAAAGTACTGAAGGGCAAAACACAACACCTGAAGAGCATTTCAAATCAGAAGAAAATGAGCAATCCTTGACAACTGCTGAAGAATCTATCAGGATTTCAAAAAATACTGATAGCAAACCACTGAAGAAGAAATCTTCAGTTGTTGAAAATCCTTCAGTACTTCCCAAAAGTACTGAAAGGAAGAAAGTACTGAAGAACAAATCTTCAGTAGTTTCCTCAACTTCAGCAGTTGATCAAGAGAAGATGAAAACAAAACCATGTGAAATATGTGGTTTGTTCAATCATCTGACTGATGAGTGCTGGTATAGCAAGGGTTTAAAATTCAATAAAAAGAAAATCATTAAGCAGGAAATGCAGAAAATGAAAAACGAATTTCAAACCAAGTTTGTACCTCAATCATCTCATTCTGATAAACCTAAGCTTTCTCAAAATGCCACTAAGAAAGAAGGGGTTTTTCAAACAACATCTGGAAATATTCCTCAGGGAGTATTGAAAACTCAGACTAAGTCTGTGTCTTTTCAAAAGAAGGGTGTAGAGAATAACAAGAACAAATCATCCATAAGTACTGATGTGTCAACAGAGTTGAAAACTCTATCAACAAATCAGACACAACTTGTGATGATGATTCAACATCTATTGGGGAGAGTTAACCAATTTGATGTTTCTGTGTCTAAACCACTGAAAAGGATACCCAAGCAAAAATCCAAGGAATCCTTTTCAGCATCATCTACATCTTCAAAAGCTGTTGATCATGCACAACCTGTTAGTTTAACATCTGTTGATGAAAACAGAACCAAAACCAAAAAGGTTTGGGTCTCCAAAGCTAACTAATGTTTGTGTTAAATGCAGGGTTCTTCATCATGCCAAAGAAGCATCTGGTATGTGGACAGTGGAGGATCCATGCATATGACAGGGAGCAGCTCTCTTCTTCATGACTATTCCCAAGGAAGAAGGGATTTGTTTCTTTTGGAAATGATGCAAAAGGTTACATCATTGGGAAGGGTTTTGTCTCAAATGGGGAGATAAGATTTGATGATGTCAACCATGTGGAGAACCTCAAATACAACCTTTTGAGTGTCAGTCAAATGTGTGATAAAGGGCATGTTGCACTTTTCACAAGTCAAAACTGTCGGATTCTGTCTTCCACAGTTTTGCACAAGATTGACAAAATATTGGATGAGTATACTCTCCTGAAGGCCAACAGGATTGGTAGAGTATATGCTTTAGATCTATCAAAGAAAATAGATCTAAAAGGCCATCCATGTTTGTTCTCCAAAGCCTCTCCTCAAGAATCTGAACTATGGCATAGAAGGCTGGGTCATGTGAATTTCAAAAACATGAATCAGCTCATTCATCATGGATTAGTGAGAGGCTTACCATTGAAAGAGTTCAAGTGTGATGATACCTGCCCAGCTTGCTTGAAAGGAAAACAACACAAAGCTTCATTCCCTTCTATAGAAGAACCTAAGTCCACAGCATGCTTGCAATTATTACACATGGATCTATTTGGTCCTGTGAGAGTAATGAGCATGGCAAAGAAAAAGTACTGTGTGGTAATTGTGGATGATTACTCTAGATATGTATGGACTTTCTTCTTGCACTCCAAGGATGAAGCAGCTCAAAGTATTATCTATTTTGTGTTACATGTGGAGAAGCAGCATTCACTTCCTGTTAAGTGTGTGAGAAGTGATAATGGGACAGAGTTTAGAAATCACACTCTTGATGAATTCTATTTGTCTAAGGGAATCAAAAGACAATATAGTATTCAAAGAACTCCAGAGCAAAATGGAGTGGTGGAAAGAAAGAACAGGACCCTGATTGAAGCTGCAAGGACAATGTTGGCTGACTCTGGGTTGCCACTAACCTTTTGGGCTGAAGCTGTCAATACAGCTTGCTATGTTCAGAATAGAGTATTAGTGAATCAGAGGTTGATGAAGACTCCTTATGAGCTCTTATATCATTTGGCTCCTTTGATTTCATTCTTTAGAGCTTTTGGGTGTCCCTGTTATATTCTTAACACAAAAAGTATCCTTCAGAAGTTTGATTCCAAGGTGGATGCAGGGTATTTTGTTGGGTATTCATCTACTTGCAAAGCATACAGAGTGTTCAACTGCAGAACAAAGATTGTTGAAGAGACTTTGCATGTCAAGTTCAATGAATCACCAAAAGACAAGATTCCTCAAAACCCTGTTGAGATGTTTGACTTGGACATACTGCAATATGTTCCATATCAGCCTCCACCTGTTATGGTCTCTGAAGATCCATCATCTCCAACTGAAGATACAAATGCAAGTTGTAGTGATCATCTGCCTGGTCCTACTACACTTGAGGTTCCTGTAGCCTCAGCAGCTCCATCCACAACAAATGCTGATGAAATCTCTGAATCCTCTACTTCATTTGAACTGCCATCTCAGTCTAGGTTTCAAGAGTCTACATCAACATCTGCTGCTGCTGAATCTTCTACAAACACTTGCACAGATATCATTGCTTATCAAGAATTGAAGAATCATCCTGTGTCCCAGATCATTGGTGACATAACTGCTGGTGTTTCAACAAGAAGTCAATTGTCCAATTTTTGTCTCTATGCTCTCTTCATCAGTCAGCAAGAGCCAAAGAATTATCATGTTGCTTTAAGGGACAATGGATGGGTTGAAGCCATGCAGCTTGAGCTTCTTCAATTTCAAAAACAGCAAGTGTGGGAACTGGTTCCTCTACCCCCAGGTAAGTGTGCAATAGGCACTAAATGGGTGTTTAGGAATAAAACTGATGAAAAAGGTCAAATTGTCAAGAACAAGGCCAGACTGGTTGTACAGGGGTTCTCACAAGAAGAAGGTATTGATTATGATGAAACCTTTGCCCCTGTGGCCAGACTGGAGGCAATTCGTTTGTTTTTAGCTTATGCTGCTTTTCATAACCTTAAAGTTTTTCAAATGGATGTCAAAAGTGCATTTTTGTATGGTAAAATAAAGAAGAAGTTTATGTATGTCAACCACCAGGTTTTGAAGATCATAAACACCCTGATTGGGTGTATAAGCTTGATAAGGCTCTTTATGGGTTGAAACAAGCACCCAGAGCCTGGTATGAAACATTATCTAATTTTCTTCTTCAAAATAATTTCACTAGAGGCTCCATAGATAAAACTTTGTTTATAAAGAAAGCTGGCATGCATAAGCTCCTTGTTCAAATTTATGTTGATGATATTATTTTTGCATCATCTGATCCCCAGTTGTGTGATGCATTCACAAAATTGATGCAACAAAAGTTTGAAATGAGTGCTATGGGAGAATTACAGTTCTTTCTGGGTTTACAAATCAAACAACTGACTGATGGAACTTTCATTCATCAGTCAAAATACACAAAAGATTTGTTAACCAAGTTTGATTTACAAAACTGTAAATCCTGTTCTACTCCCATGTGCAGCAACACACAACTGGATGCTGATCAAAAAGGTAAAGCAGTTGATGAAACTCTTTACAGATGTATGATTGGTTCCTTGATGTACCTAACAGCTTCTAGACCAGATATTATGTTTGCAACTTGTGTCTGTGCTAGATTTCAGGCAGCTCCTAAGGATTCCCATATGATTGCAGTCAAGAGGATCTTTAGATATTTGCAGGGAACTAAATCACTAGGACTATGGTATTCCACTGGGCACTCTTGTAAATTGGTTGCTTTTTCTGATAGTGACTATGCAGGGTGTAAGTTAACCAGAAAATCAACTTCTGGTGGATGCCAATTTCTAGGCAACTGTTTGGTCTTTGGCAGAGTAAGAAACAAACATCAGTTGCTACATCAACAGCTGAAGCAGAGTACATTGCAGCTGCAAGCTGTACATCTCAGGTACTTTGGCTTCAAAATCAGTTATTGGATTATGACATTACTGAGACTAAGACTCCATTATTAATGGATAGTTCTTCAGCTCTTTGTATTGTTAAGAATCCTGTCCAGCATTCTAGGACCAAACATATTGAGATCAGACATCATTTCATTAGGGATTGCTATGAAAAAGGTCTGATTGATCCAAAGTTTGTGCCTAGTGCTGATGAGCTTGCAGATATATTTACTAAGCCTTTGGATAGTGCAACATTTCATAATCTTGTACTCAGGCTTGGTATGCTGCAGCTAGAATAATTTGACAACTACTGATGCTCTTAGTTCATAAATACTGATGAGCATTAGTACTCTTTTGTCAAAAATAAGTGCTGATAAGTCATTCTATCTTCAGTAGTTACTTAAAAGTACTGAAGTATCTTATTAGTTCAAAAATACTGATGTAGTTCAAACTACTGATGTCTTTTGTAATAAATAAGTACTGATGACCGATGAAACATCTGAAAATCAGATGATCTGATGAGTAAGTGTCAAGGTCATTGAAACAGCTGAACTTTGTGAATTGACGACAACTACTGTTTCTTTCTAAACAACTGAAGCCAAAACCAAGTCTTCAGTAGTTTCCCAACTACTGATGACCAACACCAAGTCTTCAGTTGTTTACAACATCTGAAAGTTAAAACCATGTCTTCAGTTGTTTTCTAACATCTGATGACCAACACCAACACTTTCAGTTGTTTTACCTCAGCCGTTTCATAACCTATATATACCTAACCCTAACTTCAACCTTTTCATAACCCACTTTCCAAACGTTCATCTTCCATTAATGGCGACCATGCAAATCAAACCTCGACACAACTGTGTTGCTCATCTTACCAAATCACCATTCTGGAACAAGTTTGATGCTGCTATCGACTTGATGATCGATTCCCAATACCGCACAGCCTTTCTCCTCAATCCAACCATTTACCCTGATACCCTGTGCCAGTTCTGGACGAACGTTACCGTTCATACTGATGAGAATGATGCCACCATCACTCTCCAGTCTTTTGTTAACCAGAAACGGGTGATCATCACTCCTGAGATCATTCGTCAAACCCTAGACCTAAATGATGCCACCTATCCCACCAAGTACCCAAAAGGCACCATTGATCTTTCTTTTGCCAATCATGGTTATGAAGGTGACCTAAGTGCTACTACCATACTGAAGAAGCACTTCCATGATGCTGAGCGACTCATATTTCACATGATCAATGTCTGCCTGGCTCCTAAAACATCTTCTTGGGATCAAATGTCATCCAGATGGCAACAGGTATTATATTCTATCCTTGAGCATCAAAATCTAAATTTTTCTGATATTCTCTTTTTGGAACTAAAAGATTTGGCATTGAAACCTGTGGCAAATAGATGGATATTATATCCAAGGTTTCTTATGGCAATCATTTTAAACCAATTAAAATCTGATGGCCTTGTTGGCCTTGGAGTCCCTGCTCTGTTGGTTCTACCAGAGGTATACTCCAGGCACAACTCAAACCCACAACTCAAACAGGCTGCCAAACTGCTCAAACCCAAGCAGAAGGAACCCACAGCCTCCACCTCCAAATCTAAAGTCCCCTCCAAACCCAAACCAAAGAAAACCAAAAAGGCTACTCAGGGAGTTGAGTCCCCTGATGATGCCCCTGCAGCACAAACGCAGGATGAGACTACAAGTCTTAATCCCCTTGTAGTCTCAATGACTCCACCAGCTGAAACCGCTCAGGTATCCTCTCAACAGGATCCTGATGCAACCAATATAGGGGAAACCACATTGCTGGAATCTATCTCACTTGAGAAGATTACCATTGAAGAGCACCAATCTCCCCAGGTGCAAACCTTTTCACCACCATCTCCCACTGATACTGCTCCTACAAGCCCAACTGCAGTCATTGCACAAGTGCTGACTCAGCTACATTCCTCTACCCCTCCCCAGATACCTGTTACTACTGGAAAACCTCAACAGCTGAGGGAGAGGATCAAAATGTGGTTGATATCCAACAGCATAGGGATTATCAAGTTCAGTCTCCCAGTGTAAATGTGGAGACCAGAACATCTGGTGAGGCTACCTCTTCCCCTGCTTCAGCACATGAACAGGATGAAGCTGGTATCATCTCTAAGACCTCACCAGAGGCAACTGTCAATGAAGGACTTGCTCCTGAGACAGGAAGTCCCCAGTTCCAAGACAAAGGGGCACATGTGATTACTGACTTACACTCAGCACATGTTCATCCTGATTCACTCAGGAGGTCAGGTGATTCAGTTTATACTGATGATGACCTGGGCTTTTTCTTTGAAGTCTTAGCCCAAAACACTATTCTTGAGGCTGAAGTTTGTAGATTGAAAGATCTGCTTCCCATCCTGCCTCAGGAATCAAGACCATCTGCCCCAATAAACCCACAGATGGCAGCTTCTGTTGAAGCTTCCCTAAACACTGAGCCACTCAAATCAACCAAACCACCAGCCTCAGGTTCAGGCACCATTTCTCAGGGAGAGAACCCCTCTGAGCAAATGGTTGCTGCATTCAAATCTTCCTTACCTCTCATCACACCCATCATCACATCTATTGTTCATAAAACCATTGATGAGAGGCTCTCCTCAGATATTACCTCACTTGTGACTGATGCTGTGTCCAAGCACCTTTCTGACATTCAAACCCCTGAACCCAATGCAACCAAAAAGGGGGAGTCTAAGTCAACAAAGGATGATAAAAGGAAAAGAGCTGAAGAGGAAGCAGATAAGGAAGAGAACAAAGGCCAAGAGATCATCACCTACAAAAGAAAGAAAAGTATTGGTGATAAAACTGAAGATGAGAAGAGGCTAGATGAGATGATCAAAGAAGCTGATGACCAACACAGCAGATCATGGACAGGATCATTGATCAGCTCTTCAGACAAGGATTTGACACTGCTAAACTTGACTCAGAGATCAGGAGACTTGAGATTCAAGAAATTGAAGATCGATGGGCAAGTTGTAATGAAGAAGAAAGAGAGAGACTAGAGGCTATGATTAGATTTCTGTCTAAACATCTGGGAAGACCTCTCATAGAGATTAAATCATGGTCCAGAGATAGCATCTTGGAGATCTCTACCAAGATATGCTCATCTGAAAGCTTCAACAAAGGCCTAATCATTGAAGCTCTGGATGAAGCTGGTGCTGGGAAAAGAACTGATATGGCTAAGTTGTCAAAAGCCACCCTCACCAACAAAATGATAGAGCAGCCTTTCAAATCCCCTTACCTAAACAATCCTCCAAGCCAACCTCACAATCAAAACTGCCTACATCTAAACCTTCAAAACAACCAACCTCTCACCCTCCAAAACAAACAACCTCACAACCATCTAAACCAATTCCTTCACCCAAGAAACCTATCCAAGAGTCCACCAGTGAAGCACCAAAAAGAAAAAGAAGGTTGCTGAGGATGGAAGAAGAAGAAGAGGATGATGAAGAAGACAATCTGCCAATATCTGCTGTTCTTGAGAAGAAGAAACTGAAGCCTAGGAGTCAATCACAACCAATAACTCCTGAAACTCAAAGGCTGACAGTTAAAGTCAAAATTGAAGAAGAAGAACAGCAGAAGCAGCATGATGAGCAGTTTCTCAAGATGGTTGACAAGGACTTCCCTCAGTCCTCATCTATTCAAGCCATGAAGATTCAAGCTCAAAGGCTGTACACTCTCAGGCATACTTTTCAACATCAAAAGGAGAGAGTGCGGATTTGGCCAGATCCCAGGGTAAGTTCTAGAATTCACAAGAAAATTTACCAAGTAGATATCATGGCCAAGTAAGAAAGACTTTGAATGCTGCAATCATGCTGGCCATGGTAGTCTCACCCTGGGAAATCATTGAAGAATTCAAGAGAGCTCACACATCCAAATCAACCCCTATGTCTATTCTTGAGAACAAAATGATCAAGAAGGGGTTGCTGTACAAAAGACTTGAAGATCTTCAGAAGAGTGAACTCCAGTTGTTACTTGAAGGCTCTCATCCAGATGAATTCGCATATAGAGAGATAACAACTGTTGAGCTGAAGAATGGGAAGACAGTAAGGTACCTGTCTGAGTATTATGGGCCTGAGTTCTTCTTTGAGGGAGAAGCAGAAGAACTCACTAAGGAGGAACAAGTTGTTCTCCTTGAGGCGTATGCAAGGGAGTCTTTTAGACTCATAAATGGGAAATAGGTCTCATGGTTGGGACAAGACTCTGTGTCCAATTTCCCCAAGACAGAGTTCCCTTCCATACTTAGCCAATCAAATGATTAGAAACCTTTTCCTGGCCTGTGCTTATTTGTTTACCTCTGAAGCTGATCAAGAGAGTACTTTTGCTAAAGAATAAGTGGGATCTTCAATAAAGTTAGAGGTTTTGGCTGCATTGGTTCAGGGGGAGTTTGTTGGACCAAAAGAACCAATGAGCCTGATCAGAAAAACCTCTAAGTCCCACAGACATTGCAACTGCTGAAGATAGTTACATCAGCTGAAGACATCAGCTGATTACAAAGGTCTGAAGACAAAGTCTGAAAGCAAAGAACTAAGACAAAGTCTGAAGATGAAGTGCTGAAGACAAAGACTGAAGACCAGAGTGATCAGCAGTTGTCACAACAGCTGAAGTTGTTAACTTCAGTAGTTGTGATGGTTTTACTTTTCAGTATTTGTAATTTTATATTTCAGTAGTTTATTGTTTCAGTAGTTATTAGTCAGTAGTTTATGTAATTGTACTTAGCATTTACTGAGATGTAATCAGTTGTTGAGAACATCTCAGTAGTTTGCTTATTTCAGTTGTTTTTGTAATTCTGTTAGATGTCACTGTCAAGTGACATCAGCAGACGTCACATTTCTCTATATAAGGGATGTCGACCTAGCTGTATTTCGAACCGAAGCATTACGCGTGAATGAAATCTTTCCCTTAACAGAAATATTCTCTCTATAATTATGATTGAATGTCTTGCATATTCATTACATTTCTTGCTTGAATTCGATCTCAATTGGTGATATTCCGCTGCATAATTCTAACCTAATTGATCCGATCCTATCATATATTTTATCTTGATTTTAGTCATTTTTATGCTTAATATGTAATTTTGTATTAATTAGCCTAAGTCTAGTGGGTTAAGTGCAATTAGTGAATATTAGTCTAGACTATAAATAGGTTAATTGTCATTAGTGTTGGTTAAGGGTTGAATGACCAATAGATTGAGGGATTTACTTGTAAACACATATTTTGCAATCTAATTGAAGATCAAAGGGATTTTGATTGTGATTATCATATTTTGATCTAATTCTTCATGATTTGATTCAAGTTTGTTTATCCTGGAGTTACACTCATAGAGCCAAGAAGTTCTACAAGAGAACTGGAAGGAGGTTTCCAAGCAATGCAACCAGTGGAAAGTTTGGCTTGGATAAAAGCAAAGTCAAATGGTACAACTGTAACTTGATGGGCCACTTTGCTAGAGAGTGTAAGGCACCTAAAACAAATGGTGGCCAAGCACAAAGAAGACCAAACTACACTGACAAAGCCCCTCAGAATGAGAAGCCAAAGCAACAAGCTTCTGTTGTTGTTGAAGAAGGAGGCTTTGACTAGAGCTTTCAGGTGGAAGATGCTTCTCCAAACCAAGCACTAATGATGAAGCCAAGGTACTGGAACATCTCTGTACTCCTGAATGCATTGCTAAAGTTAACAGATATAGGTCCTATAACTTGGAAATGAGATCTGATCTTGAGTCCTTAAACATTTTAAAATCTGATTTTAGAAAGTCTGAAAATGATTATAAACTAAAGATAGAGGACTTAGAGAAAACCATTTCAATTCTAAAACATGAACATACAGATTTTAGGACTCAAATCCAAAATCTCATAACCAAGCTGACTGAGTGCCTGGCTGAGCTTGTGATCAGCAAAGCCAGGGCAGAAAAGAGTGTTCTTGAAGAAGAGACCTTCAAGAACATGATATCCTCAATCCTGCACAACAAGGTGTGTTATCAAAATAGACAGGGACTGGGATCAAATGAGATAGCTCCTCCACACACAATCTTGTGTGTAAGATCTCCTAGGTGTGGAACTTGTGAAGATGAGCTTCCTCTCATAGATCCTATAAGTGAAGAGGATGAAGAAGAGATAGTGCAGAATTCCTCTGAGAAGAGTGAAGAGGAGGATTCTACTAAGGGCCACTATCCTTCTGAGAAGAAGAAGACTACTGTGATGACCATGTCAAAGAGAAAGAACTTGATCAGGAAGAGCAAAAGAAAAGCAAAGAAGGCTCAAGAGATCAAGGCTACTTTTGACTCTAAGCAGAAACAAGTTTTTATCTCTGCAGGATTTGAAGTAGTAAAGACTGAAGACATCAACCAAAACTCTTCAGCTAAGAGTTCTGGTTCCTGTTCAAATCATCTCAGTACCAAGAAGAAGACTGATCTGCTATGTACCACTGCTGCACAGCCTGGACCATCAAACTCCAAGAACAGTTCACAGCCCAAAAGAACTGTCTCAGCATCTACAAAGATGAAGGTGGAGAAGGGATGTGACCAAAGACAGTCTTGCTCTCATAAGGAGACTCTTGTGAAGAAAGAAAATGTTGTGTGTCATGTGTGAAAGTACCTCTCACATTTCTAAGGATTGTCCATATAATCCTAAAAGTACTGTCCATATGACCAAGACAAAGACTTCAAAGAGTTTCAAGAAGATTCAAGCTTTGGAAGGAAAATCTGTTTCCTTCGGAAACTCCAAATCAAGGAAGAAGGTAAATGGAAATTTACCTTCGGAAGAAAAGTTGGTCTCGGAAGAAAGGAATTCTTCCGAAGCACTGAAGTCTGCTGCAGTGACTGTAGAATCTTCTGAAGGTTCAGTCATCAAAACTAGTGAAGTCCCAAAAGCTTCCAAGGTTTTGAAGGTCAAGTCCAAGACTCCAAAGGTGGTGTGGAAGTCTAAGAAAGACCAAGTGACTGAAGTTTCTCCATCAACAACAACTCAAGATCCCTCTAGCACAACCATAGGATCTATTACTGTTGCATTACCTTCTATTATAATTAGTGAGCCCAATACAAGTAAGGCTTGGGATTCCAAATGTAACTAATCATTTTCTTTGTGCAGGAACAGCTCAAGACAAACAAGAATGTCTGGATCATTGATAGTGGTTGTTCCAGGCACATGACAGGCAATAGGTCACTACTCCATAACTTTGAAAGAATTGATGGAGGACCAACTGCTTTTGGAGGAGATGAAGGTGGTTACATTTCTGGAAGGGGCAAGGTCACAAATGGTAAGCTCAGCATTGAAAAGGTAAACTTTGTCAAGGAGCTTGGGTACAATCTTCTGAATGTATCCCAATTTTGTGATCAGAGTCATAACATGCTCGTTACTGAGCATGAGTGCATTGTTCTCAAGCCTGGAGTGGTCATTCCTCATGAGCACATCCTGCTTAGAGCCCCAGGAAAGGGAACATGTACAAGATGGATTTGCAAGAAACATCTCCCTCTGGAGAAGTTTCATGCTTTCTATCTAAAGCAAATAGTGATGAGTCTTTCCTATGGCATAAAAGAATGTGCCATGTAAACTTTAAGAACATGAACAAACTAATTAAACATGATTTGGTAACTAGAATGCCAAAGAAAGAGTTTACAAGTGATGATCATTGTGTTGCATGCCTGAAATGGAAGCAACATAAGGTATCTCACAAGCCTAAGGAAAAGAACTCCATCACTACTCCCCTACACTTATTACATATGGATCTCTATGGCCCTACCAGTGTAATGAGTCTAGGAAGGACCTCTTATTGTTTGGTGATCATAGATGATTTTACAAGATTCACTTGGGTTTTCTTTCTTATAACTAAGGATGAAACCCCTGAGATTCTGAAGAATTTCATCTTAAAAATTGAGAATCAAAGTGATCACAAGGTCAAAACCATAAGATGTGATCAATGGAATGGCTTCAAGAATCAAATCCTTGATACATTTTGTGATGAAAAAGCTATTACAAGACAATATAGTGCTCCCAGGACTCCTCAGCAAAATGGTATTGCTGAGAAGAGAAATAGGACACTAATTGAAGCTGCAAGAACTATGTTGTCTGACTCTAAACTGCCCATCACCTTCTGGGCAGAGGCAGTAAACACTGCTTGCTATGTGCAAAACAGAGTTTTAGTAGTTAAGACACATGGTAAGACTCCTTATGAACTTTGGCACAAGAGAAAACCTTTCATTGGTTTTCTCAGGTCATTTGGATGTCCCTGCACTATCTTGAATACCAAGGATCAAATTGCCAAGTTTGCTGAGAAATCAGATGATAGACACTTCATTGGATACTCTTCCTAAGCTAAGGCTTATAGAGTATACAATCTCAGAACTAGAATTGTTGAGTAGTCAGCCAATGTGACCTTCAATGAACACACACACCCTGTGTGGCTGGTTTTGGTCCTGATTGGCTATTTGATCTTGATTTAGTTACCAACTGTTTTAACAAATCTTGTGAGAATGTTTCAGGATCTGCAGAAAATTTAAATACAGGTGATCCTGATCCAAGATTTGAGCTAGGAAGACCTTCAACTCATACATCTTCAGCTCCAGTTGGAACTACTTCAGCAAATGAGATTTATATCAGCACTACAATGAAAAATTTAGCTGATACATCTGGAGTGCCTTCAAATTCCAGCTCAGAGGCTCCACAACCAGATAAAGATACCTCAATTGTGGAAGACAACAATGGTGATGTGATCAGGAACTCCTTGATGCTAATAACCACACCATAGATGACAACATCAATGATGTCACACACTCATTGGATCAAGTAAATCTTGATAAGTGTGTTGATATGGAGGGTGAATCATATATGCCAGATCTAAATTTCTTAAATTTGGATCTTTCTCAGCAACTTGCTGTGATTCCTCAGCTAAGGATCCACAAGTCTCACCCCACCACAAACATCATTGGAGATGTTGTCACAGGGGTAAGAACAAGAGGACAAACCCATGAAGCAAATGTTTGTCTTCACTCTTGTTTCTTATCCCAGATAGAGCCAAAGAATGTTGATGAAGCTCTAAAGGATGGAAGTTGAGTTGAAGCTATGCAACAAGAGTTGCTTCAATTCAAAAGGCAAAAAGTTTGGAACCTTTGTCCTCTTCCTCATGGGAAGACTACCATTGGAACCAAATGGGTGTTTAGGAATAAGAAGGATGATAGAGGCATTATCATCAAAAACAAGGCAAGACTAGTTGTTCAATGATACACACAAGAAGAAGGGATTGACTAAACTGATGTCTTTGCTCCCGTAGCAAGATTAGAAGCTGTTAGGATATTCCTGGCATTTGCTGCATCCAAGAACTACAAGGTCTTTCAACTTGATGTAAACTGTGCTTTTCTGTATGGAGTGATTGATGAAGAGGTTTATGTCAAACAGCCACCTGGTTTTGTAGATCCTGATCATCCTGATTATGTCTACAAGCTTGACAAAGCTCTTTATGGGCTGCATCAGGCACCCAGTAAGTGGTATGAGACATTGTCTGAGTATCTTTGTAAACATGGATATAGGAGAGGTACTATAGATGGAACTCTCTTCATCAAAGGACAGGGGAATGACTTATTGCTAGTTCAAGTATATGTAGATGATATCATCTTTGGTTCAACTAATCCAAAGCTCTGCAAAGACTTTGAGAAGCTGATGAAAGACAGATTTGAAATGAGTGCAATGGGAGAACTCAATTTCTTTCTGGGAATTCAAGTGAAGCAAGTTGAAGATGGCATCTTCATAAGTAAGTCAAAGTATGTTCAGGACATACTCAGGAGGTTCAACATGACTGATTGTAAGATTGCTAAGACACCCATAGCCAGAACCACTCCCTTGGACCTGATCTTGAGGGGGAGTGTGTACATGAACATTTATACAGGGCTATGATTGGGTCTCTCATGTATCTTACAGCTAGCAGGCCTGATATCATGTTTGCTACATGTATTTGTGCAAGATATCAAGCCAACCCTAAGATGTCTCATCTCATCACTGTCAAAAGGATTTTAAGATACCTCAAAGGTGCTTCAACACTTGGTTTATGGTATCCAAAGAATCCTGACTTCAATCTGTATGCTTATACAGATAGTGATTATGGTGGTTGCAACATGACTGCAAAGTCTACATCTGGGGGATGTCAATTCCTTGGTGGAAGGGTTGTCTCATGGCAATGCAAGAAACAATCCTGTGTGTCTGCATCAACCGCTGAGGCTGAATACATTGCTGCTGCAAGTTGCTGTGCTCAAGTGCTTTGGATTCAAAATCAGATGCTGGATTTAACTTCAAGGAGACTCCTATCCACATAGACAACAATAGTGCTATCTCTATCACTGAGAACCCTGTGCAGAACTCAAGGACCAAACACATCAGTATCAGGTATTATTTAATAAGAGATAACTATGAAAAGGGATTAATTAAACTAGTCAAAGTTCATACAGATGAACAATATGCTGATCTGTTTACAAAAGCTTTTGATGAACAGAGATTTAAATATTTAATATCAGCTATTGGGATGATTAACTTTGAGTAGATCTTTTCTTAAAACTAATTCTATATATTTCTTAAAATATGTGTGTCCTAAGTTGTCTAGTTCATCACTCTCATAAGCTCATGTTTTCTTTGGATATCAAATCTTTTTTGAAGACTTTCCGTAGATTCTTTAAAATTTTCTGATCCTTCGGAATATATATTTTTATCTTCGGAAGAAAATCATGTCTTCAAAATAAATTACTGTCTAAGAAATTTTACCTTCGGAAGAAGTCTAAATTTATCTTCCGAAGCTTAAATACTTGTCTCCGACACTTATTTGTTTTTAAGGACTTTTTCCTTCCGAAGAAAAATTAACTCTCGGAAGCTTTGTTGTTTCATATACAAAGCATTCAAGTGTTTATTTCTCTTCCGAAGCAAAATTTTCAAGACTCTCAAGAAAATCTTCTGAAGTCATTTTAGCTTCGGAAGCTTTTTCATTAAAACTTCCGAAGATAATTAACCTTCGGAAGCTTTTTGAATTCCAAGAAAACTACTTTTTGAGCAAAAGTAAACTACTTTTTCAGAGGTGGGACTGACTTTCGGATTTCAAAATTTATCCTCTTTCATTAACTTTGGTTCAAATCCCTTTTCACATAAATACCCAACGGTTCCCCCTCTTCCTCACTATCTTCTTCAATTCTACTATTCCTCATACCTAATTCCCAAAACCGCCTTTGCTTTTTACCTTTCTTCAACCTTAAGCTTCTAAAATGGCCAACCTTAACCGTAGAAACAACCCAGATTTCTCCATGCAACTTCACAGGAAACATAACCAGGTTGCTCTGTTAAGCTTTGAGAAAGATGAAAGTTTCTCAGAGATTTGCCAATTCTTAACTCTATCAAATTACTTCTAACCATTGATCCTACTCTGTATGAGGATCATCTGCTAGAATTTTGGAAGACCTGTCAAGAGGTCATCATGGATGGGGAGAAGGCACTGTCTGCCACAGTGCAAGGGAGGACAATCTTCATCACTCCAGCCATCATCAACACTCATTTGCAGCTGGATGATGAAGAAGGTGAGTTGTCCTTCCCAAAGGAAGCTGTCAATCATTCCTTTGAGCAGATGGGCTATGAGGGGGATTTCTCTGTAAAGACCTTTAGGAAAGGGAAGGTCTCATCCCAGTGGAAATACCTACTCCATGTGGTTATACACAGCTTGTCAAACAAGCATGGAGGATGGGACCAGATTCCTGAGGATCTCTCCTTCATAGTACATGGAATGGTTCAAGGGGTCAAGTTCAGGTACTCTCAATTTGTTTATACCAATTTACTTGCAAACTTTGACTCCTTAGAGTATTATATGTTTCCTAGACATGTTCAACACATTCTCAGCTGTGAACTGGGCTCACAGTTGAGGGAAACAGATAATATTCTTAAATTGGGATAGATGAAGCCCGATATCTTTAAAATCATAAAGAAGCCAACTGTAGGCTTCTCAGGGGTAGAAACAGCCCTTGTCCCAAAAATGTTAGAGCTCATTGCTCAAGGTGACAACCTAGCAACACAAGCTAGTGTTGAACCCACACCTTCTACCTCTTTACCACTAAAAAGGCCTCAAGTAACCCTCACCTACCAAAGAAAATCCAAACGAACCCCTGCTCAAGCTATTGAGTCTGTGCAGGTCCCCATATACTCACCTTTACAGGAGGAAGTGGACACTAGAGCTCCCACTTCCCCTGAGGAGCAAACCACTCCCATCTCTTCAACTATCAGGGCTGAGGTTCCTCATGCTCACCCTTATGAGCTCACAAGCCCAACAGCCTTAAGCCTTCACTCTGAGTTTCAACACTCAAGTGAACAACCTTTAGGGGACAGTTACCATCCCCAGCCTTTAGATCTAAATCAACCTATTCCCAACCTATCCTTCTATACTGATGAAGACTTAGGATTCAGTGAGTACCATGAGTCTCTTTTCTCTTCCCCTACTCAAGGAGAGATGAGTACTCCTCAGTCTCCTTAGTCTAGCCCACATCAGTCACCTATACCTGAGGTGGACACTTCTAAACCTGTTCAGGATGTCCATATGGAAGAGGCTCTCACTTCTGCAAGTGATTACATCATTAAGACCTCAGCCATGGAAACTCAGCCCACTGACATCTCAACTGAGATTGCTAGTGAGCAGAGGAAAACCAGCAGCCAAGAACCTCAAGCTGGTGGTGAGAGAGAGGACTTTGGTCCAATCATCTCATCCCCCAATGATTCTTCTGATGAAGAAGAGGGGAATCTGAGACTAATGGTGCACAAATTGTCTAAAGCATGCACTTACCTAGTCTCAAAGGTCAGTCACCTTGAATCTCAGGTGATCAGCAACTTCAAATTTCATATCTTAAGGAAAAACTAGCAGGGAGACCTTTAAGAAGAGCTCAACCAGGAACACAAGAACCTGTGGATGTGATTGATTTATCCCAAAAAGGGGGAGAAAGTCATTGCAGCCACAGAACCTGGGAGTTCTTCACAGAGAATGGACATAGAGGACTCACCATCCTCACTTGCAATTGTGCATTCTCAGCAACTTCCTCAAGTTCACATAAATGTGGACTCTATAGACTCTATCATCAGGAGTCTCTTTGAGGAAGGTATACCAAGGGCTGTGTCATCCCCACCTCAAGGAACTTCAAACTACATCATAAGGTGGAGGTATGATGCTGATAGAAGAGCCCTTATTCTTCACAGAGTTCAAGGGCAACAAGAAGTATTTGACTTTCAAAATTTGAACTTCTATGAAGGTCTGGATCTAGTCAATATGCCACTTGTCAACCCAAGCAACTCAAGACAAGCTGATAGATTGGCTCAAAGAATCCAAGACAGGATCACTGCAGAGTTTAGCATAAGAAGGAGACTTAGGCGATCAGGTAATGCAATCGGTCAACTAGATGTTGAGGTGGACCCTAAGATTAGTTTCATAAGGGAAACCTTGACTGAAGGCCCAGTGGCAGAACCTGAGACCCCTGTCTCATCATCATCAACTGCTGCAGAGATTCACATTCCCTCTGAGACACTTGCTGGTGAAGGTGTTTCTCAGCCTCTCTCTGGCCAGAGCATGGATGCTACACCAAGCAATGAAGGCCAAACCTCTATCCACCCTGAGTCACAAAGGTCTGTGGGTGACAAAGGGAAAAGGATTTTGACTCCTGAGGAAATTGAGGAGGAAGAGAGAGAGAGGAAGAGGAAGCTAAGGGGAAAAAGTTCTCTGGGTCTTCAAGTTTTATGCAAGCTACAATCAGGGCTGCACCCAGACCAAATACTCAAGATGATGAGTTGAGGGCAGTTAGGATTACTTACCTGCAGACCAGGAACTATGACATTAATGAAATCATTTCTCTTCCCTTAGAACAACTAAATGAACTGGCTGACATGGAAGTGTCAAAAGAGATGAAATAAAAAGAGGATGCAAGGTTACTTCTCCAATTCAAAGAGGAGAAGAGACAGAAAAGACTCTACAAGCATGCTCCTACTCTCTCCCCAGTTCAAGAAAGCCCTGCACAAGAAGATGTGGTTCAACAAGAACCTCAGGTAGACAAAGAAGAAGATAGGATCAAAATGATCAACTACCTGAGTGCCACAGGCTTCTATCAGGCAGATGCACTTCTTCCCTTGTCCTATGACTTTGTTGAGTTTGAGTACTTAGAACAACTTGAGCTTGAGTTAGTCAAGGAGAGAAAGACAACTAAGAAGAAGCTAAGGGAAGAAGCTGCAAAGTCAAGAGCCATCATCCAAAAGAGTATGAAGAAGTCTGCTGACAGACAAAGGATGATGAGCTTCTTGAAGCTGTATGGATTCTCCGGAAGGAGACTTGGCCCTATGTGATCCACAATGGATGAGCATATAAGGGTAATCAAGCAGAAGATCAAGAGTGGAGAGCTGATTGACTTACACTCTCTTCCAAGTCAAGTCCCACCTGAAGTGGAGGTTAAGGTTGAACAACCTGAGACAACACAACCCGGACCTCCTGCTGAGCCTCAGCAAGCTTCATCTTCTGATCCACAGTAGGGTCAAACTCCCTCTCCTTCTGAACCTGTGAGGGAGGAACACCCAACTGAGAAAGACAAAGATGATCAACAAGGTGCTGCAGACCAGTCTTCTCAATTAAAGTCATCTAAGAGGAAGAAGAGGATGGCTTCTAAACCAAAGTCTAAGAAGAAGAAGCCTAAATCATCTACCTCTACACCTCTGGCTGAGTTAGATCAACCTGAGGAAGTGCATGAAGAGGCAGCCTAATCAACTCCAATACAAGTGGCTCCTCTTGCAGCTGACACACACATCCTATCCTGGACCTTCTCTACCAATCTAGAAAGATGGCATGTAATCAGATATCAAGGTGTTCAGAATGTCTATACATGGCAAGACATAATCAACTTACCTCTGCATGATCTCTTTGAGATGAGAAGATACTATGAAACTCTGAATGATCCTGACCATCTAATGAAGAAGGGTATGGTCATGATTGTGTTGAAGACTACTAACATCTGAAGATCTTCTAAATGTTTTGGTAGCATCAGCATAGGGGGAGTTTGTAAGGATTCCTTTAAGTCTGATGCAAACCAGAACATCCAAAGTCTTTCTGCAAGTAATGCACTAAAGAACTGAAGTAGAATTGCTTCGGAAGTTTTACACCATGCACTAGAAATATTCTACTGTAAAATCTTCCGAAGCCAAGACCAATATCTTCCGAAGCCAAATATGAAGTCTTCCGAAGCCTCAGAGACAAAGTCTTCCGAAGCTTCATCCTATGAAGACAGATTTCTTCCGAAGACTTTTAGTAACATGCTTTATCTGATGTACTGTTCCATAAAGCTGGACACCTTTCCGCTGCATCTCTGTAAAGTCACCAACTTACATGAGTTGGTGAAAAGGTCCATGCTTTTGGTAACTGTACATTAAGGTCTTGAGTCTATAACCTTCTACTTTATGTACTTTATCCTTTTTGTAAAAGATAAGGATGTGAGCTATGGTATGTCATAGTCACAAGGTCAAAAGGCAGATATGCCTTTTGATTCTACAATTGATTTTGTTTGTGTCTAGTCAATTGTATCCAGCTGGCTTTCAAAGTATAGCCGGCTGTAGGTTGTAGTATAAGTATTCCATGTTCTAGTATCTTTCTTTATGCTTTGTAACACTTGTAATAGAACTTGAGAAAGCAATATACTGCATCCTTGAAACCCAAATCTCTTGTTCTGTCTCTTTATTATTACTTGTGTTCTTTGTATCATTATTGTGGTTAATCCAGTTTACTGTTTGATCAAGTTTGGTTAATCTCCTCTTTGTGTTGTTGTGTTGTAATTGTTAAGCCCTTCACCGGTCCTGCAATTATCTTTACTTCCGTTCCGGACCAATGCCATATGCTATACCCCAAACATCAAGCACAACTGCTGGTACTGGGCCGAAGTCTACAAATAACTTTTAACATCATGCATAAGTGTTAGCACTAGTACCGGGGCAAGCGAAAAGGATCCCATACATCTGGTGAATACAAGGACTAGACCCCTGTGTGCATCCTTTGGGGTAGGTAACCCGCACACAGTTGAGCTAACAATATCACAATGAGTTCTGCTTGCAAGACTTTTCATTCATTCATTATTTCATTAATGCATGCATTCATTCATTCTTTACATTCCTCTTTTCATTATCATTAACTTCCACTTTCATTACATAATACTTTATATTCATTTCATAACCATACCACGTAAAGCCACGGGATAATACGTAATTGGAACATAAAGAAAACAGAACATAGCCATACATAACATCATCATAAACATCACATACAGCATCATACATAATCATATAATCATCATACATCATCCTATAATCATCATACATCATCCCCGGGAACATCCCAAGTCATAGCCTAAAACTTCCCTATTTCCCAAAATTTTAGAAATAATTCTAAGTCCTTAGGCGCATGGGCAGTATGCAGGCGCATGGGAAAACTTTGGCGCATGGGAAAATTTTGGCGCATGAGCACTATATGGGCGCATGGCCAACACTTAGTCATTCTGGGCAACTTTCTAGGCGCATGAGCCTGACTTAGGCGCATGGGCACTTGGGTGCATGGGCATGTTGGGCGCATGGGGACACTTAGGCAATTAAAGCAAATCCTAGGCGCATGGATACTATTTGGGCGCATGGGTTTCAAGCGCATGGGACTTAGGCGCATGAGCAACTAACTTTAACTAACCAGCATAATTTCAGTCCCAAATTCAATCCTAACATCTTCTAAGCTTAGTTCTTACACTCTAAGCAGCAGAAACACATACATAACATGCTCATAACATCATAATCACCAAAAACATAGCCCACCCACATACACATACACATACACATGAACATACGGGTATCATACCCTTTTCTATAAAAACATACATACATGTATTTCCAGTCCCAAAGAAGTTTAAAACATGTAAAATAGGGGATCTAGAACAAACCTTTTGCAACTTTCACGTATGAATTCTAACCCGAATACAAAATAAGTTCAAACACCTAGAAACCCACCAAGAACACACATACGAACATACAAACACATACATAAGCATAACCCCGTGTTGGACCTTATATGTCCAAGACACATACAAGATTGATGTGGTTAGTACGTTATGATCCAAGTCGGGTCATACCCAATAACAAGCTATACAAACACCAATTAGTATTTATTTGTATGATGAGATCATACAAATAAATACCGACACCAATTTAGAAAATGGGTTTTTCTAAAACGTTGCTTTTGTAAAGAACAACATTATGTGGATAATTTATTCATAAGAAATTGTTTGTTTCATTATTAAAGTTGGTGAAATAATAACAAATAAAAGTGTGTTATTGTTAAAAAATTAAAAGAAGTTTTAATTTTATAAAAATGAAGAGTAAGAGTGTAACATTTTATAAATACCAAAATGGGGGGAAACCCATTT
Organism: Flaveria ramosissima; assembly: GCA_025215565.1. Taxonomy (NCBI): domain Eukaryota; kingdom Viridiplantae; phylum Streptophyta; class Magnoliopsida; order Asterales; family Asteraceae; genus Flaveria; species Flaveria ramosissima. The sequence goes on from CM046034.1 coordinate 19,899,609, forward strand.
GTGTGGCCAAATTTTGGCCGCCCAAATGATCGGATTGGGACTCCCTTTTGTCTTGTGATTTGCAAGTCATTTACTACTAGAACACTCTTCCATCATCTCACCTTTCTCTCACACACACTTAAGCAACAAAAGGCTCTCCACAAGTCTGCATATTTTCGGATTTTTCAGCTCCAACAAGGCCGAAATTTTCGGTTTTTGAAGGTCCCTTGGTGTAGAACTTTGGTGTGAAGCTCCCTAACTAGCTAGGTGTTTAAAGAGCTTGTGGGTATTACAAGCTTGAGGTCTTCTCCTTTGAAGGCTAGCAACTCAAGAACATCATCTTCTTCATCTTATACATCTTCAACAACTTATACAAGAAAGATTGTTTCTTTGTACACCCTATGGTTGTTGTTTTGTTTTGATAGCACACTATTTCACATATGTTAATATGATCCTTATTCTTGGGTTTTGTTTATGTTTTAAATGGTGAAAATTTTCAGATTACTAACCAATTGTTAAACCTATATTCCGCTGCGATGTAAGGCCCCGTTTCCGGGACGCTTACAGTTGGTCATTCATCGCACATAAAACATACATTACATTTTTCCTTTCATAAATAGTTGCAGCGGAAACATTAAAACATAATTTCATTTTGCCAAAATACTTTTGCACATCAGTACAATCCTTTCTTTAACATTATCATGTTACATTTATTACAAAAACATTAAACATAAAGATGCCATCCAAAATATGCTGAGTAGCCGCCCCGTGCCATCCTCAGCAACACACCTGCCAACTGGAAACACATCAAAGTCAGCGTTGCTGAGTGAGTTCTAGTTTTATATTAAAACTTACTTTTCTTTCGTAAAACTGTTATTTACTTTCTTTACAAAAACATTCGTTACATACATGCGTTCACACATCATACGTACATACAGATAATGTCATTATTATCTTCAACATTACGTTCATTACATTCATCATTCATCATTATCTTTCACTTCTTTCTAGATCCTGTCAGACTTTACCCTCTTCATAGAACACAGCCACGATTACTGAGGTCGAATGACAAGGGTCCCGTTTCATACATTATTAGGATCATTCGTTAACGTTCATTTCATACATTCATTCTTTCATTCATCTCTTTACCCATTACCCTTCCTTACTCGAATCTTGTCTCATGCAATATCCCCGACTCATGCTCGAAAGCTGATGCTGTGCCGGGACCTGCTCACAAGCCCCCGACTCATGTCTGAAGACTGACACAACACCGGGATACGCGACAAAGATCGCATACGAGTCAATCACAGGGATTGAACTCCATCCGAGGCTGTTGCAACACCAAGTCGCTCACCTCAATAGCCATCTCAATGAATGTACGCTATCCGAGTCTTTTGCACCCCTAGGGTTGCTCACCTCATTGCCCATCACGATAGCAAGCTATCCGAGTCTTTTGCAACAACAAGGTTGCTCACCCCAAGGCAACATCACGATAGCGCGTACTCGAGTCTTTTGCAACGACCGGGTTGCTCACCTCATACATATGCATGGCTTCATGCTACACCCCCGGAGTTATGCGTAACCCGGGTAACCATCATACATTACACCCCCAACATTATGGGTACTACACCCCCACCAAAGAGGGTACATCACCCCCACCGAAGTGGGTACATCACCCCCACCGAAGTGGGTACATCACCCCTACCGAAGTGGGTACATCACCCCCACCGAAGTGGGTACATCACCCCCACCGAAGTGGGTACATCACCGAAGGTCAGCCACAAAGACTGGAACCCTTGCGTGCACACTATAGACTAGCTGAACCTCTCACGGTTGAGCCTAAGGCATTAAAGCCGTGCACTTCACTTCGCTTCACATACATACCTCACACGATTTCATTCATTCATTAATGCATGCATTCATTCATTACGTTCCTCTTTTCTTTATCTTTCACTTTACGTTACATAATACTTTCATTTCATTCATTAACGTTCAACGCAAAAACATAGAAAGATAATCATACATAACAAGGAACACAACATAAACATAAACATACGACATCATCATACATACGCATCAATAATACATCACATGCATCACACGCACCGCCGTGCCTAACATAACACATAACATCATGCATATTACCATCATCTCCATCAACATCCACATCATAAGCTCATCATCCTACGTTACCTTATACCATCCATGCCCTTCACATCATCGAGTAATTCCATCTCGGTTATCATTTCTGAACACTTAGGCGAATGGGCATCTATGCGAATGGACTCCCAGTCGCATAGCTTTCATGCGTATGGCCTTCAGTCGCATGACTTCAGGCGTATGGGCTTCAGTCGCATACTCTTCATGCGAATGAACCTCAGTCGCATGGCCTCCATGCGCATGGACTTCAGTCGCATAACCTCCGTGCGAATGAACCTCAGTCGCATCATCCCTCAATCGCATGGCTCCCAAGCACATGAACTCCAATCGCATGACCATCATGCGTATGGACCTCAGTCGCATAGCAAACGTGCGTATGGACCTCAGTCGCACTTCAATCGGCCGAATGGCCTCCAGTCGCCCTCCAGTCGGTCGCCTAACCCTAGCTGGTGCAGAGTGCAGTTAGGTCGACTGCAGCCGCGGGTTTTCGACCTCCAACCCCTTCCAAACCTCTTTTAAGCTCAAATCAACCCTTCTAAAGGTTAGGGAAACATACCATGACCTCATACAAGCATAACCAAGAAAGAAATCAAGCCTCTAACGCATCATACACATACATACATGCATCAAACGGGTCTTTACCCAAAAACTCGAAAATAGGTTTTTGGACGTGTTCCAGCCCCAAAATCAGTTGAAAACGTGTAAAAGAGGGGTCCTAGAACTCACCTTAACGATCCCGTCAAATAGAGCTTCGATTTGACTCGCTCCACGTCGATTTTGGCTACTCGAACCAACCCGGGCCAACACTTCTTCTCTTTTCTCTTCTTTCTCTCTTCTCCTCTCTAGGCTGAAAAATAGGGAGAATGGGAGTGCCTCCTCCCTTTTATACTCCCTTGCATCGAAGTTTCTCTCTTTGGCGGGTTTGATCCCTCGACTTTGGACTTTATTTCTTTTTCTTCTCTCATCGGCTACAAAGGAAATTTCCGGGTGTTACATGCGATTTTTCAAGTTTAAATGGTTAAACTAGGTGTTTTACATGTGTCAAAACCCATCAATGGCATCTAGAGCCGGTTATGTTGAATATGTTTCTCATTATGGTGCATAACATAGCCTTGGCCTTAGGTGTTTGGTTTTGGTTGATTGTGATTTGTCATGTTGGTTTTGATTCTTGTAAGGGTTGTAATTTTGTGTTTTGTATTTTCAGTTGTAATTTATTTATTCATTTGGTTATGTAATAAATAGATTAGGTGCATTTCTTTTATTAGAAAAATTGTATTAGGATATGATTTTTGTAAAAGAAGATGCACAAGATGAAGACTCAAAGAAGGACACAAAAGACATGGACTCTTGAAGCTTTTGGATGTGGATTCAAGTGGGAGTTCATGGACACATTTTGATGTGTCATCTCTACCCTTAGGAAAGACCTTATGACAAAACTTGTGATGGCAAACAAGTGTGGTCAACTTAGTGGCTATGGTTATGCACTCATGTTTGTATGTTTATGCTTGTTTGGATGTTTGTTGTTTGATTGTTTGGTTGATATATGGATATGCATTACAAACTCATTAACAACTTTACAAGCTGAAATTTTGATGGTTCTTTATCATTAAGTGTTTAATAAAAGGTTTATAAAAGGATTAATGGTTTTAATAAAAGAGGTTTTATTAAAAGTGAACCATAGGGTACCTTGTATTTGAGAGCATGCAAATATAAGGTACATAGAGTTTTCTAAACTAAGATTATGAAAACTTTAAATTTCTTTTATAAACAAGTTTAACACCGTCCTTTTGCACAAGACTTGATTCATTTGGAAACTCTTAATGGGATAAAGGTCACCTAACCGTTTTGAGGGAACTTGTGATTTGAGGTGGGGATACCATATTTGTGGGATAAAGGTCACCTAACCACTTATGTTGGAAAACTCACATGTGTGTGCAAGTAGGGTAACTTGATTTGCAAACCATGTTAAATGGATCACCTACAATATGATTTACAGAGGTGTTGATGGGATAATCATGCCGACTATACATATGATGTTTTAAAGTCGATCCCATACCCTAGAAATTGCAAAGGGTTGCAGTTGTCAAATCGTTGACTACCTTGTTAATTTAAATAATGGGATAAAGGTCACCTAACCACTATTTAAATGTAATGTTGGATTCTAGAATTTTAAAATTGTGTAAGACACTTAAAATGGGTTTTAATTATTAAAAATGAACAATATCGAAATTACTAAAATTGAACTTTGTTATATTTTGTAGATGGCCACCAAAAATAATGATAACAATGAAATCCCGTCCGCTCACTCACTATCTCTAAGGACCATTCTCCAAAAGGAGCGTCTAAACCATAATAACCTTATTCATTGGTTTCGAAACTTGAGAATTGTTCTCAAGAAAGAGAAACGATCATACATATTAGACGATCCGATTCTCGATCAACCTAGTGAGGATGATGAGGAGGCCTTTAATAATTGGGTGAAATACACTGAGGACTCGGTCCAAGTGTCTTGCCTCATGTTGGCAAGTATGACTCCAGAACTCCAAAAGGAGTATGAACATCATGGAGCATACGACATGATAACCCAGTTGAAGGAAACATTCCAACAACAAGCACGGGTTGAGCGCTTCGAAACGGTTCGAGCACTCCATGCGTGTCGTATGGACGACACCCAATCTGTTTCATCTTATGTACTTAAGATGAAAAGCCACATCGATCGCCTCGAAAGGCTGAATTGTCCTGTCTCGAAAGAGTTGGCTACGGATTTGATCCTCAACTATTTGTCAAAAAGGTTTGACAACTTTGTCATGAACTATAACATGAACGGATGGGACAAAAACATAAGTGAGCTTCACTCTATGCTCAAAACTGCCGAGGCGGCCATGGGTAAAAAGGTTTTACCTGTTCTCACCATTAATGAAGGTGGGAACAAGAAGAGGCCTCACCCCGCACCCAAGGCAAGTGTTGCCAAGGGTAAAGGGCACGTTAGGGGAAAGGGAAAGGGAGTGGTAAGAGCGCCACCACCAAAACCAGCAGAGAAGAAGCAAAAGGTTGCTTCGAATGACCCATGCTTTAAGTGTGGGGAGATTGGACATTGGGCAAGAAATTGCCCAGTCCATCTCAAAGAGTTGCAAGCAAAGAGGGATGCCGGGCAAACCTCAGGTACAATTTTCATGATCCATATTGATCTGAATTTAATATCCTCTAACACATGGGTATTGGATACCGGATGTGAAACTCATATTTGCAACTTATTGTTGGGGTTCAAAAGATGTAAGGACTTCAAGAAAGGGGATGTAAGCCTCTACATGGGGAATGGGGAAAAGGTTCACGTTGAAGGCCGAGGGGACTACATCTTGAAGCTTCCAAATGGTTTGGAAGCAATTTTGAACAATATTTTGTATGCTCCTAGTTTGACTAGGAACATTATTTTGGTTGCCCAATTAAGACAATATGGTTATGTTTTGTCATTTATTCAGAATGAAATTCATGTTTCTTTAAATTGCACATTTTATTTTAAAGCTATTCCTGTTAATGGTATTTATGAATTGGTTCATGAAAACACATTATATGATAGCTCATTGTACCAAACCACAACTAAGAAACTCAAATTGGATTTGAGTGATACCTATCTTTGGCATTACCGTCTTGGTCATATAAACAAGAAGCGCATACAAACACTTCAAAAGGACGGTCTTTTAAAAGCAAATGAATATGATTCATTCGATGTATGTGAATCTTGTTTACAAGGTAAAATGACTAAGGCACCTTTTAGTGGCAAATCTGAAAGGGCAAAAGATTTATTAGGCATCATACATTCGGATGTATGTGGTCCTTTTAAACCAATGACTAGGCACCATGAAAGATACTTCATTACCTTTACCGATGACTATAGTCGATACGGTTATGTGTACTTGTTAAGACACAAAGATGAAGCTTTTGAAATGTTCAAAATCTTCCAAAATGAAGTAGAAAATCAACTCAACAAGAAAATAAAAATTCTTCGCACCGATAGAGGAGGTGAATACCTAAGTGATGATTTCATAGATCATCTTAGAAGTTGTGGTATTGTCTCACAACTATCTCCACCTGGAACGCCACAACATAATGGCGTGTCCGAGAGGAGAAATCGAACTCTATTAGATATGGTTCGATCTATGATGGCTAGAAGCTCACTGCCTCTATCATTTTGGGGTTTCGCTTTGCTCTCTGCGGCCCGTATTTTGAATATGGCCCCAACCAAGAAAGCGGAAACGACACCTTTTGAAATATGGCATGGAAGGGTTCCATCACTATCATATTTAAAGGTATGGGGTTGTGAGGCTTATGTTAACACTCTCACCTCAAACAAGCTAGAAAGCCGTTCCACTAAGTGTATCTTCATTGGATATCCTAGAGATTCTATGGGATATTATTTCTATGATCCATTGGAAAAAAAAGGAGTTTGTTGCCAAGAAGGCTGAGTTCTTAGAAGCTAAGTTCCTTACGGAAGGAACTAGCAGTAGAACTGTGGATCTTGAAGAGGATCAAGAACCACAAACCGATACACGTTTGGTTGACACTAGCACTCATCATGAGGATGTTGAGAATGATCAAATGGTTGATCAATATACACAGAACGTTCGCATATCTGGTAGAATTAGTAATCCACCTGAAAGATATGGATTTTTCGTAGATGGATGCTATGTTGTAGATTCTGATGAACCAACCACCTACCATGATGCAATTGTTGGGTTTGTTGGACCTTTAACAAACTAGTTTAACCATTTAAACTGAGAAAACGCAGCGGAATAATAGATTAATATCATGTTGTAATCAGAAAATTAAAAGTTCATAACTTTGTTTCAACAAACCCAAAACATAAGGATCAATCATATGTGTTTGAACCAGCTATCAAGAGAAGGAAACAACCAAAACAACATCAACAAACTACCTTTGTAGGCTGCTGAAAAAGTGAATGAAACACCTTCTATAAGGGCTGCTAAAAATGTGATTTGGGTGAAGAAAAGGCTGCTCTTGAATGGCCAAAACACCAAAGTAGATGTCCTCAAGTGTCCATACCCACAAGCACCAAGCAAGCACCTTTGTTGCTAGGATTTCATCACCAAAACCGAACCTAATAGGCTGCTGAAAACCCATTTTCAGCCGAAATCAAGGCTGCTAAAACCCTTATTACAACCGAGATATTCTTCTAGATGGGAGGGGTTTGTGCCTTGAGGTTCTTGCATATATGAGAGAGATCAGAGATTGGAGTGTATGTGTGTGTTCTTGGAGAGAATAAACTCAAGAGAGAACCAAATTAAACAAAAGGAATGGCTGCCATAAGGGGGGCGGCCGAAAACCCATATTAGGGTTGTTCAACTTTTGTTATTTTCCCAATAGGTCCTTACATATTAATCTTTTGTCAAACTAAAGATTAATAAAGATATATATATAATTAACCTTTTAATTATATAACATACACACACTTTTATTATTTGATGTTATTTAACTAAATTAAACAACATTACAAATAATATCCATGAACAAAATATCCATATAAGTTGTTCAATCTCATATGCAACTTATTTAGAAAACCCATTTTCTAAATTGGTATATTTATTTAATTGCATGATCATATCATCAATTAAATATTAATTGGTGTTTGCTAAGCTTGTTATTGGGTATGACCCGACTTGGATCATAACGTACTAACCACATCAATGTTCTATGTGTCTTGGGCATAAAAAATCCAACAATCTCCCACTTGCACAAGATACATAGAAGATTGATGCAAGCAGTAAATACCGCCTAACAATGGTTTACTACCCTTAATACGCATGACTATAAGCCATTCAATAACATCATCCCCTTCAAGTTCCAAACTTGAAATGATTTAGGTGAATCAATCATCTATCCTTTTGTTACAGATGTCACGTTAAATCCAAGGACACAGAATGATCATTCCTTGTTGATTTAACTTAATCAGGCCTTAGACATCATACTCTCAACGAATAAGAGGAACAAATCCCATCTCGACTACATACGTTTCTCACAATCACCTTATGTCATACCTGAACATAGCCTTATGTACTGACCATTATTTCATATCAGCGAAGAACTAGCTCAAGGTATAACACTAGGTGAATATCAAAACCCAATATGTATCTCAGGTCAGAGGATACCAAATGTTATTCGCCTTTACTCAAATTTACTTATGATCAATCAATAAGATTCCATGTAGTAAGATTTGAGACGCGGGTCAGTCCAATATTCGTATCCCACGAATATCTATGAACCTTGGCAGCAACCAATTGCTCTATATTCATGCCTTATGAATATTCACCAATCCAAGTTCATAATAGTCTTACATTCATATTTGTTCCCACAAATATGACCGACTACGGACATTTAGAATAAAAGAATTATTCATGGATGTAAACATGCTAAAAGGGAACATAACTCAAATATATAAAAGAGTTAAATATTACAATTGTTCCATGTTTTATATGCTAAACAGATCAATTCTAATCACCAGTAAATCGAAGTCCTAAGGCACAAGTATGACCCTCATACTTTGCCCTCATCAAGGAGCTTCGTTAGTGGATCAGCAATGTTTTGATCTTTATGAACTTTACGAATACATATCTTTACCCTTTTCAACTCCATACCTTATGATGTTGAATCTCCGCTCAAGGTACTTAGTCTTTTGATGAGTACGGGGTTCCATGATTTGAGCAATCCCTACCCACGTAATTACCAAAGATTTTGAGGGGGTCTTGAATGGTAGAGACCACCCCTAAATAAGCAATGGACAAATTTATCCATGCAGCTTCCCAAGCTGCCAATGAAGCGGCTATATATTCGGATTTTTGTGGTGAACAATGCTACCGTGTCTTGCTTTGAACCTTTCAAGGACACTTCTTCTCCATTCATAATAGAAGTATACCCCGATTGTGATCGAAAATCATCTCGATCAGTTTTGGAAGCCTGCATCCGTGTAACCCTTTACAACGACTTCCTTTTCAATAGATCCGTATATTAGAAACAAATCCTTAGTCCTATTAAGGTATTTCAATATACTTTTAAGAGCCATCCGATGATTATTTCTATTGGTATCTACTTTGTCATACTTAATAAGCATGACTCGTCCGGTCTAGTGCATATCATCACACAAATGATGGATCCTATAGCAGATGCGTATGGGATATCATTCATTTGATTTTGCTCATCCTATGAGCTTGGACATTGAGACGTAGTCAACACTGTCCCTCCTTGAATAGGTACCATACCTTTCTAAGAGTTTTTTTTTTATCTTGAACCTTTTCAAGATTTTATCAATATATATGCACTTTGGTTTAACCCTATCAACCACCTCGATCTATCCTTATAGATCCTTATTCCAAAATATGGGTGGCTTAAACGAGATCTTATATGAAAAACATCTTCCAAGCTAGGTTTTAACACCTTCCAAGGTTGGAATATTATTTCCAAATAGTAGTGTGTCATCAACATACAACACTAAGAATACAATTATGCTCCCACTAGCCTTTATATATATATACACAACCTTCTCGATGCTTGTTTCAATCCATAGATTGATCACTTTAACTTATATACATTATTAGGATGTCATGGATCGACAAAACCATCATGCTGAACTGTATGGACAATCTCTTCGAGATGTTCATTAAGAAAAGCGGTTTTGACATCCATTTGCCAAAACTCATATTCAGAATATGCAGTTATGGCACATGATATCCTAATCGACTTTAGCATTGCCACGGGCGCAAGAGCTTCATCATAATCAACCAATTGAGTTTGATGGAAACCTTATGCTATAAGTCTTTGATTTATAAGTATTCAAGTCTCCATGCATATCTGTTTTCGTCTTGAAAACCCACTTGTATCCAACCGGTTTGGAGTTAAGTGGAGGGTCAACCAATTCTCAAACTTGGTTGTTATACATGGATTGCATCCTTACGTTCATGGCTTCTAGCCATTTGTCCCAATCCAAATTGGACATAGCATCTTGGTATATGGTTAGCCTACAGGGGTCAACCACATAGCATCCATTCTTGGAATATTCATATCACTTAGATGGAATACTAACTCTACCAGATTTGTGAACGTTTTGTGTATATTTATCAACCTCTTGATTATCATCAACAACCTCTTGTTGGTAGCTAGTGTCAACCAGAAGTGTACCGGCTTGTGGATTTTGATCCTTATCAAGTTCCACAGTTCTATACGTCATTCCTTCCATAAAGAACTCGGTTTCCAAGAACTTAGCCTTTCGAGCAATAAATACTTTTGCTCTGTTGAGTCGAAGAAACAGTTGCCTATACAGCCTCTAGGATATTCAACTAATCCACACTTTCTTGGTCCGGGTCATATTCAAAATATGAGACTTAAAGAGCAATGCGAAAACCCAAAATGATAAAGATGGTAAGCTCATAGCCATAATAAATTGAACCATATCCAAATAGGGTTCAGTTTCTTCTTTATCATAATGAAGAACACATATAGTTATGTAGAGTTGATATTCTACTTCATTATTGAAGATTTTGAACATTTCAAAAGCTTCATACTTGTGCGTCATCAAGTGCACACAATAATAGCGACTGTAATCGTCGGTAAAATAATGAAGTATCTTTCACCAATCTTTGTCATTGTCATAAAAGGACTACATACATCCAAATGTATCATTCCCAATAAGTCTTTTGGTTCACACTTATCAAATGAAACATTTTAATTTGTTTCCAAAAGACCATTCTTTTGAAGTGTTTGAATCCTATTCTTATTTATGTGACAAAGATGACAATGTCAAAGATAATAATAACTTAAACCCATTTTAAGTTTCTTGGTGCTTAATGTGTATACTGAGTTATTATAGGACGAATTATCATGAACTAATTCATGAATATCATTAAAAGTCATATCCTTAAAATGAAATACATCATCCATAAAACTTAATACAATTATTTACAAACTTTAAATCATGACCATATTGTTTTAATAGGAAACATTAATTATCTTCCTAGTCAAACTAGGTGCATACAAAATGTTTTGGGAACAACTTCCAAACCATTTGAAAGTCTCAAAACAGAGTTTCCTTCCTTGAAGCGTACATTTCTTTTGAACCCCTTTGCAACAATTGCAAGTATGAGTCTCACATCGGGTATCCAATACCCATGTGTTTGAAGAAATGACATTTAATACAATGTGAATCATGAAAATTGTATTTGAGGTTTGCCCAGCATTCCTCTTATTTTTCAACTCCATGAGATAGGAGGGACAATTCCCTTTTATTGTCCTATCTCTCCATACTCAAAGCATGGATCGTTCTCCTTTACCTTAGGCTTCATAAGCTTAGGTTTTGAGGTTTCGCTTTAACCTTTGCTTTGATGTTTTCCTATATCTTTTGGCAATAATTGCCTTAGGATCGGGATTGGCCATTTCTTATAGCCTTCCTCATTGATCGAGAGAATAGGTAGAACCTCTCTACCCATCCCTGCCTCGGTTGCTTTGAGCATTACGTGAAGTTCACCAATGCTCTTGTCCCACCCATTCATATTACAGTTTATTATGAATGTCTCAAACCTTTAGTTAGGCAATCAAGGATCAAATCCTTGGCCAACTACTTTGAGACAGGACAGTTAAGCATCTTGAGGCTATCAATGTGGCTTTTCATCTTAAGAATATATAAGATGATATCGATTGGGTTTCTTCCATGTGACATGTATAAGGTGCTCGAACCGTTTCGTAGCAATCTACTAAAGTTTGTTGAAGGAACATTTCCTTCAACTAGATTATCATGTTATATGCCCCATGATGCTCCAAACCCTTTTGGAGTTCGGGAATCATATTCCCAACATGAGGTAGGATACTTGCACAGAATCCTTAGTGTGCCTAAGCCAATCGTCAAAAGGCCTTAACATCAACATCGTTGGTTGGTGAGGTATGGGATCGTCAAGGACATAGGCCTTTACTCATTTTGAGAACGATTCTCAAATTTCGAAATTGAGTCCATAAGTTTATTATGGTTAAGACGACCCCCTTTTAAGATGGTTCTCGGTGATAGGGTAGGGACGGTCGGGGTAGTAGCATCGTGGTTTGCGGCCATTACTACAAAATTACAAAGTTCATTTTAGTATTTCTGAAAAATTGCATTTTAACTATTAATACCCTTTACATGTCTCAAAGACAATTAATAATTAAAATCTAGAATCTAACGTTACATTTAAATGATGGTTAGGTGACCTTTATCCCATTATTTAAATTAACAAGGTAGTCAACAGTTGACAATTGCAACCTATTGCAACTTCTAGTCTTATGGGATCGGTTAAACGTCATATGTTTAGTCGGCATGTTTAATCCCATCAACACCATTGTACGCCATGCTTCGGTGACCCTAATCACATGGTTTCCAATTCAAGTCGTCCTACTTACACACACGTGTGAGTTTTCACATACAAGCAGTTAGGTGACCTTTATCCCACAAGTACGTTAGACTCACCTCAAAGATACAAGTTCCCTACAAGTGGTTAGGTGACCTTTATCCCACAAATAGTTCCCAAGAGATTCGAGTGTCGTGTAAAAGGATGGTGTTAGACTTGTTACCAGAGGGATTTAAGTTTCCATTAATTCTAGTTATGAAAACTCTATGTACCTTGTATTTGCATGCTTTTAAATACATGGTACCCTATGGTTTATTTTTGATAAAAACCTCTTTTATTAAATCATTAATCCTTTTAATAACCTTTTATTAACCACTTAATGATTAGAAACCATAAATTTTTAGCTTGTTATGTTTGCTAATGAGTTTGTTTTGCATATCCAAATATCAAACAACAATCATACAACAAACAACCAAACAAGCATAATCATACAAACATATGTGCATAACCATAGCCACTAAGTTGACTACACTTGTTTGCCATCACAAGTGTTGTCATAAGGTCTTTCCTAAGGGTTGAACACAACACAAAAGATGAGATCTCCAAAGACCCCCACTTGAACTTGCATCCAAATGCTTCAAGTTCATCCCTTGTGTCTTCCTTTTGTGCTTTCTTCCCGAGCATCTTCTTTTACAAAATATATATCCTAATACATATTTTCTAGTTAAAGAAAAATACTCCTAATCTATTTATTACATTGCCAAATGAATAAACAAATTACAACCCAAATAGAAACGCAAAAGAAATCCAAAACACACATGGTCAAGGCTATGTTATGCACTAATATATGTATCCATATACATCATCTCAAGAACCAAAATGAACCCCATTTGACCCTAAATTTTCAGCCAACATAAACCAAGAATTTAGGGTCTTTTGTCCAAACAAAGCACAATCAACCATTTTGATATCTTTCCTTTCAAGATTTAATCAGAAGCATGCAAGATATAACCTTGAAAGGTTGGGGTATCATCATATCATCTCAAAACAGCCCTAATTTGGTTGTTAAAGCCTCATAAAACCAATTTTACAAGAACACATGAAGCTAGTCAACCACATATCCGGCTCTAGATGCCAATGTTGGGTTTGTTGGACCTTTAACAAACTAGTTTAACCATTTAAACTGAGAAAACGCAGCGGAATAATAGATTAATATCATGTTGTAATCAGAAAATTAAAAGTTCATAACTTTGTTTCAACAAACCCAAAACATAAGGATCATTCATATGTGTTTGAACCAGCTATCAAGAGAAGGAAACAACCAAAACAACATCAACAAACTACCGTTGTAGGCTGCTGAAAAAGTGAATGAAACACCTTTCATAAGGGCTGCTAAAAACGTGATTTGGGTGAAGAAAAGGCTGCTCTTGAATGGCCAAAACACCAAAGTAGATGTCCTCAAGTGTCCATACCCACAAGCACCAAGCAAGCACCTTTGTTGCTAGGATTTCATCACCAAAACCGAACCTAATAGGCTGCTGAAAACCCATTTTCAGCCGAAATCAAGGCTGCTAAAACCCTTATTACAACCGAGATATTCTTCTAGATGGGAGGGGTTTGTGCCTTGAGGTTCTTGCATATATGAGAGAGATCAGAGATTGGAGTGTATGTGTGTGTTCTTGGAGAGAATAAACTCAAGAGAGAACCAAAACAAACAAAAGGAATGGCTGCCATAAGGGGGGGCGGCCGAAAACCCATATTAGGGTTGTTCAACTTTTGTTATTTTCCCAATAGGTCCTTACATATTAATCTTTTGTCAAACTAAAGATTAATAAAGATATATATATATATATATATATATATATATATATATATATATATATATATTTAACCTTTTAATTATATAACATACACACACTTTTATTATTTGATGTTATTTAACTAAATTAAACAACATTACAAATAATATCCATGAACAAAATATCCATATAAGTTGTTCAATCTCATATGCAACTTATTTAGAAAACCCATTTTCTAAATTGGTGTATTTATTTAATTGCATGATCATATCATCAATTAAATATTAATTGGTGTTTGCTAAGCTTGTTATTGGGTATGACCCGACTTGGATCATAACGTACTAACCACATCAATGTTCTATGTGTCTTGGGCATAAAGAATTCAACAGCAATGTCCAATTTGGATTGTGACAAATGGCTTGAAGCCATGAACGTTGAGATACAATCCATGTATGACAACCAAGTGTGGGACTTGGTTGAACCACCTCTTAACTCCAAGATAGTTGGAAGTAAGTGGTTTTCAAGAAGAAAACCGATATGCATGGAAACTTGGATACTTATAAAGCTTGACTTGTAGCAAAAGGTTTTTTTCAAACTCAAGGGGTTGATTATGATGAGACCTTCTCACCAGTTGCAATGCTAAAGTCTATTAGGATATTATTTGCCATAGCTGCTCATTATGATTATGAGATTTGGCTAATGGATGTCAAAACAACTTTTCTAAATGGATATCTTGAGGCAGATGTCTATATGGTTCAGCCTGAAGGTTTTGTCAACTCAAAACATCCTAACAAAGTATGCAAGTTAAAGAAATCAATCTATGGATTGAAGCAAGCATCAAGAAGTTGGAATCACCGTTTTGACGAAGAAATAATCAAATTTGGGTTCATCAAAAACGCTGATGAAGCATGTGTATATAAGAAAGCTAGTGGGAGCATCACTATTTTCCTAGTATTGTATGTCGATGACATTCTACTATTTAGAAATGACATTCCAACCATGGAAGGTGTGAAAGCCTGGCTTGGAAGCTGTTTCTCCATTAAGGATCTTGGTGAAGCCGCCTATATTTTAGGAATAAATATCTATAGGGATAGATCAAGGCGGTTGATAGGTTTGAATCAAAGTGCATACATTGATAAGATCTTGAAAAGGTTCAAGATGGAAAACTCTAAGAAAGGTACCGTACCTATTCAAAGAGGAATAATATTGAGTAAGACTCAATGTCCAAGCTCAAAGGATGAGCAAGACAAAATGAAGGGAATCCCGTATGCGTCTGCTATAGGATCCATCATGTATGCAATGATATGCACTAGACCGGACGTGTCATGCGCTTTGAGCATGACAAGCCGATACCAACAAAATCCTGGAAGCAGTCATTGGATGGCTGTTAAGAACATACTTAAGTACCTAAGGAGGACTAAAGATATGTTCCTAACTATGGATCTGGTGAGGAGGAACTCGTAGTAAAGGGTTACACGGATGCGAGTTTCCAAACTGATCGGGATGATTCACGATCACAATCGGGGTACATTTTCATCTTGAATGGAGGAACAATCTCTTGGAAGAGCTCTAAGCAAGATGTGGTGGCATTATCAACCATAGAGTCAGAATACATTGCCGCTTCATTAGCAGCTCAGGAAGCTGCATGGTTAAGGAAGTTCATTGCCGATCTAGGGGTGGTCCCTTCCATTCAGGACCCCCTAGAAATTCTTTGTGATAACGAGGGTGCGATTGCTCAAATCAAGGAACCCCGTGCACATCAGAAGACTAGGCACATTGAACGAATATTCAACTACATAAGGGATGAAGTTGAAAAGGGGAAGATATGTATTCGCAAAGTTCATAAGGATCAAAACATTGCGGATCCACTCACGAAGCTTCTTGAAAAGGCGAAGCATGAAAGTCATGCTTGTGCCATGGGGCTTCAATATTCTAGTGACTGGATTTGATCTTTAATTTCTATAATGAGATATTGTAACCCTTTATTACTTGAATGAATTATTCAGTTATAATGATTCAACTAATATTCCTATTTTGCATGTTTAAGATCCATGAGTAAATTATTTACTCAGAATGTCCGTAGCTGTTCATGCTTGTGGGAACAAGTATGAAGGTAATGCTATTATGAACTTGGATTGGTAGATATTAATATGGATGAATATAGAGCAAAAGGTTGCTACCAAAGTTCATAGGTATTTGTGGGATGCAAATATTGGACTGACCTGCATCTCAAATATTACTACATGGAATCTTCTTGATTGATCATAAGTAATTTTGAGTAAAGGCAAACATCATTTGGTTTCCTTTGACCTGAGATACATATTGGGTCTTGATATTTACCGAATATTATACTTTGACTTAGCTCTTTGCTGTTCTGAAACATGGCAGTACATAAGTCTGAGTTTAGGTATGATATAAGGTAATTGTGAGAGACGTATGTTGTCAAGATGGGATTTGTCCCTCTTATTCGTTGAGAGTAAGATATCTAAGGCCTGAAAAGTTAGATCAATGGAGAATGATCACTCTGTGTCTCTAGGATTTAACATGACATCTGCGACAAAAGGATAGATGATTGTTTCACCTAAAACCTTTCAAGTATGGTACTTGAAGAGGATGATGTTGTTGAATGGCACTTAGTCGTACGTATTAAGGGTAGTAAACCGTTGTTAGGCAGTATTTACTGCTTGAATCAATCTTCTATGAATCTTGTGCAAGTGGGAGATTGTTGGACGTTATATGCCCAAGACACATACAAGATTGATGTGGTTAGTACGTTATGATCCAAGTCGGGTCATACCCAATAACAAGCTATACAAACACCAATTAGTATTTATTTGTATGATGAGATCATACAAATAAATACCGACACCAATTTAGAAAATGGGTTTTTCTAAAACGTTGCTTTTGTAAAAGAACAACATTATGTGAATAATTTGTTCATGAGAAATTGTTTGTTTTATTATTAAAGTTGGTTAAATAATAACAAATAAAAGTGTGTTATTGTTATAAAATTAAAAGTGGTTTTAATTTTAGAAAAATGAAGGGTAAGAGTGTTACATTTTATAAAATACCAAAATGGGGGGAAACCCATTTGTGTGGCCAAATTTCGGCCGCCCAAATGATGGGATTGGGAATCCCTTTTGTCTTGTGATTTGCAAGTCATTTGCTACTAGAACACTCTTCCATCATCTCACCTTTCTCTCACACACACTTAAGCAACAAAAGGCTCTCCACAAGGCTGCATATTTTCGGATTTTTCAGCTCCAACAAGGCTGAAATTTTCGGTTTTTGAAGGTCCCATGGTGTAGAACTTTGGTGTGAAGCTCCCTAACTAGCTAGGTGTTTGAAGAGCTTGTGGGTATTACAAGCTTGAGGTCTTCTCCTTTGAAAGCTAGCAACTCAAGAACATCATCTTCTTCATCTTATACATCTTCAACAACTTATACAAGAAAGGTTGTTTCTTTGTACACCCTATGGTTGTTGTTTTGTTTTGATAGCACACTATTTCACATATGTTAATATGATCCTTATTCTTGGGTTTTTTTTATGTTTTAAATGATGAAAATTTTCAGATTACTAACCAATTGTTATGTAAGGCCCCGTTCCCGGGACGCCTACAGTTGGTCATTCATCGCACATAAAACATTTAATTACATTTGTCTCATGAAAATATTGCAGCGGAAACATTCAAAAATGACATCTCATTTCATTATAAACACTTTTGCCAAATAATACATCATTATCCGATTACAAAATACATGTTCGCATTATATCACAAAAGCATTATAAATGGAAGCCATCCCAAAAGAGCTGAGTAGCCACCTCGTGCCATCCTCAGCAACCATTACCTGCCAACTGGAAAACATATAAAAAGTCAGCATTGCTGAGTGAGTTCTAGTTTTATAATAAAACATACTTTACTTTCATTAAAACTATTCCTATTCTCATGCGATCATTCAACACACGTATGCACAGATAATGTCATTATTATCTTTCATCTCATTCGTTATCTTTCGTTCTTTTCATACGTTCATTCTTCCAAGTCTGTTGCGACGACAGAGTCGCTCACCTCAATAGCAATCTCAACGATTGCACGCTATCCGAGTCTGTTACAACCATAGGGTTGCTCACCTCATTGCCAATATTAATGATAGCAAGCTATCCAAGTCTCTTGCAACAACAAGGTTGCTCACCTCATGGCAACATCACGATAACACATTACTCGAGTCTCTTGCAACAACAAGGTTGCTCACCCCATGGGCAATCTCAATGATTGCATGTCATCTGAGTCTCTTGCGACACAAAGTCGCTCACACCATATATGTGCTTGCAAGCCTTTCTTTTGTTCATTCATCATTCATTAATGCATGCATTCTTACTTCATGTTCCTCTTTCATTATCTTTCACTTTACATTACATAATACTTCATTCATTCATTAACATGACATGTAAAGCCACAAGAAAGATAAGCATACATCATAATAAGGAACATATCATACACAGTCATAGTCATCATCATCATACAGGGCAACATCATACATACATAACATGCATAAACGTGCAACATCATCATCATCATGCCCTACATACTTTCTAAGGCCATAAAAGTCATCTTAAATGCTCTGACGGGAAACTTTACATCAAAACTTACATCTGCACTTTCCCCCGAAAGCCAGAAGTCGAACTACACTTTCCTTCGAGTGCAACAGCCCTATTCGGGCGTATGGACACCCTTCAGTCGCGTGGCCTCCATGCGACTGAACATCATGCGATTGGACTCATGCGGATGAACATCTATACGAATGAACATTTAGTCGTGCGTATGGACCTCATGCGGATGGAACTAATCCGAACGGGCACCTATGCGACTAACATCATGCGAATGGTCTCATGCGACTAAGCACCTATGCGACTGGACTCTCAGTCGTATGACTCCCCATGCGACTGGAATCCCCGTCGTGCGACTGAAACCTTAGTCATGCAACCCTCAATCGTGCGAATGAATCCCAATCGTGCGAATGACCCTCAATCGCCTCTCAATCGGCCGTATGGCCTTCATTCGGTCGCATAGCCCTAGCTGATGCAGAATGGAGTTCATCCCAAACCCAATCTGCCATTTTCGGCCACCAAGCTCATCCAAACCCATTCTAAGCCTAAATTAACCATCCTAGACCTTAGGAATGCATACTACAACACCATACAAGCACACACAAGCCCGAAAACATACATGAAACGCATCACACACATCACACCCAAATGGGTCAAACACATACTCACACAAAAACGGGTTTTTGATGCTTTCCAGCCCCAAAATCAGTTGAAAACAAGTAAAAGTGGGGTCCTAGAACTCACACAAACGAGCACAACGACAAGGGCTTCGATTTGGCTTGCTACACAACATGATTGGCCACCCGAATCACCCAAACCGACCCTTTTTCCTTTTTTTTCATTTTTCTCTCTTCTCCTCTCTATATTGGCTGATTATTTGAGTGTGGGGAGAGGGTAAGGGCTGCCCCCTCCCTTAAATACTCCCACTCACCCGTCTTTCTTTCGTTGGCGAGTTTGGTCTCTCGACTTTGGACTTTATTTCTTTTTCTTCCTTCGTCGGCTTCAAAATAATAAATATCCGGGTGTTACAAGTCCACCCCCCTTAAATAAGTTTCGTCCCGAAACCTGTTATTCTTCGAACAAACGTGGATGATGTTGTCTCATTTCTTCCTCAGTCTCCCACGTTGACTCGGATCCCTTCCTGTGCTTCCACTGTACACGCACAAGAGGAACCACTTTATTCCTCAGCCTTTTCTCTTTCCGATCGATGATTGCCACTGGTTGCTCCACATAATTTAGCCGTTCGTCTACTTCGATATCCTCCAGTGGAACAATCATATCTTCATTAGCTAAGCACTTCCTTAAATGAGATACATGGAATGTCGGGTGAATTCCACTTAACTCATCCGGTAATTCTAGTCTATAGGCCACCTCTCCTACTCGAGCAATGATTCGGAAAGGGCCTATATACCTTGGGCTCAACTTGCCCTGCTTTCGGAAGCGAATGATACCCTTCCAAGGTGAGACCTTCAACATAACCCGGTCACCCACCTGGAACTCAATCGGCCTGCGTCGTTTATCAGCATACGACTTCTGTCTATCTTTGGCTGCCTTCATGAAGGCTTTAATCTTCTCAAGCTTCTCAGCCGTAGCCTCGATTACCTCGACGCTCCCCAATTCCTTCTGACCAATATCACCCCAACAAATGGGTGTTCTGTATCTCCTACCGTATAGCATCTCGTATGGAGGCATACCAATACTGGCATGATAGCTGTTGTTGTATGAGAATTCGGCTAACGGTAGGTGGTCATCCCAACTTCCACCAAAATCAATCACACATGCCCAAATCATGTCTTCCAGTGTCTGAATGGTCCTTTCTGACTGACCATCAGTCTGGGGATGATAAGCCGTGCTAATATGTAACCTCGTCCCCATAGCATCGTGGAACTTCTTCCAAAATTTAGATGTAAACCGGGTGTCGCGATCTGGCATAATAGACACCGGCACACCATGACTAGTTACAATTTCCTTGATGAACAGATCAGCCAACCTCTCTGATGAATATGTCTCGCGGATCGGTAGGAAGTGAGCACTCTTCGTGAAACAGTCAACTATCACCCATATGGCATCGTACCCTTTCAGGGTACGCGGCAACTTTGTAATGAAATCCATGGTGATGTGCTCCCACTTCCATTCCGGTATATCCAAAGGTTGTATCTTCCCATACGGCTTTTGGTGCTCGGTCTTCACCTGTAAGCAAGTAAGACACTTACTCACATACTCCACCACATCGCGCTTCATACCCGGCCACCAATAATCTTTCTTCATATCATGGTACATTTTCGTGGCACTAGGATGAATGGATTACCGAGTCTTGTGAGCTTCATCCATGATCTTCATCCATAGATCCCCAAAACGAGGAATCCACACACGACCGAATCGGGTTCTAACACCGAGTGTGTTTTCACCCAATTCCCCAACCAGACCTCTCATTCTTTCAGAGTTAAGATGATCTACTTTCAATGCCTCATCTTGGAACTCTTTGACCTGCTTCATCACATCCGAGGTCATGGTCAACTGGTATGCTTTCACCCGAATCGGCTCGGGTCTCTCCTTTCGGCTAAGGGCATCTGCCACCACGTTGGCTTTGCCCGGAGGGTAATGGATCTCGCAATAATAGTCTTTTATGAGCTCCAACCATCGTCTCTGCCTCATGTTCAGATCCTTCTGCTCGAAGAAGTACTTCAGGCTCTTGTGGTCAGTGAATATGGTGCACTTCGTCCCGTAAAGATAGTGCCTCCAAATCTTTAACGCAAAGACCACCGCTGCTAGCTCCAAGTCATGAGTAGGATGATTGACCTCATGAACCTTCAACTGTCGGGATGCATAGGCTATAACCTTTCCTCTCTGTATTAATACACACCCCAATCCCGAGTAGGAAGCATCAGAATAAACCACCAGATCTTCGCTTCCGTCGGGTAATGACAGAATAGGAGCTTGAGTCAACCTCGCCTTCAATTCCTCGAACGCCTTCTCTTGAGCTTGACCCCATACGAACTTCACATCTTTTCGGGTCAACTTAATCAGTGGAGAAGCAATCTTAGAGAAGTCTTGGATGAATCTTCTGTAGTAGCCCGCCAAACCCAAGAAGCTACGAATCTCGGATGGCGTCTTTGGTGACTTCCATTGCATAACCGCCTCCACTTTCGTCGGGTCCACCATAATCCCGTCAGGATTCACTACATGACCCAAAAACTAAACTTCGCGCAACCAAAACGCGCACTTGGAGAATTTAGCATACAACTTCTCCCTTCTCAACGTCTTCAGAACCTCCCGAATATGATCGGCATGCTCAATCTCGCTCCTCGAATAAATCAGGATATCATCAATAAAGACAATCACTAATTTATCCAGCATCAGCCGACACACGCGGTTCATCAAATCCATAAAAGCAGCTGGTGCGTTGGTCAAACCAAAAGACATGACGAGGAACTCGTAGTGACCATAGCGCGTACGGAAAGCTGTTTTAGGAATATCTTGCTCTTTCACGCTCAACTGATGGTAACCCGATCGAAGATCTATCCTCGAAAACCAACTGGCACCCTGAAGCTGATCGAACAAATCATCTATCCTTGGTAAGGGGTATCGGTTCTTCACCGTCAACTTGTTCAGCTCGCGGTAGTCAATGCACATCCTCATACTACCGTCCTTCTTCTTTACGAACAGGACCGGAGCACCCCAAGGAGAGATACTCGGTCTAATGAACCCCTTATCAAGCAGCTCTTGCAACTGCTCCATCAACTCTTTCATCTCGGTCGGAGCCAACCGATATGGTGCTTTGGCGATGTAACACCCCGAAAAGTCGAAACGAGTCATTAAGGATAATGGGCTTAATTATTGGGTATTTTAATAAGGTAAATAAATGGTCATGGACTAAAATTAGGCTTATTGGGTAGTGGCCTATGGGATTAAAGGCCCATAATCAGCCCTTAAGCACCCAAAACCAGCTTCATCTTCCTCATTACAACCCTAGCCACCAAAATTCGTAAAGAGAGAAAGTAGAGAGAGAAAGTGAAGAAAACTCAAGAATTGAAGCTTCCAAGGTGAAGAGATTGAAGATCTGGGTGTTAGAGCATCAAGATCTAAGAAAGAAGCAACAAATCCAGGTAAGAATCGACCTCTAAACCCTTCTGTAGATCAAACCCGGATTCTAGGGTTTTGGGTTTTGAAAAGTTGCAAAGAATCGCATAAAGGTCACATTTTTACGTATGAAAACATGTATAAAGCTTAGATTTAGCCTCATGGATGATAAACTAAGAGATTGGACGTAAAAAGTTATGATTTTGGGTTAAAAACGGACTGGTTCGTAAATTTTATGCGATCTGCGAAACTGTATGTTCATCCAGCGAATTTGCATATTCAATCAGCGAAACTATGAGGACTTTCTGCGAAACTATAGTTTTACAGGTAGTTTCGCAGACATGTTTTTCCAACGAAAGTTGGGCGAAACTGGCAGCAAAACTGGCAGCGAAGATGCCAGCGAAACTGCCAGCGAATGTGCTAGCGAAACTAGCAGCGAAACTGCTGGTGAAACTAGCAGCGAAAGTGTTGGCGAATCTAGCTGCGAAATTGTTGATCTTGCAGCGTAATTAGCAGCGAATTTAGGCAGAAAATTAACCCCTTAGAGTGTTAACTTGTCTGCAGGTTGTGTAGTGGGATCCTAGCCTAGAAAGCTTAGTCTAGAGGTTATTCGTGGTATCCAAGTGAGTTCTAGATCCCCTATTTATAAGTTTTCCATGTTTTGGGGCTATTATGCATACTAAATATACGTTTTTAAATGACCAAGATTTTAAGGGGTTTTAACAGCCCGGCCCCAGCCAGGGGCGTTGCCCCTTGGACCCCACTAGGGGCTGCTGCCCCTAGGACCCCGCTGTCAGGGGCTGCCGCCCCCGAACCCCCGCTGTCCTGCGGCGGGTCGATTTATGTTTTATAATGATTAGTACTTGGTATGTTGTGTACTTAATAAATTAAGTATTATATATTAAAGTGGAAGATGATATTAATGAAAAGTGAAACTTAATGAATGTTACCCCCGGGCCCGTTTGATGATGTAAAGTCTTGCAAGCACTATGATAGACTTCACTTATGTGAGTCTGATGTATGATGATGGATCTGTATTCATGAGCGGGCTATGTGCCTTGCAGTGTGGATCAACTGTCGGGGGTTAGCTACCGTATTCATGTGTACCGACAGGGATTGACATTTGTTGTCGATCAACATGGAGCTCTTGCTTTGTGCAATCTCATTTATGATGGAAGTGAAAGATAATGAAAGAATGAAAGATAATGAACATGCTTATTATGATGCAAGTAATGTTATGTACTATGTTGTATGCATGGTCATTATATGAAGGATAAAGTTTATATTTTCTTATATTATCTAAAACTAGAACTCACTCAGCGAAGCTGACTTTTATGCATAATAGTTGGCAGGTAAGAGCTGATGCTGAGGATGGCACATAGAGCTACTTGGGGAGCTATGGATGGCATTCCTATTTATGAAATATTTATTGTAATTTAAGAACAATTAGCATGTTTTGTTTGAAATTAAAGGACAAATGTATGAGTACAATATGGTTTCTAAGTTTTAAATGAATGTCTAATTATTTCCGCTGCAATGTTTTATTATTAAACTGATTTTATGCTATGATTAACCAACTGTGAGGCTTCCCGGGAACGGGGCCTTACAGTCGACCGGTTGGGCACCCGGTATCAGATCAATCTGAAACTCGATCTCTCTGTCAGGTGGCACTCCTGATAAGTCTTCCGGGAACACGTCTGGAAAATCACACACAACCAGTACATCAGCTAGTTGTGGTGTTGGCGTATCCACATCCTTTACATAGGCCAAGTAGGCACTACATCCACGCCTCATACACTTTCCTGCCACCGCCATCGAGATCACCTTCGGAATCGTACTAACCCGATCACCATAAACCGTTACTGAACTACCGTCAGGCGCCGACAACCGAATCATCTTCTTGCGACACACAATGTTCGCCTCGAAGTCCGCTAACCAATCCATCCCAAGAACCAAATCAAAACCACATAAGGTCATCACGAACGGTCTAACAGGAAACTTATGACCCTCGAGTTCCACATCGCAGTTCTCTATCATCTCAGAAATCCTGGTAGACTTACCTATGGCAGTTTCTACATCAAAGGGCGCATCAACACGTCTACTACTAACAGACAGCTTAGCACAGAAAGCAGCAGAAATAAAACTTTTACTAGCACTCAAATTAAATAAAACAAAAGCTAAAGTTTGGTTCACCAGAAACGTACCGCACACGACATCAGGGTCCGTTCTAGCTTCCTCCTGTGTCATGGTGAATGCCCTGGCGCTCGCCCTTGGTCCTTCACCTCCTGTCTTCTTCGCCCCAGAGCTCTCAGCCCTCGGCCTCTTGCAATCTTTGCTCATGTGACCCTCTTCACCACATTTAAAGCACCGGACCGTACGACAGTCCTTTGCCATGTGCCCCGCCTTTCCACATTTGAAGCACAAGTTCGATCCAAACCTGCACTCCCCACTATGCTCCCATCCACATTTGCCACACCTTCTCGACCCCGCACTTGACGTGGCCACACGGCGGTCGTCCACCCGTGTCTTCTTATTACCCGTCGAGGCATCACCCCGACCAAACCTCTTCCCCTGCCAGTTTCGATCACCACCGTTCTTTCTGCCACCTTCAGTCACCACCACCGTCCTCTCATCATACAATCTTCCCGCCAAATCCACCGCCAACCTAAACGTACTCGGCCGGGTAGCGATCATGTGCTTGTGAACATCCGCTGGCAAACCCTGAATATACCTCTTGATCTTTCGGGACAGAGGTGTCACCTGATCCGGCACCAGACGTGCCATCTCATTAAATTTCGTGGTGTACTGTTGGTGAGTCATGGTTCCCGCCTCCAGTTGCAATAACTCCCTTTCGACCTTGTCGATTTCCCGATGAGGACAAAACTCCTCAATCACCAACTTTTTCAGCTCAGACCATCTCATCCTCCCAATGGCCCTGCTACCCTCGGCTTGGACAATATTGTCCCACCAACACAGAGCCGAATCCACAAAAGAGTAGGTAGCGAACTTCACCTTCTGGTCTTCACGGCATTCGCTGATATCCAGAACAGCCTCCATTTCCCTCACCCACCGGTGAGCAGCAGCAGCAGTGCCGTTTCCATCAAAAGTTGGGGGCTTGCATCTCATAAACGCCCTATAGTTACAGCCTCGTACCACCCCTTGCACGGGCTCATCTTCTTCATCCTCCTCATTATCGGAGAAAATCGTTTCAGGCTCCGGTTGTTCCCGCTCACCCGAGGCCCTATTTCTCTCCTTTCTTTCTCCCTCTTTCACAGCCTTGATGACTTCGGTCACCACAGACGGTAGGATTGTCTGCATGACCTGATGTACTTCCTCAACAACAGCCTCCTTTACCGAGGCCCTCAAGTTTGCACTCTCATCCCCAGCCTCCGGATGAGGGGTCTCAGGTTCTTCAGGAACCTCCTTCTCAGCTCTTGGTGTTCCTCTTTTAGGTCACGGTTCCGCATCAGGACCACCACGGCCTCCACCCCTAGAAGCTCTAGAAGATCTACCACCAGCCATTCTCTATCACACTGAAAGATTCAAACACCAACACTACCATTCAAGGAAACAACTCAGTTTATGTCAAGTATAGTAAGTCCCTAATTCTAGTGGCCAGTTGTGATTAGCCACTTACTTTACTCTTCATACCCCAAGTATTACCTGTCCTGACTACATCAGTATTTAAATCTACATACAACACATAACCACATACCATGCGCACATAAAACCGGTTAACTTTAAGAAAATACCTGATGGCACGCAGCTACTCAGTTTGGCATCCCATTCCCCTTTCGTCCCATTTTCAGTTTAAGTTAAGGTTTATTTTGAAAATTTACCCATTTCACTTAAACTTTGGCTCTGATACAACTTGTAAGGCCCCGTTCCCGGGACGCCTACAGTTGGTCATTCATCGCACATAAAACATTTAATTACATTTGTCTCATGAAAATATTGCAGCGGAAACATTCAAAAATGACATCTTATTTCATTATAAACACTTTTGCCAAATAATACATCATTATCCGATTACAAAATACATGTTCGCATTATATCACAAAAGCATTATAAATGGATGCCATCCCAAAAGAGTTGAGTAGCCACCTCGTGTCATCCTCAGCAACCATTACCTGCCAACTGGAAAACATATAAAAAGTCAGCGTTGCTGAGTGAGTTCTAGTTTTATAATAAAACATACTTTATTTTCATTAAAACTATTCCTTTTCTCATGCGATCATTCAACATACGTATACATAGATAATGTCATTATTATCCTTCATCTCATTCGTTATCTTTCGTTCTTTTCATACGTTCATTCTTCCGAGTCTGTTACGACGACAGAGTCGCTCACCTCAATAGCAATCTCAACGATTGCACGCTATCCGAGTCTGTTACAACCATAGGGTTGCTCACCTCATTGCCAATATTAATGATAGCAAGATATTCGAGTCTCTTGCAACAACAAGGTTGCTCACCTCATGGCAACATCACGATAACATATTCTTCGAGTCTCTTGCAACAACAAGGTTGCTCACCCCATGGGCAATCTCAATGATTGCACGTCATCCGAGTCTCTTGCGACACAAAGTCGCTCACCCCATATATGTGCTTGCAAGCCTTTCCTTCATTCATTCATCATTCATTAATGCATGCATTCTTACTTCATGTTCCTTTTTCATTATCTTTCACTTTACATTACATAATACTTCATTCATTTATTAACATGACATGTAAAGCCACAAGAAAGATAAGCATACATCATAATAAGGAACATATCATACACAGTCATAGTCATCATCATCATACAGGGCAACATCATACATAAATAACATGCATAAACGTGCAACATCATCATCATCATGCCCTACATACTCTCTAAGGCCATAACAGTCATCTTACATGCTCTTACGGGAAACTTTACGTCAAAACTTACATCTGCACTTTCCCCCGAAAGCCAGAAGTCGAACTACACTTTCCTTCGAGTGCAACAGCCCTATTCGGGCGTATGGACACCCTTCAGTCGCGTGGCCTCCATGCGACTGAACATCATGCGATTGGACTCATGCGGATGAACATCTATGCGAATGAACATTCAGTCATGCGTATGGACCTCATGCGGATGGAACTAATGCGAACGGGCACCTATGCGACTAACATCATGCGAATGGTCTCATGCGACTAAGCACCTATGCGACTGGACCCTCAGTCGTATGACTCCCCATGCGACTGGACTCCCAGTCGTGCGACTGAAACCTTAGTCGTGCGATTGAACCCTTAATCGTGCGAATGAATCCCAATTGTGCGAATGACCCTCAATCGCCTCTCAATCGGCCGTATGGCTTTCATTCGGTCGCATAGCCCTAGCTGATGCAGAATGGAGTTCATCCCGAACCCAATCTGCCATTTTCGGCCACCAAGCTCATCCAAACACATTCTAAGCCTAAATTAACCATCCTAGACCTTAGGAATGCATACTACAACACCATACAAGCACACACAAGCCCAGAAACATACACGAAACGCATCACACCCAAATGGGTCAAACACATACTCACACAAAAACGGGTTTTTGATGCTTTCCAGCCCCAAAATCAGTTGAAAACAAGTAAAAGTGGGGTCCTAGAACTCACACAAACGAGCACAACGACAAGGGCTTCGATTTGGCTTGCTACACAATGAGTTTGACCACCCGAATCACCCGAACCGACCCTTTTTCACTTTTCTTCTTCTTTCTCTCTTCTCCTCTCTATATTGGCTGATTATTTGAGTGTGGGGGAGAGGGTAAGGGCTGCCCTCTCCCTTAAATACTCCCACTCACCCGTCTTTCTTTCGTTGGCGAGTTTGGTCCCTTGACTTTGGACTTTATTTCTTTTTCTTCCTTCGTCGGCTTCAAAATAATAAATATCCGGGTGTTACATGTTAAACCTATATTCCGCTGCGATTTTTCAAGTTTAAATGGTTAAACTAGGTGTTTTACATGTGTCAAAACCCATCACCCCGAACAGAAATCAGCCAAGAACACTTGAAAACATAGAATTCTTACCTTGAATTCGACTTTCTCTTGTTCTTCTTTCAAACACCCGAGAGATCCTTCTTTCTCTCTCTAAATCTGGATGTAAAAGGTGAAAGTAACATGGTATGGCGGCCATGTTACTTTTTACACCAACTTTTATAATTTTTGTCCTTTACACACATTTAACCCCTCAACTTGGGTTAAATTGTGTTTTCTTCCTTTTTATGCACTTTTGTGCTTTCTTTCTCATCTTTTAAAATTTCTGGGTGTTACAAGTCCACCCCTCTTATATAAGTTTCATCCCCAAAACCTGTTATTCCTCGAATAGATGTGGTTAATGCTGTCTCATCTCTTCCTAGGGCTCCCACATAGACTCGGATCCCTTCATGTGCCTCCACTGTACACGCACCAAGGGAACCACTTTATTCCTTAGCCTCTTCTCTTTACGATCAAGGATCGCCACTGGTTGCTCCTCATAATTGAGCCGTTCATCTACCTCAATATCCTCCGGTGGCACCACCATATCCTCGTCGGCTAAGCACTTTTTCAAGTGAGATACATGGAATGTTGGATGAATTCCACTTAACTCACTGGGCAACTTCAACCTATAGGCCACCTCTCCTACTCAGGCAATGATTTGGAAAGGCCCTATATACCTCGGACTCAACATGCCCCACTTTCTAAACCGAATGATGCCCTTCCAAGGTGAGACCTTCAGCATAACTTTATCTCCCACCTGGAACTCAATCGATCTATGTCTCTTATCGGCGTACGACTTTTGCCTATCCTTGGCTGCCTTCATAAAGGCCTTGATCTTTTCCAGCTCCTCAGTCGTAGCTCTGATCACCTTAATGCTCCCTAACTCTTTCTTACCAGTATCACCCAAACAAATGGGCATTCTACATCTCCTCCCGTACAACATCTCATAAGGTGGCATTCCAATGTTGTCATGATATTTGTTATTGTATGAGAACTCGTCTAACGCTAAATGGTCATCCCAACTTCCTCCAAAGTCAACGACGTATGCCCGAAGCATATCTTCTAGCGTCTTAATAGTCCTATCTGATTGACCATCTATCCGAGGATGATAAGCCGTGCTGATATGTAACCTCGTCCCCATCGCATCGTGGAATTTCTTCCAAAATTTGGATGTAAACCGGGTGTCACGGTTAGACACAATAGACAACGATACCCCATGACGAGCTACAATCTGCTTGATGAATAGGTCCGTGAGTCTCTCAGAGGAATACGTTTCACGGATCACCAGGAAGTGAGCACTCTTTGTTAAATGATCAACTATCACCCATATGGCATCATACCCTGTCGCGGTACGCGGTAGCTTCGTAATAAAGTCCATGGTGATATGCTCTAAATTCCACTAGGGTATATCTAAAGGTTGGATTTTCCCGTATGGCTTCTGATGCTCTGCCTTCACTTGCAAGCAAGTAAGGCACTTTCTCAAATACTTTTGCTACATCACGCTTCATACCCGGCCACCGATAATCTTTCTTCATGTCTTGATACATTTTTATAGCATGAGGATGAATGGAGTATCGTTTTTTATGAGCCTCATCCATGATCTTTCCACGTAAGTCCGCATAACGAGGAATCCACATTCGCCTGAATTGGGTTCTAACACCGAGAGTGTTTTCACCCAACTCCACACTATACCTTTCATCCTTTCAGAGTTCAGACGATCTTCTTTCAACGCCTTGTCTTGAAACTCCTTGACATGCGTCATCACATCAGAGGTCATAATCAATTGGTAGGCCTTAACCCGAATTGGCTCAAGTCTCTCTTTTCGGCTAAGTGCATCCGCCACCACGTTGGCTTTGCTCAGATGGTAATGGATCTTGTAATCATAATCCTTTATGAGCTCCAACACTCGCCTCTGCCTCATATTCAAATCTTTCTTCTTGAAGAAGTACTTCAAGCTCTTGTGGTTAGTGAAGATAGTGCAATTCGTCCCGTATAGGTTGTGCCTCCAAATCTTTAATGCAAAGACCACAATCGCTAGCTCGAATTCATGAGTTGGGTAATTAACCTCATGAATCTTGAACTGTCGGGATGCGTAGGCTATAACCTTTCCTCGTCGCATCAACACGCAACCCAAACTCGAGTAAGAAACATCTGAATAGACCACCAAATCCTCGCTTCCTTGTGGTAATGACAAGACAGGCGCTTGTGCCGGCCTTGCCTTTAACTCCTCAAAAGCCTTCTCTTTCTCTTGACCCCTACAAACTTCACATCCTTACGGGTCAACTTAGTCAACGGAGAAGCTATCTTGGAGAAGTCTTGGATGAATCTTCTATAATATCCCACAAACCCCAAGAAACTACTGATAGGATCAAATGTACCAATCTGTGATAACAATTCAATGAAATTCACACAAAGTAATCAAATCAAAACAAGATATCAACAAAGTTCAAGTTTTCATTAATATCAAGTTCAGACAATTACAAAGTATGAAAGCAGGTTCGAATACAATTCTTAGTTCCTACTACCTGTAAGTCTAAACTATTTATACTGAAAACAAAAAGTAAAGGAACTAACTAATTACACAAATAGTCCCTATACTATTACAAAATGTTAAAAGACAACTAAAGACAACATGTTAATCTTTTTAAGAGCACTAACAATACTCCCCCTAAGATTTACATGGTCTTCTGTCTTCAAGATCTTCAATCTTTATCTTCTTTGTCTTTTCTTTCATCTTTAACTTTATCTTATCTTTATCTTCATCTGTCATCTTTAACTCTTTGTCTTCATCCTTCAAAGAAATCTTCAGGCTCTTCTTTGACTTTAAACATCGGCTTCTGTTTATACATCTCTAGCACTTTCAAAGCATTCAAAATTGCAGACTTGAATTTACTTGCAAGAATGCCTTGTTCAGGTTTAGATTCATTCGTCTTTATTTCCATCTGATTCATTCTCTCCAAAGTATCTTTTGACAAACATGAAATATAAATGTTAGCATACAACTCAATAGGTTTTGAACTTTCCCTTGAGTATACTTCCAATACTCCTTTTCTTGATATTCTCATGAATTCAATATCTTTAATATCCTTCTTGACAATGTTGGCATAAGCAAGAGCCTTTCTCAGAGATATTCTTTCCATAGCTGTTACAATTAAAACATCTAGATTTTGACTTGTCAAATCCAACTGTCTTGTTTGCACTTGGCTTGTATTTCTTGTTGACATAAGAATGTTTTTTAGTTCTGTAGGCAATCATCACCATCTGCCAGTTTAAGTCCATCTCCTCAACATCTTCAGGATCCATCTCAAATAAATCCTGCAAAACAAAATCTAGTTGAGTTAAATGGCTACCTTGGTATGCTTGAAAACTGGCCATAAACACAGTGAATGCAGTTTTGGACTCTTCATCCTCTAATAGGATATTAATTACATCTTTAACTTTGCTAGATTTAGCAGAGTTAGATGATGAAGAAGTCTCTTTTTGAACATTTGATGATTGAGTCTGTGGTTTAGGAGGAGGTTGAGAATGAGACTGAGTTGTATAAGCAGGTGCACTGGTAAATGATGAGTCAGTGAAAAATCCTACTCCAACAAACAGATCTCCCTCTTCTTCAAAACTTTTCTCACTCTTTGCCATGAATGCATTCTCTATTGTGGTTTGCAGGAGAAGCAACAAACTGATATTGTGACATTGATGCTGCTCTATCATTGTTTCTTGAGCTTTCATCAATCTCCACTGATTCTATTTTTGCAATAAGAAGATCTAGATCCATTGGAAACTTCTCAGTATGCTTTAGCAGGGTTACAGTTTGTTTCCATGATGATGGTAAAGCATTGAGTAGTCTGAGGTTTAAATCTTCAAGATCAGGTTTGATACCAGCTATTGACATCTCTGTTGTGAGTTGAACAAATCTGTTCATCATCTGATTTATTGTCTCTCCAGACACATGTTGAAACAATTCTAATTGTCTTTTCAGCTTTTGTTTCTTTAGATTTTGGATCTCTTTGCCTCCTTCACAAATAATCTTTAAGGCTTTGTATAGAGTGTATCCAGTTTGGTATGCATCTAGCCTTGTAAGAACTTCCAAAGGTAATCCTTTACACATCAATGAGTAGGCTTTAATATCATTCTTAACTCTTTTCAGATCATCTCCTTGAAGATCATCTTCTGGATATGGTTCTGGAGAATCTTTTGTGTACACAAATCCTCTGTCAGGCCCATCAGTAATAATAGGAATGTATGGTCCTTTTTCTATGGATTTCCAAAGATCAGTGTCAATGGAATTAAAATGCTGTTTTAGCCTAAGTGACCAGTTTTTGAAATCAGCTCTGTTTTTAAATGTTGGAACTCTGTTTTCAGAATCTTCTGATTTCACCATTTTTATATTTTTGTTTGTTTTAGATTTTGGAATTAAGAAAATAAATGCAAAATTTTTGAGAAATTTTCCTTTTTCAAAAAAAATTCTAAGTGTCAGATAATACGCCTGAACAGTGGTTATACGTCCAAACAGTTGATGCGCCTGAATTGAGAAACGTCTAAGGAAATGCCTTAGAAAATTTTCCAAAACGTCCAAGGTTTATGCGCCTGAACAGTTCTAAAACGCCTGAACAGTTGTCAAGCGCCTAAATAGTTGTCATGCGCCTAAACACTTGTAATTTTTCTCAACAAAGGTGATACGTCTGAGATTCTTCTCTTCAACAGTATTCAAACGACTGACTAAAAAGCGTCCACACAGTGTTAAAACGCCTACACAGTTGTAATGCGCCTAACACTTAGACATTTTTTCAGTCAATTTCAGCTCATGCGCCACATTCATCATCTTCATATGAATGTAAGAAACTCAAATCTTCTGAATTCTTCAAATGTTGATGAATTCAATCGAAACTTTCCAATTAAGTGAGTTTAATGCCGATTAACAATCTTCTCACATCAATTTCATTCAATTTCATCAACAAATCACTCAAGCTTGATATTTTCAATCCGAAAACTTCAAACCCTTTTTCGAACACAAATTCAACAAATTGACTTGAATTTGATGAATTGAACTGCAAATTGTGATTCAGATTATGTTTCTGATGATGAAACACAACTGAAATTCACAAATTTTCAATTGAATTGTATCTCAATCACAGATTCAGTGAGATTTTTGAGTTTTTAAAGTTCGAACAAACTACAAAAATCAATCACTAACAGCTTTCCAACAGCTCTGATACCATTTGATAGGATCAAATGTACCAATCTGTGATAACAATTCAATGAAATTCACACAAAGTAATCAAATCAAAACAAGATATCAACAAAGTTCAAGTTTTCATTAATATCAAGTTCAGACAATTACAAAGTATGAAAGCAGGTTCGAATACAATTCTTAGTTCCTACTACCTGTAAGTCTAAACTATTTATACTGAAAAACAAAAAGTAAAGGAACTAACTAATTACACAAATAATCCCTATACTATTACAAAATGTTAAAAGACAACTAAAGACAACATGTTAATCTTTTTAAGAGCACTAACAACTACGAATCTCGGAAGGCGTCTTTGGAGACTTCCATTGCATCACCGCTTCCACCTTTGCCGGGTCCACCACAACCCAAGAACTAAAGTTCACGCAACCAGAACCCGCACTTGGAGAACTTAGCATACAACTTCTCCTTTCTCAGCGTCTCCAACACTTCCCAAATGTGACCGACACACTCTTCTTCGCTCCTTGAATAGATTAGGACATCATCGATAAATACAATCACTGACTTACCCGGCATCGGCCGACACACTCGATTCAACAAATCCATAAAAGCAGCTGGCGCGTTGGTTAAACCAAAAGACATCACAAGAAACTCATAACATCCATAACGCGTGCGAAAGCTATTTTAGGAATATCTTGCTCCTTCACCTTCAGCTGAAGACAACCAGATCGTAGATCTATCCTCGAGAACCAACTGGCACCTTGGAGCTGATCAAACATGATAGGATCAAATGTACCAATCTGTGATGATGTATGAACACAATTCAATGAAATACAAACAAAATAATCAAATCAAGCAAGATATCAACAAAATTCATGGTTTCATTAATATCAAGCAAAGACAAATTACAAAGTATGTAAGCAGTTTTCGTATCTCACTACCTGTAAGTCTAAGCTATTTATAATGAAAAGAAAGGAACTAACAAATTACAAAACTAGTCCCTATACTATTACAAATATCAAAAAGACACATAAAGACAACATGTTAATCTTTCTAGAGCTCTAACAATACTCCCCCTAAGATTTACATGGTCTTCGGTCTTCAAAAATCTTCAATCTTGTCGTCTTTTTATCTTTTCTTCATCTTCCATCTTCAGCTTTTATCTTCAACTCTTCATTCACTTCAGCTTCAAATACTGGATCATATAACATATCAGTCATAAAATCAAAATCAAAGGTTTGATTTTGTGAATCTTCTTCATGTACAGAATCAACATGAATATCCACATCATTAGTTTCTTCAGCTAAGTTTTGAGGTTCATTGACATTTTCATCCTCATTTCTTTCATCATTTTCTTCTTGAAGTGCTTCAGTTGCACTATCATTACCATCTTCATCATCATTATTATCATCATCATCATTGTTATCATCATTATCATTATCTGATGAGCTTTCAGTAGCTTCATCATCATCATCATCAATCATATCCTCTACAACATCCTCAATAAGATCATTTGGATCTATTGGTTCATCTTCAGATAAATGATAATGTTGTTGATTGATGTCTACTTCATCCATAGATACATTACTTTTATAATCAAATACTGGAATGTTTTGAGCACCAGTAATCATTGCAAGTCTTTTATACACAGCTTCTGACATATGCTCTAATTGCAGCTTATCTCCTTGAACTCCTTCAACATATAGATCTGGATTCTCTTCATTAATAAACAGTTGGAGAAATCTTGGATACATCAAGTATTTATTTCTCTTTCCTCTTTCAAGATTAAATATGAATCCATTCATTATCCACTTAGCCATGTTAAATCTTCTGTTTGTGGCTAAAGCAATAATAGGAGATGCAATGTCTTTTGGGAATGAATCCCAACCAGCACTTCTTTTAGACATGCAATGTTGAAATATATAACACAACAGTTTCCAGTGTTTATATACTCTAGCTTTGAAAAATTGTTTCTTAGGGAAGTGATCAGGATGACCCATTTGTAGAAATACATCTCTACATTTATTGAAGGTATACTCAGACAAGTCTTCTGGGTCATTTTCACCAAGTTTTAGAGCTATTCTGATTGCTTGTTGAGAAACTTAAAGAATTCTATCTGATGTAATAAAAGCTCTTAGAACTTTATTCCATTCTTCATCTCTTTCTACTTCTGCTGTTTTCCAA
The DNA here is from genome assembly GCA_025215565.1 of Flaveria ramosissima. NCBI lineage: Eukaryota > Viridiplantae > Streptophyta > Magnoliopsida > Asterales > Asteraceae > Flaveria > Flaveria ramosissima. The sequence continues at coordinate 19,935,975 of CM046034.1, forward strand.
AATCTTTTGATCAATCTTGCATTAATCATTGGTATTGCACACATGGCATAGACATATTTTGATCTAAGCAGAAATCGAATAATCTCTTCATAACCAATAGCTTCTCTGTTTTCATCATCTAAGAATGCAGCAACATTATGTTTTGGCTCAAACTTCAAATCTGCCATCTGCAAAACATAGAGAAAATAATATGAGAACATTGAAATTTTGATTAATGAGTTTAATTTTTACATATGAATTTGCAATTTTGACTTATAATTTTGAATTCAATTTTGACTTATGAATTTAATTTGTGAAATCTTAAAATTTATTCATTTTGTATCTGTCATCAAGCATTTGAATTCTTATTTATCTATTTTTTTTAAATTTTTTTGTTCATTTATTTTTATTTTTATTTTTTTATTCAAAATTTGAATCTGTCTGTTCATCTTCTTCTTCTTCCTTCGAAGAACACACTGATCGATTTATAATCAATATCATTATCAATTTCAGTCGATGAACTTTATATCAAAATGCTCGAAATCTGATACTTATCAACAATCCAGAGTCAATTTTAGATATGATTAAGATTTGATTAGTTGAACTTTGAAAGTTATGGTGTTCGAACGCCCAAATAGCAATCAAACGCCTAAATAAATCATCATGTTTTAACCAAAATCTACTGATATGAATCACAAACTTACGTTTATAGATCCAAATAATATCTAACAATCAACAAGATTTGTTGCAATCACTGTGAATCTGAGAGTTCGATGATGACTGAGAGTCGATAGTTCTGAGATTTGTTTATGGAAAATTTTGAGTGTGAATGAGAAACAAGTGTAAGTGTTCAATTTATATTAAGTGAAATTTTAGAAGCATGAGCCCTGTTTGTGCGTATGAAACCCTAAAATTCACAAAATTCTGAGATGCATGACAACTGTTTGTGCGTTTTGACTCAGACGCATGAGAACTGTTCAGACGCATAAGCACTGTTTAGGCGCTTTTGCATTGTTCAGTCGCATGGAGTTCCTGAAACGTCTAACACTTGTAACTTTGAAACTTTTCATCACTGTGTAGACGCATGAGACATTTCAAACGCCTAACACTTGGTTAAAGTCAGACTCATTCACTGTTTAGGCGCATGGGTTTGTGTAAAACGTCCAACACTCGATTAAACTCATGGACTTATTACAACTATTTAGGCGCATGGGAATGTGTAAAACGCCCAAACACTTGTATAATTCCATAGACTTATTACAACTGTTTAGACGCATGGGAATGTGACAAACGCCCAAACACTTGTATAATTCCTGAAAGTTCATCATGCTCCTATTTAGACGTATGCACACTATTTAGGCGCATGAGTTGACTTTGAGTTGACTTTCATGAGTCTTACACTTGTGTTTTCCAAATTCTTCACATGCACATTGTTTAAACATATTAGTAATATTTCATACTAATATTTAAACATTTTAAGCATAATTTTGAATTTTCCAAAATTTTACCTTTTAGTCCCTCAATTTTGAACTTTTTGCATTTTGCACACTCAATTTTAATTTTTAACAATTTTAATTTTTCACTTGTAGTTTAATTTTTAAAATTTATTTTGTCCCTTCATTTTAGTCTCAAAACAAAATCAAGTATCATCTATTTTCTAACTTTTGAAAGAAGCATTTTTACTTGCAAATTTATATAGGTTCATATTATTATTTTCACAAATTACATTTTCAAATTCACATACACTTTGAACATATAGCGTCATCCTTTCAATTCAACCTTTTAACTTTGATTTTGATTTTCTGAGAACAACTCTTCCATTTATTACTCCCCCTAAACTTTTAAGTTTGAAAAACTTATAAGTTTCCTAAGGTATCATAATAAGATCAGCCATCTCATTGTTACATTGCCTCCACACACAGAAAACATGCATAAAATCAAAATGAAAGCAGAATCAAAATCTAATATAAACAAAAGAATTAATGTCTGCAGTGAGATCATATTAATGAAGATCAGCACATTAAAATAAAAAAATGTGAATAGTCATAGAAAATGAATAAATCCTGATCAAGTGTGTTCCAGGTCAGTGATATCAAAGCAAAGGAGACACAAGATCTAACGACAGACAATAAGTGTTTTTGACAAATTATCAACTCACTTACTTTTTCAATTCTTGGATTGATTAGGGTATATTTAGATATGACATGATGTAAATCATACAGAGACTGAGAGAGCTCAACCATCATCATGACATGCAAGACAAGACACATACTCAACTTATTTCCTGAAACATATGTATCACCAGAGTTCATGTTACTTAAATTAATAGAGAATGATCATGGATAACCATTTGATTAGCTCTGACTATTCATTTGAATAGTTTGTGCACATTGGCATCTTTTGCATCAAAGAGAGAATCCAGGTCTGTAATCACTTACAACAAAGGATATCTCAGCACTTTAGGTCTATGATGACTCATAACAAAGAAGTGATATGATGCTTTGTAACAGATCTCATGATTAAACACATTACCAACAGGTGTGAGTGTGTAACTTAACAAGCAATCAATCTGATAAGCCAAAACATCTCAAAAGTACTCAGATGAATACACACAAGCATTAAGATTTAGTGTGATCACAAGAATTTACTTTTTCAGTATAATAGCAAGATATTGTCTACACATCATATCTGATCATGTCAGACTTTATTAATGAGTGAAGTATGCAACTGATCTCACTAATGTACTATCATTTCTCACATATTGCATAAACATATTCTTTTCTAACAAAAATGTAAACTGATAATTAGAAAAAGACTCTATTTTTGTAGTTTTGATTTATACTTTTGTATTTGATTTTTCTAAGAAAGCAAAAATCACCCACACACAAAATATAAACAGGAAATTAACATTGAGAGGATCACTTATGATGATCTTTGATTTAGAGAGTTCACATATGATTTATAAGACCAACTGACTCTACTAAATACTCAAACCGTCCTGGTAGGAAAGCTTAACTAAAGATCCGCCAACTGTTTTTCCGTTGCAATTTGAATCAATATGATTAATCCTTTTTCAGAGTTATCTCTGAGAAAATAATATCGAATTTCGATATGTTTTGGTTTTGAATGTTGAACAGGATTAGCTGTTATGAACATAGCAGCAGTGTTAACAATGTAAATTGGTGTTTTATAAAAATTGAACCCATAATCCAGTAGTTGATTTTGCAACCAGAGGATTTGAGAACATCCTGCTGATGCAGCAATGTACTCAGCTTTTGCAGTTGAAACAGAGACATTTGTTTGTTTCTTACATTTCTATGAGACTAATCGGGGACCTAGAAATTGACACCCACCCGAAGTAGATTTTCTATCTTGACAACATCCACCATAATCACTATCTGTGTATCCATGTAGTTCAAAGTTACCCTCGTAAGGATACCAAAGCCCTAAAGCTAGTTTACCTTTGAGATACCTAAATATCTTTTTGACAGCAATTAAGTGAGATTCTTTCGGGTCTGATTGATACCTGGCACAAACACAAACTGCATACATAATGTCTGGTCTAGATGCAGTAAGATACATCAAAGAACCAATCATTGATCTGTATAACGTTTGGTCAATAGATTTTCCTTTTGGATCAGGTTCAATCTTGGTGTTAACATATGCTGGCGTTCGTATGGACTGACAATCTTGCATCTTAAATTTCTTTAAGAGCTTGCCAACAAACTTCTCTTGATTGATGAAAATTCCATCATCAGTTTGCTTGACTTGAAGTCCAAGAAAGAAATTAATATCTCCCATAGAACTCATTTGGAACCGAGATTTCATGATTTCTTCAAATTCAACGTACACTTGTACACATAAGAGATCATCATTATCCTTCTATATGAATAAAGTTGGATCAATTTTCCCTCTTGTGTATCCATGTTGGATTAAGTGTTGTGATAACGTCTCATACCAAATTCTAGGGGCTTGATGAAGTCCATATAAAGTTTTACTCAGCTTATATACTCGATGTGGAAATTCTGCATCCTCAAAGCCCGGAGGTTGCTTCACAAACACATCGTCAGTGATAGGACCATATAAAAATGCACCCTTTACATCCATTTGATACACCTTAAATTTCATGAATGAAGCATAAGCCAGGAAAACTCGAATGGATTCAAGTCTTGCAACTGGTGCAAACACTTCATCATAATCTATTCCTTCTTCCTGTGTGTATCCTTGTGCAACAAGTCTCGCTTTGTTCCTTATTACAACACCACGATCATCAGTCTTATTTCTAAACAACCATTTCGTGCCTATAGCATTTTCTCATTCAGGTAGATCCACTAAATTCCACACTTCTTGTTTGCGAAATTGAAGTAATTCTTCTTGCATGGCTTCTATCCAACCATTGTCCTTTAATGCTTCGGTAACATTTTTAGGAACGATTTAAGAAAGAAAACAAGAGTATAAGCACAAGTTTGCTTGTTCTGATTTACTCCTTGTTGTCCTCTCATTCAATGGACCAATGATCTGAGAAATTGGATGATTCTTGTGAATACGAGATGTTGGAATCTCATCACATTGAACATTAACATCTAGATTTGTTTGGTTCAAGTTGGAAAGCTTATGTAACAAAGTAGAAGAATGTGGATTGAAGTTTGGAACTTGAGTCGGTGAGTTAATAATGTAATCAAAGTTACCAGCATCAACTACATCACAAGAGATGGATGATGTTCCAGACTCAGGTAGCACAAACTCATTACCATCATTAGGAATAAGTTGTGATCCTTCCTGATCAAATGAAACTGAATGATCTGAAGTTGTATTATCATGATTTGTGTCATCGAATTGTATTGTTGAGTCCTTGACAAATGATAAAAATAGGTAGTCTGAGCTAGAATCATCTGGGTCATCAGAATCTGAATCCTCACTGAAAGATCCAAAATCTCCTCTAGAGTTCTTCTTACCTGTAGAATCAAGACCATTTGATTGTGTAAACAAGTTAGATTGAAGAGAGTTTGATAATGAATCTAAATCAAATAACCATGCGAGACCATTTGAAACTGATGGAAAAGAATTTTCCAGATATTTAACGTCGAATGTTTCAATAATTATATTTGTCCTAGAGTTGTACACTCGATAGGCTTTTGAAACAGATGAGTATCCAACGAAAAATCCATTATCAGATTTTGCTTCAAATTTTCCTAATTGATCATTTGAATTATAACAGGACAACCAAATGATTTTAAAAAGTTTATGTTTGGTTTCCTGCCAAACATTAACTCATATGGAGTTTTCATTTTATCTTTCACAATTATGATTATGTTCTAAACAAAACACGCAGTTGATATAGCTTCATCCCAAAAAGTGATAGGAATTTTTTGCATAAGCTAACATAGAACGAGCAGCTTCAATCAGTGTTCTATTCTTCCTTTCAGCAACTCCATTTTGTTGAGGAGTTCTGGGAGCACTAAACTGATGAGCTATCCCTTTCTGTGCACAAAACATTTCAATGTTAGCATTTTTGAATTCCATTCCATTATCACTTCTTATTATTTTCACTTTATTTTCTAATTGATTTTCAACTTTAATGATAAATTGATTCAGTAAATCAGTCGTTTCAGATTTGGCATATAAAAAGAAAACCCATGAATATCTTGTATTGTCATCAATGATAACTAAACAATATGATTTTCGTCCAATACTCTTGACATTTGTTGGTCCAAAAAGGTCCATATGTAACATTTGAAGAGGTTTGGATGTTGAGTTTATGAGCTTGGACTTATAAGACGCTCTGTGTTGCTTTCCCTTCAAACATGCTGAGCAGTGATCAGTCGTTGCAAACTTCTTAGATGGAAGTCCAATAACATGATTTCCTGCTACAATCTTGTTCATATTCTTGAAATTTGAATGTCTGATACGTCTATGCCAAAGCTGGCTTTCATTATTTGATGCTTTAGCAATTAGGCATGTTGTTTCAGTTGAAGGATCAACTTGAGACATATCCAGCTTGTATACATCTCTATCCCTTTCAACTGTAACAATTACCCAATCTTTGCTTATCTTAAAACGTGGCTTCAAAACATAACAGAATGAATCATCAAATAAAACAGAGTATGATTTATCACATATTTGGGATACACTTAAAAGATAAAGTTCAACTGTGAACAGAAGTTGACTTTATCAAAGCTTATTATCCCATTTGATACTGTTCCTTCTCCGGTTATTTTTCCTCCAGCATCAGCACCAAAGGCGATGTGTGTTCCATCCTTTAACTTAAGATCTTGTAACAAGGCAGGATTGCCTGTCGTATTCCGGCTACACCCACTATCCACATACCATGTATTGAGTGGTCTTTTTGGGCGTACATGCACAACAAGAAAATTAAGTTGAGATATCTACCCAAGCCGAGATGGTCTTGGGTTTTCCAAATTTATCAACAATTTTAAATTGTTTGTAATGAAGATTATTCAAATCAGGTTTATTCTTGATGAATTTACCAATCTTATTTTGGAAATTGTTTTGAAAATTGTTTGATTTATTTTTGAGAACATTCATATCATTTGGTTGATCAATTTTTGAAATGTATTGATGAATAACGTTTTTATTAGTCATTCTAACAGATCTTGGTATGAATTGTTCTTGCACATTTTGTTTAAATTTCACATAATTGCTCTTTTGAAAAGATCTCAAACCTACAGAAGGTTGATTAGTTAATTTTTGAAATCCATCAGTTTGATTTCTCATATATTGAGGATTAACATAACCTTTTGTAACGCCCCGAATATTGTCTAAGCGAGCCAAATATTAATAATGGGCTTAGACAAGATCATTTAATGGAAATAAGATGGATATGGGTTATAGATCGAGTTAACTCTTCGGGATATGTATTTGGCGAGTTTAAGGTCCCGGGAACGCCTGTTATATATAAACGGATCAGCTTGAGTAGCTCTCATTTGCAACTCAACACTCTAGTTCTAGAGAGAGAGTAGAGAGAGAAAGTAGAGAGAGTTGAAGATTTAAGGCTCGGATAATCCCGGGATTGAAGATCAGTGTTCGTGGGCATCGAAACAACAAGAAAACACCAGGAATCCAGGTAAGAAACATCATTCAATCGTTGCTTTTGATGTAAACCCGGATTCTAGGGTTTGGGTTTTTAAAAGTGGCAAAGATTCGCCCAAAACTCACGTTTTTGTGTAAGAAAACATGTAAGAAGCTTAGATAAAGCTTATTGGGTGAAAAACCAAGGTTTTGGGTGTAAAAGATTGAAGTTTTGGGTCAAAAATGGGGTGGTTCGTAATTTTCAGCCCGTTTTGCGAAACTGGAGTTCATCCAGCGAAATTAGGTATTCGTCCAGCGAAACTATGGATCTTCCTGCGAAACTATAGTTTCGCAGGTAGTTTCGCAAACATGGTTTTCCAACGAAAGTTGGGCGAAACTGGCAGCGAAACTGGCAGCGAAACTGGCAGCGAAACTGCCAGCGAAGATGCCAGCGAAACTGTTAGTGAAACTAGCAGCGAAACTGTTGGCGAATCTGGCTGAGAAATTGCTGATCTTGCAGCGAAATTAGCAGCGAATTTAGGCAGAAATTAATCCCTTTAAGTGTCAGCTTATCTGCAGGCTGTGTAGAGTGATTCTAGCCTTGTAAGCTTAGTTTTGAAGTTGGTCTCGGTATCCAGGTGAGTTCTAGATCCCCCATTTATAAGTTTTTCATGTTTTGGGGCTATTATGCGTACTAAATTTACGTTTTTAAATGACCAAGATTTTAAGGGGTTTTAACAGGAAGAACGATTTTTCTATAAGTAAATGTGCTATATAAATGTTTAAATAGCCCGGCCCCAGCCAGGGGCGTTGCCCCTTGGACCCCACTAGGGGCTGCTGCCCCTAGGACCCCGCTGTCAGGGGCTGCCGCCCCCGAACCCCCGCTGTCCCGCGGCGGTTCGGTTATGTTTTATGATGATTTTACTTGGCATGATGTGTACTTGATAAATTAAGTATTATATACTAAAGTGGAAGATGATATTAATGAAAAGCGAAACTTAATGAATGTTACCCCCGGGCCCGTTTGATGATGTAAAGTCTTGCAAGCACTATGATAGACTTCACTTATGTGAGTCTGATGTATGATGATGGATCTGTATTCATGAGCGGGCTATGTGCCTTGCAGTGTGGATCAACTGTCGGGGGTTAGCTACCGTTTCATGTGTACCGACAGGGATTGGCATTTGTTGTCAATCAACATGGAGCACTTGCTTTGTGCAATCTCATTTATGATGAAAGTGAAAGATAATGAAAGAATGAAAGATAATGAACATGCTTATTATGATGCAAGTAATGTTATGTACTATGATGTATGCATGGTCATTATATGAAGGATAAAGTTTATATTTTCTTATATTATTTAAAACTAGAACTCGCTCAGCGAAGCTGACTTTTATGCATAATAGTTGGCAGGTAAGTGTTGATGCTGAGGATGGCACACGGAGCTACTTGGGGAGCTATGGATGGCATTCAAGTTTATGAAAATCTTTATTGTAATTTAAGGACAAGTAATATGTTTTGTTTACAATTAAATGACAAATGTATGAGTACGATGTGTTTTCAAATGTTTAAATGAATGTCTAATTATTTCCGCTGCAATGTTTTATTATTAAACTGATTTTATGCTATGATTAACCAACTGTGAGGCTTTCCGGGAACGGGGTCTTACAAGTTGGTATCAGAGCCAAAGTTTAAGAGAATTGGGTAAACTATTTTCAAACCTAAACTTAAACTGAAAATGGGACGGAATGAAGGATGCCAATCCAAGTATCTACGTGCCATCAGGTATTTTCTTTAATGTTAATCGGCATTATGTGCGCATGTTATGTGGTTTATGTGCCTTTAGTAGATTTAGATACTGATGTAGTCAGGATAAGAAATGCTTGGGGTATGAAGAGTAAAGTAAGTGGCTAATCACAACTGGCCACTGTAATTAGAGACTTACTATACTTGACATAAACTGAGCTATTACCTTGAATGACTGTGTTAGTATTTGAATCTTATAGCGGGTTAAAGGATGGTTGGAGGTAGATCTTCGAAGGTTTTGCCAGGTGAAGGTTGTGGTGGACGTGGTGCTGGACCACGTGTCACGAGAAGCATGGCTAGAGCTGCTGAAATGGCACTCGAAGAGCCCGAGACCCATCACCCGGAAGGCGGTAAAGATAGTGCTAATCTGAGGACCGCATTGAAAGAGGCTGTAGTCGAGGGAGTTCAACAGGTCATGCAGACGATTCTGCCGTCTTTGATAACTGAGGTAATTCGAGCGGTGAAGGAGACGACTGCGATTGGAGTAAAGAATAAGAGTAGAGGCGACCAGAATTGGAACGGAAAACGGGTTGAACGTGAGAGTTTCACTCCAAACAGCAAAGTTGCCAGGACGGATGACCGGCATGTGGTTACGACCGGTGCGGAGACGACGAGAGTTAAGAATCAGTCAGGGAGACGAGGAAATACAGGGGAAAGAGGTGCTTGTAGAAAATGTGGAAAAGGTCATTCAAGGGAGTGTAGAGTTGGGACCGAAAAATGTTTCAAATGTGGGGGCGACGACCACTATGCCAGGGACTGCAAGGCGGTAAAGTGTTACCAGTGTGGCAAGATGGGACATGTGGGAAGGGGCTGCAAGAAAGGAAAAGCAGGAGGACCACGCACGGTTAGAGCTGGAGATAAGGGAAAGGGTGACGGTTCGAAGGCGAAGGCGAGGGCATTAAATATAACCCGTGAGGAAGCCAGGGCGGATCCAGAAGTAGTTTCAGGTATATTTCTGGTAGACCATGAATATGCTTCTGTGCTTTTAATTCTAGTGCTAGTAGGAGTTTTGTGTCTGTTGCCTTTTGTCGTTTGTTGCATGATAAGTGTAGAAAAAAAAAGTTAGACGAGCCTTTCTATGTAGAAACAGCCATTGGTGAGTCAACTAAGGTAACTGCGGTGGTTGAGGATTGCCTGATTGAGTTAGAAGATTATAAGTTCCCTGCTAGGTTGCAAGTTATGGCCTTAGGAGGTTTTGATGTGGTGTTAGGCATGGATTGGTTAGCTAGCTATGAAGCCAATATAGTATGTAGTAAGAAGATGATTCGTCTAACATCGCCCGACAGTAGTTCTGTTACGACTCGTGGAGATAGGGTGTGCTGTGTACCGAAGGTCGTGTCGATGATCACAAAAAAAAAAGGACTTGACGCATGGGTGTAGTGTCAACTTGGCCTACGTGAAGGATGTGGATATGCCAACACCACAACTGTTTGATGCACCGGTTGTGTGTGGCTTCCCAGAGGTGTTCCCAGAAGACTTACCAGGAGAGCCACCAGACTGTGGAATCGAGCTCCAGATTGACTCAACACCGGGTGCCCGACCTATTGCTAAGGCGCCGTATCGGTCGGCTCCGACTGAGATGGAGGAATTAAGGGAGCAAACAACAGGAGTTGCTTGATAAGGGGTTCATTACCGAGTATCTCTCCTTGGGGAGCTCCTGTCTTTTTTGTGAAGAAGAAAGAAGATAGTATGAGGATGTGTATCGACTACCGTGAGCTGAATAAGTTGACAGTAAAGAATCGGTACCCATTACCGAGAATTGATGACCTATTTGATCAACTTCAGGGTGTCAGTTGGTTTTCAAGGATAGACCTTCGATCTGGCTGCTATCAGCTGAAAGTGAAGGAGCAGGATATCCCTAAAACAGCTTTTCTCACACGTTATGGACACTACGAGTTTCTCGTTATGTCTTTTGGTTTGACCAACGTGCCAGCTGCTTTTGTGGACTTGATGAATCGTGTGTGTCGGCCGATGTTGGATAAATCAGTGATTGTGTTTATTGATGATATCCTGATTTATTCGAAGAGCGAAGAAAAGTTATAGCCTACGTATCTTGACAGTTGAAAGTTCATGAGGTTAACTATCCTACTCATGACTTGGAGCTAGCAGATGTGGTCTTTGCATTAAGGATTTCGAGGCACTACTTATATGGGGCGAAGTGTACCGTATTCACTGACCACAAGACCTTGAAGTACTTCCTCGAGTAGAAGGATTTGAACATGAGGTGAAGAGATGGTTGGAGCTCTTAAAGGATTATGATTGCGAGATCCATTACCATCCGGGCAGGGCCAACGTGGTGGCAGATGCCCTTAGCCTAAAGGAGAGACCCGAGCCTATTCGGGTGAAGGCTTACCAGTTAAATATGACCTTTGATATGATGAAGCAAGTCAAGGAGTTTCAAGATGAGGCATTGCAAGAAGATCATCTTATCTCTGAAAGAATGAGAGGTCTAGTCGCGAAATTGGGTGAAAACACACTCGGTGTGAGAACCCGATTCAGACGAAAGTGGATTCCTCGTTTTCTGGATCTGCGTGGAAAGATTATGGATGATGCTCATAAGACTCGATACGCCATTCATCCTAGTGCCACAAAGATGTATCAAGACATGAGGAAAGGTTATTGGTGGTCGGGTATGAAGCGTGACGTAGTGGAGTACGTGAGTGAGTGCCTTACTTGTTTGCAAGCAAAGGCGGAGTATTAGAAGCCATACGGGAAGATCCAACCTCTGGATATATCCGAGTGGAAGTGGGAGCATATCACCATGAACTTTATTACGAAGCTACCGCGCACCACGCAATGGTACGATGCTATATGGGTGGTAGTAGGTCGTCTGACGAAGAGTGCTCACTTCCTATCGATCTGCGAGACGTATTCATCCGAGAGGTTGGCGGATCTATTCATCAAGGAGAGTGTGACTCGTCATGGTATGCTGGTGTCTATTGTGTCTGATCGTGACACCTAGCTTACATCTAAGTTTTAGAAGAAGTTCCACGATGTTATGGAGACGAGGTTACATACCAGCACGGTTTATCATCCCCAGACTGATAGTCAGTCAGAAAGGACCATTCAGAATGCTAGAAGATATGCTTCGAGCATGTGTTATTGATTTTTGGGGGAAGTTGGGATGACCCTGTACTGTTAGCCGAGCTCTCATATAACAATGGCTACCATGCCAGCATTGGCATGCCTCTTTATGAGATGCTATACGATAGGATATGTAGAACGCCCATATGTTGGGGCGACATTGGCCATACAGAGTTAGGGAGCGTCGAGGTGGTCGAGGCTACGTCTGAGAAGCTAGAAAGGATGAAAGCCTTATGAAGGCAGCTAAAGATAGGCAAAAGTCGTACGCCGATAAATGACATAGATTGATTTAGTCCCATGTGGGTGACAGAGTTATGTTGAAAGTCTCACCTTGGGAGGGAATCATTCGGTTTAGGAGGCGGGGCAAGTTAAGCCCAAGATACATAGGGCCTTCTGAATTATTGCTCGAGTAGGAGAGGTGGCCTATAGGTTGGAATTGCCTCGTGAGTTAAGTGAAATTCATCCGACATTCCATGTATCTCACTTAAGAAAGTGCTTTGGCGGGGAGGATATAGTGGTGCCACTAGAGGATATTGAAGTGGATGAACAACTCAATTATGTAGAGCAACCAGTGGTGATCATTGATCGCAAAGGGAAGAGGCTAAGGAATAAGGTGGTTCCCTTGGTACGTGTACGGTGGAAGCACAGGAAGGGATCAAAGTCGACTTGGGAATTTGAGGAGGAGATGAGGCAGCATTACCCTCAACTATTCAACGACTAGCAGGTTTCGGGGACGAAACCTAAATAAGGGGGGTGGACTTGTAACGCCCCGAATATTGTCTAAGCGAGCCAAATATTAATAATGGGCTTAGACGAGATCATTTAATGGAAATAAGATGGATATGGGTTATAGACCGAGTTAACTCTTCGGGATATGTATTTGGCGAGTTTAAGGTCCCGGGAACGCCTGTTATATATAAACGGATCAGCTTGAGTAGCTCTCATTTGCAACTCAACACTCTAGTTCTAGAGAGAGAGTAGAGAGAGAAAGTAGAGAGAGTTGAAGATTTAAGGCTCGGATAATCCCGGGATTGAAGATCAGTGTTCGTGGGCATCGAAACAACAAGAAAACACCAGGAATCCAGGTAAGAAACATCATTCAATCGTTGCTTTTGATGTAAACCCGGATTCTAGGGTTTGGGTTTTTAAAAGTGGCAAAGATTCGCCCAAAACTCACGTTTTTGTGTAAGAAAACATGTAAGAAGCTTAGATAAAGCTTATTGGGTGAAAAACCAAGGTTTTGGGTGTAAAAGATTGAAGTTTTGGGTCAAAAATGGGGTGGTTCGTAATTTTCAGCCCGTTTTGCGAAACTGGAGTTCATCCAGCGAAATTAGGTATTCGTCCAGCGAAACTATGGATCTTCCTGCGAAACTATAGTTTCGCAGGTAGTTTCGCAAACATGGTTTTCCAACGAAAGTTGGGCGAAACTGGCAGCGAAACTGGCAGCGAAACTGGCAGCGAAACTGCCAGCGAAGATGCCAGCGAAACTGTTAGTGAAACTAGCAGCGAAACTGTTGGCGAATCTGGCTGAGAAATTGCTGATCTTGCAGCGAAATTAGCAGCGAATTTAGGCAGAAATTAATCCCTTTAAGTGTCAGCTTATCTGCAGGCTGTGTAGAGTGATTCTAGCCTTGTAAGCTTAGTTTTGAAGTTGGTCTCGGTATCCAGGTGAGTTCTAGATCCCCCATTTATAAGTTTTTCATGTTTTGGGGCTATTATGCGTACTAAATTTACGTTTTTAAATGACCAAGATTTTAAGGGGTTTTAACAGGAAGAACGATTTTTCTATAAGTAAATGTGCTATATAAATGTTTAAATAGCCCGGCCCCAGCCAGGGGCGTTGCCCCTTGGACCCCACTAGGGGCTGCTGCCCCTAGGACCCCGCTGTCAGGGGCTGCCGCCCCCGAACCCCCGCTGTCCCGCGGCGGTTCGGTTATGTTTTATGATGATTTTACTTGGCATGATGTGTACTTGATAAATTAAGTATTATATACTAAAGTGGAAGATGATATTAATGAAAAGCGAAACTTAATGAATGTTACCCCCGGGCCCGTTTGATGATGTAAAGTCTTGCAAGCACTATGATAGACTTCACTTATGTGAGTCTGATGTATGATGATGGATCTGTATTCATGAGCGGGCTATGTGCCTTGCAGTGTGGATCAACTGTCGGGGGTTAGCTACCGTTTCATGTGTACCGACAGGGATTGGCTTTGTGCAATCTCATTTATGATGAAAGTGAAAGATAATGAAAGAATGAAAGATAATGAACATGCTTATTATGATGCAAGTAATGTTATGTACTATGATGTATGCATGGTCATTATATGAAGGATAAAGTTTATATTTTCTTTTATTATTTAAAACTAGAACTCGCTCAGCGAAGCTGACTTTTATGCATAATAGTTGGCAGGTAAGTGCTGATGCTGAGGATGGCACACGGAGCTACTTGGGGAGCTATGGATGGCATTCAAGTTTATGAAAATCTTTATTGTAATTTAAGGACAAGTAATATGTTTTGTTTACAATTAAATGACAAATGTATGAGTACGATGTGTTTTCAAATGTTTAAATGAATGTCTAATTATTTCCGCTGCAATGTTTTATTATTAAACTGATTTTATGCTATGATTAACCAACTGTGAGGCTTCCCGGGAACGGGGTCTTACACCTTTGCTCATGTTTGAATTTGCAAATCCTCTAGTAAGAGATCTATTTCTAAAATAACAATTTGCAGCATTGTGAGTCTTTTCATCACAATAAGTACAATATTTGTTAAAATAACAATCCGCTATGGAACAGTACTTGTTGAAATAGCACTCAGCAGTATTGTGATTTTTCATATCACAAATTTCACAGTACTTTTGTGGAGTTAAAAACAACTGTTTGTTAACTTTTGACACTGACATGATGTTTGATTTTGGTGTCAAATAGTTAAACTTTTGTCTTTCATTTTTCACATTTTGATTTTGTGCCAGATTATTTTGCTTTTGTTTAACATGAACTTCCTTCTTGAATGCATTAGGAACAAATCTTTTTGCTACAGCGGAAGTCTTAGAATCTGAATTTGATTTCAGATCAGAGTGAGATTTGTTGATATTATTTACTTTGTTGTTTTTGAAGAGAATTCATATTTAACAAACCAGCTGACACAAATTTTATCGGTTTAAGTTTTATTGCCTGATTTGTTGCTTTGATCAAATTTTCTGAACTTTTATTTTGTTCAGATGTTTTTTTTGATGATTTCTTTCTTCTTCTTTGATTCTTTGACTTAGAAGAACTAGGTTTACTTTCAGATTGAACATCGTCAGAAGAAGATTCCTTTTTAGATTGAACTTGTTTCAGATTAATAGTGTTTGAATCTTCTGATGTTCCTACCTGTTGTTTATCTTTCTCTTTGCTTTGAACTTTCACTTCTTCTAATACAACATGAATTTTATCTGAAGTGTTTTGTTTTGTTTGATTTGGTTCATAGGATTTTATCTTGATTGGATGACCATTTTTAATCTTTTCTTGATCATTTTCAACAAAAATTTGAACATTTTCCTTTTCTTCTTCTGAATTCTTGTTTTTGATCTGAAAAGCTTTAAGTTTAGATTTATTCTCAGGAGAATGATCATGTGTATTGAAGTTCTCTGGTAAAGTGTTTGTAATAGATTCAGACATAGGTTCATGAGTGAAACCTAACCCTGCTTTCTGTTTATCTTTTCTTTCACTTACCAATTTTTCTACAATTATTTTTGAACTTTTTTACTTTAGCAAGATCCATTTGAGTAGCAGCATGTGTTATCTTCTCTTGTTCAAGATTTTTGGTCATCTCTTCCAATTGTTTAGAAACAATTTCTAAATCTTTTATAGTTTTGTTCCATGAAGTTTGAAGAGAGATAGTCTTTTGATCTGCTGTTTTATGATGAGATTTAAGTTTGTTATGCATTGACTCTTCTTGTTTTAGCTTCTCAAAGATTTTGAATGAGTAGTTTCTAGAATATTCAACATGTTCATAGAATGATTTTGTGCAGAGTTTTTCTCTGACTTCAGATGGGATTTCAGGGAATTTTGGAGATATGGTTTAAGATTTTGAAGATGAAGTGTCAACCTTAGGTTGATCAGACTGTGCCATTAGAGCTACTTCATCTGTATCCTCTTTAGGATCAGATTTGTCACTCCAATCATAGTCATCTTCTTCATTCTCACTTTCCACCTTTAGATTATTGTTTTCTAACCAATCTTCTCCCTGGATTTCTGCAATAAGAGATAAACTTGATGTTAAATCATTAGTAAATTGATCTGCATATGCACTCCAATCATAACCATCTTTAATGCTGACTACTAAAGCTTTCTTGGTTTCACTAGATGATTTTGTTTCATCTTTAAGCTCGGGCATAGGAAGACTTTGATAAGGCTTTTGAAAAGTCTTCTGAGCTGGTTGAAACCTTTGATTGCTAGAACTTGATTGAGCATTTCCTCCATTATTCCTTGGAGCTTTGCATTCTTTGGAGAAGTGTCCATAACTGTTACAGTTAAAACATCTAGATTTTGACTTATCAAACCCAACAGTCTTGTTAGCACTTCGCTTGTACTTCCTGTTGACATATGAATGTTTTTGTGTCCTGTAAGCAATCATCACCATCTGCCAGTTTAAGTCCATCTCTTCAACATCTTCAGGATCCATCTCAAACAAATCCTGCAAAACAAAATCTAATTGAGTTAAATGGCTACCTTGATATGCTTGAAAACTAGCCATAAATGCAGTGAATGCAGTTTTAGACTCTTCATCCTCTAATAGGATGTTTATCACATCTTTAACTTTGCTAGATTTAGCAAAGTTAGATGAAGAAGTCTCTGTTTGAACATTAGATGTTTGAGATTGAGATTTAGGAGGAGATTGAGAATGAGACTGAGTTGTATAAGCAGGAGCACTGTTAAATGATGAGTCAGTGAAAAATCCTGCTCCAACAAACAAATCTCCCTCTTCTTCTGTACTTTTCTCACTTTTTGCCATAAATGCATTTTCAATAGTGGTTGCTGGAGAAGCAACAAACTGATACTTAGACATTGATGCTGCTTTATCATTGTTCCTTGAGCTTTCATCAATCTCTACTGACTCTATCTTTGCAATGAGTAGATATAGATCCATAGGGAACTTCTTAGTATGCTTTAGTAAGGTTACTGTTTGTTTCCATGATGAGGGTAAAGCGTTGAGTAGTCTAAGATTAAGATCTTCAAGATCAGGCTTAATACCATCTGTTGACATCTCAGTTGTAAGTTGAACAAATCAGTTCATCATCTGATTTATGGTTTCTCCAGACAGATGTTGAAACAATTCTAATAGCCTTTTCAACTTTTGTTTCTTGAGATTTTGAATCTCCTTGCCTCCTTCACAAATGGTCTTTAAGGCTTTATATAAGGTGTATCCAGTTTGATATGCATCAAGCCTTGCAAGAACTTCTAGAGGTAGTCCTTTAAAATGTTGTTTTAGCCTAAGAGACCATCTTCAGGATAAGGTTCTGGAGAATCTTTAGTATAAACAAACCCTCTGTCAGGCCCATCAGTGATTATAGGAATGTATGGTCCTTTCTCTATAGATTTCCAAAGATCACTGTCAAAGGAATTAAAATGTTGTTTTAGCCTCAGAGACCAATTTTTGAAATCAGCTCTATTTTTAAGTTTTGGAACTCTATTTTTAGAATCTTCTGATTTCACCATTCTTATATTTTTGTTGTTTTTCTTAGATTTTGAATTAAGAAAAGAAATGAAAAGTTTTTGAAAAAATTGTATTTTAAAAAAAAAATTCTAAGTGTCAAGGGTGATACGCCTGAACAGTGATTAAACTCCCAAACAGTTGATGCGCCTGAGTTGAGAAACATCTAAGGGACTGCCTTAGAAAAATTTTTCAAAACGCCCAAGTTGATGCGTCCGAACAGTTGTAAAACGCCTGAACAGTTGAAATGCGCCTACACAGTTGTAAAGCGCCTCAACAGTTGTCAAACGTCTGGACTTTTACTCTTCAACAGTAGTCAAGCGTCTGAACTAAAAACGTCCACACAGTGTTAATTCGACTAAACAGTAGTCAAACGCCTAACACTTGGACAATTTTTTCAGCCAATCTCAACTCATGCGCCACATTCATCATGTTCATATGAATGTAACTAACTCAAATCTTCTAAAATTATTCAAATGTTGATGAATTGGATTGAAACTTTCCAATTAAGCATGTTTTATACCGATAATCATTCTTCTAACATCAATTTCTTTCAATATCATCAACAAATCAATCAATTTTGTGATTTTCAGTCCGAAAAATAGTAACCTTTTCGAACACAAATTCAACAAATTAACTTGAATTTGATGAATTTAACTGCTAATTGCGATTCAAATCATGTTTCTAATGATTAAACACATCTGAAATTCACAAATTTTCAATTGAATTGTCTATCAATCACAGATTCAATGAATTTTTTTGAGTTTGAAAGTTCGACAAACTTCAAAAATCACTTACTAACAGCTTACCAATAGCCCGGAAACCATTTCATAGGATCAAATGTACCAATCTGTGATGATGTATGAACACAATTCAATGAAATACAAACAAAGTAATCAAATCAAGCAAGATATCAAAATTTATGGTTTCATTAATATCAAGCAAAGACAAATTACAAAGTATGTAAGCAGTTTTTGTATCTCACTACCTGTAAGTCTAAGCTATTTATAATGAAACAGAAAGGAACTAATAAATTACAAAACTAGTCCCTATACTATTACAAATATGAAAAAGACACATAAAGACAACATGTTAATCTTTCTAGAGCACTAACACGATTCTTTCTCTCAGCAACGCCATTCATCTGAGGTGTGTAAGCAGAGGTGAACTGGTGCACAATTCCCTTTTCCTTGCAGTAAGCCTCCATCCACTGATTCTTGAACTCGGTTCCATTGTCTGAGCGTACCTGTCTTACCATCAGCTTGTAGAGAGACTCTAGTGTAGTTACTAATTCCTTGAAAAACTCAAATGTTTCTGATTTGGATTTTAGACACATTATCAAGAAAATCTTGAGTAGTCATCAGTAACCACATAGCAGTACAAGTCGCCTGCAATGCTTCTTGTACTGACTGGACCAAACAGATCCATGTGAAGAAGTTCAAGAGGAAGTTTGATGGAATGAACTTTCTTTTTCTTATGAGACTTCTTCGTCTGTTTGCCTTTCTTGCACGCCACACAGAAATCTGGAAGTTGGAAGTTTTTGACGTTAACTCCTCTCACTAGATCATTCTGGATCAAGTGATTCATCTTCCGTGGATTAATGTGTCCCATTCTCCGATGCCAGGAGATGAAGTCCTTCTCAGTAGCCTTTAACAAGAAGCACTGAACTTGATGATCCGTTGTGGAGGCCTTTGAAAGATCCAAGACATAAAGGTCATTATATCTTGAGGCAGACATTAAGACTTGGTCCTCCGGGATCACATAGTCCTTTTTCAGGACATAGCACTTCTTGTTGTCGAATATTACCTTAAAACGTTTGTCACATATTTGGGATACAGAAAGTAAGTTGTTTTGAAGTTGTTGAACGTAGTTTACTTTATAAAACTTCACTTTCTGATTTCCCACTTCCCCTTGAGCTGTGATATACCGTCCTTTGTTTCCAGCAAATGAAACATGGTCTCCTTTTATTTGTTTGACGTTTGATAAGAGTGCCCTGTTCCCAGTCACGTGCCTGGATGCTCCGCTATCGACAATCCACGTATTGGTTTTAGCACTATAGCGAACACCCTGCACATTCAATTGAAAACATTAGTTCAGGTTAGGAACCCAAGCCTTTACTGGCTTGGGTTTACCAGAGGTATCACACATAATAAATTCAACCCATTGACCTTTAGATGGTGAGGGAAGCTCAGGTGTCTTCTTGTCCTCATTATCAGACATTGAAGTTGATTTTTCTTTCCATAAACCAGCTTTGTGTAAGGCCTGCTATCAACTCTATGATTTAACTGTTTTTGTGGAGACGTGTGTGACACCCGAGTGACATTGTTCTGTTTGGGTTTTGACTCTACTTCTTTAGATGATTTATCTTGTTTAACAAATTTAATTATTTTAACATTTTTAACATCCTTTCCATTTTGTTTATCTGGACTTTGACATGAAACACGTGATTGGTTAACATTAATGGTCTTTTTAGGTTCAGATTTGACTGTGTTTGAACTAGACTTTATATTAACCTTTTCAAAATCTTTTTCCATATTAACACAAGGTATTTTACCTTTTGCCTTTGACGTGGCCTCCTTTTGTTTAGTTCCAGATTCATTTGATGTACATGTGGAATCTGGATCACTTACAAGAGGAGTGGACACCACATGATCCTTGATTGGATTGTTATTGATTGGTTTACTTTTAGTGTTCATCAAGGTCTCAGGTGGTGGTGGAACCACTTTATATCCCAAACCCTCTCCATTATTACGCTCTCTCACTAAGTGTTGGACAATATGAGATGAACTTGTCCAACTATGCATTTTTTGCTTTAATGAATTAACTTCTACTTCTAAAACTGCTTTTTGTTTCTAAGTGTCTTCTAGGGAGTTAAGATAGTACCTAATGTCATTAGCTTGGTTAAAGACTACTACTAATGTTTCCCTAAGCTGTTTGTTCAATAAGTCTATATTTTCTTTGTAACTGTGCTCATTTTGTTTTAGAACTCTGTTAGCTTCAGTGCATAGTTGCAAGTCCTTTACTAAGCTATCATTATGATCTAATAACCTAGTAAATTTCAAGTCAATGTTCTCCCTAAATTTATTACAATCAGAACAAGCATGATTATTGAAAAGTTGGTCAGTAGTACTTACCTGAGGAGGTTCTGATGAATCAGCCATCAAAGCAGAGTCTGGTGTTTCTGGTTCTGGTGATTCTGATGTTGTTGTAGTTGTCCCTTCTTCAAGCATGTAATTGACCACAGTTGCAGTCACTTCAGCGTTTGACATCGCGAGTTCCACTGCAATATCTCCTTCACTAGCTGAATCATCATCTAAATCCTCAACACTAGCAATGTTGGATTCTCCCAGAGAGACAAACTGAAAGCTCCAGTCCTGTCCCTCGTCATCATGGGCAGTCAAGGCTTTAGGATCCTTGCTTGATGAAATAGGACTACTAGTTGTCTTATCTTGACGATTGAAGGACGAGAATGGATTCCCGTTTACAGTTTTCTTGGGCTTCACACACTCTCGTTTGAAGTGCCCCTTTTCGCCACAGTTGAAACATGTCACCCATGTCTTGTCGAAACCAAAGGTAGTGTCCTTAGTTGCAACCAAGTTTTGTCCGGTCTTCTTGACAAACTTCTTAGCTCTCCGGACAGCACTTGCTAAGGCCCACATTACATCCATCCTTTCCAGCTCTGTCTCATCTACCTGCTCGTAGTCCTCGTCTGCCAGATGGCAGTTCCCAATTCTCCCAGCAACTAGTCCATCATAGGAGTGGACTACAACTGCTAAGAGATCCATGTGCTCTCTTGCTACTTCTACTGTCACATTACCGATATTCTCGGTCTTCAGTTTTGTAGCATTTGCTTCAGGTGCAATGTATTGGGTACCAGACGACCCTAACGTTTCTGACCCTGAAGTAGAGGCTAGAGAAGGACCAGCTGAACTTGACACAAAAGCTGTCTGAAGTGGTGCTCCAGGCATTTTGGCTTGTGGAGTCGCGTTGTATAGTGCCGGATTCTGAGCATAAGAAGACTTTTGGGCTCTGTATTTCATCCTCAATGCTTCCTCTCTCAGCTTCAGAATGAAATCATTTATATCTAACTTCGTTAGCATACCATTCTGTCTGATATTGGAGACAAAGGAAACCCACTTCTCTGGCAACCCATCTTCAAAGTTTGACACCTTGTCCTCCATGGTCGTTGTAACTCCATGAGTGTGCAGCTCACTCATCAAGTGGTAGAACCTATCGATGATGTCATCCAAGCTCTCATTACCCATTGACGAGAAGTTTTCGAACTCCTTCTTCAACTTTTTAGCCTTTAGAGCTTTTAATGACGCATTCCCGTCATACCGTTCTTCCAATTCATCCCACAGCTTCTTTGCTTGCTTGTTCTCAGAAAATTAATGGAAGATGTCCTTAGGAATTGACTGAGTAAGCAGAGCATAAACTCTCTTTTCAGCATTGTACTTGACCTTTTGTCCATCAGTCATGCCACCTAGTGTATGTTTGCCTCCATCAGCACCTACTGGCATACTATACCCCGTCTCAATTGATTCCCACATATTGGGATCTACTCCATTTAAGTAGACCTCGAAACGTTGCTTCCAGTGTGGGAATTCATCTAACGAGATTAGCTTAGGGGGTTTTTTGTGATTCCCCACTTCATTCTCCAGAAGCAGTAGCTTTTGAATCCTTGAATCTCTCCCTGCTGTGAATGCTGAGTATTGGTCCTCCATTACTATCAACTTTAGTCTTTGGAACAAACTGTTTCACTTGTGCGAATGAAGGTGTGCGATTGGACTATTCGTACGATTGAACAATGCAGATGGTTAAATCGTGTGATTGAAATAATGCGGATGGCTCAATCGGGCGAATGAACAAGTGCGGTTGAACAATGCGAATAGACTGCTCAGTCGTACGAATGGAGGTACGAATGAGTTCAATCGTGCGTATGAGGGATGCGTATGTATCCAGTCGTGCGATTGAGTCAATCATGCAAGTGAAGCTGCTGGATTTCGAAAATCCATAGGTTTAAGGTGTTTTGGCCGCAAAAACACGAATTTTCACTAACCCTAATTGCCGTATGCCGGAAAAACTAAACTTTACGAACAGGAGACGTCTATGACACCGTTTGACACGAAAAGATTGCGTTTCTAGTGAAAAAACACAATTTTTGTATCAAAAACGATTGAATCACACGTAAATCAAGAGCCAAAGCTCTGATACCACTTGTTAGGATCGTGTATTGAACGAAATACTAACTGATTAACGTGTACCAAATCAAATAGTGCGGAATCCTATTTGAGTGGCGATCCAATCAGTGAGAACGCACGTAGAAACAATTATGGATTGAATCTAAACGTTAAGAATGATATGGAATCGATCTAGTGCGATCTATGAACTTGGAACAAGTTCTTAGAGGTCTCTGGACGGCTAGTGTACGTATGTAGTCGAAGTGTTCTTGATTCTTACGTTTTTCCACGAATTAAGTGGTATTTATAGGTTAGGGTTTCTCATTCGGGCGACTGAACCATTAGCATCGTGCGATTGAGCCATGCGGTTGATCCATTCGCACGACTGAGTGTTTAGTCGTGCGACTAAGTCAATCTCATGTTACACTCGTGCGACTGATCCAGTCTCCTGGTTCAGTCGTGCGACTGAGTCATTCGCATGAAGTTGTTCATGCGTATGGTCCATTAGCATGGGCCATTCGCATGAGAACTTCATATTACTAAGTTTGAATGTATTTATTAATCATTAAATTATTAATATTCATTAAAACAACCACAAACCTATATAGTCAGTTCAATAAGCGTTAAACTACAAATCAATGAAATAATAAACATTATAAACACAACCACACATTGTATTTCATTAAGTACCAATTCAATTACATATGTGTAAGACAATAAAGACATATTACATTAAGCTCAGAAACTAGGTACACATGTATCTACAGAGGAAGAGAACATAGGTTCCAAACCTTTTGCCTTTTGAAAGCAGCTCCTCTTGCATAGCTTCAACCTAACTTCCATCCTTTAGAGCCTCATCAATTTTCTTTGGTTCTATCTGGGACAAGAAACAAGAGTGAAGACAAACATTGGCATCATGGGTTTCTCCTCTTGTTCTCACCCCTGAATCAACCTCTCCAATGATGTTTGTTGTAGGGTGAGACTTGTGAATCCTTAGCTGATGGATCACAACAAGTTGCTTAGACAGATCTAAATTTTAGAAATTCTGATGTAGCAAGGGAGATTCACCCTCCACATCAGCACACTTATCAAGATTGACTTGATCCAATGAGTGTGTGACATCATTGATGTTGTCTTCAATGGAGTGGTTATCAGTATCAAGGAATTCTTGATCATTTTCACCACCACCATTTGCTCCAACATTTGAAGCTCCTTCATCTGAGTTTTGTGCCTCTAAGCTGGAATTGGAAGGCACCCCAGAAGTATCAGCAGGATTTGTCATTGATGTGTTGGTAGAAGCTTCATTTGTAGGATTGGTTACCACTGGAGCTGAAGATATGTAGCTTGAAGGTCTTCTTAGCTCAAATCTTGGGTCAGGATCACCTGTAGGTAGTATATTTGTGGACCCTGAAACATTCTCACAAGATTTGTTAAAACATTTGGTAACTAAATCAAGATAAAATAGCCAATCCGGACCAGAACCTTTCACACTGGGAGTGTGATCAGTGAAAGTCACATTGGCTAACTCCTCAACTACTCTAGTTATGAGATTGTATACTCTATAAGCTTTAGCTTGAGAAGAGTATCCAATGAAATGTCCATCATCTGATTTCTCGACGAATTTTGCAATTTGATCTTTGGTATTCAAGATGGTGCAAGGACATCCAAATGACCTGAGAAACCAATGAAAGGTTTTCTCTTGTGCCAAAGTTCATAAGGAGTCTTACCATGTGTCTTAACCACTAAAACTCTGTTTTGCACATAGCAAGCAGTGTTCACTGCCTCTGCCTAGATAGTGATGGGTAGTTTAGAGTTGGACAACATAGTTCTTGCAGCTTCAATTAGTGTCATGTTTCTCCTCTCAGCAACACCATTTTGCTGAGGTGTCCTGGGAGCACTATATTGTCTTGTAATACCTTTTTCATCACAAAATATATCAAGGATTTGATTCTTGAATTCAGTTCCTTGATCAAAACTTATGGTTTTGACCTTGTGATCACATTGATTCTCAATCTTTTAGATAAAATTCTTCAAAATCTTAGGGGTCTCATCCTTCGTTCTAAGAAAGAAAACCCAAGTGAATCTTGTAAAGTCATATATGATCACCAAACAATAAGAGGTCCTTCCTAGACTCATTACAGTGGTGGGGCCAAAGAGATCAATATGTAATAAGTGTAGGGGATTAATGATGGAATTTCTTTCCTTTGGCTTGTGAGATACCTTGTGTTGCTTCCCCTTCAGGCATGCAACACAGTGGTCATCACTTGTAAACTCTTTCTTTGGTATTCCAATTACCAAATGATTCTTAATTAGTTTATTCATGTTTTTAAAGTTTACATGGCATATTCTTTTATTATTTGCTTATAGAAAGCATGAGACTTCTCCTGATGGAGATGTTTCTTGCAAATCCATCTTGTACATGTTCCCTTTCCTGGGGGCTCTGAGCAGGATGTGCTCATGAGGAATGATCAACTCGGGCCTAAGAACAATGCACTCATGCTCAGTGAAGAGCATGTTATGACTCTGATCACAAAATTGGGACACACTCAAAAGATTATACCCAACCTCCTTGACAAAGTTTACCTTCTCAATGCTAAGCTTACCATTTGTGACCTTGCCCCTTCCTGTAATGTAACCTCGTGCATCTCCTCCAAAAGCAACTAGTCCTCCATCAATTCTTTCTAACTTTTGGAGTAGTGACCTATTGCCTGTCATGTGCCTGGAACAGCCACTTTCAATGATCCATAAATTTCTGTTTGTCTTGGGCTGTTCCTGCACAAAAGAGATGGTTAGGTACATTTGGAAACCCAAGCCTCATTGGCCTTGGGCTCATCAAAAGAAGTTGAAGACAATGCAACAGTAATTGATCATATAGTCATGCTAGAAGGATCATTTGCTGATGTTGATGAAGAACTCTCAGCCACTTGGTCTTTCTTTAACTTCCATACCACCTTTGTACGCTTAGGCTTGACCTTCAATACTTCAGAAGTTTTGATGACTTCGGAAGTTTTGATTACTGGACCTTTGGAAGATCTTGCTTTCACTGCGCAGGCTTCAGTGCTTCGGAAGTATTCCTTTCTTCCGAGACCAAATTTTCTTCCGAAGGCAAGTTTCCACTTGTCTTCTTCTTCATTTTGGAGCTTTCGAAGGAAACAGATTTTCCTTCTGAAGCTTGCTTCTTCTTCTCCAAACTCTTAGAAGTTTCTTTCTTAGTCATGTGGAGAGTACTCTTTGGATTGTAAACGCCATCCTTAGCAAGATGAGAGTACTCTTAGAAGTTTCCTTCTAGGAGTTTTCTTTTGTGAATAAGGCTGAACTTGATCACTTTCCTTCTCCATCTTGATCTTTGCAGATGGTATGGCAATTCTTGTGGGGATAGAACTACCTTTGGAGCTGGATGGTTCAGGTTGTACAGCAGTGATGTACAACTGATTAGCCTTCTTCTTGATGATAGGATGATTTGGACATGAACCAAAGCTCTTGTTGATGGAGTTCAAGTTGGTGTCTTCGGCCTTCACCACTTCAAATCCTGCAGAGATGAAGACTTGTTTCTGTGCAGAGTTGAAGGTAGCCTTGATCTCTTGAGCCTTCTTGGACTTTCTTTTGGCCTTTCTGATCAAGTTCTTTCTCCTTGACTTGGTCATCCCAATAGCTTTGCTCTCCTCAGAGGGATGGTGACCCTTCTTAGAATGCTCCTCTTCACTCTTCTCAGAGCCATTCTCCACCATCTCCTATTCATCCTCTTCAGTCACAAGATCTATGAGGGGAAGCTCATCTTCACAAGTTCCACACCTAGGAGATCTTACAGACAAGATTGTGTGTGGCTGCTTGTTTTGATAACAAAATTTTGAATGCAAGGATGAGGATATTATGTTCTTGAAGGTCTCTTCTTCAAGAACACATTTTTCTGCCTTGGCTTTGATGATCACAAGCTCAGCCTGGCATTCAGTTAACTTAGTAATGAGATCTTTGATCTGAGTCCTGTAGTTTGTGTGCTCATGTTTAAGAGTTGAAATGGTTTTCTCTAAGTCCTCTATCTTTAGTTTATAATCATTTTCAGCTCTTTTAAAATCGGCTTTTAAGATATTTAAGGACTGAAGATTAGATTTCATTTCTAAGTTATAGGATTTGTATCTATTGACTTTAGCAATGCATTCAGGAGTACAAAGATGTTCCAATACCTTGGGTTCATCATGGTCTGCCATGAGTGCTTGGTTTGGAGATGCATCTTCTACCTGAAAGCTCCAGTCAAAGCCTCCTTCTTCAACAGCAACTGCAGCTTGCTGCTTTGGCTTCTCATTATGCGGGGCTTTCTCAATGTAGTTGTTACAACCGACCTCAAGGTCGTTATTCTAACCCTAATCTACTAGCATCAGTACTCGTCTTATGAGTACTAATAATAGAAACAATCTAACTCTATTAGTGAATTTGGAATCATCTTTTGCTATTTGTTCCATTTTATGATTTTATGTGATTTTAGTGACTTTTAGTTAATTTAAGTTTTACCTTTTTAAAACATGGTGTCCCGGGAATGTTAACTAGCCACCCTTGCAAAGTTAAATCTCAAGTGAAACAATTAAAATGTGTCCATACATACACACTTGTAAATGCTCGGTTCATGCATGCATGGACACGCACAAGACACCACAACTAACAACATCTACCAAATAATATTCTATACTACACTACAAAATAATATCCCTTAATAATTATTTTAGATTAAAATTTAAAAGATTTTTAACCCCCACATAGTGCCAAACTCGGCCGCCCCCCTCCCTCCACACATCTCTCCTCTACACCACTAACACTCTCACCATACACCTCCCATGCAAGATTCCTTTCAATTCTACACCTCTTCTCTCTTCTCTCGAATTTTCAGCAAGAAACACACACACACACTCGCAAACTCTCTCTAATCCTCTCCACTCCAGCTCAAAAATCATGAACAACAACATCACTAGCATCGGCCGAGCTCAAATCAACCAACAAAGCGTAGTCTTGTGAGCTTTTGATACACACCTGCATCTTGTCCGACTTTTCCAGCCTTGTTCGAAGGTTCTCCAGCTTTTTCCAAGGATTTCCAGACCATTCTTGACCATCTACACTCTCCAAAACGTGAGCAATACCAAGTGTAAGCTTCATGTCACCTGAAAATGGTCATTTCATGTGTTTTCTTTACTTTTCTTTTAAAAACATCTCCTCTCTTTGTTGTAGCAGAAACCCGATACCATCATCTTGTTCTTGAGGAGCTTTCAACTTCACAAAAGGTATCTCACACGTTATATTGGTCATTCTTGAGGTGGAAACCGATTTCTACCATGAAAACCCTCTTTTTGGGTGTTTTGCACCATCTAACTTGTTTATCTTGTAACCCTTTGAAGCAAAACATGTAATCTGCTTACTAATGGTTCAAAAGACTACTAATAACCTGTTTTGAAAGTTACAAAAGGGTATATACCATGACCATGTGGTTATAGCACGAGTTACACCTTGAAAAACCTTCTTTCTACATAAAATAACACTATTTAAGCACTTGTTTGAAAACCCTCTCAACCAAGGTTCATAACATGCACATGAACAACTTTGGAACACCCTAATAATCTGATATTAAAGTTGAATAAGGTTTTGGTAATGTTTAAACGCATGTTATAAGGATTTACACATGTGTTATGGTCGGTTATGGCTAAATCACTAGGTTGATGGTTCATTGTTGTATTGGGTGACCTAGCCATGAGTTTGGGACATGATTTCAGAAAGTTTTGATAAATATTAAGTGTGTGATAAATGGTTAATCTCTGGAAATTAAAGACATGTTAAGATTAGACCCACTTTAGTCATTTTCGGGACCCGAAACATTAACAACTTTAAAAATAATAAAACGTGGATTTTAACCATCTTGAAAAGTATTCCAGGCTTAATAATGGTTAATAAAGTGTTCTGGAGTCAATGGGTAATTTAAATGGTCAAAAGGATAAATTAAATAGCGTTTTAACTAGAAACGGGTACTAACCGGGTGATGTTTTTGAGAAAAATCCAAGAAAAAGGAGTTTAAAGCTAAGATTTATAAAAACCATGTCATTTCAGCAAGTTAAGTGTTAAAAGACCTAAAGGATTTGAAATATTGGTCAAATAAGCTTTTAAATGGTCAAATTCGGTTGAAAACGCGTTTTAACATGTTAAACGTAAAAACGAGGCTTTCGACTATTAGAGGCAAAATTCACAATTAAAGGACTTGAAACTTATAAAAATGTCCTTAAGATGATACCTACTGGTCCAAGATTCAAATTTAGGAAAATCCTAAATTAACTGTTAAAACTCTCCGGTTTTACCGCAACCGGGAACATTAAACGCGTAGGTTTTAAACCGGATCCATATCCTAGAAATTTGGAACACTTACTCAATAATAAGTCAAATTTTACTCTAAGAACCTGATTGTTGGTCTTAATTGTCATAAAATGTAAGAAACCAAACTTGAGGGTAGAAACTGTCAATTTTGAAACTTGAGGGACTAAAATGTAAAATTTTACCAAACTTTATAACTGAGTCATATGAGACTAATAATCACTTGAACAGCATATTTACCCTATATCCTTAACTTGATGATGTAAAATCCTAAATTATATGGGAAACCATGACTTTCCATAAAAGGAAACTTTTTATACAAACCCTCGCGAAATCAAAGCCTTATCCGACAACTAAATTTTTGACACGCTTGTTGCACCTTAAATAAGTTTAGAGCAGTAGCTTATCACTTAATATATTCATGTTAGGGTGCTAGACTTGAGACATTCCCGGCACACGAAGAGTTATTTTTGGCGTAACACCTAAGGTGAGTTTTAGTGATCCCCATTTTACTACTGTTTTAGGGTGAAACATGCTCTGTTGTTTATGAACTACATTTGTGCTTTACTTGGTGATTGTATGTGGGATTATGGTTACCTGCTGATACTTATATCATGATCATTAATTCTTTCGTGAACGCTTGTTTTATAAGGATTGATCTATTTGGGGAATCCCCCACACACAGTGGCTTCCGTTCTAGGAAGGGTACCCCACTGAGATCCTGAGGGGTTGTTTGTGGCATGTGACAGGTTTTGTTAAGAAACTATGGTGAACCATCCGGGCAGGTATGGTACACTGGTTTGGGGCTCAGTTCTTCCTTCGGGAATAGCCGGTTAAACAATACTTTAGAAGAGGCCAACCGGGACTGAGTGCAGGGTTGATTATGATTTTGCCACGATGTTGAAACTATGATTCATTCCTTTTTATCAAATGAGGACTGTTATGTCCTTTTTGTTTTTAAACTTTAAGCACATGAATTCACCAACTTTTTAGTTGACACAAAATTCTGTTTGAGCATGTTTCAGGTAATTTATGAAGAGATCCTAGCTGTTGTGAAGACCTAGACTTATCCCCGTGACCATGGCATTGGCTTATTTTACTTAATGAACAATTTGAACAATTTTACATTTCTGTTGGGCAAATACAATTTGTTTCTACGTTGGTTGTATAACTCATTTGGGGGCTGGATCTGTTTCTAGCCTCGATATCTTTTGAAAACTTTTAATGCCATGTGATATTCTCTCCTTTGAGCTCTTGTAATGGTTTGTTTCCGCTGCCATATGTTGTTGCTAGTCTGTGACATCCCACCCTACCTAGGCCCGGGGTGTGAAAGTAGTTTGGTCTTGTTTCTGTTTGGCGACCATTTGTCCTTGGTGCCTTACACTCCCTTGCAAAGTGTCCCATCTGGTTACAGTTGTAACACTTTACTTTGCTTTTATCCAACCCAAACTTTCCACTGGCTGCATTGCTTGGAAACTTTCTCCCTCTCATCTTGTAGAACTTCTTGGCTCTATGAGTGAGAAGAGCCATCTGCTGAACTATCTACATGTACTCCAGGTCATCTGGATGGATACATTCCAGGTCTTCAAGGGTGAAGAGAAAGTTGCTTGTGGTTTCATCAGCAGAGACAAAAGCATGAGAAGAACTTGTCTCTTGGAAAGGACTTCCTTGAATGTAGCTTTCTCTTGGAGTCTCTTGGAAGGTGATGAAAGGGCCCTTTTGTGAGTTGTCAGGGTATCATATAAGATGATGTTGTGGTTCAATGATTTCCCCTTCAACCACATGGAGGGCTGAACTCAGTTGATTGCTGGAGTTACCAGATGAGTTTTGCATGTTCATCTCCATTTGGTAGCAACTAAGAATACCATACAACTCTGTGAGAGTAAGAGTCCTAAGGTTCTCAGTCCTCTTGATAACAACACAATAATGTGTCCATTGTCTAGGAACGGAGGACATAAACTTCCTTACAATGTCCCTGTTCTTAAAAGTTACTCCAACATCCATTAAAGAATCCACAATCTCAACATACCTGAAGTATTGTTGAGTCATGGTTTGACCTACCTTGAAGGTGAAGTTTTCAAACTGTTGCTTTAGGGGATCCTTCTTGTTCTCCATTGCTTCAATGGACCCCTCATACATCAGCTTCAGTGCTTCCCATAGTTGCTTGGCAGTTTTGCACTTCTTGAAGCCTCTGTAGATGGAGTTTGGAAGAGCAGTCTGAAGGGTTGTCATGGCTTTCTGATCAATCTCTATTCTCTTCCTCTCTGCTTCAGAGTAATCAGCCATAGCCTTTGGAATCATACAACCACCAGTAACAGAAATGGTGCTTGGTATGTAAGGTCCTTCAACATCAAAGTCTGCAGGATCGGGTTTGTCACTTAAACACTTGTGATTCTCTCAAACTCGCTTATAATAACACTCAAATCAGATGAAGCAATGCCTTTAACAAGAGTTGATAATAATATAATAAGTAATCAAAGGAACAAGCAGAAATATATTTTCAAGGTACTTGTATATATTACTTCTCAACTCAAGATTACAAGACACTTACAAGCATGAAACAAGAGTTACAATGAGAAACTATATATACTAGATCCTACAGCCGGTTATACTTGATACCAGCTGGAAACCTAAGACTAAAGCATATACTACAATGCAATAGTTAAGGTATCTTAGATAAAGTATTATCTAAGATATGGTAGTCACGAAATGTCCATGACTTACCTTTTGTCACCAACTAAAGATGGCAATTGTACTTAACATAAAAAGGTAAACAGTGGATTAAAGTATGGTCAACTACATGGCTTTTGAGAAAACGCCATGCAGTATCTCAAAGATTTGTAGCGGAGTGTCAGACAGGCCATACTTATGTCCACTGGATAATAGGAGTGTCTTCCGAAGGTTAACTGGCTTCGGAAGAACTTGTTCTTCTGAAGCCACTTATACTTCGGAAGATGCTTCTATGCTTCCGAGGCTTTGAGGACTTCTTGTACTTCGGAAGTTGACTTCAGATCTTTGTCTCTAAGTCTTGATCTTCGGAAGTAGGTTCTTTGTCATCGGAAGTTGGAGTTTTCCTTCGGAAGTGCATTTTACACTTAGACTTCGGAAGAGCTCCTTCTTCCTTCGGAAGTTCCATACTTAGCTTCGGAAGTCCTTTGTATGTTGTACTCAAAATCTTCTAAGTGACTTAGTTTTGGTTGCAACAACCTTTCTAGATCCAACAAACTCCCCCTAGGCTGATGCTACCAAAACATCACTTATTTCTGCTTCTCAAAGCTTTCAGCACCAGGGACAAAAGATATTTGTCTGTCTCTCTGTTCTTCCCGGAAGTAGTGCTGAGAAGCTTGTACAAGTCATTGGTGGATAGGAGATCCAGTCTATCGCTTTGAATGACATGTACCCTTTGTTGTGTCCCCCCTGAAGAGAGTTAGTTGACGGGAGTTATAGTCATACTCCCATCTAACTATGGACTCAAGTTCAGGACCTTCAACCATTTGTAGAAAGGCTTTGCCTTTGGTTGCAGATCCTTTCCTTTCCTCCTCCTCTCTCAGTTTCAACTCCTCTTCAACCTTGCTTCTAGCAGTAAGCTCGGCCATATAAAGGCTGCCTAGATGATTTCTGATGTGGGCAGCTACATCGGAGTTTGAAAGGTTGGAGAATGGTTTCTCTGCTAACTCAGCAATGTCAAACCTACTTAAGTGTAGCAGAGATGAGGCACTCAGCCTGTTGAGCTCTCCATTCTCTCTCTCAACAACAAAGTTGTGAGAAGAGTCTTCGAACCTCCACTGGATTACTTCTTTCTAGGTGCAAGAGGTTGTCTTGGTACCCTGTCTTCTTTCTTTGTATCCAGTAGAGTCACCAGCTTTCTCCTCAGCTTCTTTTCTTCCTCATTCAATGTATCTGAATTGAGGCCAAGGAGTTTTGCAGCTTGGTCCAAAGTTCCTCTGGGCAGATCAAGAAATTGATCTCTTGTGAGGGAACTTGAGGATCCATCAACATAAGTCAAGTTGACTGAATCCTCCTCATAGGAGATGTCGCTCAGAGTAGTACAGTTGATGATCTTAGTCTTGACCGCCTTGAATTCCTCCATAGAGAGATGTTTGGAAGGCTGAGGGGATGGTTTGATTGGTTGTTGGGTAGGTTGATGTGTTTGGGTCCTGGCTAAGGTTTTGGGTTGGATGATGGGTAGTTTAGGTGGTTGAGGTGAAGAGGTTGGTAGGTGTGATGGTGTAGGTTCAGGGGTGAATGGTTCAGAAGTGGGTTCGGTTTTGATTGGGAAGGGAAAGGGTATAGATTCAGGTTGAGGTTGGGTTTGGATTTTGGGTTGAGAGGTTGCTTTGAAGGTCATCCCCTGTCCCCTTCTATACATCTCCTTCCTTC
Source organism: Flaveria ramosissima (assembly GCA_025215565.1). Taxonomy (NCBI): domain Eukaryota; kingdom Viridiplantae; phylum Streptophyta; class Magnoliopsida; order Asterales; family Asteraceae; genus Flaveria; species Flaveria ramosissima. Next base: position 19,969,476 of record CM046034.1, read on the forward strand.
TTCCCGCGCGAATGTCAGCCTTGATGTCACTGACATGTCGCTGGAGAGTCTTCTCAGACATGGGACCCACCTGCCTGCCAGAGAAGCCGTGAACTTTGAGATAACTCTTCATCCAGGCTTTCTCACCTATCTTCTTGGCAGCAGTCAGTCCAGCTTCTTCTTCTTTCTTCTTCTTTTCCACAAGCTTCTCCCTTGCAGCTCTCTTTCTCTCCTTCTCCATTTGATCTTGCTCTTTGTTGAAGAGCCATAAGATCGTATCACTGTTATGTGGAGACAACTCCTCTTGAGAGAATCCTCCGGAGAGTAGGAAAGTGATCCTTTCTCTCCTGAGCTGCAGATCAGCTTCCCTTTCCTTTCTCTGCCTTTCCTCTTCTAAGGCCAACCTTGCAGCCTCTTCTTTTTGCTGTTTTAGCAGCAAGGTTGCCTTTTCCAGCTCTATCAACTCCTCTAATGGTAGCAGGAGTACATCTTTAGTTGCAGCCCCTAGACTGACAAGTCTGTCTATAACCTCTACCCTTCTTCGATTGTTGACTGCCTCCTCGTTGGCTGCAGCTGCTTTGGTACTTGCAGCTAGCAGTTTCCCAGTTGGTAGCCTACCTTTCCTTTTGAGCTTCTCCAACCTTTCTTCCTCCTGAAGCTCTTCTGAAGTCATCTTCCTCTTGCCTTTTATGTCTTCGGAAGTGCTAGACTTTGGGGGTTCTTGGATAGAAGATCCAGGTTGTGTAGTAGAGGTGCGAGCTGGAGTCAATGCAGATGTTAGAGCCAATGGTTGGCTGAGAAAGTCCTCCCTATTAACCTCAGATGCAAGTTCCAGAATTGCATCTGTGACTATTGATCATCGGAAAGAGAAAATAGTCCTTCCGCAGCAGCAATCTCAGCTTCGGAAGTTTGAGCTTGTTCTTCCGAGGCTTTGAATTGTGCTTCGGAAGTCTGTGAAAATACACTTTCTGTCCCAACTGTTTCGGTTGCTGGGCCATCAGTCCTAGTTTCCCCTTCGAAGTTAATCTCAGGTTCCACTTGGACCTTAGGTTGACCAACTTCCTCAACAATGGTAGGAGGTGCATTCAACCTCTGAAGCTCTTGAGCTCCGAAGTAAATCACAGACATATCTGGGCTGGGCTGTTCTATGAGGGATTCCAAAAGGAACTTGTTGAAGAACCTATTGAGATCCTGGAGCATCCTTTGATCCACTTGAAAGACAATTAGAGGAGGCTCAGGGAAGATGGCAGCTTGTTGCATTGGATACTTTGAGCTCAAAGAAGTAAGAGCTTGACTTTGGGTTTCCTGTCTTTGGCTTTGTCTCTCAACACTCTCCCCCTTTTTGGTAGCATCATCCTGAGAGCTAGATGAGCTAGAGGAAGAGGTCAAGGAGACCTGAACTGGTACATGCCTAACAGATCTCTCAATCTGTTTCTCAGCTAGTTTGGCCTTGAGAGTTTCAATCTCAAGTTGCTGAGTGGCAGACCTATCCTTTAAAGTCTTAACCTTTGATTCAAGGTTTGAGACTTTAGAAAGTAGGTCTTGAATAATGAGTTGCATACTTCCCTCATCTTTTTTAGGAGAATCACGGGGAGATGAGGTAACATACCTGGTATGTTCATCCTCACCACCAGATGTGGTTTCTTGGCACCCTGGTTTCCCTTGCACAATGATGTCTCTTTCAGAGGCATCAAAGGGCATGGTTGCCGTAGATTCAGTCTCACTGTCGTTACCACTATCCTGAGGATCCATTGAGGCTCCTTCAGTAGTGGCAGCTGAATCTACATGAGTCCCCTCCACATCAGTGGGACTCACCTCAGTAAGGCTTTGCTGGTGTGGGCTAGAGATAAGGGGTCTCTCTAGGCTCTGTTGATCCTTGAGAGGGTGTTGTGGATCAAATTCATCGCCTTTAAGAGACATAATCTCTTCACCAGCTCCGGTCAGAAGGTCAGTAAAAGATAAGGAGTGAAGACCTAATGACCCAGGACTTTGATCAATGTCAAAAGACATTGGGCTGTCCCTTTGTGGCTGCTCAGGGGAGTATAGAGACTCACCCTGAGGGCTATCAGCTAGGGTTTTGGGCTCATGGGTCTGAGACTGAGGAGACTCAAGACCCATATTGAGGTCAATAGTGAAGGATGGGTGGACCTCTGGCTGAGTGGGAGCCCTTTGTTCCACTCTAGCCTTTTTGGATTGAAGAGGAGGGGCTTGTTCAATCAGAGTAGATTGAACAACGGTTCGTTTGCGACGTCTCTGGTATGTAACAGTAATGGGTGGAGAAGGTAGATTTGGGATGGTGAGGGTAGTTGCTGGTGTGGGTTCATCACCTGTGGGGTGAACAGGGATGTCACCAGAAGCCATTGGCTCAATCATACCTTGAAGTAGTGCGGTATCTCTTCCAGTGTAGTTGGTAGACACTCTCTTCAAGATCTTGAAGATGGTCGGCCTCATTTGGGGAGCAGACAGAGCAGCTGCACAGACAAGCTTACCCTGATCCAGCTCACAGTTGATGATGTGCTGGAGAACCCTGGGATACATAAAGAATGTGTCCCTTTGAAGATTTCCCATAAGGTTAGTTAGCACAAACCTTGAATAGTTGAAGCGGAGGCTTTGTACCAACCCGTGAACTAAGCACCCAAGTTCATACGGGATTTGATCCCATCCCCCAGATTGGTTAGATAGACAGTGAAGAACCACATGCAGCAGGAACTTCCACTTGTAGGAGAAGTTGAATTTGTAGACCGTTGACCTGCTAACATCTCCACCGTATCCCATTTGGAGATAAGAACTATCTAAATCTGTTTTGGGGAATTCCGTTGGAGCGCCCTCATCATGGAGCTCGAGATGCTCCCTGATGATCTGTTTAGAGATGACCAACTCTTGGCCACAAATACTTGACCTTATAACACGAACCCCGTTTAGGATTTCAATCCGACCATTTGCCCAAAATTCGGACATTTGGTTTGAGTAGATTGTAGGGTTTACAGTCAAAGCAGTGTAGTATGAAGATTGGGTCAGGAAAGAAATGATATCTGAGAAGTCAGCATCCCTTGAAGAGTCAAGGAGTGCGACCTGGTTGTGCTGAGGGTTTAAGGCCATTGAAGAAGATGACAGAAGAATAGTTCGGAGTAAGGTAAATTGGAGAAGAAGAAAGCTTTTAGGGCAGTAATTTGGGTAAAAAGAGTGTAAGTGATTAACAAGAAGTATTTAAATGGGTGAAATGACGGTTTAAAGGGTGGTTTGGATAAGATGATGTGAGGGTTCAGTGGATGATGTGACATGGGCGGTGAGGTTAGACCATTTAAATAATCCGACATCATTAACAAAATCTTTACTTTTTACAGTGTGGGGCCCAAAAGATTTCCATTACACAGTAAAATCTTTCTTCCGAGTATAAAGCATTTCCGAAGGTAAAGTTCTTCCGAAGGCAAATCTACTTCCGAAGGTAAATTGCTTACTTCCGAGAGTATATGTTGCTTTCAGATGGAGTGTGTTAAGTGCTTCGGAAGTAGATCTGAGGTGAACTCAATCGCTTCTTCCGAGACTTAACACTCTTCCGAGAAGAAAATTATCCTGTGAGAAATTTGCTTCGGAAGATATGCAAGATATCTTCCGAGGGTTAATTTCTCTTCGGAAGAACTTATACTTAGATAAATTTAAGAAAAGATCTTTTGTAACAGGCTTAGATTGTTTTGACATAAGACTTTACACATTAAAAGGTTTCAATTGAGATTAACTAATCAATGTTTATCATCCCAATAGCTGTAATGAGATATTTAAATCTCTGTTCATCAAATGCTTTGGTGAACAAATCAGCATATTGTTCATTTGAATCAACTTTGATTAGTTTGATAAGATTTTTCTCATGAATATCTCTAATGAAATGATACCTGATATCAATGTGTTTGTCTTGGAGTGCTTCACTGGATTTTCAGAATGGATATAGCACTGTTGTTGTCAATGTGGATAGGAGTGCTCATGAAGTTGAATCCATAGTCTATCATCTGGTTTTGAATCCACAGCAGCTGAGCACAGCAACTAGCAGCAGCAATGTATTCAGCTTCAGTAGTTGATGTAGAGACACAGGATTGCTTTTTGCATTGCCATGAGATGATCCTTCCACCAAGAAATTGACATCCACCTGATGTTGATTTCTTGTTGATGTTGCAGCCACCATAATCGCTGTCTGAGTAACCATAGAGATTAAAATCACTATTTCTTGGATACCAGAGACCTAATTTAGGTGCTCCTTTGAGGTATCTGAGGATTCTCTTGGCAGCAATTAGGTGAGACACCTTTGGAGCAGCCTGATATCTTGCACATATGCAAGTTGCAAACATGATATCAGGTCTACTTGCTGTGAGATACATCAGAGAACCAATGATTGCTCTATATGATGTTGATCACTATCCTCCCCCTCAGAATCAGGGCAGAGATCATGGTTTCTGGGTATAGGTGTCTTTGCTGCTTTACAATCCTTCATATCAAATCGCTCTAAGATATCATTGACATACTTAGATTGATTGATGAAGAACCCTTCCTTCAATTGCTTTACCTGAATTCCAAGGAAAAAGTTCATTTTTCCCATGGAACTCATCTCGAACTTCTTCTGCATAATGCTCTCAAAGTCTTTGCACATTTGGTCATTTGAGGAACCAAATATGATGTCATCAACATAGACTTGAACAAGCAAAATGTCTTTCCCAGACTTTCTAATAAAGAGAGTCTTATCAATGGTACCTCTAGTATAACCAATCTTCAAGAGAAATTTAGACAATGTCTCATACCACAACCTAGGTGCTTGGTGCAGCCCATATAGAGCTTTATCCAACTTGCACACATAGTTTGGATGCTGTGGGTCTTCAAATCCTGGAGGCTGGCATACATAGACTTCCCTATCTATATCCCCCATATAGAAAGGCACACTTGACATCAAGCTGGTAGACAGTGAAATTCTTGGATGCAGCATAAGCAAGGAAGATCCTAACTGCCTTAAGTCTTGCAACAGGTGCAAAGACATCAGTATAATCGATTCTTTCCTCTTGAGTGTATCTTTGAACCACCAGTCTTGCCTTGTTCTTGATAATCAAGCCTCTATCATCTCTTTTGTTCCTGAATACCCATTTGGTGCCTATAGGTACTTGACCAGATGGTAGCGGACATAGATTCCAAACCTTTTGTCTTTTGAATTGAAGCAGCTCCTCTTGCATTGATTCAACCCAGCTACTATCTTTCAAGGCATCTTCCACCTTCTTGGGTTCCATTTGGGATAAGAAGCATGAGTACAAGCAGACATTCCCATTATGAGTTTGTCCTCTTGTTCTCACACCCTCAGAGACTTTTCCTATGATGTTTTTAGCTAGATGAGTATTGTGAATTCTGAGTCTTGGAATCACTTCCAGTTGCAAAGATAAGTCCACGTTGGACATATTTTGCTTAGGAGCTTGAATACTTGGTCCAGCTGTTGTTTCAAGCTCATTCAATGAGGACTGATTGAATGAAAGAGAAACATCATCATTTCTTTGCTATGAAGCATCATTAACAGTTGCATGTTCCTTCAAAATGTTGCTTCCATCAGCTTGGTGTTGTGCAGGATCACCTGAAGAGATTTGAAAATCAGCAGGTGAATCCCTTGTTGAAGTTCCACTATCTCTTGAAATGGTTATGCTGACAGATCTTTCAATAGTGGGAGCTTGATTTGTTGCAGCTCTTGGAGAACTTGGAATAGGTCTGGGAAGCTCAAACAGTTGATCTTCATCAGAATTGCTTTGAGCACCTGTTCCAGCTGAAACATTCTCATAAGATGGTTTAGAATAGTTTGGAAACAATTTTAAATCAAAGATATGATCAGGGCCATTCCCCCTAACACAAGGAGTGTGCTCATTAACTACAATGTTGGAAGATTCCTCAAATTGTTGGTTTTTAATATTATAAACTCTGTATGCTTTAGAATAGGAGGAATATCCAACAAAGATGGCATCATTTGACTTTTCAGCAAATTTTACCAAATTGTCTTTTGTGTTAAGTATGGTACACCTGCTGCCAAAGGACCTTAAAAATCCAATGAACGGTGGCCTCTTGTTCCATAACTCATAAGGGGTCTTTCCATGTGGCTTTACTACAAGAACTCTGTTCTGCACATAGTATGCAGTGCTGACTGCCTCTGCCCAGAATGTTAGAGGCAGCTTTGAATCAGCTAACATAGTCCGAGCAGCCTCAATAAGTGTCCTATTTCTCCTCTCAGCAACACCATTTTGTTGAGGAGTTCTAGGAGCACTGTATTGTCTGGAAATCCCTTTTGAGTTACAAAATGAGTCAAGAACAAAGTTCTTAAACTCAGTCCCTTGATCACTTCTAATTATTTTAACCTTGTGATCATCTTGATTTTCTATTTTAAGAATAAAAGATTTTAAAGTTTCAGCAGTTCCATCTTTAGTTCTTAAAAAGAATACCCATGTAAATCTAGTAAAATTATCAACTACCAAAAGGCAATATGATTTCCTTCCAATGCTCATTATACTTGGGGAACCAAATAGATCCATGTGCAATAAGTGTAATGGAGTGGTGATAGAGTTAACAACTTTGGATTTATGAGAAGACCTGTTTTGTTTCCCTTTCAGGCAAGCAACACAATTATCTTTGTAGAAAAATTCCTTTTTAGGCAAACCATGTACCAAGTTATTTTTAGCCAATTTATTCATTGTCTTAAAATTGACATGACACATTCGTTTATGCCATAGTGTTGACTCATCACCATCAGCTTTGGAAAGAAAGCATGATACTTCTCCCATTAGGAAAGCATTGTTCATATGAAGCTTGTACATATCCCCTTTCCTGGGAGATCTAAGAAGCACCAATTCCTGAGGAATTGTCATCCCAGGTTTGAGGATGATGCACTCATGTTCTGTGAAAAGCATTTGATGCTTTTGATCACAGAATTGAGAAACACTTAACAGATTGTGTTCAAGCTGTTTGACAAAATTAACTTTGTCAACTTTTAACTTTCCATTGGATATACTCCCTCTGCAGAAATATATCCTCCGGCCTCACCTCCAAACTGGACAGGACCTCCATCATAATGTTGAAATTATTGAAGGAGAGATCTGTTCCCTGTCATGTGCCTGGAGCATCCACTATCTACAATCCAAATATTGTTATTCTTGTCATATGGATGTCCCTGCACATTAGGTGAGATAATTAGTTTTGATTGGAAACCCAAGCCTTGTTGGTCTTGGGTTCTTCCAATGATAGTGACATAATTGAACCAAAATTTATGCATGAGGGTTCAATTGATGTCTTTGAAGAAGAGGTTTGGGCTACAGCATCTACCTTGATCTTCCATTCCATCCCTTGGTTGATCATAGAAGATGAGCTTGTTGAAGCTTTTGTAGCTTGGCATTCTTCCGAAGCTTCTTTCTTTTCGGAAGAGACCTTCACCACCTTTTCTTCCGAAGCAGTCTTCTTCTGGGATGGTTTCAAGGGGACTCTTTTATTTTTCTGAGTTTTTGCAGCTTTAACTTCCGAAGCCTTTTTCCTTTCGGAAGAAGAGTTTTCTTCCGAGAGAAGCCTTGCTTCGGAAACAAGCTTTCCCTTTTTCATCACTTGAACCATTTGATATGGTCCAAATGTGAAACCTTCCCTGACTCCTTCTCTTTTAACATTATTTTCATAATGTGTGCTAGCAGGATTGTAGTAACAATCTTTAGCCATGTGGTTTTGCAGACCACACATTATGCATGCAATGTTAACTTTCTGGGAATGAGAGGGTTGCTGTTTCTTGTTCTTTTTCTCCTCATCAGCAACCTTTCCCTTTAACTTCTGATCCTTAGGTAGGATAGGAGTACTGGTACTGTACTCTTTTCCTGAATCAGAAGGTCCAACCACCTGGAATCCAGCTGATATGAATACACCCTTTTGCATTGGGTCTATCTTTAGCTTGGATTCAGCCACCTTCTTGGCAGTTTTTCTGGCTGCCTTAGCTCTGCTTCTTCTGGCTTTGGTGGTCAGGGTTTGATCATCATTGGCTGGGGAGGGCTTAATTACCTGTTCCTTCCCTGTGATGGTCATGGTCTCCATAGTTGCATCATTCTTTGACTCTTGAGAAGGTGGGTCAACAGATGGAACCTCTTGCTCTTCAGTACCACACCTTGGTTGTCTTACAGACTCATAAGAGTGTGGTGGAGCAATTTCATTGGTTCCCAACCCACCTTTGTTTTGATAACGAAGCTTTATATGAGAGGATGATGCAAGAATGGCTTGGAAGTTTTGCTCAGAAATAGCATACTTCCTGGCTTGAGCCTCAGCAGTGACAAGCTGGGCTTGAGCCTCAGTCAATTTGGATATTAAATCCTTGATTTGAGTCTTGTAGTTTGTATGTTCACGTTTAAAGAGGGACACAGTTTTCTCTAACTCCTCAATTTTTCTTTGGTAGTCAGATTCAGCCCTTTTAAAGTCAGATTTTAAAACGTTTAAAGACTCAATATCAGATTTAATTTCCATATTGTAGTCCTGATACAGTTTAACCTTAGCAATACAAGCAAGGGTACAGAGATGTTCATATACCTTGTTTTCATCTGTTCCTGCCATGAGTGCTTGAGCAGGAGTCACATCTTGAACCATGAAGCTCCAGTCAACTTCTTGAGCCATTGCTGCAGTCTCAGTTGACTTTCCGGTGGGCTTTGGTGTAGAAGTATGTGCGGAGGCCTGTGAGGTTCCTGGGTTGGACTTGGGAGCCTTGCATTCCCTTGCAAAATGACCAAGTTGGTTACAGTTGTAACATTTGGCCTTGCTTTATTCAAACCCAAACTTGCTGGTGATTGGGTTCTGAGGGAATTGCCTTCCAGTTCTTTTAAAGAACTTCTTCGCTCTGTAGGTTAGAAGAGCCATTTGCTGGACTATGTCCACATACTCTATGTCGTCCGGGCTAAAACACTCTAGATCATCAAAGCAGTATTGATAATCATTTGAGTGTCCATTCCCTGAGACAAATGCACAGCCCTCCTGAAAAGAGCTTTGCTGAGCTTGTTGAGACCTTGGAGTCTCAGGAAATGTGATGTAAGGCCAAGAGGAACAAGATGGCTGCTGGGTGTAAGTCAAGTACTGCTGAGACTGGGAGATGCCTGAGCCTTCAGCAACCATTAAAGCGTTGCTAGCAGGAAGACTCAAGGGTCTGCTTGTCTGGTGACCCCTCTTGCTTTCCATTTTCAAACGGTATCCATCAAGGATCCCATAGAGTTCGGTCATGGTGAGTGTATTCAAATTCTCTGTTCTCTTGATGGAGACACAGTAGAATGTCCACTCATTGGGTAGAGCACTCATAAACTTTCTAGTAAGGTCTCTAAGTTCATGAGTGATTCCCACAGATTGAAGGGAAGAGATGAGATCCATGTACCTGAAATATTGCTGGCTAAGAGTCTCTCCAGCAACATAGGTGAAGTTCTCAAACTGCTGCTTCAGTGAGTCCTTCTTTGAATCATTCGAGCTTGAGTACATTTGAGCAAGAGCATCAAAGATCTTTGGCAGACTTACAATGCTCAAACCCCACCATGATGGAGTTTGGGATTGCAGTCATAAGAACAGTCATAGTATTGCTGTCTATGTCAAGCTTCTTCCTGTCTTCATCAGAATAATCTTCAACGGCTTTCTCGATCATGGCACCGTTTCCACCAGCTAATTTTGGCTTATACGGGCCATTAACGATGGATTGCCACATCTTGCTATCCTGGTACCTGATGAAGCCTTCCATTCTTCTGCTCTAAGACCTGAAGTTTTCAGAGCGATGATGTGAGCTTTGGTCATCGTTCCCATCTCAACTTTAGATTTGTTGAGGGCCATTTTTAGTGAGGTATAAGGACGAGTAAAAAACTATTTGATTAGCATGGTAAGATCTCACAATCAAGAGCCTAAAAAGCTCTGATACCAATTGCAGGATCGGGTTTGTCACTTAAACACTTGTGATTCTCTCAAACTCGCTTATAATAACACTCAAAATCATATGAAGCAATGCTTTTAACAAGAGTTGATAATAATATAATAAGTAATCAAAGGAACAAGCAGAAATATATTTTCAAGGTACTTGTATATATTACTTCTCAACTCAAGATTACAAGACACTTACAAGCATGAAACAAGAGTTACAATGAGAAACTATATATACTAGATCCTGCAGCCGGTTATACTTGATACCAGCTGCAAACCTAAGACTAAAGCATATAATACAATTCTATAGTTAAGGTATCTTAGATAAAGTATTATCTAAGATATGGTAGTCACGACATGTCCATGACTTACCTTTTGTCACCAACAAAAGATGGCAGCTGTACTTAACATAAAAAGATAAACAGTGGATTAAAGTATGGTCAACTACATGGCTTTTGAGAACACGCCATGCAGTATCTCAGAGATTTGCAGCGGAGTGTCAGACAGGCCATACTTATGTCCACTGGATAATAGGAGTGTCTTCCGAAGGTTAACTGGCTTCGGAAGAACAAGTTCTTCCGAAGCCACTTATACTTCGGAAGATGCTTCTATGCTTCCGAGGCTTTGAGGACTTCTTGTACTTCAGAAGTTGACTTCAGATCTTTGTCTCTAAGTCTTGATCTTCGGAAGTAGGTTCTTTGTCTTCGGAAGTTGGAGTTTTCCTTCGGAAGTGCATTTTACACTTAGACTTCGGAAGAGCTCCTTCTTCCTTCGGAAGTTCCATACTTAGCTTCGGAAGTCCTTTGTATGTTGTACTCAAAATCTTCTAAGTGACTTAGTTTTGGTTGCAACAGCCTTTCTAGATCCAACAAAGTCCCACATCCTGGAGTCTTGAGACTTGATGAAGCCTTCCATTCTTTGACACCAAGTATCAAAGTCTTCAGGAGTGATTAGTGGAGACATTGCTATAGTTCTAGTTTCCATATCAGCTTTGGTTATAGCTTTCATTTAAGAGATCAAATAGGGAACTGGTTAACTTTAGTAAAAGATGCTAAGAACACAACTAAGAATGAGACAGAACAAGATAGCAAACAACACAAGTAATTGGTTTTCAAGAATGCTGTATATTGCTTCTCAAGTTCTATTAGAAATGTTACAAAGCATACATAGAAAGTTACAAGTACTTGAGATACATATACTAATCCTACAGCCGGCCATACTTTAAAAGCCAAGTGGATACATAAGACTAGACAACACACAAAATCAAATGTAGAGTCAAAAGGCAGATTTGCCTTTTGTCTAGTGACTATGACATGCCATAGCTCACATCCTAATATATTACAAAAAAGGATAAAAGTAAATAAAGTAGAAAGCATAGACTCAAGACCTCAATGTCCAGTTACCAAAAGCATGGACCTTTTCACCAACTCATGTAAGTTGGTGACTTTACAGAGTTGCAGCGGAAAGGTGGTCCAGCTTTATGGTAAAGTACATCAGATAAAAGCATGTCTCTAAAAGTCTTCGGAAGAAATCTGTCTTCACTCTTTGGCTTCGGAAGACTTTGTCTTTGAAGCTTCGGAAGACTTCACTTTTGGCTTCAGAAGATGTTGGTCTTGGCTTCGGAAGATTTCACTTAGAATATTTCTAGTGTAAGGTGTAAAACTTCCGAAGCATTTCTACTTATGTTCTTCAGTGCATGCATGTCAAGAGACTTTGGATGTTTTGGCTGCATCAGACTTATAGGAATCATTACAGATTATACGTAATAGGAACATAAAGAAAACATAACATAACCATACATAACATCATCATAAACATCACATACATCATCATACATCATCATATAATCATCATACATCATCCTATAATCATCATACATCATCCTATAATCATAATACACCATCCCCGGGAACATCCCAAGTCATAGCCTAACACTTCCATTTTTCCCAAAATTTTAGAAATAATTCTAAGTCCTTAGGTGCATGGGCACTATGCAGGCGCATGGCCTTTCAGGCGCATGGGAACACTTACGTGCATGGGAAACTTTTCACATGAGCACTATATGGGCGCATGGCCAACACTTAGTCATTATGGGCAACTTTCTACGCTCATGGGCACTATGCAGGCGCCTGAGCCAGACTTAGGCGCATGGCCACTTGGGGGCATGGGCAGGTTGGGCGCACGGGGACACTTAGGCAATTAAAGCATATCCTTAGCGCATGGATACTATTTGGGCGCATGGGTTTAAGGCGCATGGGACTTAGGCGCATGAGCAACTAACTTTAACTAACCAACATAATTTCAGTCCCAAATTCAATCCTAACATGTTCTAAGCTTAGTTCTTACACCCTAAGCAACGGAAACACATACATAACATGCTCATAACATCATAATCACCCAAAACATAGCCCACCCACATACATATACATATAGACATGAACATAGGGGTATCATACCCATTTCTATAAAAATATACATACATGCATTTCCAGCCCGAAAGAAGTTTAAAACATGTAAAATAGGGGACCTAGAACTCACCTTTTGCAACTTTCGCGTATGACTTCTTCAACCCAAATGAAAAATAAGTTCAAACACCTAGAAACCCACCAACAACACACACACGAACATACAAACACATACATAAGCATAAACCCGAACAGAAATCAGCAAAGAACACTTTAAAACATAGAATTCTAACCTTGAATTCCACTTTCTCTTGTTCTTCTTTCAAACACCCGAGAGCTCTTTCTTTCTCTCTCTAAATCTGGATGTAAAAGGTGAAAGTAACATGGTACGGCGGCCATGTTACTTTATACACAAACTTTTATACTTTTTGTCCTTTTCACACATTTAACCCTTCAACTTGGGTTAAATTATGTTTTCTTCCTTTTTCTGTACTTTTATTCTTTCTTTCTCATCATTTAAAATTTCCGGATGTTACAGTGTATCCATAAAAATTGAAGTCGTTACTCTTAGAATACCATAATCCTGACTTAGATTCCCCTTTAAGATACTTTAAAATTTTCCGGGAAGCAATCATATATGACACCTTTGGAGCTGATCTTGAAAACAGACATATTACAAACATAATATCTGGTTTGCTGGTCGTAAGGTACATGAGATATCCTATGATGGCTTGATACTACTGCTGATCTACTTCTTCCCCCTTAGGATCGGGAATTAAGGAACATGTCCTAACGTTGATGTTTTAGCAGCTTTAGCATCAGTGGCTTTAAATCTCACTAACATGCCTTGAGCATGGTTAAATTGATTTATAAAAATTCTATAAGGAGTTTGTTTTACCTGCAAGCCTAAGTAGGAAGTGAGTTCTACCATTGAGCTTATTTCAAACTTTGACTTAATCAATTGCTCAAAGTCTTTACATAGTCTCTTATTTGTATACCAAAATATAATATCATCCACATTTACCTGCCTAATATGATATCCCTTCCAACTTTCTTTATGAATAGTGCCTTATTTATAGAACCCCTTTCATGTCATTTTTCAAGAGAAAGGTAGAGAGAGTCTCATATCATATTATTGCAGCCTTATGAATCCCATATAGATCTTTATTGAGTTTACACACATAATCTGTGAAGTTTGGATCTTCAAAACTAGGCAGCGGACACATAAAGACTTCTTCATCTATCTCCCCATAAAGAAATGCAATTTTCACATCCATTTGGAAAATTAGAATTTCTTAATCCAACAAAAGCAAGAAAAAATTTTATTGCCTCAAGTCTTGCTAATTAGAGCAAAAAATTCATTGTAGTCAATCCCTTCTTGTTGTGTGTACCCTTGTACCACAAGTATTGCCTTGTTTTTATCACAATTCCTCTATCATCATTCTTGCTCCTAAACAAACTTTTATCATAATTTCAAAAGTTTGAGAATCACACTTAATAGATCAAATAGGGAACCAGACACAAGAAACAAAGAACAAAAGTAAGAACACAAAAACAAACAAGTATTGGTTTTCTAGGATGATGTATATTGCTCTCAAGTGTTTTAGAATTGTTACAAGGCTTAGTTCTAAGTACTCGTTATATGAGACACTTTATACTACATCACACAGCCAACCATACTTTGAAGGCCAGCTAGAAGACAAATTTAGACAACAAGATCAATACAAAGTCAAAAGACAGATTGCCTTATGACAGGTGACTATAACATGTCATATCTCACATCCTAATCTATTACAAAAATGATAAAAGTACATGTATGGAAAGTTACAGACTCAAAGACCATGATGTATAGCTGAAAAAAGTATGGAGATATTCACCAACTTGTATAAAATGGTGATTCAGCAGAGGTGGCAGTGGAAAATGGTTCATGTTTTGTCAAAAGTAATGTTAGAGAAAGCATGTCTTCTCTATCTTCAGAAGAAATCAATCTTGAAGCTTTGGAATACTTTGTCTTGAATATTCAAAAGAGTTCATTTTTGGCTTCAAAAGAATTGGATCTTTAGCTTAAGAAGATTTGACACTTAGTGAATTTTTTTATGCATTGTCAAATCTTCCAAAGTAACTTCCTTGTACTTCAGTATTCATGTTGAGAGATCATTGCTTAGCATCAACCTCTAAGATAACTCTTACGAATTCCCCCTAGGATGATGCTACCAAAACCTAAGGATGACTAGTCACTTGATTACAACCATCATTAGAACCAGAGCCAATCCTCTCTTCATCAGTTGGTGTGGCTCCTTCAGGATCTCATAGTACCTCCTCATGTCCAAGAGATCATGCAGAGCAAGGTCAAGCATATTTTTCCATAAGTATATGTTTTAGGATCTTTGATCTCTTGTGAAATACCATTGGTCTAGATTTGGAGAGTAAACCCATGATAGGATGGGTCTCTTAATAGTAAGAGGCTCTACTTGTAGTGGAGGTGGTAAAGCATCCTTTTTTGGTTTACCATTAGGATGTTCTGACTCATCATGAGATGCAGAGGTGGATGCCTTAGACTTTTTCTTCTTTTTCTTTAAGTGTGGACAATTGCAAGTTAGGAGGTTGTTGATTGTGGACAATTGCAAGTGAGGATGGTGAATCCTCAATGTCCATACTCTCAGCAATGCTTCCAGATTATGTGATTATACTTTTTCCCCCTTTTTGGTAGCATCACCAACTTGAATTGGTGAGCTAGGGGTTAGGTCCACCAAATCCACAGGTTCTTGTGGACCTGGTTGGGCATGCTTGGCAGGCCTCTTAGCTACCTTTTCCTTGGGTTGCTGACTATGGACCTACCTTTGTAAGGTACCAACCTGAGATTCTAGGTGACTAAACTTAGAGACCAAATATGTGCAGGTGTTTTTCACTGTTTACACCCTTAGTTGCATTCTCCCCTCATGTTCATTAGAAGAATCAGGAGGGGATGAGAGTACATGACCAAAGTCATCTCCCTTACCACTAGATATTGGTTCTTGGCTTTATTTTTACCCTGCTCCATGACAGTTTCATAAGAAGTGACAAGGAGCTGGATTGCCATGGTTGAGGTCTTAAATATGTAATCACTTTCAAAAGTGAGAGCCTCTTCCATATGGACCAGTTAAACAAGTTCAAAGAGGTCTACCTCAGTTGTGAGTGGATGGTATGGGCTAGATATGAAAGTTTCCAGAGCACTCATCTCTCCTTGAGCAGGGGAGGAGAAGAAAGACTAATGGTACTCGTGGAATCCCATATACTCATCATCACAGAATTTAGGTTAGGGATTGGTTGATTAAGGCCCAAAGGCTAGGGATGGTAACTGTCCTATGAACGTTGTTCATCTGAGTTTTGAGACTCAGAAGAAAAGCTTGCAACTTGGGTGATGAGCTTATTAGTCTGAGCACAAGGAACCTTAGTACTAATCATTCAAGAAATACGAGTGGTCTGCTCCTCAGGGGAAATGGGAGCTATTGGATCCACTTCAACCTACATGGGTGAGTGAGTATATGGGCCCTACTCAATCTGAATAGACTGAGTAGGGGTTCGTTTGGATTTTTTGTGTTAGGTGAAGATCATTTGTGGTTTTGTGGGTGATGATAAAGAAGGTGTCGGTTGAACATTGGCTGATGCAGCCAAGTTGTCACCTTAAGCATGGAGCTCTAACATTTGTGGGACAAAGGCTGTTTCTACCGTGGAAAAACCAATAGTGGTTTTCCTCATTATCTTTAAGATGTTCGGCTTCATCTGTCCCAATTTAAGAGTATTACTTGTTCCCCTCAAGTTGGACATATTTAGGGAACATGTAGTACTTTATGGAATCTAAGTTGGCTAGTAAGTTTTTATAGACAAAGTGTGAGTTAAACTTGATCCCCTGGACCATTCCATGGACTATATGGGATAGATCTTCAGGAACTTTGTCCAATCCTCCATGTATGTTTAATAATGAGTGGATTACAATATGGAGGAGGTATTTCCATTGAAAAGAGACCTTACACTTTTTGAAGGTCGTCACAAAGTAGTCCCCTTCATAGCCCATCAACTGGAATGATCCGTTGACTGCTTCTTTAGAGAAGGACAGTTCACCTTCTTTATCATCCAGCTTGAGATATTGATTGATGGTGGCTGGAGTGATGAACACTATCTTCCCCTTCATCAATGCAGATAATGCCTTCTCACTGTCCAAGATATCTTCTTGGCAAGTCCTCCAAAATTCCAGCACTTGTTCTTCATAAAGGGGAGGATCTATAGTGAGTGCGGTGAGGTAGGATTAGTGGGAAAGATAGTTGCAAATCCTTGAAAAATTAGGGTCTTTTTTCGATGACAACAGAGCAACGTAGGTGCATGGAAAAGTTTAGTTGGTTTGAGGTTTAGGGTTGGCCATTTTCTGTAGCTTTTGAGTGCGAAATGTGAAGAACAATAAGGGTTATGGGTGATTTAGGGCTAGATGTTTGTAGATGAGGAAGAAAATGTTAGAGGGAGACCCTCTGGAAAAGGATTTATATGCTTGTATTTGAGACAAAGTTATTGTAAATGGACAAATTTTGAAATTTGGATGTCGGTTCCACCTCTAAAAAAGTGCCCAAAAAGGTAGTTATCTTGGAATTTGAAAATATTCCAAAGGTAATTTGTCTTCGGAAGTTTTGAGACAATTTTCGAAGCTAAATTGACTTTGTAAGATATTCTGTAGTTTGAGAAGAATTGCTTCGGGAGAAAATATACTTAGATTATCTTTGGTTCTGATACAAATTTGGTTTCAGGAGATATTAAATTCAGAAGTTTTATTCAAAAAGTGAATAAAGCTTCTGTGACTTAATTGCTTTCGAAAAAAAATTATCCTTCAAAACATATAAGTACTTAGAAGCATATTTAAGCTTCAGAAGATATATTAGAAATTCTTCTGAAGTTAAGTTCCTTAGTAAGTAGTTATTATTTTTAAAGACATAAGTTTCTTCCTAAGTCAATTTAATGTCTTCCGAGAGAAAATCTATCTTTAATTCTTATAATCTAAGTAATATCAGTTAGAGAAGTTTTGTTCCAAGATAAACTGGGCTTATATAAATGATAGTTTAGACAACTTTAAAGACACACATACTTGAAAAACAATCTTGAAATTAATTTAAGAGAATCTACTCAAAGTTAATCATCTTAATAGCTGATACAAGATATTTAAATCTCTGTTTATCAAAAGCTTTTGTGAAAAGATTAACATATAGTTCATTTGTGTTAGCTTTGATCAGTTTTATTAATCCTTTTTCAAAATTATCTCTTATCAAATGATAACTAATATTGATGTGTTTTATCTTTGAGTACTGCACAAGATTCTTTTTGATAGAGATAGCACTGTTGTAGTCTATGTGGATATGAGTCTCCTTGAAGTTGAATTCAAAGTCTATCATCTTATTCTAAATCCAAAGCACTTAAGAACAGTAGTTTGCAGTAGCAATGTATTCAGCTTCAGCAGTTGATGCAAGCACACATGAACTTGCTCACTGTTCATTTGGCCGATGAACACCCAATCAAAATTTCTCAAATGATCAACCCTAATACATGCAACTATGATCATTTAACATGTATTCAATGTTTAATTTCATTTATAACACTAAATGATTTCATTTTAGGTCGTGATCAATTTTTTAAATAGGGTTTATCAATGATTTCATTTGAATCAAAATCGATTAACCATTTGTTTTGATGATTGTTTGATGATCATAAACTTGTTGTTATACCTATTCGATCAAATATCAATGATGAAATCAACTAGATATATGTTTGGATGATCAGTGGATGTTTGTATCAAGGTTTAGAAAATTTGAGTTTTTGCCTATCACACTCGTGATGAATGTAAAACTGACAAGTGTTGAACTATATATCCAATAGATAAATAAAGTGTTCGATGTGTATACAGTGTGAACGTACGCTGTACAAATAGTGTCAACTTAAAATTGAATTTTAAGTCATGCGTTGTGAATATCACATGCGCTGTGTGAATAGTGTGTCCACTGTACAATTTTAAGTTGTACATTGTGGACACTTAGATGATTTTAGGTGTGTTCATAGCGGATGACTATTTGGTCATGCGTTGTGTACACTTGACGGATTAATAAATGTTCACAACTTATGACTCAATGTCATACGCTATGTACTTGTACATTGTGCACTTCCTGCGTTGTGCAAACTTGAATGATTGTTTTGGTTGTTCATAGCGGATGACAAATTGGTCAAGCCCTATGTACAATTAGATTGTTTAAGGGATATTCTTAATGGATGACTTATTGTCATGCGCTGTAAACACTTGAATGATACTGTACAATGTATGCTTACCTAAGTACATACGCTATGTACAGTTACACTGTTTCTACAACGGATGACTAATGTTAGTCATGCGCTATGAAATGCCACTGTATTCACATCGGATGTTTTACCTAACATCATGCGCTGTGAACACTTGTATGTTCAAGGATACATAGTGGATGCATGTTTGTTTGTTCGCTATATACACTTGGGTGTATTTTTCATGTTTAATGGTTAAGTGTAGCTACAGCGGATGTATGTTTGTATGTCCATTGTGTCTACAGTTGACAAAAGTTAAAATTTTGGTTTGTTTTGAAAATTTTTCTCATCAGCTATGTATATTAATACATACGTTATGAACACTTGGTTTTTGGTTTTTGATTGAAAATTTTTTAAATGTTTTCATAATTAGAATGTTTGTTAAAATTTTATAATTTTAACATAATTGATATATGGATGTTAAGATATCACATATACACGCAATAATGTGCATGTATACGTGTCAATCTGCTATTTTTGAGTGCTTGTTTAGCTTCGCTGGTTTTCTATATTTAAAACTTAAATTTTTAAAAACCACAAATTTTAATATTTTAAATTTAAAATGTATGATGATGCACATATTTAGTTGCCTTTGATATTTCCATGTCCACTTTTCTCCCCTTAAATTTTTGTATATTTAATAAAATTTTATAAAATGAAAGACATTTGACATTTTTTTATGTAAATTATCAAAGTCAAATTCGTTTACATGTATGATTAATGATAAAAATCATCTAACTAAGAAATGTATGGTTGTATGCTTGGACATGAATCATTGTCACATGCTATGAGATCATACTATTCTTAAATCCTTATTAAGATGATTTAATGATTTTAAGAATAGACATAGACGAATACAATATTGATTGTAGATATTGTTATCCACTTAAATGCTGGATCTTATATGCCCAAGACACATACAAGATTGATGTGGTTACTACGTTATGATCCAAGTCGGGTTATACCCAATAACAAGTTAAACAAACACCAATTGATATTTAATTGTTGATGAGATCAAACAATTAAATATTGACACCAATTTAGGAAATGGGTTTTCTAAAACATTGCATTTGGAATAAAACAAACTATATGGATAGTTTGTTAATGAGAAATCATTTGTCATATTATTTAAGTTAGTTGAATAATAACAAATGATAGTGTATTAGTATTATAAAATTAAAAGGGGTTTTGATTTTATAAAAAAAACTAATGACTAAGAGAGTGAAAAGATTAAAAATAAAATTGGGGGGAAACCAATTTTAAAGGGGGACCTTCGGCCGCCCCTTGTGTTTTTTTTGATGCCTTTTGTCTTGGAAACTAACAAGACTTAAGTGACTTGAACACTCCATTTTTGTTTAGCACACTTTCTCTCTTACATTCACATGCAAAAACTCTCTCTACTTGGCTGGAAGAATTCGAAATCTTGAAGCAATTAGAGGCTGAAATTTCAGTTTTGAAAAAGCAAGAAGAAGAGGTTTCTTTTGGTGTTGCTCTCCTAACAAGCTTGGTGTTTTGGAAGGACTTGTGGGTATACAAGCTTGAGAGGACCTCCTTTGGTGCCTTGGTCATTCTTCTTGATCAAATCATCCTCTACATCGATATATTTGCTGCTGAAAGGTAGAATATGGCAGCTTGTTTATGACTGTCATATTATGTTGTTTTATGTTTACATAGCATGTTTATTCACATATAATGATCCTTTGATATATGGGTTTGTTTCCTACATAAATATGGTTTTTCAGCTTTATAATCAAGTTTATAAAGTAATTATTCCGCTGCGTTTTCAGTAAGTTTAAGAGGTTAAACTATGTTTTGTGTTCCAACAAACCCATCAATGGCATCTAGAGCCGGTTATGTGGATAGCATGCTTGTTAGTATCCTTTAAAAATTTTGTTTTATGGGATTTAATAACCCTTTTAAGGGCTGAAATGTTCTTGTATGTTGAATCCCCAAGCTTTCAAGGTTATATCACACATGCTTGTGATTAAACCTTGAAAGATATGTATGATGATATGTATATTGTTTGGACAATGTTTGAAACCCGAATTTTCAGTTTATGTTGGCTGAAAATCGTGGGTTTTAATGGGGATTCTTAGTTATATTTGGATGATATGATGAATGTTCATATTGGTGCATAACCTAGCTTTTGGCCTTGTGTTGTTTGGATGTTTGGTTTTGGTTTATTCAATAGGGTTGTATATTTATTTGTGCCTTCTTTAAAAATGTAATTTGTCTATTTATTCATTGGGATGTAATAATAGATTAGGAGTATTTTTCTTTTACTAGAAAATATGTATTAGGATATATATTTTGTAAAAGAAGATGCTCGGGAAGGAAGCACAAGAGGAAGACACAAAAGAAGGACTTAAAGCATACGGATGCAAGTTCAAGTGGGGGTCTATGAAGACC
Source organism: Flaveria ramosissima (assembly GCA_025215565.1). Classification (NCBI taxonomy): domain Eukaryota; kingdom Viridiplantae; phylum Streptophyta; class Magnoliopsida; order Asterales; family Asteraceae; genus Flaveria; species Flaveria ramosissima. The sequence continues at coordinate 19,990,535 of CM046034.1, forward strand.
TCAATTTTGTGTTGTATTCAACCCTTAGGAAAGACCTAATGACCACACTTGTGATGGCAAACAAGTGTGGTCACAATAGTAGCTATGGTTATGCACATTGTGGTTGTTTATATTATGCTTGTTTGATTGTGATTTTATGAATGATTGTATGATATTTGGATATGATGGACAATCTTAATATAAATGATCTTAACAAGCTAATACAAAATGATTCTTAATCACTAAGTGTTAATAAATGGTTATTAAAAGGATTAATGATTTCGTAATAAAATGGTTTTATTAAAAGGACCATAGGGTATCTTGTATTTGAAAGCATGCAAATACAAGTACATAGAGTTTTCTAAACTAGAATTTTGAAATCTCTAAACTTTTGACAAACAAGTTTAACACCTTCCTTTTGCACAACACTTGAGTCATTTGGAAACTCTTAATGGGATTAATGTCATCTAACCATTTAGAGGGAACTTGTGATTTAAGGTGGGGATACCACATTGGTGGGATAAAGGTCACCTAACCATGTTAAATGAATCACCTAAATATGGTTTCCAAATGGTGTTGATGGGATTAACATGCCGACTTTACATATGATGTTTAAAGTCGATCCCATACCTCTAGAAGTTGCAAATGGTTGCAACCATCAATCGTTGACCACCTTATTAATTTAAATCGTGGGATAAAGGTCACCTAACCACAATTTAAATGTAATGTTGGGTTCTAGATTTTAATATAAAAAATGACCTTAAAAGGCATTAATTATTAAAAATAGCAATATCGAAAAAACTAAATAGATCTTTGTTAAATTTTTTAGATGGCCACCAATAATGACAATCATGATAACTCATCCGCGTCCACCCAATCATTACGAGCGATCATCCAAAAGGAACGTCTAAATCATAATGATTTCATTGATTGGTATCGAAACTTGAGAATCGTTCTCAAGCAAGAGAGAAGATCATATGTTTTAGACGACCCTATCCCCGATCAGCCTACTGAGGATGATGAGGAGGCCTTCAACGATTGGCTGAAGTACACTGAGGACTCCGTCCAAGTGTCTTGTCTCATGCTAGCGAGCATGACTCCGGATCTCCAAAAGGAGTATGAACATCATGGAGCTTATGACATGATAACCCAGCTGAGGAAACGTTCCAACAGCAAGCTAGGGTTGAGTGCTTCGAAACGGTTCGAGCACTCCATGCATGTCGTATGGACGACAACCAATCTGTTTCATCTTATGTACTTAAGATGAAAAGTCATATTGACCGCCTCGAGAGGCTTAATTGTCCCGTCTCGAAGGAATTGGCCACGGATTTGATCCTTAATGGCCTTACCAAGAAGTTCGAGACATTCGTGTTGAACTTCAACATGAATGCTTGGGACAAGAGCATTGGTGAGCTTCACTCAATGCTTAAAACCGTCGAGGCGGCCATGGGTAAAAGGGTTTTACCCGTTCTCACCATCCATGAAGGTGGGAACAAGAAAAGGCCTCATCCCGCACCCAAGGCAAAGGTTGCCAAGGGTGAAGGACCCGTATGGGGAAAAGGGAAAAGGGTGGCAAGGGTGCCACCCAAACCACAAGAGAAGAAGCAAAAGGTTGCTACTAATGACCCATGCTTCAAGTGTGGGGAGATTGGACATTGGGCAAGGAATTGTCCTGTTCATCTCCAAGAGTTGAAAGCAAAGAGGGATGTCGGGCAGACCTCAGGTACAATATATATGATTCATATTGAACTTAATGTTACATCTATATTTCTCATTTGAAACAAATGGGTATTGGATACCGGATGTGGAACTCATATTTGCAATTTGTTGCAGGGGTTCACAAGAAGTAGGGACTTCAATCAAGGGGATGTTAGCCTCTTCATGGGCAATGGAACTAAAGTCATAGTTGAAGCTCGTGGGGACTACATCCTAAAACTTCCAAGTGGCTTGGATGTTATTTGAAGAATGTTTTGTATGCTCCTAGTTTGACTAGGAACATTATTTCTGTATCCCAATTAAGACATTATGATTATGTATTATCTTTTGTTGAAAATGATATTCATGTTTCTTTAAATGATATGTTCTATTTTAAAGCTATTCCTATTAATGGTATTTATGAATTGGTTCATGAAAATGCTTTAAATAGTTCATTGTACCAAACTAACACCAAGAAACTCAAGTTGGATTTGAGTGATACCTATCTTTGGCATTGTCGTCTTGGTCATATAAACAAGAAACGTATACAAACACTTCAAAAGAATGGTCTTTTAAAAACAAATGAATGTGATTCATTTGATGTATGTGAATCTTGTTTACAAGGAAAAATGACTAAGGCACCCTTTAGTGGAACTAACGAAAGGGCAAAAGATTTATTAGGAATCATACATTCGGATGTATGTGGTCCTTTTAAGCCAATGACTAGAAATGGTGAAAGATACTTCATTACCTTTACCGACGATTATAGTCGCTATGGGTATGTGTACTTATTAAGGCACAAAGATGAAGCTTTTGAAATGTTCAAAATTTTCAAGAATGAAGTGGAAAATCAACTCAACAAGTCAATTAAAGTTCTCCGTACCGATAGAGGAGGTTCATACCTAAGTGATGCTTTTCAAGATTATCTTAGGAGTTATGGGATTGTCTCACAACTCACTCCACCTGGAACACCACAACACAATGGTGTGTCTGAGAGGAGGATCCGAACCTTATTGGATATTGTCCGATCGATGATGGCTAGAAGCACATTGCCTCTATCATTTTAGGGTTTCGTTTTGCTCTCCGCGGCCCGTATTCTAAATATGGCCCCAACCAAAAAGGTGGAAAGGACACCTTTTGAGATATGGCATGGAAGAGTTCCATCCATATCATACTTAAGAATCTGGGGTTGTGAGGCTTACGTTAAGACTCCCACCCCAAACAAATTAGAAGTCCGATCCACCAAGTGTATCTTTATTGGATATCCTAGAGATTCTATGGGATATTATTTCTATGATCCATTGGAAGAAAAGGTGTTTGTTGCCAGAAAGGGTGAGTTCTTAGAAGCAAAGTTCCTTATGGAAGGAACTAGCAGTAGAACAGTGGATCTTGAGGAGGATCAAGAACCACAACCTGATGCACGTTTGGTTGAAACTAGCATTCAACATGAGGATGTTGAGGATGATCAAATGGTTGATCAATACACACAAAACATTCGCGGAAGTGCTAGAACTAGTAATCCACCTGAAAGATACGGATTTTTCATGGATGGATGCTATGTGGTAGATTCAGATGAACCAACCACATACCATGATGCAGTGTCCAATTTGGATTGTGACAAATGGCTTGAGGCCATGAACGTTGAGATGCAATCCATGTATGACAATCAAGTTTGGGAACTTGTTGTACCACCTCTTAATTCCAAGGTAGTTGGAAGTAAGTGGGTTTTCAAGAAGAAAACCGATATGCATGGAAACTTGGATACTTATAAAGCTAGACTTGTAGCAAAGGGTTTCACTCAAACTCAAGGAGTTGATTATGATGAAACTTTCTCACCTGTTGCGATGCTAAACTCTATAAGGATATTGTTTGCCATAGCTGCTCATTATGATTATGAGATTTGGCAAATGGATGTCAAAACCGCTTTCCTAAATGGATATCTTGAGGAAGATGTCTATATGGTTCAGCCTGATGGTTTTGTCGATCCAAAACAACCTGATAAAGTATGCAAGTTAAAGAAATCAATCTATGGATTGAAACAAGCATCGAGAAGTTGGAATCACCGTTTTGATGAAGAAATAATTAAATAATTCATCAAGAATGCTGACGAAGCTTGTGTATATAAGAAAGCTAGTGGGAGCATCATCACTTTCCTAGTATTGTATGTTGATGACATACTACTATTTGGAAACGACATTCCAACCTTGGAAGGTGTAAAAACCTAGCTTGGAAGTTGTTTTTCCATCAAGGATCTTGGTGAGGCCGCCTATATTTTGGGAATAAAGATCTATAGGGATATATCAAGGCGGTTGATTGGTTTTAATCAAAGTGCATACATTGATAAGATCTTGAAAAGGTTCAAGATGGAGAACTCTAAGAAAGGTACCGTACCTATTCAAAGAGGAAAGATATTGAGTACGACTCAATGTCCTAGCTCAAAGGATGAGCAAGATAAAATGAAGGCAGTCCCATATGTATCTGCTATTGGATCCATCATGTATGCAATGATATGCACTCGACCGGACGTGTCATGCGCCTTAAGCATGACAAGTCGTTACCAGCAAAATCCGGGAAACAGTCATTGGATGGCTGTTAAGAACATACTTAAGTACCTAAGGAGGACAAGAGATATGTTTCTAATCTATGGATCTGGTGATGAGGAACTCGTTGTAAAAGGTTACACGGATACGAGTTTCCAAACCGATCGTGATAATTCTCGGTCACAATCGGGATATATTTTCATTCTGAATTGAGGAGCGGTCTCATGGAAGAGCTCCAAACAGGATGTGGTGGCTCTATCAATTACAGAATCAGAATATGTCGTCGCCTCATTGGCAGCTCAAGAAGCTGCATGGTTGAAGAAATTCATTACCGATCTAGGGGTTGTCCCTTCCATTCAGGAACCCCTAGAGATCTTTTGTGATAACGAGGGTGCGATTTCTCAAATTAAGGAACCTCGTGCTCATCAAAAGACTAGGATTGAGCGGAGATTCAACTACATACGAGATGAAGTTGAAAAGGGAAAGATATGTATTCACAAAGTTCACACGGATCAAAACATTGCGGATCCTCTCACGAAGCTCCTTGAAAAGGCAAAGCATGAAGGTCATACTTGTGCCATGGGACTTCGATATTCTAGTGATTGGATTTGATCTGTAAATTTTGTATTTGGATATGTGGAACTCTTTATTATTTGAATAAAATTATTTGGTTATAATGTTTCAATTAATGTTCCAATTTAGCATGTTTAATCCATGAGTAAATTGTTTACTCTAAATGTCCGTAGTCGTTCATACTTGTGGGAACAAGTGTGAGGGTAAGATTATTATGAACTTGGATTGGTTGATATTCATAAGGATGAATATAGAGCAATGGGTTGCTACCAAGGTTCATAGATATTTGTGGGATACAAATATTGGACTAACCCGCATCTCAAATTTTACTACATGGAATCTTATTGATTGATCATAAGTAAATTTGAGTAAAGACGAATATCATTTGGTATCCTCCGACCTGAGATACATATTGGGTTTTGATATTCACCAAGTATTATACCTTGAGCTTATTCTTCACTGTCCTGAAATAGTGGACAGCACATAAGGGTATGTTCAGGTATGACACGAGGTGTTTGTGAGAAACGTATGTAGTCAAGAGCAAGATGTCTAAGGCCTGATTAAGTTAAATCAACAAGGAATGATCACTCTATGTCCTTGGATTTGACATGACATCTGTAACAAAAGGATAGCTGATTAATTCACCTAAATCATTTCAAGTAGGATACTTGAATGGGATGATGTTATTGAATGGCTATAAGTCATGCGTATTAAGGGTAGTAAACCGTTGTTAGCCGGTATTTACTGCTTGCATCAATCTTCTATGAATCTTGGGCAAGTGGGAGATTGTTGGATCTTATATGCCCAAGACACATACAAGATTAATGTGGTTAGTACGTTATGAACCAAGTCGGGTTATACCCAATAACAAGTTAAACAAACACCAATTGATATTTAATTGTTGATGAGATCAAACAATTAAATATTGACACCAATTTAGGAAATGGGTTTTCTAAAACATTGCATTTGGAATAAAACAAACTATATGGATAGTTTGTTAATGAGAAATCATTTGTCATATTATTAGTTAGTTGAATAATAACAAATGATAGTGTATTAATATTATAAAATTAAAAGGGGTTTTGATTTTATAAAAAAAAACTAATGACTAAGAGAGTGAAAAGATTAAAAATAAAATTGGGGGGAAATCAATTTTAAAGGGGGACCTTCGGCCGCCCCTTGTGTTTTTTTTTATGCCTTTTGTCTTGGAAACTAACAAGACTTAAGTGACTTGAACACTCCATTTTTGTTTAGCACACTTTCTCTCTTACATTCACATGCAAAAACTCTCTCTACTTGGCTGGAAGAATTCGAAATCTTGAAGCAATTAGAGGCTGAAATTTCGGTTTTGAAAGAGCAAGAAGAAGAGGTTTCTTTTGGTGTTGCTCTCCTAACAAGCTTGGTGTTTTGGAAGGACTTGTGGGTATACAAGCTTGAGAGGACCTCCTTTGGTGCCTTGGTCATTCTTTTTGATCAAATCATCCTCTACATCGATATATTTGCTGCTGAAAGGTAGAATATGGCAGCTTGTTTATGACTGTCATATTATGTTGTTTTATGTTTACATAGCATGTTTATTCACATATAATGATCCTTTGATATATGGGTTTGTTTCCTACATAAATATGGTCACTTAAGAACATGTTTTTCAGCTTTATAATCAAGTTTATAAAGTAATTATTCCGCTGCGTTTTCAGTAAGTTTAAGAGGTTAAACTATGTTTTGTGTTCCAACAAACCCATCATTAAACTCATGCATGGTGTTAATGATTGATTGAAACAGTGAGTGATTATCATGTTTTGGGTATACTGATATGATTTATATGTACCCCACACCCGATTGTATGTTAAGATCAACCCTTCTCAAGATATGCCAAAAAGCACTTTCAATACTTATAACATAGCTACTTAGGATTATAAATGCTCAAATAAAGATGTAAGCCAGTGTACTATCATTTCTCATGAGTAGCCATGTGTGATTTAAATTTGTTTGTTATTCTGAATACATGAATGTTTGTTTGATATCTAGATTTTGAAAAGATGATTGTGTGATGTTAAGCTTGAACTTTAACAAAATAAAGTTTGTATGATATTAATGTTTTGAAACACATTACTTGTTTGGTTCATAGTTGATCATACCAAGTGATTAAACCAAAAAATCAAATATTGTTGAGTCAAATGGTTTTGTAAAGAGGTAAGCCAATTGATTGTCACTATGAAATTTTATCAACTTAATCAGTCCTTTCTCTAAGCAATCTCTTAGAAATGATATCTAATCTTAATGGGTGTTGTTTTGGAATCTTAAATATGATTGTCAGTGATGAACATGGCAGTAGAATTGTCTCTGTGTATGGGTGTTTTTAGAAAATTAAAGTCATAGACAAGTATTTGGTTTTGAATCCAAAGCACTTGAGAATAGGATGCAGAAGCAGCTATATATTCTACCTCAGCTGTTGATACCGACACATTTGTTTATTTCTTGCACTGCCAGGAGATCAATCTTGATCCAAGAAACTGATACCCACCTGTTGTTGATTTTCTACTATCGTTGCATCCACCATAATCAAAGTTAGTGTATGAAAATAAAGAGAAATCTCCATGTTTAGGATACCAAAGGTCTAGTGTTGGTTTGCCTTTCAAGTATCTGAAATTTCTCTTTACAATATTGATGTGTGATTCATTTGGATCAGCCTGATACCTTGCACACATGCAAACTGCATACATGATGTCAGGTTTGCTTGCGGTAAGGTACATCAATAAGCCTATCATTGATCTATATAGCTTTTGATCAACTAATGTTCATTCTGAATCGCGTCCATACTTCAAGCCAGTTGCATATGGTGTTTTGCTTGATGTGCAATTAGCCATGTTATATTTTTTTAAGATCTGTTTCACATACTTGCTTTGATTGATAAAAATTCCTTCAGCTGATTGTTGTACTTGAAGTCCAAGGAAGAATCTAAGTTCTCCCATTACGCTCATTTGGAATTTTGATTGCATAAGAGTTTCAAACTCTTTACAAAGTTGTATGTTGGTGGAGCCAAATATGATGTCATCCATTTAGACTTTTACAAATAGCAAGTCTTGTCCTTTCCTCATCAAGAACAATGTTTGATCGATCTTCCCCCAGGTGGATTCATTATGTAGTAGAAACTTTGATAAAGTTTCATATTGTTGGACCCTGAAAGGATCATACATGCCAATTCAAGAAGTGGTTGAAGGTTGTTCTGTTGGAAACTCCCACAACTCCAAGAAGATATGCGGGTGCAGAAACATAAGAACAAAGACAAGTCTCAACTATCCACATTAGTATATGCGGATGACTAAATAACAACTACTGACAAGTATTTGTGCATCCGTATTTACTAATGCGGATAATCAGAACAAATACGGCTACGTATTTGTTCATCCGCATTAATGCGGATGTTCAGAGACAAATGTGCTTAAGTATTTGTTCATCTGTATTTGTCAATGCTGATGAACAAACTTAGTGCTGATGACCAGCAGAAGAAATGTTGATGAAGACCAACACATCCGCATTAGTTAATGCGGATGGACACTTACAAATGCTGATTACATTTTGCACTTAGACTAATATTCCTATGTATAGTTGTTGGGGTAGTATGAATGCCCTACTTTTGTAAGCTTCCCAAGTTTTCCAACATTCGATGTTTCGATTGTCATATGTTTTTGAGGTGTCAAGTTACTATTTTATGTTGAAACCCTAGCATTCATTGTAACTTATTTACAAAGATCAATACAAAGCATTTATTAGTATTTTCAGCATTTAATGTTCCTTGATTGTGTATTTCCGCTACATAATCATTGACTCAATCATCATATTCGATCTTTGTTGAATTCACATCAACTGAGAATCCATTCTCGAACCCAGTCAATTGGTATCAGAGCCTTGGCTCTTGAATTTGTCTCAAATCAACACAGATCTTGAACAAAAAATGATTGATTTGGTGATTGAGTTATCTATTAGCAAGTGTTCTAATTCTAATAAGCATTCATACTGAAATTACTAGAAACTTCATGAACCATCACTATTCTTCTTACTGAAAATCCTAAGAACACTGCTTGATTGTTGATTCTCAACAAAATCAGACAAAAAAAAATACTCATAATCAAACAAATATTGACATAAAATCAACCAATAAGTGACTCAAAAGTGAACTGTTCATTACATTAACCCTACTATTGCTATTGTTCACCGAAAAACACACAAGAATACCTTGAGTGTGGACTGTTTGAACATTCTGGACATAAAATCAATTTAATCCATGTTCAAACCATCTAAAACAAGTTTATTAACATGGATTCAATTAACTTTGCTGAACTTGGTCATGCATCTAAACCACCAATGCTTAAACATAAATATGAGTTTAAGCAATGGAAAATACAGTTTAGAAATCACATTACATGTCACACCCCCGCTTGTAGCAGAAACAAGAGGATGTAACGGACGGGATCGTCATAACACATTGTTAATTAATAGAGATGCATTAAATGATGAAAACCAACGTGTCATGACGTCACCCCACACAAATGGAGACTTGTGTCGCAGTTAGTCAATTCCACGACAACCATAGTCAACCAGTCAAAATGAAATCTAATCCCATGACTCGGTAACAAGTAAACGAAACATAATGTAAGGATTCCTTTAAGTCTGATGCAAACCAAAACATCCAAAGTCTCTCTAAAAGTAAAGCACTAAGTACTGAAGTAGAATTGCTTTAGAAGTTTTACACCATGCACTAGAAATATTCTAAGTGTAAAATCTTTCGAAGCCAAGACCAATATCTTCTGAAGCCAAATATGAAGTCTTCCAAAGCCTCAGAGACAAAGTCTTCCAAAACTTCATCTTATGAAGACAGATTTCTTCCGAAGACTTTTAGTAACATGCTTTATCTGATGTACTGTTCCATAAAGCTGGACACCTTTCCGCTGCATCTCTATAAAGTCACCAACTTACATGAGTTGGTGAAAAGGTCCATGCTTTTGGTAACTGTACATTGAGGTCTTGAGTCTGTAACCTTCTACTTTATGTACTTTATCCTTTTTGTAATAGATAAGGATGTGAGCTATGGCATGTCATAGTTACAAGGTCAAAAGGCAGATATGCCTTTTGATTCTACAATTGATTTTGTTTGTGTCTAGTCAATTGTATCCAGCTGGCTTTCAAAGTATAGCCGGCTGTAGGTTGTAGTATAAGTATTCCTTGTTCTAGTATCTTTCTTTATGCTTTGTAACACTTACTAGAACTTGAGAAAGCAATATACTGCATCCTTGAAACCCAAATCTCTTGTTCTGTCTCTTTATTATTACTTGTGTTCTTTGTATCATTATCTTGGTTAATCCAGTTTACTGTTTGATCAAGTTTGGTTAATCTCCTCTTTGTGTTGTTGTGTTGTAATTGTTAAGCCCTTAACCGGTCCTGCAATTGGTATCAGAGCATTTCAGGCTCTTGATATAAGATCTCACCATCTTAAGATCCCTCACACACACAAATACTAAACTTTGAAAAATGGCATCCATTTCAAAGACTGATATGGAGACTGGAACCATGAACAAGTCCCCACTGATCACTCTTGATGACTTTAATACCTGGTGTATGAGAATGTGGGAATCTGTTGAAAATGGACCTTTCATACCCAGCACTCCTTCTGCTACTGGTGCTGGTATGATCCCCAAAGATGTGGCTAGCTACTCGGATGAAGACAGGAAGAGAGTAGAGATTGATAGAAAGGCCATGACTGCTCTTCAAACTGCCCTTCCAAACTCTGTGTACAGAGGTTTCAAGAAGTGCAAAACAGCTAAACAGCTGTGGGATGCACTAAAACTGATGTATGAAGGCTCCTCTGAAGCCAAGGAGAACAAGAAGGATCTCCTGAAGCAGCAGTTTGAAAACTTCACCTTCAAAACAGGTGAAACCATGACTCGGCAATACTTCAGGTATGTTGAGATAGTGGATACCCTTGTGGATGGAGGAGTTCCTCTTGAAAACAGAGACATTGTAAGGAAGTTCATGTCCTCACTTCCTAGGCAATTGACACACCACCGTGTGGTGATCAAGAGGACTGAAAATCTCAAAACTCTTACTCTGACAGAGTTATATGGGATTCTCAGTGGCTACCAGATGGAGATGAACATGCAAGGTTCATCTGGCAACTCCAACAATCAATTGGGTTCAGCCCTGCATGTGGTTGAAAGGGATAGCATAGAACCCCAACATCATCTCATATGCTACCCTGACAACTCACCAAAGGGTCTTTTCATCACCTTCCCAGAGACACCCAGGGAGAACTACTCTCAAGGAAGCCCATTCCAAGAGACAAGCTCTTCTCAAGCCTTTGTGTCTTCTGATGAAAGTTGTGGCACTCTCTTTTCACTCTTGAAGACCTAGATTGTATCCATCCAGATGACCTGGAATATATGGAAATAGTCCAGCAGATGGCTCTTCTCACTCATAGAGCCAAGAAGTTCTACAAGAGAACTGGAAGGAGGTTTCCAAGCAATGCAACGAGTGGAAAATTTGGCTTGGATAAAAGCAAAGTCAAGTGTTACAACTGTAACTTGATGGGCCACTTTGCTAGAGAGTGTAAGGCACCTAAAACAAATGGTGGCCAAGCACAAACCAGACCAAACTACACTGACAAAGCCCCTCCGAATGAGAAGCCAAAGCAACAAGCTGCTGTTGTTGTTGAAGAAGGAGGCTTTGACTGGAGATTTCAGGTGGAAGATGCTTCTCCAAACCAAGCAATAATGGCAGATCATGATGAAGCCAAGTTATTGGAACATCTCTGTACTCCTGAATGCATTGCTAAAGTTAACAGATATAGGTCCTATAACTTGGAAATGAGATCTGATCTTGAGTCCTTAAACATTTAAATATCTGATTTTAGAAAGTTTGAAAATGATTATAAACTAAAGATAGAGGACTTAGAGAAAACCATTTCAGTTTTAAAACATGAACATACAGATTTTAGGACTCAAATCCATGATCTCATAACCAAGCTGACTGAGTGCCAGGCTGAGCTTGTGATCAGCAAAGCCAGGCAGAAAAGAGTGTTCTTGAAGAAGAGACCTTCAAGAACATGATATCCTCATCCCTGCACAACAAGGTGTGTTATCAAAATAGACAGGGACTGGGATCAAATGAGATAGCTCCTCCACACACAATCTTGTCTGTAAGATCTCCTAGGTGTGGAACTTGTGAAGATGAGCTTCCTCTCATAGATCCTATAAGTGAAGAGGATGAAGAAGAGATAGTGAAAAATTCCTCTGAGAAGAGTGAAGAGGAGGATTCTACTAAGGGCCACTATCCTTCTGAGGAGAAGAAGTCTACTGTGATGACCAAGTCAAAGAGAAAGAACTTGATCAGGAAGAACAAAAGAAAAGCAAAGAAGGCTCAAGAGATCAAGGCTACTTTTGACTCTAAGCAGAAACAAGTTTTTATCTCTGCAGGGTTTGAAGTAGTAAAGACTGAAGACATCAACCAAAACTCTTCAGCTAAGAGTTTTGGTTCTTGTCCAAATCATCTCAGTACCAAAAAGAAGACTGATCTGTTGTGTACCACTGCTGCATAGCCTGGACCATTAAACTCCAAGAACAGTTCACAACCCAAAAGAACTGTCTCAGCATCTACAAAGATGAAGGTGGAGAAAGGATGCGACCAAAGACAGTCTTGCTCTCATAAGGAGACTCTTGTGAAGAAGAAATTGTTGTGTGTCATGTGTGAAAGTACCTCTCACATTGCTAAGGATTGTCCATACAATCCTAAAAGTACTGTCCATATGACCAAGACAAAGACTTCAAAGAGTTTCAAGAAGATTCAAGCTTTGTAAAGAAAATTTGTTTCCTTCGGAAGCTCCAAATCAAAGAAGAAAGGAAGAAAAGTTGGTCTCGGAAGAAAGGAATTCTTCCGAAGCACTGAAGTCTGCTGCAGTGACTGAGGAATCTTTCGAAGGTTCAGTCATCAAAACTTCTGAAGTCCCAAAAGCTTCCAAGGTTTTGAAGGTCAAGTCCAAGACTCCAAAGGTGGTGTGGAAGTCTAAGAAAGACCAAGTGACTGAAGTTTCTCCATCAACAACAGCTTAAGATCCCTCTTGCACAACCATAGGATCTATTACTGTTGCATTACCTTCTATTATACTTAGTGAGCCCAAGACAAGTAAGGCTTGGGTTTCCAAATGTAACTAATCATTTTCTTTGTGTAGGAACAACTCAAGACAAACAGGAATGCCTGGATCATTGATAGTGGCTGTTCCAGGCACATGACAGGCAATAGGTCACTACTCCATAACTTTCAGAGAATTGATGGAGGACCAGTTGCTTTTGGAGGAGATGAAGGTGGTTACATTTCTGGAAGGGGCAAGGTCACAAATGGTAAGCTCTGCATTGAAAAGGTAAACTTTGTCAAGGAGCATGGGTACAATCTTCCGAGTGTATCCCAATTTTGTGATCAGAGTCATAACATGCTCTTTACTGAGCATGAGTGCATTGTTCTCAAGCCAGGAGTGGTCATTCCTCATGAGCACATCCTGCTTAGATCCCCCAGGAAAGGGAACATGTACAAGATGGATTTGCAAGAAACATCTCCCTCTGGAGAAGTTTCATGCTTTCTATCTAAAGCAAATAGTGATAAGTCTTTCCTATGGCATAAAAGAATGTGCCGTGTAAACTTTAAGAACATGAATAAACTAATTAAACATGATTTGGTAACTGGAATGCCAAAGAAAGAGTTTACAAGTGATGATCATTGTGTTGCATGCCTGAAAGGGAAGAAACATAAGGTATCTCAAAAGCCTAAGGAAAAGAACTCCATCACTAATCCCCTACACTTATTACATATGGATCTCTTTGGCCCCACCAGTGTAATGAGTCTAGGAAGGACCTCTTATTGTTTGGTGATCACAGATGATTTTACAAGATTCACTTGGGTTTTCTTTCTTAGAACTAAGGATGAAACCCCTGAGATTCTGAAGAATTTCATCTTGAAAATTGAGAATCAAAGTGATCACAAGGTCAAAACCATAAGATGTGATCAAGGGACTGAATTCAAGAATCAAATCCTTGATACATTTTGTGATGATAAAGGTATTACAAGACAATACATTGCTCCCAGGACTCCTCAGCAAAATGGTGTTGCTGAGAGGAGAAACAGGACACTAATTGAAGCTGCAAGAACTATGTTGTCTGGCTCTAATATGCCCATCACCTTCTGGGCAGAGGAAATAAATATTGCTTGCTATGTGCAAAACAGAGTTTTAGTAGTTAAGACTCATGGTAAGACTCCTTATGAACTTTGGCACAAGAGAAAACCTTTCATTGGTTTTCTCAGGTCATTTGGATGTCCCTGCACCATCTTGAATACCAAGGATCAAATTGCCAAGTTTGCTGAGAAATCAGATGATGGACACTTCATTGGATACTCTTCCCAAGCCAAGGCTTATAGAGTATACAATCTCAGAACTAGAATTGTTGAGGAGTCAGCCAATGTGACTTTCAATGAACACACACCTTGTGTGGCTGGTTCTGGTCCTGATTGGCTATTTGATCTTGATTTAGTTATCAACTGTATTAACAAATCTTGTGAGAATGTTTCAGGATCTGCAGAAAATTTAAATACAGGTGATCCTGACCCAAGATTTGAGCTAGGAGGACCCTCATCTCATACATCTTCAGCTCCAGTTGGAACTACTTCAGCAAGTGAGGTTTCTATCAGCACTACAATGACAAATTCAGCTGATACATATGGCGTGCCTTCAAATTCCAGCTCAGAGGCTCCACAACCAGATAAAGATACCTCAATTATGGAAGACAACAATGGTGATGGTGAAAGTGATCAGGAATTCCTTGATGCTAATAACCACACCATAGATGACAACATCAATGATGTCACACACTCATTGGATCACGTTAATCTTGATAAGTGTGGTGATGTGGAGGGTGAATCATCTATGCCAGATCTAAATTTCTCAAATTTGGATCTTTCTCAGCAACTTGCTGTGATCCCTCAGCTAAGGATCCACAAGTCTCACCCCACCACAAACATCATTGGAGATGTTGTCACAGGGGTAAGAACAAGAGGACAAATCCATGAAGCAAATGTTTGTCTTCACTCTTGTTTCTTATCCCAGATAGAGCCAAAGAAAGTTCATGAAGCTCTAAAGGATGGAAGTTGGGTTGAAGCTATGCAACAAGAGTTGCTTCAATTCAAAAGGCAAAAAGTTTGGAACCTTTGTTGTCTTTCTCATGGGAAGACTACCATTGGAACCAAATGGGTTTTTAGGAATAAGAAGGATGATAGAGGCATTATCATCAAGAACAAGGCAAGACTAGCTGTTCAAGGATACACACAAGAAGAAGGGATTGACTACACTGATGTCTTTGGTCTTGTAGCAAGATTAGAAGCTGTTAGGATATTCCTGGCATTTGCTGCATCCAAGAAATTCAAGGTCTTTCAACTTGATGTAAAGTGTGCTTTTCTGTATGGAGTGATTGATGAAGAGGTTTATGTCAAACAACCACCTGGTTTTATAGACCCTGATCATCCTGATTATGTCTGCAAGCTTGACAAAGCTCTTTATGGGCTGCATCAGGCACCCAGAAAGTGGTATAAGACATTGTCTGAGTATCTTTGTAAACATGGATACAGGAAAGGTACTATAGATGGAACTCTCTTCATCAAAGGACAGGGAAAAGACTTATTGCTAGTTCAGGTATATGTAGATGACATTGGTTCAACTAATCCAAAGCTCTGCAAAGACTTTGAGAAGCTGATGAAAGACAGATTTGAAATGAGTGCAATGGGAGAACTCAATTTCTTTCTAGGAATTCAAGTGAAGCAAGTTGAAGATGGCATCTTCATAAGTAAGTCAAAGTATGTTCAGGACATACTCAAGAGGTTCAACATGACTGATTGTAAGATTGCTAAGACACCCATAGCCAGAAACCAGTCCCTTGGACCTGATCTTGAGGGGGAGTGTGTAGATGAACATTTATAAGGGCTATGATTGGGTCTCTCATGTATCTTACAACTAGCAGGCCTGATATCATATTTGCTACATGTATTTGTGCAAGATATCAAGCCAACCCTAAGATGTCTCACCTCATCACTGTGAAAAGGATTTTAAGATACCTCAAAGGTGCCTCAACACTTGGTTTATGGTATCTAAAGAATCCTGACTTCAATCTGTATGCTTATACAGATAGTGATTATGGTGGTTGCAACATGACTGCAAAGTCTACATCTAGGGGATGTCAATTCCTTGGTGGAAGGGTTGTCTCATGGCAATGCAAGAAACAATCCTGTGTGTCTGCATCAACTGCTGAGGCTGAATACATTGCTGCTGCAAGTTGCTGTGCTCAAGTGCTTTGGATTCAAAATCAGATGCTGGACTATGGATTTAACTTCAAGGAGACTCCTATCCACATAGACAACAATAGTGCTATATCTATCACTGAGAATCCTGTGCGGCACTCAAGGACCAAACACATCAATATCAGGTATCATTTAATAAGAGATAACTATGAAAAATGATTAATTAAATTAGTCAAAGTTCATACAGATGAACAATATGCTGATCTGTTTACAAAAGCTTTTGATGAACATAGATTTAAATATCTAATATCAGCTATTGGGATGATTAACTTTGAGTAGATCTTTTCTTAAAACTAATTCTAATTATTTCTTAAAATATGTGTCCTAAGTTGTCTAGTTCATCACTTTCATAAGCTCATGTTTCTTTGGATATAAAATCCTTTTTGAAGACTTTCCTTAGATTCTTAAAAATTTTCTGATCCTTCGGAAGATATACTTTTACCTTCGGAAGAAAATCATATCTTCAAAATAAATAACTGTCTAAGAAATTTTACCTTTGGAAGAAGTCTAAATCTATCTTTCGAAGCTTAAATTCTTGTCTCAGACACTTATTTGTTTTTAAGGACTTTTTCCTTCCGAAGCAAAATTAACTCTCGGAAGCTTTGTTGTTTAATATACAAAGCATTCAAGTGTTTATTTCTCTTCTGAAGCAAAATTTTCAAGACTCTCAAGAAAATCTTCCGAAGTCATTTTAGCTTCGGAAGCTTTTTCATTAAAACTTCCGAAGATAATTTACCTTCGGAAGCTTTTCGAATTCTAAGAAAACTACTTTTTGAGCAAAAGTAAACTACTTTTTCAGTGGTGGGACCGACTTTCGGATTTCAAAGTTTATCCTCTTTCATTAACTTTGGTTCAAATCCCTTTTCACATAAATACCCAACGGTTCCCCCTCTTCCTCACTATCTTCTTCAATTCTACTATTCCTCAAACCTAATTCCCAAAACCGCCTTTGCTTTTTACCTTTCTTCAACCTTAAGCTTCTCAAATTGCCAACCTTAACCGCAGAAACAACCCAGATTTCTCCATGCAACTTCACAGGCACACAACCAGGTTGCTCTGTTAAGCTCTAAGAAAGATGAAAGTTTCTCAGAGATTTGCCAGTTCTTAACTCTATCAAATTATTTCACCTCCCTAAACATTGATCCTACTCTGTATGAGGATCATCTGCTTGAATTTTGGAAGACCTGCCAAGAGGTCATCATGGATGGGGAGAAGGCAATGTCTGCCACTGTGCAAGGGAGGATAATCTTCATCACTCCGGCCATCATCAACTCTCATTTGCAGCTGGATGATGAAGAAGGTGAGTTGTCCTTCCCAAAGGAATGTCAATCATTCCTTTGAGCAGATGGGCTATGAGGGAGATTTCTCTGTAAAGACCTTCAGGAAAGGGAAGGTCTCATCCCATGGAAATACCTACTCCATATGGTTATCCACAGCTTGTCAAACATGCATGGAGGGTGGGACCAGATTCTTGAGGATCTCTCCTTCATAGTGCATGGAATGGTTCAAGGGGTCAAGTTTAGGTACTCTCAATTTGTTTATACCAATTTACTTGCAAACTTGGACTCCTTAGAGTATTACATGTTTCCTAGATATGTTCAACACATTCTCAACTGTGAACTGGGCTCATAGTTGAGGGAAACAGATAATATTCTTAAATTGGGACAGATGAAGCCCGGCATCTTTAAAATCATGAAGAAGCCAACTGTAGGCTTCTCAGGGGTAGAAACAGCCCTTGTCCCCAAAATGTTAGAGCTCATTGCTCAAGGTGACAACCTAGCAACACAAGCTAGTGTTGAACCCACACCTTCTACCTCTTTACCACTTAAAAGGACTCAAATAACCCTCACCTACCAAAGAAAATCTAAACGAACCCCTGCTCAAGCTATTGAGTCTGTGCAGGTCCCCATATACTCACCTTTATAGGAGGAAGTGGACACTAGAGCTCCCACTTCCCCTAAGGAGCAAACCACTCCCATCTCTTCAACTATCAGGGCTGAGGTTCCTCATGCTCACCCTGATGAGCTCACAAGCCCAACAGCCTTAAGCCTTAACTCCGAGTCTCAACACTCAAGTGAACAACCTTCATGGTACAGTTACCATCCCCAACCTTTAGATCTAAATCAACCCATTCCCAACCTATCCTTTTATACTGATGAAGACTTAGGATTCAGTGAGTACCATGAGTCTCTCTTCTCTTCCCCTACTCAAAGAGAGATGAGTACTCCTGAGTCTCCTCAGTCTAGCCCACATTAGTCACCTATAACTGAGGTGGACACTTCTGAACCTGTTCAGGATGTCCATATGGAAGAGGCTCTCACTTCTGCAAGTGATCACATCATTATGACCTCAACCATGGCAACTCAGCCCACTGACATCTCAACCGAGATTGCTAGTGAGCAGAGGAAAACCAGCAGCCAAGAACCTCAAGCTGGTGGTGAGAGAGAGGACTTTGGTCCAATCATCTCATCCCCCAATGATTCTTCTGATGAAGAAGAGGGGAATCTGAGACTAATGGTGCACAAATTGTCTAAAACATGCACTTATCTAGTCTCAAAGGTCAGTCACCTTGAATCTCAGGTGACTACCTTACAAACCAGGGTCAATGATCAGCAACTTTAGATTTCATATCTTAAGGAAAAACTAGCTGGGAGACCTTTAAGAAGAGCTCAACCAGGAACACAAGAACCTGTGGATGTGATTGATTTATCCTCCAGACTCTAACATCAAAAGTCTCTTTGAGGAAGGTATACCAAGGGCTGTGTCATCCCCACCTCAAGGAACTTCAAACTACATCATAAGGTGGAGGTATGATGCTGACAGAAGAGCCCTTATTCTTCACAGAGTTCAAGGGCAACAAGAAGTTTTTGACTTTCAAAATTTCAACTTCTATGAAAGTTTAGATCTAGTCAATATGCCACTTGTCAATCCAAGCAACTCAAGACAAGCTGACAGATTGGCTCAAAGAATCCAAGACAGGATCACTGCAGAGTTCAGCTTAAGAAGGAGACTTAGGCAATCAGGCAATGTCATCGGTCAACTGGATGTTGAGGTGGACCCTAAGATTAGTTTCATAAGGGCCCAGTGACAGAACCTGAGACCCCTATCTCATCATCATCAACTGCTGCAGAGATTCACATTCCCTCTAAGACACCTGCTAGTGAATGTGTTTCTCAGCCTCTCTCTGGCCAGAGCATGGATGCTACACCAAGCAATGAAGGCCAAGCCTCTATCCACCCTGAGTCACAAAGGTCTGTGGGTGACAAAGGGAAAAGGATTTTGACTCCCGAGGAAATTGAGGAGGAAGAGAGAGAGAGGAAGAGGAAGCTAAGGGGAGAAAGTTCCTCTCGGTCTTCAGGTTTTATGCAAGCTGCAATCAGGGCTGCCAAAGGACAGAGACACTTCCCAACCAGAAAGCAAAGTTCCCACTGATGGTATACTTAGTGTAAGCGAGCTCTAAGATCACATCTTTGGGAGTTAAGGGCCGTCAGGATTACTTATCTGCAGACCAGGAACTATGACATTGATGAAATCATTTCTCTCCCCTTAGAACAACTAAATGAACTGGCTGACATGGAAGTGTCAAGAGAGTGGGAGCAAATGAACTGTTGTTTAAAGATAATGATGTATATATATATATATATATAGATATATATATATATATAGATATATATATATATATATATATATATATATATAGATAGATATATATAGGGATATAGATATATATATGGATAGATAGATACATATATAGATATAGACCTTAGCAGGGAGAGATAGTAGAGATCCCAGAGAGAGCGTAGAGAAGAGAGAGAGAGAGAGACGAGAGAGAGACGAGAACTCTCGATAGATAAGAGGGAGAGGAGAAGAAGAGAGAGAGAAGATCTAGAGAGAGAGAGTCTCTAGAGACTTCTCCTCGGACTCTAGATCGAGAAGAGAGAGAGAGTCGGAGAGAGACTTATCGATAAGAGAGAAGGAGTCCTGAGATCTAGAGAGAGAGAGAGATCCGAGAGAGTCAGAGGAGACAAGAGGAGTATAGGATGGAAGCAGTAGTAGACGGGACTGAGAGAGAAGAAGGAGAGAGAGATCGAGAGAGACGGAGAGGAGAGAGAGAGGACTCTACGTAGAGAGAGATAGATACGTAGAGAGAGAGACTAGATAGAGAGAGACGGAGAGAGAGAGAGACGGAGAGAGAGAGAGAAGACGGAGAGAGTAGAATACAGAGAGAGAGAGAGAAGATAGAGAGAGGAGAGAGAAGATAGAGTAGAGAGGAGAAGAGGAGAGAGGGAGAGGAGAGGAGAGACGAGCTCGTGAGAGATACGGGGAGAGGAGAGAGAGTAGAGAGAGAGTCTCTTCTAGAGAATATATATCTCTTCTATATATATATATATATCTATATATCTATATATATATATATATGTGTGTCTATATATGTATCTCTCTATATCTCTACGTATCTGTATCTATATATACGTAATATATATATACGTATATATATATACGTATATGTATATATATACGTATATGTATATATATACGTATATGTATATATATACGTATATGTATATATATATACGTATATGTATATATGTGACAACCGACCTCCAGGTTGTTACCCTACTCTAGATTACTTGCATCATTATCCATGCTATGAGTACTAATAATTGAAACTATACAACCCTACTATGAAATTGGAATCATTCTTGCTATTTGATGTGAATTATGATTTCATTTGATTTTATTTTTGATTTTTTTTTAACCAATTTAGGTTTCTACCCATTTTAAAAATTAGTGTTCCGGGAATGTCAACTAGTCACCCTTACAAAATTAAACTCAAGAGAAGACAATTAAAATGTGAGCATACACACTCACACTTGCATAAATTCGGCCATGCATGCATGGGTATGCATTAGATACCTCAAATCACCTTTCCACTAAATAATACCATAATACCCAATACTACAAAATTACACTACACAATATTAATTTACAATTAAGATTAAATTAAAACCCTCCCCACTACACTCCAAGATCGGCCGCCCCCTCCCTCACCACTCTCCTCTCCTCTTCACACCACCCCTCTCACCCACTAGCCTTCATGGCATTTCTCTCCATCTCTCTCCCTCTCTCTCCCTTTAATCGATCCACCAGCTGATTCCACACACACACATCTCTCACACACTCTCACTCAAAACTCTCAAAACTATTCTCTCTAGCTTTGTGCAAGAAAAATTCGAAGACCACCCCCCACAAAATCCATTCAGCCAAGACCGAAAACGCAGAAGCAGCCTTGTTGCAAGATTTGGTCACACAACCGTGTTTGTTCCACCTTTCCTCCTTAGTTCGAGTTTCTTCTCCATCAAGTCCAAGGAGTTTCAAGCCATTCACGGCCATCAACACCCTCCAAACCGTGAGTTATTTCGAGTGTAAAGATCAAGATGTCGGTTTTGTGACATTTCTCTTGTTTTCTTCATTTGACATCTAAGAACCGTGTATTTCTTTGTTGTAGCAGAAACATCTCAACCATCATCTCATTCTTAAGGAGTTACCAATGTTCTTGAAGGTAAACTTCATGTTTGTTAGCCATTCTTGAGGTGGAAACCGATTTCCACCATGGAAAACCCTCATTTTGAGTGTTTTGACATCATCTAACTTGTGAAAGCTTAAACTCTTGTAAACCAAACTTGTAACCTGCATTTTTATGACTTAATGGACTCCAAAGAACCTGTTTTTAAAAGTTCCAAGTGGCTACATACTCAAACCCACGGTGATGCATGGATTTCACTTTGAAACCCCCTTTCTACATGTAACAAACACCCTCTTGAGCATTTGTTTGAAAAATCCTTTTAAACAAGACCCATAACCTACTCATGAACGACTTAATGACACCTTAATAATCTGCTTATGAAGTTAAATGAGTGTTGGTAACATTTAAACTCAAGTTATGATGGTTTACACTAGTGTAATTGTCGGTTATGACATTTTCTACATGTTTGAAGCATATGGATGTATAGATCAACTAGGCAACATGTTGGGACTGAAATTTCAGTAGGTTTTAGTGAATATTTGAAGTGTTAGCAATGTTAATCTCTGGAATAAAGGGACATGATGTGATTTACCCTCTTTTAGTCACTTTCGGGACCCGAAAACATGGTAAAATGACTTAAAAATAGTAAGATTATGAATTTAACATTCTTAAAAAGTATTCCAGGCTCAAATGATAAATAAAGTATCTGGAGTCAATGGATAAGTTAAGTGGTCAAAGACTCAAATAAATGGCATTTTAACTAAAAAAACGGGTACAAACCGAGCATAGTTATGAGAAAAATCTATAAAAAATAGAGTTCAAAACTAAGATGTATGAAATCATGTGATTCAGTAAGCTAAGTGATAAGGACTTAAAGGATTTAAAAATTCGGTCAAACAAGCTTTAAATGGTCAAACCCGGTCAAAACCGCGTATTAACGGGTCAAACGTAAAAACAAGATTTTTAACTATAAAAGGCCAATTTTACACAATTTAAGGACTTGGAAATTTATAAAGAAGTCTCTTAGAAAAATACCTACTGGTCCAAAATTAATATTTGAAAACTCCAATTTACTATTAAAATTATCCGGCTTTTACCGCAAACCGGGAGCGTTAAACGCGCAGTTTTCAAAATCGAACCGTAAACCAAAGTTTTGAACCATTTACTCCATCATAATAATCATAATATGACTCAAACAATCTGATTTTGGACATAAAGACATAAAAGGCAAAAAACTAAACTTAAGGGTAGAAACTGTCAATTTTGAAACTTGAGGGACTAAACTACTGTAAATTTTTCCAACCTTATAACCGACTTCCAGGAAGCTAATAACACTTGAACAATAAAATCTCTTAATATACCTAATCTAATGAAGTGAAAATCCTAATTTTCTTGAAGACGCCTTGACTTGCCATAAAAGGAAACTTTTTATACAAACCCTTGACCCTTCACTATGCAAGCCATACCCTATAGCTAAACTCTTGACACCATTGTTTCACTTGATATGAGTTTAGGGCAGTATCTTATTGCTTAATATGTACTTGTAGGGTGCTAGACTTGGTGACACTTCCCGGCACATCAGGAAACTTTGATTTGGAAACCTAAGGTGAGTTCTAGTGATCCCCCTTTTTACTACTGTTTTGGGATGGAACATGCTCTACTTTTATGAACTATGATTGTGCTTTATTTGATGATACTATGTGGGATTGTGGTTACCTGCTAATTTTTATATCATGATCATTAATTCTTTCGTGAACCGCTTGATTTATATGGATAGATCTATTTGGGGAATCCCCCACACACAGTGGCTTCCGTTCCAGGAAGGTTACCCCACTGAGATCCTGAGGGATCGTTGTGGCATGTAACAAGTTTTGTTAAGATTCTATGGTGAACCATCCGGGCAGGTAGGGTTCACTGGTATGGGGCTCAGTTTCTTCCTTCGGGAATATCCGGTAAAACACAACTTTAGAAGAGGCTAACCGGGACTGAGTGCAGGGTTGATTATGATTTTATTTCTCCCACGATGATAAACAATGATTATTTTTCTTTTAATCAAAGAAGGATTTATTAAGTCCTTTTGTTTTTGAACTTTAAGCACTTGAATTCACCAACTTTATAGTTGACACAATTTTCTTTTGAGCATGTTTCAGGTAATGTTTGAAGAGATCCTAGCTGTTTGAAGACCTAGACTTACCCCCATGACATGGCATTGGCTTATTTCTTGATGAAACATTTGAACAATTTATATTTTGTGTTAACAAGTACAATTTTATTTTTATGGTTGATTGTAAACTTAATTGGGTCTTGATGTGTATCTAGCCCCGTTACCTTTAAACTTTAATGCCATGTGATATTCTCTCCTTTGAGCTCTTATAATGGTTTGTTTCCGCTGCCATATGTTGTTGCTAGTCTGTGACGTCCCACCCTATCTGGGCCCGGGGTGTGACAGATTGGTATCAGAGCCAAAGGTTGTAGAGAAGTCGGGAATGCCATAGTAGACCCTAGGCTACAACCCTGATACCCTAGGACTGTCCTTGTGGGAAGTGTTGGAATGATCGGGTTGGGTAAATTGATGATTACACTTGATCAACGTAATCATGAATTTACCGGACGCGTAATTTCCATCACTGATCTTTAGGTTATGTTGGACTTTTTTTTTTTTTATTTTGATGATGATTGAAACTAATTTTAAAAGGGGATTTAAATGATTTTTATGATGAACTATGTTATCCGATACTACTTGAAGAAACTATTGATCTGGGCAAAACACAGCTATATGTTGGAATAACAGATACTATTGCCATCACTACTATTATTAGTACTATTATGTAAATCATGAGCTATGAGAAACCAAATTACTCATGATGTATTTCTTACAGGATAACGACAATGGCTGATAAAGGAAAGGCGCCTGCTCACCCCGACGCTGAGACCGCTCCTACCGGACATCTAAGGAGAGAGAAACCCCAGACGGAGTATGAGGCGTACCTCCGGAGATGCGGACATCCAGGGTGGATATCCGTCACGTCCGAAGACACTGAGGCTTCCGAGGACTCTTCCTCCACATCACCTTCCCGAAGCCGAACGCGATCCCACTCTCCTCAAGTAGCTGCTCCCGACCCTCTCACCCATCCCACCTATTGGGAATAGGGGTGCGCGTACTGTCACCCGACCTCGCGCGTTAGACCAGGATCCTCCGTATCCTTTAGGATGCCTCCTCCTCCTCCCCCGCCTGTTAGGATTCCGACATCGGTACCCCCACTGTTTGACCCTCGCGACGAGCGCCTGATGCCGCCGAGACATAGTATGTATGACGGCCCCACTGTACTGGCTGGTGATAGGTACTCCCAGTCGAGTCGCCGGGCGAGTGATGTAGGACCCTCCGATGCGACACTAGATGAGATTTTGAGGACTGTTCGCCGTCATGAGCTGACTGTTCAGCACGCCACTCGAACTTCTCAGTCGGCCCAGTTCCAGGCGATGATGGCTACACAGGGAGTGAAGCGTTTGGAGCAGGAGCAGAGGAAGAAGGGTACAGGGTGGTTTGGATGGTTAAAGAGGAAGTGGATGTGAGAACTGGAGTACTCAGTGGGATTTATCTGTCTGTGGACAGTAGAAGGAAACTATTTGAATTCTTGTTTGAGACTATTATTTTTATATTATGGGGGTGATGGCACCTTCCAAATTGTAAGAGCATGACTCTGATTCTACTTGTTTGGATGATACTATGTTGACTGCTTTTGAGATGCTAAAATTTTTAAACTGTCTGTATTAAACTGCTATATGTTTTGTTGTGCTTTGAGATTGTCTGTGCCTTTTCTAAATTGTTGCCCAACTATTATATCATGTTTTGAATTGGACATTTAAGGTTCTTTAGTGGGTTGTAAATACATGTATGTGCATGCTATGATTCCTCTTCCGAGGCATGGTGCGATAGGATAATGATGCCTAGGCTATCCGAAACAAATTTATGAGATGCTAAACGAATCTATTTGTGATACTATCAGAATGCCGACTCGCAGAGGAACACGTTTTGGTCGACGTGGAGCCACCAGAGGCCGCCATGAGGGAGCAAGGCCTACTGGAACCCAACCTACTCCACCAGGGACTCCCCACGGGGAGAATACTAATCAAGAGAGTGACGAAAGGATTGCTAACCTCGTAGCTCAGCAACTGGCCAACGCCATTCCGACTATCATTGCTCAGATAAATGCAGACCGGGATAACACTACTGGGAATGAACGGCCGATAAACGATGAGAGCCACGATGATGAAGCTGAGGAGTTAAGGAATGGGTGCTCTTACAAGACCTTTATGGCCTGCAAGCCCAAGGACTTCTATGGCACCGAGGGTGCTATAGAGACTTACAGGTGGATCGACGAAATGGAAGCCGTCTTAGACATCAGCGAGTGCAAGATGGAGCACATGGTGAGATTTGCATCACAATCTCTCAAGGGATCAGCTCTTGAATGGTGGAAGTCCATTACCCAGAGCCGTGGAAGAAACGTGGCAAATCGAATGGGTTGGACTGAATTCCGAGAGTTAATGACCAACAAATATTGCCCCATCAATCAACTCGAGAAGCTGGAGACAGAATTTTTAAGCTTGGAGATGAAGGGACCCAACTACACACGAATACATCAATCGTTTCTTAGCCCTGTCCCGACTTGTGCCACATTTGGTGACGCCAGAAGCCAAAGGTGTAGCACGGTTCATCTGGGGACTACACCCAAGAGTTAGGGGTATGGTTCGTGCCTCTCAGCCTGTGACCCTACAAGCTGCTGTCGACCTTACCAGCAGTCTGACTGACGATCTTATTAGGGCTGGATGGACCGATCAAGGAAGGGCTGATGAGAAGAAGAAGTTTGTTGGAGACAAGAGGAAGTGGTTTGAAGCAAAAAGAGCGATTGGAAGTAGCAGTGGGTCGAGTAGAAGGAATTCTGAAGGAGTGAGACGTGATGATCAAGGAAGCAAAAACGGAGATTGTATACGGGGACAAGCCCACTCTGCAGCAAGTGCAAGTTACATCATCAAGGAGAATGTAACCCGATGCCCTGTTTTAGGTGCAAGAGAACAGGCCACCTAATTAAAGACTGTACTTATGTACCGGGGAAACAATGCTACGAGTGTGGAGACCCAGGGCATATGAGGAACAAGTGTCCTAAGCTGGGTAGAGACAAGGATGCCAAGCCCAATAAGCCTAAGGGAAGAGCTTTCGTTATGGACCCAGCAGGAGCTCGTAAGGAACCCGACGTTGTCAACGGTACGTTCCTTGTAAATAATCATCCCGCTACTGTACTGTTTGATACTGGAGCGACTGCTAGTTTTATCTCTAGTACCTTTAGGCAATTGATTAACTTAGACGCATGCACCTTGACTGATACATTTACCGTAGAACTAGCTGACGGTAATATTTTAGAAGCTAACGAAATCATTAGGGATTGCCCCCTGAATCTAAAAGGGAATGTGTTTAAGATTGACTTGATGCCCATTAAGTTAGGAGGATTTGATGTTGGTCGTGGGTATGGACTGGTTAGCGAAGCATAAAGTTGAAATCGTATGCGATGAGCGATTGCTCAAGATACCATTGAGCGTCGAAGAAGTGTTAGTGGTAGAAGGAGAAAGAAGTAACACTCTATACCCTATGATATCTCACTTGAAAGCTACCAAGAGCTTGAAGAGGGGATGTCCAGCTTTTATAGTCTATGTGATGAAAACCCAAAAAGAGAAAAAATCGAAGAGATTCCCGTAGTTTCGGAATACCCAGAGGTGTTTCCGGAGGAACTACCAGGACTTCCTCCGAATCGACAGTGGAATTCCAGATAGACTTGATGCCTGGTGCTGCACCAGTAGCCAAGGCACCGTACCGGCTCGCCCCACCCGAGATGAAGGAGCTAATGGTACAAATTCAAGAACTAATGGACAAGGGATTTATACGTCCGAGTGTCTCTCCATGGGGTGCCCCGGTGCTATTCGTGAAAAAGAA
This sequence comes from Flaveria ramosissima, assembly GCA_025215565.1. Classification (NCBI taxonomy): domain Eukaryota; kingdom Viridiplantae; phylum Streptophyta; class Magnoliopsida; order Asterales; family Asteraceae; genus Flaveria; species Flaveria ramosissima. The sequence goes on from CM046034.1 coordinate 20,018,223, forward strand.
GGACGGAACGCTGCGAATGTGTATTGATTACAGGGAGTTGAACAGCTGACCATAAAGAACCGTTACCCTCTCCCGAGAATAGACGACTTATTTGATCAATTGCAGGGAGCAAGTTACTTCTCCAAATAGACTTGAGGTCAGGATACCACCAGCTGAAGATAAGAGAAGAAGATATACCCAAAACTGCCTTCCGAACTAGGTATGGACACTATGAGTATTTGGTCATGCCCTTTGGACTGACTAATGCTCCAGCAGCATTCATGGACCTCATGAATCGCGTTTGCCGCCCTTACCTCGACAAGTTGTGATCGTGTTTATCGACGACATACTATCTATTCTCAAACTAAAGACGAGCACGAGAAGCATCTCAGGCTAATCCTTGAATTGCTCAAGAATGAGCAACTATATGCCAAGTTCTCGAAATGTGAATTCTGGATGCGCCAGATCCAATTCTTAGGTCATGTGGTAAATAAGGATGGGATTCAAGTTGACCCTTCCAAGATAGAGGCCATAAAGAATTGGAAGATTCCGAGACTCCTACGGAGATAAGGCAATTCTTAGGACTGGCTGGCTATTACCGAAGATTTATAAAGGACTTCTCGCGTATAGTGCAACCTTTGACCGCACTAACCAAGAAAACACAACCTTTGTGTGGGAGCGAGAGCAGAATGAGGCGTTTGAAACACTTAAAGAGAAGTTATGCAGTGCACCTATACTTGCTCTTCCAGAAGGAGTAGAAGACTTCGTGGTCTATTGTGACGCTTCGCGTCAAGGACTAGGATGTGTATTGATGCAACGCAATAAGGTGATTGCTTACGCATCGAGACTGCTGAATGATCATGAGAAGAATTACACGACGCACGATCTGGAGTTGGGTGCCGTGGTGTTTGCCCTTAAGATGTGGAGGCATTACCTTTATGGCACAAAGTGCATTATCTACACCGACCATAGAAGCTTGCAGCATATCCTTGACCAAAAGATGCTCAACATGCGTCAGAGAAGATGGGTTGAGCTATTGAACGATTATGAGTGCGAGATCCGCTACCACCCTGGTAAGGCCAATGTTGTGGCGGATGCGTTAAGTCGAAAGGAAAGAGAGAAACCTCTTCGTGTACGAGCCTTAAGAATGAGTGTGTATACCAACCTTATAGCAAAATTGAAGGAAGCTCAAGGCGAGGCATTAAAGGAAGAAAAATTGAAAGAAGAAGGATTGACTGGAATGGAGAAGCAGTTGGAGATAGGGGACGATGGTACATACATATATGGTGGAAGGACTTGGGTGCCAAAACACGGAGGAATTCGAGAAGTAATCCTCGATGAAGCACACAAGTCTAGGTATTCAATTCATCCTGGAAGTGATAAGATGTACCAGGATTTAAAGACACTTTTCTGGTGGCCAGGAATTAAGAGATCAATCGCTGTTTATGTGGGGAAATGTTTAACTTGTGCCATGGTAAAAGCTGAGAACCAAAAACCATCGGGAACGTTGCAGCAACCTGAAATTCCAGAATGGAAATGGGATAATGTTACGATGGATTTCGTTACCAAGCTGCCTAGAACGTTTAAAGGTCACGATGCTATTTGGGTAATAGTGGATAGATTAACCAAATCAGCTCACTTCTTGCCAATTAGAGAAGACTACGATATGACGAAACTGGCCCAACTTTATGTCGATGAGATTGTAACAAGGCATGGAGTGCCTCTGTCGATCATCTCAGACCGTGATAGCCGTTTCACCTCTCGTTTCTGGAAATCGTTCCAGCAAGCTTTAGGAACCCGTTTAGATCTTAGCACGGCTTACCACCCTCAGACCGACGGACAGAGCGAAAGAACTATTCAAACGATGGAAGACATGTTGAGAGCTTGCGTGATGGACTTTGGCGGAAACTGGGATAACCATCTTCCTTTGGTGGAATTCGCCTATAACAACAGTTACCACGCGAGTATCAAAGCCGCTCCGTACGAGGTCCTTTATGGCAGGAAATGCCGATCACCCTTGAGTTGGAATGAGATTGGTGACAGCCAAGTGATGGGACCCGACATAGTGTTGGAAACCACCGATAAGATCTATAAGATAAAGGAACGACTGAGAGCAGCTAGAGACCGACAGAAGAAGTACGCCGACAGGAGGCGGAAACCTCTAGAGTTCCAAGTGGGCGACAGAGTGATGCTAAAAGTAGCACCGTGGAAAGGAACGGTGAGATTCGGAAAAAGAGGAAAACTAAGCCCAAGATACATTGGACCATTTGAGATAATGGCAAGAATTGGCCCAGTAGCATATAAGTTAAAACTACCCCCGGGATTGAGTCACATACACGACACCTTTCATGTGTCAAACTTGAAGAAGAGCATGGTAGACAAAACCCTGGAACTACCATTAAAAGAAGCAAGGATAAGCGACAAGCTGAACTTTGTGGAAGAACCTGTGGAGATCACGGATCGTTTGGTCAAACAACTCCGGCGGAGCCGCATACCCAAGGTTAAAGTTAGATGGAACTCCAAGCGAGGACCTGAATTTACTTGGAACGTGAAGATGAAATGAGGAGGAACTATCCACACCTCTTCAAACCCACCCGTTCAGTCCCCAATCAGAGTTAAATTTCGGGACGAAATTTCCTAAACGGTGGGAGAATGTGACAACCGACCTCCAGGTTGTTACCCTAACCCTAGATTACTTGCATCATTATCCATGCTATGAGTACTAATAATTGAAACTATACAACCCTACTATGAAATTGGAATCAATTCTTGCTATTTGATGTGAATTATGATTTCATGTGATTTTTATTTTTGATTTTTTTTACCAATTTAGGTTTCTACCATTTTAAAAATTAGTGTTCCGGGAATGTCAACTAGTCACCCTTACAAAATTAAACTCAAGAGAAGACAATTAAAATGTGAGCATACACACTCACACTTGCATAAATTCGGCCATGCATGCATGGGTATGCATTAGACACCTCAAATCACCTTTCCACTAAATAATACATAATACCCAATACTACAAAATTACACTACACAATATTAATTTACAATTAAAATTAAATTAAAACCCTCCCCACTACACTCCAAGATCGGCCGCCCCCTCCCTCACCACTCTCCTCTCCTCTTCACACCACCCCTCTCACCCACTAGCCTTTCATGCATTTCTCTCCATCTCTCTCCCTCTCTCTCCCTTTAATCGATCCACCAGCTGATTCCACACACACACATCTCTCAACACTCTCAAACTATTCTCTCTAAGCTTTGTGCAAGAAAAATTCGAAGACCACACCAAAAATCCATTCGGCCAAGACCGAACCGCAAAGGAGCAGCCTTGTTGCAAGATTTGGTCACACAACCGTGTTTGTTCCACCTTTCCAGCCTTAGTTCGAGTTTCTCCATTCAAGTCCAAGGAGTTTCAAGCCATTCACGGCCATCAACACCCTCCAAACCGTGAGTTATTTCGAGTGTAAGCTCAAGATGTCGGTTTTGTGACATTTCTCTTGTTTTCTTCATTTGACATCTAAGAACCGTGTATTTCTTTGTTGTAGCAGAAACATCTCACCATCATCTCATTCTTAAGGAGTTACCAACGTTCTTGAAGGTAAACTTCATGTTTTGTTAGCCATTCTTGAGGTGGAAACCGATTTCCACCATGAAAACCTCATTTTGAGTGTTTTGACATCATCTAACTTGTGAAAGCTTAAACTCTTGTAAACCAAACTTGTAACCTGCATTTTTATGACTTAATGGACTCCAAAGAACCTGTTTTAAAAGTTCCAAGTGGCTACATACTCAAACCCACGGTTGATACATGGATTTCACTTTGAAACCCCCTTTCTACATGTAACAACACCCTCTTGAGCATTTGTTTGAAAAATCCTTTTAAACAAGACCCATAACCTACTCATGAACGACTTAATGACACCTTAATAATCTGCTTATGAAGTTAAATGAAGTGTTGGTAACATTTAAACTCAAGTTATGATGGTTTACACTAGTGTAATTGTCGGTTATGACATTTTCTACATATTTGAAGCATATGGATGTATAGATCAACTAGGCAACATGTTGGGACTGAAATTTCAGTAGTTTTAGTGAATATTTGAAGTGTTAGCAATGTTTAATCTCTGGAATAAAGGACATGATGTGATTTACCCTCTTTTAGTCACTTTCGGGACCCGAAAACATGGTAAAATGACTTAAAAATAGTAAGATTATGAATTTAACATTCTTAAAAAGTATTCCAGGCTCAAAAATGATAAATAAAGTATTCTGGAGTCAATGGATAAGTTAAGTGGTCAAAGACTCAAATAAATGGCATTTTAACTAAAAAACGGGTACAAACCGAGCATAGTTTATGAGAAAAATCTATAAAAATAGAGTTCAAAACTAAGATGTATGAAATCATGTGATTTCAGTAAGATAAGTGATAAAGGACTAAAGGATTTAAAAATTCGGTCAAACAAGCTTTAAATGGTCAAACCCGGTCAAAACCGCGTATTAACGGGTCAAACGTAAAAACAAGATTTTTAACTATAAAAGGCCAATTTACACAATTTAAGGACTTGAAATTTATAAAGAAGTCTCTTAGAAAATACCTACTGGTCCAAAATTAAATATTTGAAAACTCCCAATTTACTATTAAAATTATCCGGCTTTTACCGCAACCGGGAGCGTTAAACGCGCAGTTTTCAAAATCGAACCCGTAGACCAAAGTTTTGAACCACTTACTCCATAATAATCATAATATGACTCAAACAATCTGATTTTGGACATAAATGACATAAAAGGGCAAGAAACTAAACTTAAGGGTAGAAACTGTCAATTTTGAAACTTGAGGGACTAAACTGTAAATTTTTCCAAACCTTATAACCGACTTCCAGGAAGCTAATAAACACTTGAACAATAAAA